>OY757014.1:192500-801183 GCA_963580285.1 Lucinisca nassula | reverse complement strand
ATCAGTGGTTTAAGAGGAGATGTCGTTTGAAGAAATTGTTTACGCACGGATTACAGACAGAAAGTGATCCTAATATAAAACACAAGAGGACCATGATGGCCCTGGATCGCTCACCTGATCCATAGAGTAACAAGTGGGCCCCGGGGAGGGCCATTATTGACCCCAGGGTTATAATGTGCATAATGTTGAGGGAGGTCTAAAAAGGTGAAGCTTCATACCAAATATCAACAAAGGCTATAATTTGAACAATCTTGGCAAAAGGTCCACTAGATGAAGCTACATAACAAATATCAAAGACCTGGGCCTTGCGGTTTCAGAGAAGAAGATTTTTTTTAAAGATTTTCCTTACATAAGCCTATGTAAAACCAAATGGCCCCGGGGCAGGGGCATTTTTGGCCTCAGGGCTATAATTTAAACAATCTTGATAGAGGTCCACTAGATGAAGCTTAACACCAAATATCAAAGACCTGGGCCTTGTTGTTTCAGAGAAGAAGATTTTCAAAGATTATCTCTATTATAAGTCTATGTGAAAACAAAGGGCCCTGGGGCGGGGGCATTTGTGGCCCCAGGGCTATAATTTGAACAATCTTGGTAGAGGTCCACTAGCTGAAGCTTCATACCAAATGTCAAAGACCTAGGCCTTGTGGTTTCAGAGAAGAAGATTTTTCAAGATTTTCCCTATATAAGTCTATGAAAACCAAAGGGCCCAGGAGCGGGGGCATTTTTGTCCCCAGGGCTATAATTTGAACAATCTTGATAGAGGTCCACAAGATGAAGCTTCATACCAAATATCAAAGGCAGTTTCAGAGAAGAAGTTTTTTTTAAAGATTTTCCCTATATAAGCCCATGTAAAACCAAAGGGCCCCGGGGCGGGGGCATTTTTGGTCCCAGCACTATAATTTGAACAATCTTGGTAGGGGTCCACTAGATGAAGCTTCATACCAAATAGCAAAGACCTGGGCCCTGCAGTTTCAGAGAAAAAGATTTTTTAAAGGATTTTCCCAAAATAAGCCCAAGTAAAACCAAAGGGCCCTGGAGCGGGGGCATTTTTTGCCCCAGCACTATAATTTGAACAATCTTGGTAGGGGTTCACTAGATGAAGCTTCATACCAAATATCAAAGACCTGGGCCTTGTGGTTTCAGAGAAGAAGATTTTTAAATGTTTTCCCTATAAAAGCCTATGTAATACCAAAGGGCCCCGGGGCGGGGGCCTTTTTGGCCCCAGCACTTTAATTTGAACAATCTTGGTAGGGATCCATAAGATAAAGATTCATACCAAATATCAAAGACCTGGGCCTTGCAGTTACAGAGAAGAAGATTTTTCAAGATTTTCCCTATATAAACCCATGTAAAACCAAAGGGCCCCGGGGCAGGGGCATTTTTGGCCCCAGCACTATAATTTGAACAATCCTGGTAGGGGTTCACTAGATGAAGCTTCATACCAAATATCAAAGACCTGGGCCTTGCGGTTTTAGAGAAAAAGATTTTTAAAGATTTTCCCTATATAAGCCTATGTAAAACCAAAGGGCCCCGGGGCGGGGGCATCTTTGGCCCCAGCACTATAATTTGAACAATCTTGGTAGGGGTCCACCAGATGAAGATTCATACCAAAATATCAAAGACCTCGGCCTTGCAGTTTCAGAGAAGAAGATTTTTAAAGATTTTCCCTGTATAAGCCCATGTAAAACCAAAGGGCCCTGGGGCGGGGGCATTTTTGGCCCCAGCACTATAATTTGAACAATCTTGGTAGGGGTCCACTAGATGAAGCTTCATACCAAATATCAAAGACCTGGGCCTTGCAGTTTCAGAGAAGAAGATTTTTTAAAGTTTCGGTGAAAAAAATCTATTTTTGGCTCCTGTGACCTATATGTGCAATGGACCGGAACCATTTGAACAACTTTGAAAGGGGACCACCTAAGGATCATTCTTGTGAAGTTTGGTCAAAATCCGCTCAGTGGTTTAGGAGGAGATGTCGATTGAAGAAATTGTTTACGCACGCACGCACGGACGGACGCACGGACGCACGCACGCACGCACGACGGACGACGGACAAAAAGTGATCCCAAAAGCTCACCTCGTCACTACGTGACGGTGAGCTAAAAAAACAAACAAACAAAAAACAACAAAAAACATTGTCGCAGTACTTTTCTAAAAATAACTCAGACACCCCTGGATATTAAATTAGAAACTTGCTAATTATATAAGACAGAAGATCCTATTCAGTACAAAATGGGGAAAAAATATTTGGAAATTTTGCACCAAATTAAAAATTGTCTAAAAGTTATAAATTTCATTATCTACAATAACAATTAGTGCGGAATACTCAGAACTGGCATCAGTTACATCTTAGACTCTTGTATAAAGTTGGGGTAAATTTAGAGTGCTAGTTTGTGTGTTTGATTTAAGGTTTAACGTCCCCGTCACCATTTTGGAGGAGCTGCTTCCAATTTTGTGGGACTTTTTACCTGACTTTGAGATGAAATGACATCTCAAGCCCTGTCGTCCAATGAAACCAAAATGGTTCATAAGCATGGACAGTCCGACACTTGAACCGCTTTGCCTTTGCAGGCTTAGATCCCCTAAGCGCTTTACCAGTACTCGTATGCTGGTCGGATTCAGTTCTGCGTGGAAGCATCATGCAGCCCAGCTATTTCTTCAAGCCCCGACGGGCGGGGGCCGATTAGGGTGCCAGTACAGGAGCCCCAGCATACACATAATGGATTGGATAATTAAATAGTTGCTAGATTTATTAAAATAGAGATTTTACGTCCCCATCAACACTATTTAGGTTATTTGGGAGACATACCTTTAAATTTTGTAGACTTTCGTCTGGTACTGAGATGAAATGACATCTCAAGCCCTGTCACCGAATGAAACCAATAGGCTTATATGCATTGGACGATCTGGCTCAAACCACTTTGCATATTGTTTGGCTTAGTCCTTCTGAGTGGTTTATCAGTAATGACGCATGGTCAGTTTCAGCTCTTCGTGGAAGCACCATACAGCCCAGTCTATTTCTCCAAGCCCCGATTGGAGGGCGAGATTATTGACAGAACGACTCCTACTGAGATATATCAGCTCATTGTAGTCCTGGTTTACAGTTAGCCCGTTACTGGATGACCAGGGGACTTTAAACCAGGTCATCTAGAGGACCAGGGGTATAATTTGAGGACCAACTACAGGGGTACAAATGCTTTAACCCTTTTTGTTCCAAATGGAATCTTCCTCCTTATATATACCAGGAGTCCATTTCAAAATTGAGGGGTTGTGTTTTCTTCAAAATTTATGTGGAAACTGGCTTCATTTTTCGCAAACAGTGTAGGCTCTGATCAGACGCAGCAGAACGCGGGCCTGCATTGTTTGACAATTACCACTAATCTATTAAGCACAAAACTGAATTGCAAACACCTTTAATTACATATGAAGAAAACAAACATCCTAATTGACATGCATTTATAATTGTTTGGATTTTAATTGATAACACCAGTTAAAGTAACTTGAAACAGCTATGTCAGCCTTGAAGTTGAATCTCTTGAAAATCAAAAGATAGGTGTGAACAAGTTGATCGGTGGTTTTAACCAAAATGTGAAATGAGTAACAAAAACAACTAGGATTATAAAGTCTATGGCCATATATAAAGTGATCGGGTATACTTAGTTTTGTTTGTTTGTTTGTTTGATTTGAGGTTTAACGTCCCCGTCAACGCTGTATAGGTCATTTTGGAGACGTTGCTTCCAATTTGCGGGACTTTTACCCGACATTCAGATGAAATGACGTTTTAAGCTCTGTCGCCCAATGAAACCAAAAGGGTTTATAAGCATGGACGATCCGACTCGTATCGCTTTTCGGGCTGGAGCCGAGCGATGGTCTCCCCATTCACCGGCAACGTGGAATGGGGATACCACCGAACGGCTACGGTGTAGTGCCAGAATGGATTCGTTCCCTGGGACCCCACAAGCTGACGACCCGTGACACGGGGAAACTGGAAACAACAACAACTCGTATCGCTTTACCTGGGCAGGCTTAGCTCCTCTGAGCGGTTTACCAGTAGTCGTATGCTGTCGGATTTCAGCTCTGCGTGGAAGCATCATGCAGCCCATCGATTTCTTAAAGCCTCGATGGGCGGGGGCATGTGGGTATACTTGGTTCATAAATCAGTGAAAATTATGTTCATGCCAATTCCTCGGCCCCCGCACATCGGGGCTTGAAGAAATAGACGGGCTGCAATTTGTCCCCCCCACCCCCTTCAAACATGCTCGGGGCTCTGATCACGACTGCGATGGTTCTAGTTTTCCTTATTTTGGTTTAAATTGAACTGATTGATATGAGGTTCAAAGAGATTAATTGTAATGGTAGCAACTGTTATAGAATCACAAGACAAGACCATAATCGCTACCTTTGCAAACAGTGTAGCTCCATCTGATCAGAATCTACACTATTCATCATGCGGTTTGCATTGAATGAATAGATTATGTCTGTTGGATAGCTGGAAATAGTTAAGGCTATTTTAATTTATTAAGCAGGATAAGGGTTAATTTAAAACCAGAATCTAGGATGATTTGGGCCAACCAAAAAAATGGGTAGGATAATTTGGTCAGATTGCTATAATGGCCTGTTAGAATTGACAATTTAATGTTTGGGGTTTGTAAAGCTTGAATATTTTGAAGGAACATTTTAAAGAAAATTTCAGTAAGTTAGAAATTATATATATTATTAATTAAAGCTTCATTCCTGAACAATGACATATTCCATCTTAGCAGCAGACAACTTACCAACGGATATAATTGCTCAAATGATTCTTATTACGAAAACACGCCTATACTATTATATTGTTAACTTTTCCGCCGAAAACAAGAAAAATTTTAAGCTGAAAAATTGTGATATTTTTTCTTATTTTTGCTCGAAATATAGATTGTGGTTACTCGTTAGAACTGCCTCGACTTAGAGCAGAAATAATAAAAATAAGGTTTACCCCTGTAAACCCCAGTTTTACTATATAAAAGTGGGGTTCAATGTTGTCAGAATAATATAGGCGTGTTTTCGTGATGATGGCTGTCGCTCACATTCGCCATATTTGCATTATTTGCTGGCTCCCAGCTTGCACATTGTCAATATTGGAAAAACAGGTAACCAGACCCCCCTGACCTTTTTAAGGTCAGGGGGGTCTGGTTACCTGTTTTTCCAACGCTGATAACCTTCAGACTAGGAACCAGCATATAATGCAAATAAGGTGAATAACAATTAATCTATTTGTATTAAAATAAATAATCGTAGCTCAAGCTAAGGAGGCGTAACAAAGATAATTCTGGGATTAACTTCCTTATCTCCTATCAGTATATGTTGTTAGTACTTGTTAGGATCACCTCGGATGAGGCAACTCTTAAAGACAGGATTTTCATGCCCACGGGTGGGGTGTCTGGTTCCCAGCATAAACTTGAACAGGTATACAGGAAAAAAGTAAGTGTGGCTTGGTCTTGGTGGGCTGGCTACCTAAAGAGGCCATAAAAGTGATAAGGATTATAGGTCAAAGGGGCAATAAAAGTGATAAGGATTATAGGTCAAAGGGACCATAAAAGTAACAAGGATTATAGGTCAAAATCTCATGAACAAATTTTACGTTGGATAAGAAGCAGTGCAATGAACATCCACCCTGTTTGTTTGCTAAAACAGAGTGGGTAATCGTTAGAACAGTCTCAATTGAACCACCTCATTTGGGCCATTCAAACGAGTACCCACACTCTATATTGTTGGTGCTCGTTAGAACCGCATCATTGAGGCAGTTCTAACGTGCATCCACAATCTATATTTCACTAAAAATAATAAAAATCAAACATATTTACGTAGACTAGCTTCACCGCATTGAAGCGGTTCTAGTGAATATATTGAAGGTACTCGTTAAGACAGTTCAAACAAGAACCAACACTCTATTCGGGGCTTGACACCCCCGCCCATAGGGGCTTGAAGAAATATATTGGCTGCACGATGCTTCCACGCAGAGCTGAATCCGGCCCGCACATTAGTACTTGTAAACCGCTTAGAGGATCTAAGCCTGTCCAGGAACCACGGTGCGAGGCGGACCGTCCATGCTAGTAAACCCTACTGGTTTCATTGGGCGACAGGGCGTGAGATGTCATTTCATCCCACAAAATTGGAAGCAACGTCTCCAAAATGACCTTTACAGTGTTGACGGGGACGTTAAACCTCAAATCAAACAAACAAATCTATTCGGGGCTTGAAGAAATAGATGGGCTACATGATGCTGAGGGGGGGGGGGGGGCTTAAATCGATTTACGCGGCCGCAATCCTCGCCCTTTCTTCCGTTGCGATTTAGAAAAATAATTTGTTCAGACCGCATGAAGGCCTCCTAACTCATCAGTGCAACATCTCCGAAAAGACAAAATCAAACAACCGCAGAGATGAAACAACGGTGAGGGCTCGACAGCAAGAAACCACTAAAATGCTGGAGCAAAAGAAAACCAACAGTTAGACTCCGATGGGTCCGATCAGAGACAGAACATCAGGCTCCAACCAACACTATCTAAAATTAGATCTCTCTAATTCTCAGTAAGCCTTTGGAACCGTCATAGAATCTGAGGCCCGCCCCACCGGCGAGCAATTAAAGAGAGAAACAAAGTTGTCAACCGTGATTGGGTTAACTACCATGCATGTAGTCTGTCGAATAACAACTATGTTGTACCCAATCTTTTATATCGAAGAATGGTTTTACGAAATTGTGCGCTTAAGTCATTGCAATTATATATTTTTCTGAATTTATATACTAAACTAGAATTTGTTTTTCTACAAAAACACAAAAACACAGAGGTCTCCCCCGTTTTTACCTCTAAGTATGACCTTGACATTAGAGGTATTGACCTGGGCCTTGTTTGCAACACATTTCTGCAAAATAACTTTAAAAAGTTCAGAGAGAAATAAGAAAGTTATTGACCGTACACAAAAAAAGCCCTTTTTTGCCTTTGACCTCCAAGTATGGCCTTGACCATTGAGGTACAACACATTGTCTCATGATGGTTAACATTTCTGCCAAGTAATTTCATAATCCATCAAAGAATAAGAAAGTTATTGACTGTGCACAAAAACTCCCCTTTTTTAGCTTTGACCTCTAGGTATGACCTTGACATTGGAGGTATGGATTTTGGTCTTGCACACGACTCATCGTCTAATGAAGGTGAACATTTTTGCAAGATTACTTTAAAAAGTCCATCCAGAAATAAAAGAAGAGGCCAATGGGCTACTATGCTCACCAGAGCTTAGGTGGGCACTGCCCAATGGCAGCCATGTATTTTAACATGATATCATTTTAATCTACCAAATGAACCCCCATGTCCAAATGAGCACCTATGTGGACTCAGTATCTGAAGCATTAGGTCTTTTATGAAGTAGAGGGGGTGGAGCATGGACCCAATGGAGCCCTGGTTGGTATCGCTAAATGCGTCTTATTATAAGGAACAAGAATATATATGGTTTAGCAGCGGGGATCTGTAACGCCTCTTCAGTGGTGGAGGGGTTGGGGCATGCCCTGTTGATCCCAGAAAGCCCAAGATCCTTGTCACTAAATGAGTCTTATCATAAGGACCAAGTATATATATGGTTTAGGGGTGGGAATCTGAACGGTTTCTGAGATTTGAGGCCCTTTTATGAAGTGAAAAGGATAGGAATGCGGACCCCCCCCCCCCCCTACAGTAGGTGTGCTTATAATAAGGAACAAGAACATATATGATTGTGGGGTGGGGATTTGAATGGGTTCTGAAATATAAAGCCTTTTATGAAGTGGAAGGGCGGGGCACATTGCCTCAACACAAAGAGACCCCCAGGTTGGTGTGATTGAACGAGTCCTATCATAAGGAACAAGTATATGGTTAAGGGGTGGGGATCTGAACTATTTCTGAGATATATGGCTTTTACTGAAGTAAAGTGATGGGGCATGGCCTGGGCATGCCCCGGGGACTCCCAAGCTGGTGCCACTGAATGCGTCTTATCATTAGGACGATGAATATATATGGTTTAGGGTGGGACTAAGAGCAGTTTCTGAGATATAAGACCTTTTGTGAAGTGGAGCGGTGGGGCAAGGCCCCGGGAGACTCCCAGGTTGGTGTCAATCAATGTGTCTTATCATAAGGAACAAGAATATATTTGGTTTAGGGGTAGCCATCTGTAGGGTTTCCGAAATATTGTGAGATTATAAAATGAAGAGGGTGGGGCATGGCCCCAGCACATCCCTGGGGACCCCCAGGTTGGTGTCACTGAATGCGTCTTATCATAATGAACAAGAATATATATGGTTTAGGGGTGAGGATCTGAACAGTTTCTGAGATATATGACCTTTTTGTGAAGTGAAGGGGTGGGGCAAGGCCCCGGCGCATCCCTGAGGACCCCCAGGTTGGTGTCAATGAATGTGTCTTATCATAAGGATCAAGAATATATATGGTTTAGGGGCGGGGATCTGTAAGGTTTCCGAGATATTGGGCCTTTTATGAAATGGAGGGGATGGGGCATGGCCCCGGCGCATCCCGGGGACTCCCAGGTTGATGTCATTGAATGGGTCTTATCATAAGGAACAAGAATATATATGGTTGAGGGGTGGGGATCTGAATGGTTTCCAAGATATTGGACCTTTTATTAAGTGGAGGGGGTGAGGCATTGCCTCGGCGCATCCCTGAGGACCCCCAGGTTGGTGTCAATGAATGCGTCTTATCAATAGAAACAAGAACATATATGGTTTAGGGGTCGGGATCTGATTGGCTTCTGAGATATATGGCCTTTTATGAAGTGGAGGGGGTGGGGCATGGCCCCGGCACAACCTGGGAGACCCTCAGGTTGGCATAAAAGCATGTGGCTGAGAGAAGTTTACTCAAGAAACATTTCTATAAAAGTTTTGTCAAAATATCTGCAATGACTTGGCAGTAAATGCCATTTTTTCAATTTTCCCCATTATAAGTCTATGGAAACTCTAAGTTGCCATAGCAACCAACTAATGAGTCGATTTCCATAAATCACAAACTTTCAATCCCCCAGCCCAAGGATGCTACAGATAAAATTTAGGCCCAATCTGCCCAGTGGCTTCAGAGGAGAAGATGTTTAAAGGTGTTTACGTCACCAGACGCAGACGACGCAGAAGCAGACAACAGACAACTGTCTATCCTATAAGCTCCCCCGGAGCCTTCGGCTCTGGTGAGCTAAAAGTTATTGACTGGACACAAAAAAGAGACTTTCTCTACATTTGATCTCTTAGTATGACATTGACCTTGAAGGTACTGACCTGGGTCTATCGCGCAACACATCGTCTCATGATGGTTAACAGTTCTGCCGAGTAATTTCAAAATCCATCTAAAAATAAGAAAAGTTATTGACCAAACACGAAAACAAGGCCCGTTTTTCACCTTTGACCTCTAAGTATGACCTTGGCCTTTGAGGTACCAACCTGGGTCATGCACGCAACACAGCCTCTCATGGTGGTTAACATTTCTGCCAAGTAATTTTAAAATCCATCTAAAAATAAGAAAGTCATTGACCAAACACGAAAAAAGGCCCCTTTTTTACATTTAACCTCTATGTATGACCTTGACCTTTGAGGTTCCAACCTGAATCATATGTGCAACACATTGTCTCATGGAAATAAATAAGAAAGTTATTGACCGAACCCAAAAAGGCTCCTTTTTACATTTGACCTCTATGTATGACCTTGACCTTTGATGTACCAAACTGGGTCACATCACCTCATGGTGGTTAACATTTCTGCCAAGCAATTTTAAAATCCATCTAAAAATAAGAAAGTCATTGACCGAACACGAAAAAAGGCCCCTTTTTTACATTTAACCTCTATGTATGACCTTGACCTTTGAGGTTCCAACCTGAATCATATGTGCAACACATTGTCTCATGGTAGTTAACATTTCTGCCAAGTAAATTTAAATTCTATCTAAAGATAAGAAAATATTGACAAAACACGAAAAAAGGTCCTTTTTTGGCCTTTGGCCTCTAAGTATAACCTTGACCTTTGAGGTACGAACCTGGGTCATGTACGCAACACATCGTTTCTTGGTGGTTAACATTTCTGCCATGTAATTTCAAAATCCATCTAAAAATAAGAAAGTTATTGACTAAACACGAAAAAGGCCCTTTTTTGCCTTTGGCTTCTAAGTTTGACCTTGACCTTTGAGGTACGAACCTGTGCCATGCACGCAGCACATCGTCTCATGGTGGTTAACATTTCTGCCAAGTTATTTTAAAATCCATCTACAAATAAGAAAGTTATTGGCCAAACACGATAAAAGGCCTCTTTTTTACCTTTGACCTCTAAGTATGACCTTCACCTTTGAGGTACCGACCTGCGTTGTGCGCGCTAAACATCGCTCATGGTGGGTAATATTTCTGCCAACTAATTTCAAAATCCATCTAAAAATAAGAAAGTTATTGACCGGACACGATTTGCCCATACATACATACATACATACATACATACATACATACATACATACCGACAAACTTCCAAGGGAGATAACTCAAAAAGTATAAATTCAGGAGTTATAGTTCTTGCATTCTGCACGTCGTCTAATATTGATTAATAATTATATGAAGTTTCGTGAAGATAGCTTTAACATTTTTCAAGTTATAGAGCGGACACGATTTTGTGACAGACGGACATACAGACAGACGGACAGACGGACAGACAGACAGACGCCCGAGGGAAAAACAATATGTCTCTCCGAAAAAAAAAATTCGGGGGAGACATAATCACCATATAATTCGGGTTCCGATAGACCTTGATGCAGAAGAGATTTAAGTCTAACATTGAATGTTGAAATTAATTCGGAATGACATCTATAAAGTTTTGAAAAGGCTTTGCTTGATGTTTGTATTTCTTTCCCTTTGGTGTCTTTTATGGGTGGAGTAAGTTAATTGTATCAATTCCTGATCTTTGTTTTACTTCTACTTTGCATATCAGGGCTGTTTTGTTTGTGCCGTGTGGCGGCTGTAAAAGGTCTCCCCGTACATGCATTTAATGCTCTTATTTTCCAATCCTCAGGGATTGCTTATGCAATTGCTTTTCACTGTTCCATCAATTGACATCCTTTAGATACCCGTTGAAGGTCATTATTAAACCGATGTTCGTTCCTCGTTGTATAACAACTGCTTGTTTGACATCCCTGTACTTTAAGTAGACTAAGATGTTTTTGGGCTTTCTATTCGAAGGAATCTTCTTCAGTAAATATGCTGTTTTATTTATTTATTAAATAACCGGTATGAACATCGCTTTAGTTTTGACGGTATCACAACCTTATTAACCCAAATGAGTATCACAAATACATTTAAAATATCAATATCACCCCTTAGGTTACACTCTGCTTCTTCTGTACGGATTCCCCATTCTATTAAGAACTTTAATACTATGTTGCCTTCGGTATTGGTTAGACCCTTAAATTTGTCTTCTGTAACTTTAGTTAATCTCAAAGGAGCAGGCAATACCAATGTTTTTGGGAGTAGTCTTCGTATAAGACTATCTCCTCTCAAATCGCCCATCCTTCGAAAATATACTAATCCGTGGAAAAGAAGTGGAATGTATCCTAGTATTTCTAAGCGCAATGCCAAGAGGTGCAGATGTTGTTCGCATTTAAGCACTGCGTCTACCGTTACTTCATCTGTAAACGGTAGACGCTTCTCTGTAGTTAACATGTCTGATTTGACATGACAGTCTACAGATTTAATTTATCTAATTACTTGACGTGCTGCAAACTGTAATATGCAGTACGTCGGTCAAACTAACCGCATGCTTAAAACTAGATTGAACGAGCATTATCGTAGAATGAGTAAGCCTAAGAAAACTGACACTTTCTTGTACCGTCACTTTCGACGTACAGGTCATTCTGTAAATAACATTGTTATACAACCAGTGGAAAAACTTTATTACGATGCAAATTCTACATCTAGATTCAAAATAATCAAAAGACATGAAGCTGAACTGGAATGGATTAAATTTTTACAGACCCCTTTTCCACTGGGATTTAATGACAACATTTATCATGAGGGTAATATTTCCAGAATGCCGGACTTTGATATTTTCTCACTCCTGGAATGTCGAAAACGCAGAACTAGAACTCACGGCACCAGGAAAAATGGTAACTTTAAACGTAAATCACGTGCGTTTAAACGAAACAATACTAGACTGAAGTGACTGTCAGTTATATTATTAAATCATGGACGCCACTCTATGCTTTCATTTTTAAGTTCATTACCCGTTTCTGTTTTACGTCTTCTGGACACCGAGGCGAATAAATTCTACGATAGTTCTCATCAGTTATATAATGCGGCTCTCTTAACTAGAGGCTATACTCAGCATACTCTCCGTCCTTACATTGGTTCTGAAATTAATCATAAACGCCATTTCTTCAAAATAGCCTTCATTAATAAGGGTATGGATTTTATAGATTTGCCCAGTATCTTCCGTGAGAGATCGGTGCTTTCTTCCATTCCTGCTTATTTTCAAAATACTGAAACACCTATAATTTGCTATAATTATAACAAACCTGTTAGATCTATCATTTTTAATTTCAATCAACTTGTTTCAGATCTTGATATTGATACTAATACTCCTGATTCATGTGATTGTAAAAACTCGAAGTATTGCTATCCTGCTGCTGGTCATGTAATTACTGGCAATTTGAAAATTATTCCTGATTCTAGGATAAGGAATATAATTTCTAAAGGACCGAAATATCGGTTTCCTTCTAAAATTGACTTCAGTAAATGTAGAGATGAAATCGCTGCTTCCTTGAATGAATTCGGTAATCGATGGTGTAAGCGAGAGTATGTTGAACATAAAGCCCTTAAGGACTGGAAACTTAGCATTTTAAAACTAGTGAATAAACGCATTTCTTTCTATTCTCAAAAAACTAACTTATTACCTCCGAAGCCCAAGACGTCTTTACGTCATCTTAAACTAGGTATTCAAGAATTTCATAAGAAGTTTGTTTTGGCCCCTGCAGACAAGGCCGCTAACAACGTCGTCGTTGTGTGACGGCTCCACTATGTTAACACGCTTAAGCAGGAGCTTGGTGGTACTAAGGCCTATGAACTTCAGCCTTTAGCTGAAGAGAGAGCTATAGTAGATAAACATGTTTGTCTTTCAGCCATCAAGTTTGCTGTGTGTGTTAAAGAAGGCCAAGACAAGCTTCCTACGCTATACTGGTTACCAAAACTTCATAAGAAACCTTACAAAGCACGGTTTATTGCAAATTCTAGCTCTTGCACTACCACTGAACTTTCTAAATTATTAACTTCCTGTCTTACTGCTATTAAAACGGTGTAATTAAATATTGTGATAAAGTCTTTGAAAGATCAGGAAGAAATCTGTTTTGGTCTATAAAAAAATCGAATGAGGTTTTAAATAAATTGAAATCCAGACATTTTCGTGCTTCTAGTCTGTCTACTTACGATTTTTCCACTCTTTACACTACACTTCCTCATAATCTTATAAAAGAAAAGCTTAATGATTTAATTGAATGGGCTTTTCACAGAGAAGATTCTCTCTATCTTGCATGTAATGTCAGAAATGCATTTTTCACTTCTAAAGAGCATAAGAATTATACACTTTGGTCATGTCAGAAAGTGTGTGATGCCCTCACCTTTCTACTTGACAATATTTATATTAGATTTGGTACTAAGTTATTTAGTCAAATTGTGGGTATTCCGATGGGTACTAATTGCGCACCTCTTGTGGCTGATCTGTTCTTGTATTGTTATGAAAGAGACTTCATTTTGTCGCTTTCATTGATAACCAATCTGAAATTATTGAAGCTTTTAGCTCCACTTCTAGATATTTAGATGATTTATTAAATATTGATAATACCTATTTTGATGGTTTGAACAGTCAGATTTACCCCCTAGAACTTCAGTTAAATAAAGCAAATTCTTCTGATACCGAGGCCCCGTTTTTGGATTTACATCTATCTATTGTAGATGGATTTGTTTCGTGCAAAATTTACGATAAACGCGATGACTTTGATTTTGAGATAGTAAATTTTCCTTTTTTGGATGGTGATGTTCCTCGTGCGCCATCCTATGGCGTTTATATTTCGCAATTAATACGATTTGCTAGAGTGTGTAGTCATGTAACTGACTTCAACACTCGTAATAAATTATTAACAGCTAAACTTCTTAATCAGGGTTATCGGTACCATAAACTACGCAAAGCCTTTTCAAAATTTTATAGACGCCATTCTGATTTAATTTCAAAATTCAATATTGGACTTAAATCTCTTCTGCAGCAAGGTCTATCGGAACCCGAATTTTATGGTGACTTAGTATATAAATTCAGAAAAATATATAACCGCAATGACTTCAGCACCCAATTTCGTAAAATCATTCTTCGATATTAAAAGATTGGGTACAACATGGATATTATACGACAGACTGCATGCATGCTAGTTAACCCAATCACGGTTGGCAACTTTGCTTCCCTTATTAATTGCACGCCGGTGGGTCAGGCCTCAGATTCTATGACGGCTCCAACGTAAATAAAAATCAAAAATGAGTTCCTTTAAGAGCAATGAAAACATTCATAAGAAAGAAGAAAGAATAAAGGCTTATTGAGAATTAGAGAGATCTAATTCAAGGTAATGTTGGTTGGTGCCTAATGCTCTGTCTCTGGTCGGGCCCATCGGAGTCTAACTGTTAGTTTTCTTTTGCTCCAGCATTTCAGTGGTTTCTTGCTGTCGAGTCCTCACCGTTGTCTCACCTCTGTGGTTCTTTGATTTTTGTGTTCACGGAGATGTTGCACTGATGAGTTAGGAGGCCTTCATGCGGACTGAACAAATTATTTGTCTAAATCGCGACGGAAGTAAGGACGAGGATTGTGGCCACGTAAAATCGATTTAAGCCCCCCAGTGGAAATCTTCCACTGACCGTTCCAAGGCGGCTCTTCTGTAGCGATTTATTTATGTTGTTGTTTGTTACTTACTGTGTGTATCACTTGTGTCTTTTAATTTTGGATGGCCATATGGCCATTTTGTGGGAAAGTAACTGTCCTTATGGCCTTCCTTTGTTTAGGTTTCCATTATGGTCTGGTCGCTTAATGTTTGTATTTCTTTCCCTTTGGTGTCTTTTATGGGTGAAGTAAGTTAATTGTATCAATTCCTGATCTTTGTTTTACTTCTACTTTGCGTAGTGTATGATATCGATAACCCTGATTAAGAAGTTTAGCAGTTGACAATTTATTACAAGTGTTGAAGTCAGTTACATGACTAGAAACTCTGGCAGATCGAATTAATTGTGAAATATAAACGCCATAGGATGCCGCACGAGGAACATCACCATCCAGGAAAGATAAATTATAATCTCAAAATCAAAATAATCGCGTTTATCATACATTTTTCAGTGAACAAACCGACATACAATAGATAGATGTAAATCCAAAAACGGGGCCTCGGTATCAGATGAATTTGCTTTATTTAACTCAAGTTCTGGAGGGTGGGGGAGGGGGTAAATTTGACTGACCCAACCATCAAAATAGGTAGTGTCAATTTTTAATAAATCATCCGAAAATCTAAAAATCGAACTAATGGCTTAAATGATTTCAGATTGGTTTTCAGCGGAAAGAGACATCATGAAGTCTTTTTCATAACAAAATAAGAACAGATCAGCCACAAGGGGTGCGCAATTCGTACCCATCAGAATACCCACAACTTGTCTGAATAACTTAGTACGAAATCTTATGTAAATATTGTACTCGGAGGGAGTGATCATGTTACTTAAAGGCTTGAATCGGTCTAAAGCTTTAGGACCTTATGAGCATCATCCTAACGTCCTGAAGGAGCGTTTAGTGTGTTCTTTGCTTCAAAAGGAGACCATTTTTACAACATTCGTTGTGACAGATAGCCTCTGGCAAAGCTCGATGGTTTAATCCAAGTACGTCTAAAGATTTTAAACTCTTCTGTTCACTGGAATGTATTCTCTGCTGCAACATTTCACTTACCGGTATTGTTCTTTTTAGGACCTCTGGTAATGGCAATGGAGTTTCGTAGATTTATTGCAATTAAAAAATAATTGAATCGGAAGCCGCTACCATTTTTTCTGTATTATGTGCAGTAAACGATCCATTCACAAATATTTTTTTTTAATTACCAAAATTATTTTGAATTGGGAGAGGAGATGATGCATGAGCGTTAAATTTGATATCTAGCACTTTTGTTGACGTAAATTACAATTTTTTTTTCTAATGTAACTTTTGACATTTGATACCTACAAACTACGATACCTTATTACGCCATATACAAATTTGGGAATTTGGGAATTTTGCGAAAAATAACTGTTCTTTCTTTAGCATTTTACTTTTTTGTCTTTCCGTACTCAGAATACATTTGGTTATAACATGTAATAGCGGGCCGATTTAAAAAAAAAATGCGTATCTTTTTGCGAAGTACTTCATACCAATTTCTGATGCAGAACTGTGTATTGCCTTTCTTATCTTACAGCAATGGAAATGTGCAAAATACGGCATGTGTAAAGTAAGTGATTTAAAGTTAAGCATCAGCGTTTTCCCCATTTATTTCAGTTTCATCTTGCTGGAGGGTGCTAGAAAGAGATATGCGTACACTCCTGTCAAATAGAGCTTCACTAGATAGTCAGGAATTATGTTTCTCATAAAAAATAATCGGCATGCAAAATTACAATTGAACACAGCGTGCTCAACATGCCACATACGTTTTATTTCGACAGTTTAAAAACAACAACAACATTAACAACAAGAAAACAGAGACAGATCTGACTAGTTCACAAGTAAAAACTGCAGAACATTGCAGGTACATATGAATTTGATGAAAAAATCAACCGTAATTAGCGTCGACATTCCTATGACGATCTATTGATTCACTACCGTTCATTCCACGCCACAAGTGATGCAGACAAGATAATTCAAAATTACAAACTTTCCATTAGGTAGGTTTGCAGTAAAAAGTTTAGAGGACAGCATGAAATGTCTCTCTCTTTACCTTTTTTTCACAGAACAGAGTGGAACTAAGAAGTCTGAATCTCCATATCACCCCATGCCTTCCGTCAAGTTTCGGCTCAATTCAACTTGATGTGGTTTGAAGATTTTCAAGCTGGCCAACATGAAAGCAATCTTAGATGACAGAACAGAATAATTTCAGCAATTCTAAATCTCCATGTTGCCAAAATACCTCCAATTAGGTTTCGGCTGCATCCGACATTTGGTTCGGGAGATGTAGTTTGAAAACCATGGTGTTCATCTTGTATATCTGAATAGATCAATTATAGCATATCCATGTTGCCCCAATGTCTCCCATCTGTTGCGAGATGGAATAGGAAACCTCTCTGGTGCTTATGCACATCTAAATTATTTTAGTAGATATATGGTAGGGCGGTGCGAGTGAAATATTTTAGGTGAAATATGGTACGCAAACTGTGCTGTTCCATGAACAAGTCATGCACATATCATACGATGTATGCATGAGTGGTTTATAGAGAGCTGTTTTTACAATACAGGGGGCCGCTAAAAGGCCGAGTCCTATAGAATTTGCCTAAAAATCGCCAACCGCCAAATTGTGCCATATATGATTTTTATTCCCGTCACGTGTTGTGTGGGTGTTCGTTTTGACAGGAGTCATGTCATTGATTTATAGGGTCGTTTCATCAATTTTTCCTATGGGAAATATACTATTTGAACGCAAATCCATTATCTACTCGATTTTTGCTATCTAGCTTTATTTGTGGCCGGTATCTCCACCTCGCCACGAATTGAGCAAGGTAATATGAGTAGGCATGATTTTCTGGTAGTATTCATAGATATATAAACCCTGAGAAAAACGAACACTTTAGCAGCAGGTCAAGTTGTAACGTATACCTACAACATCGTGTCGGGAAATAGAAAGTATATTGAAAGGTATGTTAAATCTATGTTTAGTATTATTTTTGTATGAACATGCTTGTAGGTTTTGGAGGGGTTTACTTCTAGTATACCCCAACTTTCTGAAGCCTATTCTGAATTCACTGTTGTGGCCTGTAGTGATTAGGCTACTAGCTTTGCCAGCTAGACGTCGCAGGATTGATCCCAGGCTTCTCCAGTAGTAGAATGAGTCTTTCTAAGTGAGTTCCTGTCTCATGCTGACCCTAGATGTTGGTGAGACGTAAAGGTTGGACACCCGCTCATTCTAGATTCATTTAGGCTTTTAGACCCCTTTTGTAGAATGTAATTAATAAACGCCGGGTCACTTGTTTGATCCATGACTTTTGACTAGCTGTGGTTAGAAAACCGTGGTTCCGTCCCAATATGATATTAGGTGTAGAGGGGACGTAAACTTAAGACGGGTTTTACCATATCTGCATCATCAGGGCAAACTCTTACAAGAGCCTGTTGGGTTATCCGTGATGATGAACCGTAATGAATTTTATTTTACAAGCATGTTCACGTTGATTAGAAATAATTTTGTTCAAGAAGAATTACGAGTTCATTTTGTAATGATGCCGTTTTTGTCTGATAACTCAGTTTGTGCATGTATGTACACATAAAGAACGTGATGATGATAAGTGGGAGTATTTGGTCGCCACACGTCATAACGGCCTGAGTGGCGGGGATGACGTCAGCTGCGTCATCGACGTCGCGAGGACGGTTGTGACGGGGTGCCTACCAAATACAGAGAGAATTTACGGCAAACAGTGTTGGCCCTTATGAGACACTAACAAATGTTGTGGATTATAGATGAAAATCTTCTGTTGTAGTTTCTATCTGTTATTAATGTAATGAATTTGTGAATAGCTATATTTGTGAGCCGTGTCGCGGAGAAGGATATGAAATAGAGATTGTTATGTTTCCTGTAATTGGCAGCTGACCAGGTAGCGCAAAGGCGTGGTCTGTTCAATTGCCTCTTACTTGTGATAATGTAGTGAGCACAAATTTGATGAGTATTATGCTCAGTAGTAGTGAGCATTAATTGATTTCTGTAGTGCTCAGTAAGGAAACATGAACTTTGAGTATTATTGTGTCAAGCGCTGGGTGCTGATAATTTGATGCACAGTCAAGTTGAGTTCTGCTGTACGGTTATTTGTCGCATGCACTAATCAGCCTGTATGTCTGGTCGGCGCATGCGCAATAACGGTATATGCATGAACATATTCTTACTTCTCCGGGAGGGGGATCATGATATAGCATGTATGTTGTGTGACTCGTTTCTAGTCCAGTTATCGTAATTTGCAGGCACAACAATGTGTGACCTGCTGCTCCCTGCTTCATAGCAGCAGGTACTGGTACGACGCTAGGCGTTAGGGTCCAGCAAGGGCGGACAGACCGCCGTAATCAGCGTAGACCAGAATCAGAATCATTGTTCATTGTCAACAAATGTGAGACCATAAAAGAGGTCAACTAACCTGCAGGATATTCGGACGATCGCTAAACCTGTGATCGGCAACCTGTGATCGGCAACTAGGTCGATAGACTAGTGTGCAGTTTGCACTAGTTCGCGAGAGGAAGTTTCACGCGAGAGGGGGATTCACCCTAAGTTATAAACTGGCCAGTCGCGTCTTGTGTTGTTTCTTTTTTTTGTTTTTGTTGTTGTTTTTGTTGTTTGCTTCTGTAGGTATTCACGTCACCCGTTCCGAGCACAGAACATTGTTTTGCCTTCGGAGCGGACGTCGTGAGTTGGCTACAGAAGCAACAAATTGTGATGTTTTGTTAGTAAGTGTTGTATGTAGATACTGTAAATAATTCATGTCATTCATCTAACATCTTTCTTGTGCCTTACCCCACAGCTGCCCGTACACCTGTCAGAGATCACGCTCGGTTGTCTTGTCAGCATGGGGGTTTGGGGGACGCCGTAAACCCACATGTAACATTTGGTGTCAGTGAAGTGAGGATTTGATCTCTGGCTGGTGTTCCCGGCTGTGGAACAGCACATTGATACTCTGAATCATCAACTTTAAAAAAAAAAAAAATGCATTGACAGCCACATTTAGAAATTAACTTTAATCTTCCTTCCTGCGTTGATGAAGTGCGAAACCCATGTATTCAACTGAATGGATACTGACAAGTCGATAATTTCTGAGCAGGAAGGCAAGGCAAACCCCACTTTTCTTGGTAACGAAAAATTTAAGTAGACCCCACTTAATTGTGTTACCTGACATTCTAATAAGTTAAACTGGAGTTACTAATTGATCTTAACCACACATGGTTCTGACGTAGTGACGTTAACAATTTACTGACGTTGACATAACGGTAGCGTTAATATTTACGCAGTGGCTTGAGGTTAGGTATGACGTAATAGAAACATTAATGGTGACTTGTTATGATCGGAGTTTTGTAATGTGATGAAACTTCGGATTGTAGCATTTTACTGTAAACGTCGTCAGTTTATGACGTCATATTAGACTACCAGTACGCAACGTCATACTTTGCTGAAAGAATTTGACATTTCAAATCGCGTGTGCTTTAATAACTAACGTTTTAGTTAGATTAACGCGTATAACACATATCTTAACGTTTTAGTTAAGCCCATTCAATCATCACTGATCATAACTGATCAGTTTATAGTGGTTTTGATAGTAACGTGAGATTTACGTTATCAATAATGGAGCGTTTAATGCAAATGGGAAAAGCCGGCCTCGGTGGCTCAGTCGGATGCGCGTCTGACTGGTGATCAGGAGGACGCGGGTTCGACTCCCGCCGGGTCGGCAACGTTCTTTCGTGGAGATTGATCATGAAATCTTTTCTACGGTCATTCTCTCCCTTCCGCTGATTCAAGAAGGGCAGTTGTCAGTTTCTGGCGAAAGAATGTGCACTGTACTGGTTAACCGCTTACGTATAAGCCTGCCCAGGAAAGTGTTGATAGGTAAACTGACCGGCTCAAAAATGACCTAAATAGTGTTGACTGGGCCGTAAAACCCCAATACAAACAAAAAGCAAATGGGAAAGGACTTAGGTTATGAGGGGAAGGAGTTACAAGGTTTTGTTAAAGAGCAGCAAGATATTGAGCGGGCAGAAAGGCAAGAGCAAAGGGATTTAGAAAGGTTAAGGTCTGAGGAAAAGGAAAAGGAAAGGGCACATGAACTAGCTAAGTTAGAAGAAAAGGAAAGGGAAAAGGAAAAGGAAAGGGCACATGAACTAGCTGTGTTGAATGTTAATAAGGAACTTGAAATGGCACGCATTAAGAGTGAAAGGGAGGCAAAAGAGATTAGTGAGACCCATTTAGAACAAATAAAGCATGGGTTTGAGCTTCAGCACCAAGAATTAAGGAACCAATTAGAAATGCAGAGAACGAAGCTCGAGCTAGAATTTGAAAAGCAAAAAGCTGAGAAGGTGGCGCATGCCCGGGATCCTAAGTTACCTTATTTTGAAGAGGGTAAAGATAAAATGGATAGTTATTTATCTAGGTTTGAGAAATATGCTACGGCTAATAAATGGGATAACAGTGTTTGGGCCGCGTATTTAAGTGCATTGCTCAAAGGGCGCGCACTTGATGTATATGACCGGTTGTCAAATGAGGATGCAGCGGATTATGAAAAGTTAAAGGACGCTTTATTAAAGAATTTTGACATGACAGAGCGCGGATTTAGGAAGCAGTTTCGTTATAGTAGGCCCGAGAAATCAGAAACGTTCTGTTCAGTAGTAGACTGAGAAGTTATTTAGAAAAATGGCTTAATATGGCAAAGATAGAAAAATCTTTTCCGGCTGTCTGTGATTTCATGGCAAGGGATCAGTTCCTGGAGTCATGTAATAGAGAACTGTATGTACATCTGAAGCCAAAACAGTTTGGTAATTTAGATGAAATGGCTAGGGAGACAGATTTGTTTGCAGAAGCGCGCGGGGGCGTATATAGTTGCATTAATAAGGGGCAACGCGATAATAGAGGCGCAGCGCAGGGTAAACAGGACAAAGTTGACTCGAACAAACCGAGTGGTAGACCGGATATCAAGTGTAGCATATGCGGTAAGGGGCATTTAACAATTAAATGTTTTAAGAACCCCGACAGGAAACAATTGTATAGCGCAGAGGTAGGAGCAACTGGAGTTGGGGATAGCGGTGTTAAGGAAAATTTTAACACGCGCGTAGAGACTCAAGGTTCTCAGGTTAAGAATGAGAATACGCAGAATGTAGGTCGTGGTTATACACGTGGTCGTGGTAATTTTAGAGGGTCTTTTCGCGGACGCGGTAAAAATAATAGCACACCACGTGGCGCAGCACACCAAGTTAGTTTTTGTCAGACGGAAGTAACTAGGAAAGGTGATGAGATTGGAAGTATTTTTGAAAATAAGGTTGGTGATCCTTTGATTTCGGATAGGGAGGAGTGTAGTAAGGAAACTAGGGAAGATGTCTGTTACTTCTTAAAGGCAAGGTTACCGACGGCACAAGGATTGGTTAATAATAAAAAGGTGGTTGTATTAAGAGATACTGGGTGTACAGGCTGTGTCGTTCGGAGAAGTTTGGTTTCGGATAGTCAGTTAATAGGGAAGGAATCAAATGTTACGTTGATTGATGAATCCACACAAAGGTATCCTTTGGCAATGATTGACATTGATTGTCCTTTTTTCACTGGGAAAACTGAAGCTTTGTGTATGGATGATACGTTGTACGATTTGGTTATCGGTAACATTGATGGATCAAAACTTCCTGATATGTCTCATTTCTCAGCTGCGGCTGTAACTAGGTCTCAAACTAGGCAGGATGAGAAGCCTTACAGAAAACTTAAGGTTCCCGATCAGATCATTAACGATGACAAGGAGGCTTTCAAGCAAGCTCAGGTTGATGATCCAACTTTGGAAAACATCAGGAAAAGGGTTGTATCTGGGAACAAGACTGTGAGTCGTGGTTTAAATCGAGGTGAAACTAGGTTTATTGAGAAAAAGGGTTTGGCATATAGGGAGTTCACCAAGGGTAACAAAGTCTCTTTCCAACTTGTGGTCCCTCAAAGTTTCCGAGGAAAGGTGTTGAAACTGGCTCATGAAACGCTTATGTCTGGACATATGGGTATTAGGAAGACATTGGATAGAGTTGTAACTGAGTTTTACTGGCCCGGTATTTGCGGTGATGTCGCTAGATTTTGTAAATCTTGTGATATTTGTCAGAGAACTATTCAGAAAGGTCGGGTCACTAAAGTACCTCTAGGAAAAATGCCATTGATTGATACGCCATTTAAGAGGGTGGCAGTGGACATAGTTGGTTCAATTGAGCCTCGATCTGATAGGAAATCTCGGTATATTTTAACCATGATAGATTATGCGACAAGGTATCCAGAGGCGATAGCTTTACCGAGTATTGAGACGGAACGTGTCGCGGAAGCGCTTATTGAAATGTTTAGTAGGGTTGGCATTCCTGATGAAATGTTGACTGATTGTGGATCACAGTTTACTGCTGAGGTAATGAAGGAAGTCAGCAGACTTCTTTCTCTTCAACAGTTAACGTGTAGTCCGAGACACCCAATTTGCAACGGACTGATAGAGCGTTTCCACGCTACGTTAAAGCAGATGTTACGTCGCATGTGTGCTGAACGTCCAAAAGATTGGGATAAATATCTTCCAGCTTTATTATTTGCGGTAAGGGAAGTCCCACAAGAGTCTTTAGGATACTCCCCTTTTGAGTTGTTATATGGACGTAACGTCAGAGGTCCAATGGCAATATTAAGAGAATTATGGGCTGAAGAGGTACGCGATGAGCAAGTTCTTTCGACGTATCAATACGTTATTGAGCTTAGGGAACGGTTAGAGCAGACATGCAAATTAGCGCGTGATAATTTAAAGAAGGTTCAGATTAAGCAGAAAGCTTATTATGATAAAGGCGCGAGGTCGCGTAAATTTGACGTCGGCGATAAAGTGCTGTTGTTACTACCGACAGACAGTAATAAATTATTGCTTCAATGGAAAGGTCCTTATGAAGTGGTTGAGGTAGTGAACAGAATGGATTATAAGATTGACGTCAATGGAAATGTTAACACATATCACGCTAACATACTGAAGCAATATGTGGAACGTCAGAATGTGACGTCACATTGCTTGCTTTCTGTAGAGTCCATTCCGTCAACTGAAAATGATGACGTTGACGAATTCTCGTTGGAAGATTGCGCTTTTCCTACTGCAAAGCAACCAGAGACGTTTAAGGACGTCAATATTTCAGAAATGTTAACGCAGGATCAGCGTAAAGAAATAGAGACGTTGATAAAAGAATACCCGGACGTACTGTCCAGTGTACCAGGACGAACTGACCAAATAGAACACGACATAAAGTTGCTGACGTCGGAACCAGTGAGGTCAAAAGGTTATGCAATACCATATAAAGTACGGGATGTAATGGAAAAAGAAATTCAAGATATGTTAGATTTAGGAGTCATTGAGCCATCAATATCTCCATACTCATCCCCTGTAGTACTTGTCCCTAAAAAAGATGGTTCGGTGCGGTTCTGCATTGACTTCCGTAAACTTAATAAAGTGACGGAGTTCGATGCAGAACCAATGCCAAATATGGAGGAGGTTATAAATAGAATGTCGGGGCACAAATACTTTAGCAAATTAGATTTGTCAAAAGGTTATTGGCAGGTAAAAATGACGTCTAATGCAAAACCCCTAACTGCGTTCGAAACCCCCAAAGGCTTGTTTCAATTCAAAACTATGCCCTTCGGTTTGGTAAACTCAGGAGCAACATTTTGCAGGTTGATGAGAATGATTCTGTCCGAACTTTCTAACGTTGATAGCTTCGTCGATGATATGTGGATCTTTACCGAAACTTGGAAAGACCACTTGACGTCATTACGTGAAGTTTTGGATAGACCTAGGACAGCCAAGTTGACGGCAAAACCTTCCAAGTGTATGATTGGGTATAGCAGTATCGAATGTCTTGGTCACAGTGTAGCTGCTCAGTCAGTAAGACCGCAAGAAGACAAGATACAAGCTATAAAGGATGCTCCTCGACCTTCTACTAAGAGACAAATAAAGTCATTTCTTGGGTTGGCTGGTTTCTACCGCCGTTTCATTCCAAATTGCTCATCTATTGCTTCCCCTAGATGTTGGTGAGACGTAAAGTTTGGACACCCGCTCATTCTAGATTCATTTAGGCTTTTAGACCCCTTTTGTAGAATGTAATTAATAAACGCCGGGTCACTTGTTTGATCCATGACTTTTGACTAGCTGTGGTTAGAAAACCGTGGTTCCGTCCCAATATGATATTAGGTGTAGAGGGGACGTAAACTTAAGACGGGTTTAACCATATCTTCATCATCAGGGCAAACTCTGACAAGAGCCTGTTGGGTTATCCGTGATGATGAACCGTAATGAATTTTATTTTACAAGCATGTTCACGTTGATTAGAAATAATTTTGTTCAAGAAGAATTACGAGTTCATTTTGTAATGATGCCGTTTTTGTCTGATAACTCAGTTTGTGCATGTATGTACATATAAAGAACGTGATGATGATAAGTGGGAGTATTTGGTCGCCACACGTCATAACGGCCTGAGTGGCGGGGATGACGTCAGCTGCGTCATCGACGTCGCGAGGACGGTTGTGACGGGGTGCCTACCAAATACAGAGAGAATTTACGGCAAACAGTGTTGGCCCTTATGAGACACTAACAAATGTTGTGGATTATAGATGAAAATCTTCTGTTGTAGTTTCTATCTGTTATTAATGTAATGAATTTGTGAATAGCTATATTTGTGAGCCGTGTCGCGGAGAAGGATATGAAATAGAGATTGTTATGTTTCCTGTAATTGGCAGCTGACCAGGTAGCGCAAAGGCGTGGTCTGTTCAATTGCCTCTTACTTGTGATAATGTAGTGAGCACAAATTTGATGAGTATTATGCTCAGTAGTAGTGAGCATTAATTGATTTCTGTAGTGCTCAGTAAGGAAACATGAACTTTGAGTATTATTGTGTCAAGCGCTGGGTGCTGATAATTTGATGCACAGTCAAGTTGAGTTCTGCTGTACGGTTATTTGTCGCATGCACTAATCAGCCTGTATGTCTGGTCGGCGCATGCGCAATAACGGTATATGCATGAACATATTCTTACTTCTCCGGGAGGGGGATCATGATATAGCATGTATGTTGTGTGACTCGTTTCTAGTCCAGTTATCGTAATTTGCAGGCACAACAATGTGTGACCTGCTGCTCCCTGCTTCATAGCAGCAGGTACTGGTACGACGCTAGGCGTTAGGGTCCAGCAAGGGCGGACAGACCGCCGTAATCAGCGTAGACCAGAATCAGAATCATTGTTCATTGTCAACAAATGTGAGACCATAAAAGAGGTCAACTAACCTGCAGGATATTCGGACGATCGCTAAACCTGTGATCGGCAACCTGTGATCGGCAACTAGGTCGATAGACTAGTGTGCAGTTTGCACTAGTTCGCGAGAGGAAGTTTCACGCGAGAGGGGGATTCACCCTAAGTTATAAACTGGCCAGTCGCGTCTTGTGTTGTTTCTTTTTTTGTTTTTGTTGTTGTTTTTGTTGTTTGCTTCTGTAGGTATTCACGTCACCCGTTCCGAGCACAGAACATTGTTTTGCCTTCGGAGCGGACGTCGTGAGTTGGCTACAGAAGCAACAAATTGTGATGTTTTGTGTTAGTAGGTGTTGTATGTAGATACTGTAAATAATTCATGTCATTCATCTAACATCTTTCTTGTGCCTTACCCCACAGCTGCCCGTACACCTGTCAGAGATCACGCTCGGTTGTCTTGTCAGCATGGGGGTTTGCGGGACGCCGTAAACCCACATGTAACACCATCAAGTTTCAGCTTGATCTTACCTCTGGTTCGGGTTTTTTTTTTTTTTTTAAGAATTTCATGAAGTCCTCCATGCACAGCCATCCTCGATATCGGAACAGAACAATTTTAGCAAATATGAATCTCCATGTTGCCCCAATGCCTCCCACTCAGTTTCAACATAATCCAAAATAGAATTGAAGGCAATGATCAGGAATCGATACATTCAACCCACAGAGACACCAAAGGCAAAAAAAGACAAACATGAAACAAAAGACCTCAATGAAAACATCAACAGCGTAAAGCCAAAAGGACAGTTACTTTACCATCCTTGGTTCGGGAATAGGTGTCATTTGAAGAATTTCAGGATGGCCGCCATAGTGGCCATCTTGGATATCGGAACAACAATATTAGCAAATCTGAATCGCCATTTCGCCTAATGCCTTTCATGTAGTTTCAACTGATCCAACTTCTTGTTCGGCAGATGCCATATGAAAAAAATATGATGGCGGCCATGTAGGATATCGGAATGGAATGATTCTAGCAAATCTGAATCTCCATGTTGCCCCGATGCCTCCCATGAGGTTTCAGCTTGATCAGACCTCTGGTTTGGGAGATGTCGTTTGAAATTTCAAGATGGCAGCCATGGCGGCCATCTTGGATATCGAAACGTAACAATTTTAGCAAATCTAAATATCCATGTCATCCCGATGCTTCCCATCAAGTGAGAAATAGAGAGTATTTAATTTCATGTAATGTTGGTTGGTGCCTGGTGCTCTGTCTCTGGTCGGGCCCACCGGAGTCTAACTGTTGGTCTTCGTTTGGTCCAGCATTTCGGTGGTATCTTGCTGTCGAGTCCACCTCGTTGTTTATGGGTTCTCTTTAGAACCGCTTCAGTTGTTTACCTGATAGCGGTAAGGGTATAATAGTATGTACCTTTTATCAGCTCAAAAATATGAATTGTGTGTACTGCTTAGAGCCACGCTTTTAATGGGTGTTCGTTTGAATCGTCACTGTTGCTTAACTAATATAGAAGTAGTGCGGTCTTTAAGGGTATGCGGTATGTCCCTTCTTTCAGCTGTAACAAATGAATTGTTGGCACTACTTAGATACACCTTTACGGTCTTAGTTTAAGTTGTTCGGGCCATTGAATTTGCCTGTAGCTTGTGTGACTACATACGCCTTCTAGTGTACACCTTAGCAGTAGCCTACATTCGAAGATGCTAAAATAGAATAATAAAAATTAAAAATAAAATAAAATAAATTGAACTATGTTGAAGTAGGAGAAGATATACTGCAGTCAATTGCAATGCCGGGTATTTAACATCACATCACGAAACGGTATGGGTTAAACCAATATGCACATTTTCCGCCATTTTTCAAAGAGAGACAACTTTCGAGACTTCCTGTTCGCTTTTCTATAAGCCCTGTCCCACTGAAAAAGGGGGTCTACTCTTAAAGGAAAGAATTTTAGGAGTAAATTCTTTCCTTTAAGAGTTGACCCTAATTGAAATGGGAGACAAAAGTACTTTTGCAGGAGTTGCCTCCCCTGAAGGTGTTTCCATTCCCCTTAATGAGTGTAACATACTCGTATATGCCTTGCCATGAAATGACCAAGCATATAAGCTGCCGGAACAATGGAGTGTGACTATCCTATTTGTGGATGTCTATAACTGTGGGGCAAAATCACAGAGGAAATTCTAATTAGCTTTAGAATCCTTTAAAACAAACATCACAATAACATGTACATAAACACACACCTCCTAGTATATCTCACATGGCTTAAGACAAGGGCATTATATGCAGAAAGACTGGACAAATCCTGTCATAGCCCAGGAGCCATATACACCAGAAGAAGAAACAACAAACTAACTAACTAAATAACTGACTGACTAACTAGCTAACTAACTAAATATATAACCAAGCGGAACTGTCTTGGTCTTTCTCTGTAACCGCGACTACAGGTGTAATGTCAAGTGCCCACGACTTGCAACACAAACACGTCACTAATTTTTAGAATAAATCATTGATTCAAACTATATTGCACCTCACAGGTGCCACAATAATATTATAGTCTTTTTTTTATCTTTTTGCCGCGTTTTTCGGTGATATTTTTTTTATTTTAGGTTTTTTATCAATACATCCAGCGAGAAAGTTGTAGAGATGAAGCCCAGTCAACTTCTCGTAAAGGAGTCAGCCTCCAGAATTTTATACCTTTTGCTCTAATCAGATGGATTTTTTACAATTTTTTTAATTTTCGATGAAAAGCAAGTCCAATTCTGTCACTCAAACTATCGAAATGTAAACAAGTAACCGATATCTATAGATGGATAAATCTCGTTCATCAAACGAAGCGTCCAACGGAAGGGAAGTTGTACAAAGCATGAGAAGGTAGACCTTCAAAGGCATGAAATACGTTGATTTAGTCAGCAAACCTTTAGTTCAAACAATTCAGATCCTACGCCTTTGATCTATTTCTAATAAAATGTTAAAAATACTACACCATTCAACGTGACTTTTGTTTGACTCTCAAATGTGCACATTGTTACCGTGCATGGTATTTGAATGACCCACATATTTGTCCTTCAGTCAAAAACTGAACAGACGACTAATCGACGACTGACATCAAGGCGGGACTTGTGGAAACAAAATTTCGCACAGACTTGAAATTGTAGTAATCGCCATCTGATATTAGCTCTTCACAGATAACTTAGGGCATGAAACCTTTTTGAGAAGTTGGAGCTTTATGTCTGGATGTGGTGATCAAAAATCTAAAATAAAGAAGTTATCGCCGAAAAACGCGGCAAGAAAGATAGAAAGTAGACTTTTATATTAATATCGATATAAGTGCACCAATATGAAAGTGACGACAACACAGCGTCGGCTGTTAACCTCCTTTGACAAGCCAAGAGGGGAATGGAAGAACCCTCCTTTTATTGAACAACCAACCAACTATCAATCAACCAATCAATCAATCAATCAATCAATCAATCAATCAGTGCCTTTGTTGGTTAACCGGACAATCTGGGCATAGTCTAACGTTCAGTCCATTGCTTTTTCGTTCTCCCTCAAACGCATTGAGAAATCCCCCATTTTATAGTTATTAAAAAGAGAAATGGCCAGGATCTGATACAGTCAGATCCCAAATTGTTTCCACAATATCACTAAGGAAAGAAGTCAAAGCATGGGGTGACGACAGTAAACAAAAAGGACAACAGGTAAACCTAGTCAGCAGCTCTTTCCCAAACACGGGGTGACTCACACTAAAAATGAGCAATTTACATAATGTGGGGAAAGAATCAGAATCGGCAACATGACAAACATTAAATTGGAAGGACATACGTAACTAAAAATGAACAATCAAAGCGGGGAAAGAATCGAAATAATCCACGTTACAACATGTATGATAAGGGGGGAAAGAATCAGAACACCAAAATGAAGGAATCACAGCAAAAGCACCGACTTGGAACGGTCAGTAAAAATTACTGCTGGGTTTAAATTAACTTTTAAGGATCCAAACTCTCACCCTCACTTTCACTGTGGTTCAAACAAGTATTTATTTGGTCCGCGTGAAGGTTGCCGATTTGTAAGCAGGAAAATTTTCAAATGAACAATATCCAGGTATCTTAAGTTAGCAATACTTTCTAAAAGAACGACTGTACCTTAAAATAAAAAAGACAATAAAAGACCAAGTTACCGCTAGAATATGACCCTAAGTATCTTCGAGCCCCAATTTATGTTGATTGCATGGCCCTTTCTGTTGAAAAACAGTGTGCAAAAATAGGCGAACCTTAGTCTCGCTTGCACAAACAGCGAAAATGCGATTTGGGATTATAAAGTAAAGAAAAAAATAATAATCGACCTCATATGACCTTATTTATAGAGGGTAACACATTTAGAAAACTAGTACTAATCTTCCATGTGGTCCTCTTTTCCCGGGTAAAACCAGTACTAAGAATTTAAATGTAAAATTCTCATTTCGTGCCTCACGAATTTCCCACTCAGTGAAGCATGATTTTAAGTGAGAAGGTACGGTTTATACTGAACTGACAATACAATAAATACTGAATTGAAAATATCAATACTAGCAAACAAAAGCCAGTGAATTTTCATCTGTTGAGGTCAATGTTGATGAGACTTGGAACCGATATTCTAAAATCAAATAGCCTTCACAATATGGGCGGCTCAAAATCACTGAACCATGAAATGTATGCCACACTGACATCTGACATGTGTATAAATGGCCCAAGGATATCCATCATATGGTCTGTAGGATATATTAAAACCACTGTGACATGCAATGTATCATAGATCTCTACATATATATGAGGTCAATCTTGGTGTGACTTGGTATCAATATTCCAAGTACGAAGTATACCCATCTTCACAGTATGAGTAAAATATGGACCATAAACTATATTTTACCCTGTTATTAATCAAGTAATTTCGTATTGGCCCAGTTACAGGTCCGAGGTCTATGTATTGGCACGAGGCCAAAACCCGAGGCCAATACAGGTGACCGAGGACCTGTAACTTGGCAAATACGAAATTACATGATTAATGACAATTTTATTAATTAACGCAATTAAAAAAACATGATTTATGAGTTTTATATATTGGTTGACCTGGTAAAATACAGGAAAATCAATTAATAATAACCTATATATACAATATGGTGCAAATCTTGGTTTCACAAGAAACCGAGAAGGAAGTTTAATTATCAAATTACCCACCACCACTCCTTCCGCAAGTTGCAAGGTGCGAATACTTGTCTAATCCAGTTGACCAATTTCATAAAATTTCAAATGGATAAATAAAAATCAAAAATGAGTTCCTTTAAGAGCAATGAAAATATTCATAAGAAGATGGGTCATACTACTTAGTTTCGGCTAATAAAGCCTCATCAGTGACCCTGTAAAGATCCGGCAACGAAAGCCAGAGGAAGCATACTGCAATTTTGCGAATTTCGAATAGGCAGTCGATTCAAAGACTGATATAAATCAAAATGAGGTCCAAATAATTAAAAACCTGTCTAGAATTTGAGTCTGAACTAATAATTTATTTCTGATTTCTCAGAATATTCACGCTGATCTCAAAGGACCAAAAGTAAAATATAAACTGCACTATGGTTGATGTACGGGGAGACGTTTTACGGCCGCCACACAGCACAACACCAGCTGCAGTGAAGGCAAATAAAAATAAAAAATGAGTTCCTTTAAGAGCAATGAAAATATTCATAAGTAGATGGGTCATACTACTTAGTTTCGGCTAATAAAGCCTCATCAGTGACCCTGTAATGATCCGGCAACGAAAGCCAGAGGTCATTTCGTTGGAATGGTTTTATTAGATCTTCAGAAGGTCTTTGACACTGTCGATCATAACATGTTATTGATGAAAATGGAAGCACTTGGTCTTAGTCAAGATGTAATAAGATGGTTCCGTTCTTATTTGTCTGGCCGTCAGTAACTCGTTGATGTATCAGGAATTCTATCTTCTAGCGCTGCAATTTCATGTGGTGTTCCCCAATGATAGATTCTTGGACCCCTTTTATTCTTAATATATGTAAATGACATGTCAGGCGCGGTAAATCACAAACTTCTTTTGTATGCAAATGATTCTGCCATATTAGTCGCGGATAAGTCTGCAACAACTATTGAGGTGTCTCTTCAAAAAGAACTGGAGGTAGTGAGTGAGTGGCTTGTAGATAATTAGCTTTCGTTGCACCTCGGCAAAACGGAATCTATTTAGTAAATTAAAACCACAGTCAAACTTGCAGATCGTATGCGAAGGAACAAATATCGAGTCCAAGGACGCTATAAAATATCTAGGTGTAGTGCAATAATTCAGAAGGCAAATACTCGTTTAAAGTTTGTATTCAGAAAACAGAAATTCCTAAATTTGCACTCAAAGAAACTCCTTGTGATGTCTCTTATACAATTTCATTTCGACTATGCTTGTTCATTTTGGTATTCAGGCTTATCCAAACCCCTGAGAAACAGACTGCAAGTTACCCAGAATAAAATGATTCGATTTATATTGAAACCTAACCCAAGAACACATATAAGATCAGAAGATTTTAAATATTTTGGGTGGTTGCCAGTCTCGAAAAGGGTAGACTAGATCAATTTAAATCACATTTTTGGGATCAAATCCGGAACGTCAACTGACTATATGACAGAGCATTTTATTCATGCTACATATGTGCATAGCTACAGTACTAGATTTAGTGAACACGGCTGTTTTAGTCTTCCTAAATTAAATGGTTTCGGCCGAAAAACATTTAAGAAATGAAATCTATTTGTCTGCAGTTCATGGGAGTATGAACGCAGTGGGTCGCGTGCAAAGTAAACGAACCCCGAAGGGGTTCATGTGAACTTTGCTAGCGACCCACTGTCGTTCATACTTTCATGAAAAGCAGAAAAATTAAGTTTATTTTTTACATTTGCATTATTTGCCCCTCATCGACTTTACACTGGAAATGTAAATATTTGCTTATACAGGTGTTGCTTCCACCAAACATTAAAAACGTAAAAGGGCTTAAAACTTTTAATACGTCTGTAAAATCGCATTTTTTAAATTTTGGTTTTGTAATTTGGGAACTCAGACTGGATTAGTTTGATTTTTTAATCGTTTTCTCAACCCTGTAATGTCATAATCCATACTGTTTATCATGAAATGTTTTATTGTACTTAGATCTTAAATAAATTTATTATCTACATGATATTTATTAACTGTGTCTCACTATGACTTGCAAACCAGTACATAAGAACCACAATGGAAAAAAGAGAGATCACTGTCTCTTTTTTGTGTCATCCTTGGTAGCGATTGGCAGTCCAAATGAAATTTGCAATGTATTCGTGTTTTATATGTACCAGTTGCGTGTACTTAACCCTTGCGTATGTATTATTTTGTTTTAACATGTATGTTGCTGATATGTGATACCGAAATCAATCAATCAATCAATCAATCAATCAGTCGTTCAATATTTAGCTGACCTTACCCAGTTACTGCACGCTTTTTCCATGTATTATACATCAGTGCCATATACAAAGTTACACTAAATTTTATCGGTCAGTCTAGTATTGTTGTTAGCCTTGTTGCTAAATGTGTTATCGTCTCAAAATTAAGACGGTTATTATTATTATTATTATTATTATTATTATTATTATTATAGCACTCCTTCTTAATCCATAAGATGCCATAAAAACTGCACCTGAAACTGTTGTCTGTTTATGTCGTGTGCTGAACCTTCTTGCAAACATATTTTTGCATACAGAAAAATAGTGTGAACTATGAACAGAGTTCTCCTGCAGGCAACTACCTGCAGGAGCAGACTGATCAGAGCCCACACTGTTTGTAAAAAGGACTTTGAAAGTAACCAGCAGGCAACAAAGCAGAGGACAATTGTTGTAAATGGCATGTTATGGGTTAATGTACTTCGCACAGGCGAGCTCTAAACGAGGCTGTGGAGTGATCGATCGTTCGTGTGGCTCTTTCTTTAATCGGAGCAACTCTCTGATCACGCGTGGCACTGAATATACCGGCAGTTTTGTTTGCCCATGCAGCCAATATATTTCTTCAAGCCCCGATGGGCGGGGGGCGAGAATATACCAGCAGGAAACGATAAACAGGTTTATCATTCGTCGTACAAATTTGTGTTCGTGAGGTTAGTTTTGAGGCTGTCATGTTGGTCATCTTCAAAATCTTAAAACCACATCCGCTACCGAATAGTCAGTTGCATTGAGTTGAAACTGGTGGGAGGCATTTGGGTGACATGCAGATTCAGAATTGACATGTAGATTCAGAATCGCTAACATTGTTGCATACTAATATCCCAGATGGTGGCCATCTGGAAATTCTTCAAAGCAACTGTGTATAAGATTCACAGGGAGGGGCAGCTCAGGTGTTGTCAGAATATGTCGAACTCGCTGAATCCACAAAAAGATTCTGTGTTTTTTTTTTTTTTTTTTTTTTGGTTTTGTTTTGTTTTGTTTTTGCAAGCGGCCATATACACCATCGATTTGTTTGTGTTACAGTTGTATTCACATGATTGGTTGACTTGGTTTACCTTTTGGATAGCAGAACATACCAAAGGCAGTTGCAAACGATAGCTCTGGTCTTTCAAACTATATACTTCCACTCTGCATCAACATCACCTCTTCCTGAATCCTAAATCAGATTAAACTATTCAGAAACTTAATCAGAAGCATTAAAACAACATGCAGATTCAGAATTGCTACAAGGCAATGTGATCTGCTGGAGAAAATGGCCACCCAGGCACAATGTAATACATGTACATGCATATGATCAGCCTCATCCAGGTGAGCGATTCTGGTCCACTTGGGCCTCTAGTTACGAAAATACGCCTATACAAATATTCTGTAATTTTTACCACCGAAAAAAAAAAAAAATGAAAACACGAACATTTTAAGAAGAAAAATGTGTAATTTTTTCTTATTTTTGCTCAAAATATAAATTGTGGGTAAACGTTAAAACCGCTTCATCGTGGTGGTTCTAACGAGTACCCACAATCTATATTTTAGAGCAGAGATAGGAAAAATAAGGAGTTTCTTTATAAACCCGATTTGTACTATACAAAAGTGTGGTTCAAGGGGATCAGAATTATATAAACGTGTTTTCGTGATGCAAGCCAGCTTGGCCAATGCCTTTGTTTGGTGATCTTCGGGTAGCTCAGAAGCTAGAAGGCACATGTGAGCAGTGAACTCTGTCCAGGTGCGCAGGCTGATCTGAGTTTTTGTTTTGGCACGCACAATTCTTCATATTGTAGGCTTCGTCGTGCGCAGACTCAACAGTTCTATAATTGTTCGCGACCATTCATTATGATAACACACCCGTGCGACATAGTGCATTTTTTCACATCTCCAAAATGCCTACTTTTCGGATGAAAATCCATGATATTTTTCTTATGAATACTGCAAACATAGGTTATGGGTGCTCGTTAGAACCGCCTCATTGAGGCGGTTCTAACGAGTACCCACAACCTATGTCTAGGAATAAAAATAAGAAAAATAATGTTTACCCCCGTAAACCCTAGTTTTCTCTATACAAAGTGGGATGTAAGGGGGTGTTCATTTCACGGACTTGTTCACGTGATGGTAAATTTTAAAGACACGAGAAGAATCTTGTGATAAAGAGCAAATTTTGTTTGGCTTATAAAATACGACGCTCTGGTTTTTGTCTGTTAAAGGGAAATCGAGATAATTGAATAACTATTCCGGACGAATTTCATTTCGGAGCGAATTTTAAGCATTAAAAACATCAATGAGGACCCGGAACACTGGCAGTATTTTGTTTATGATGAAGACGTCTATGGTTTATAACCCTTATATTGATATTAACGTTGTGGTACGGCGCCTTTCAATATTAACCCCTCCCAGAACGCGTTTTTTTATGTTTGTAAAATGTAGGCTGGCTCCCGTCTTAGTGATAATTGAGTCACTTTTTACAAGGTTCTGCCAGGTAAAGTAGAAGTAAAACAAAGATCAGGAATCGATACAATTAACTTATTCCACCCATCAAAGACACCAAAGGGAAAGAAACACAAAAATTAAGCGACCAGACCATAATGGAAACCTAAACAAAGGAAGGCCATAAGGACAATTACTTTCCCACAAAAAGGCCATATGGCCACCAAAAATAAAAAGACACAAGTTAATTTGTGCAGAAAAATAGTCCTGGATGGGCCCTTTATCAGGGAGGCAGGTTAAATAAAAGTATCAATGAAAAAAAAAAAATTCCGCGTTACTGCCCGCATCCCATAACGTTATATTTTTTTATTATTATTATTTTCTATCTCTAATACTTAGAATGCTTGTATAAAACTGTATCAATTAAAAAAAGAAAAAGACTGGCTTGGTTTCGATACCAGTCCAAAAGTGGAACCCATTTTATACGACAAATCTCAGAACACTGACAAACAATGCAGTCCCAGATCAGCGCGGCATCTGAACAAGGCCTTAACAGTTTACATAAGTTCATGCATTTTCAAAATGGATTTCAACATTACGAAAACACGCCTATTCAAATAATATTGACAATTTTGCCACCCAAAATGATTTTTTTTTTACATAAAGAATTCTGATATTTTTCATTTATTTGCTCAAAACATAGATTGTGGGAACTGTTAAGAACCGCCTCGCCGAATAACGAATGCCAACATTCTATGTTTTGTGCAGAAATATAAAAACAAAATCTGATTTTTTATGTAAAAAGATTCATTTTTTGGTGGTGAAATTTTAAACTTGTTTGAATAGGCATGTTTCTGTGATGTTAAACAGCATGAAAGAGGAGATTCTAACGAGCACCTTTGGTCTATATTTGAAGCAGGATTAAAATCAAATACAACCAAGTTTGCCAAACACACACACACACACAAACACACACACACACACACACACACACACACACACACACACACACACACACATATATATATATATATATATATATATATATATATATATATATATATATCGAGCACCCTCTCCTTAAATTCCCATTTTTTAAAATATTGTTGGGCTCGTTCAAAACTAGCGATGTCGTTAGTTAACGTATCGTTAAAACTGGATCATTCATTATGTCAAATAAGCTAATATTTTTTGCTGCAAAAATGTGAGTAGTTTTTGCATATGCATCTCATATTTTTTCAGCTAGCTCCCGTCCATCCGGGCTTGAAGGAATAGATGTGCTGCATGATGCTTCCACGCAGAGCTGAAACCGACCCGCACTCGAATCCTGGTAAACCGCTTAAAGGATCTAAGCATGCCCAGGCAAAGCGATGCAAGTCGGACCGTCCATGCTTGGTTTCATTGGGCGGCAGGGCTTGAGATGTCATTTCATCTCTATGTCGGGTAAAAGTCCCACACAATTGGAAGCAACGTCTCCAAAATGACCTTTACAGTGTTAACGGGGACGTTAAACCTTATATCAAACAAACAAACAAAACATTTTTCAGCAAAGATATTAGAGTATGAGACATCGTATTTGCTAGAACAGTTTACATTTTGACCACTAACGAACTCGTTAAGCTAACGAGGCTTTGGACAACTGGGTTTTACCATTTATCCTGTGTGCAATATATTGAAAGAATACATTTTCAGTTTTATGAGTGTCGCGTAGACATTTTACACCCCCCCCCCCCCACACACACACACACCTATCCCCCAAAAAGTCAAATGAAAGGTATATGTTGCAGAGGGCCACATAGCAGGCTGGCATTTTTTTCTCTAAATTTGCAACCCTCTTAAAATATTTTATAAATAAAACAGAGATTTATTTTTGCAAACATTATAAGTCCTTGTGGATACGCACGGGTTTCCAGAATAAAATGGGTTCTACCTCAAATTTATTCAGGAAAAGAATTGGCAGTTTGTTTGAATTCAGGTTAAACATCCCCGTCAACACTATTCAGGTCATTTTGGAGACGTTGCTTCCAATTTTCGGGACATATACCCGACATTGAGATGCAACGACATCTCAAGCCCCGCCGCAAAAGGGCTTTTATGAGTGGACGGTCCGACAGGACCTGGGCTTGCTTAGACATTCAAAGCGGTTGTACTATCAATTTCAGCTCTGCGTGGATGCACTATGCAACCCAGTATAATTCTCCAAGCCCCGATGGACGCGGTCCGAAAGAGAAAGGGCAGTTAAGATGAAGAACGCACGCAGACGCACACATACCACGCTTTCGTACCAAGGATGTAATAGTCGGGGTCTTTTGATGCAGCAAACTGACATTCACTGTCCTTTATATGGCCGTCCTTTTAACGCTATATAATGTATTTTTCTAACACAAATTTTATTAATCTTCTTCTTTTTTTTTCTTTCTTTTTCTTTTTTTTTTAGTATTTACTCAATACCATGATTACATGTACATATTATATATTTATATTTACTGTCTATTATATGGCTTAACTTACCTTGTACATGCATATCTTACAACACCTATTTCTTATGTAACTATCTTACTGTGTGATGACTCTTTAACTAGTGCCTTTATTTGTAATGTCTGCATGCTGTGATATATTTATAACCCGTTGTTGTTTTACTCAATGTTTGTCGAAATACAAGCCCTACTGGGCTTATGTTACTTGTTATACATATTCGACACTAAATAAAACTTCTATGTCTATGTCTATACACATACTGGATTTTATATTTGTGCAACGAAGGGAGATAAAAAATAACACAATGTTTTATTATTTTATACCAAACTTCATTCTCTTGTATTGGCCAGTGTGTTCAATACTGTGTCAATTTTTCGCACAGCGGCAAACTGTTAATTAACGGCCACGAGTCGTAGACTTATTGCCACTGTCATCACCTTTTTTGTTCACATCCGGACCATAATCTCACACAACGGTCCTCACCTTCGCACCTGTAAGTCGTATTAACTCTATAAATTTGGACACTCACCTCAGCCAGTTGGGTGGGAAAGTAGCGATAAAGCAAAGGGAGGTAAAGTATTTGTCTCTCTGTTTTAAGTACCTATACCATCTCCATTCCTTTCTATAATAACAGAGAAAATAGAGTAAGATAACCCTCCGGTCTTCAGTTTACCTGTTTCGCTATTTAGTTTTGTGTCCTACCTGCTGCTGTGATTTACCCACACCGGGGATCATTATCGGGTCGCCCGGATTGTGACTTGTGTCTAAAAGCATCCTATTATCTGCTAATTAAGACCCCGCTGACTCCATCCAATTATACAAAAAGCCGATCCAATAATTTGTCCTTTCTGCCCACCTGAAAATAACAGATTCTCTTGTTTCCGCCAGCAATGGTATATAATGAATATTCATCGGCAGAGCTCTGGTGATGGGACAAAAAAGCTCGTCGCTGATTGGCTGAACAGTTTTAATTTGTCCCGGCAACGAAGGGCGAGGCGCGTGTGACAGATCTGTGTCACCAAGAAGCTTTTCAAGGATATGCTATTTGGAGCATCCTGTTGAGCGCTGGAATCGTGACAACGTCTACTTAACTCAGATTGCTCCGTAACATTGTCCTGTTAGCATCTCCATAGTAATGGATTTCAGAAAATAGGATTTTAGAAATATGTATAGTATCGATTCGTTAAAGTAGAAATATTTTCCGGAATCTCACTGTAATCAATATTCTTTAATTGTAAGGTATTCTTCCGAAATTAAAAAACAAAAATCTTAGAAAACTTTAATTGCACGGTTGCCTTGGAAATAGAAGTTTATTAATCCGGAATGATGATGGCTTTAGACCATCCGGGTATGCAAAATGGAAAGTTTTTGTCGGACGGAATCAGTGAAGCAAATAAAAGAGAGATGTTTGAGACTTTTCAGTCCTGGGCACTTCAAAACTATGGAGACAGCGGAAAAACAAAAACTGTGACAAGGAAAAAGTATAACAGAATTGTGCGTATTCTCAGTGGCGAGGAAGAGTCGAGCACAGAAAATTCTAAGTTTAGATTCTGGGTAAAGGCAAAGGGCTTTCGACTGGGGCCCCTTAATGGACTCAATGGCGGCCAGAATGTACTGTATGTCCCAGTTAAACAACAAACCGTAAGTCGCCACTTCAATTTACATTACTTCTGAATTTTGCTTATTAACCCATATATGTCAATAGAATCTCCCACCTAATAAGTTTGGAGTGGTCCACTTCCATTTATAGGGGTATCAGGTTTGTTTTGTTTAATGTAAGTTTTAAACAAATGCGTGTACTTTGAGCAAACAGTGTATACCCAGATCAGACGCCGCGTTTTCTGGCATCTGATCTGGGTAAACACTGTTTGCCAATATCCTAAAAAAGGGCCGCTACGCAGATTATGCAATGAAAGACACATATAACATGTAAGCAACACTGAATCAAAGCCGAGTTAACGTCGTTGCTTCTGTGTCCAATGGAATGATAAACGCATCCTGTGACATAACGAATTCTGTCATGGGTCAAATTTTACTTTTTTTCTGGAGAGAACTGGTGATATTTTTCTTATTTCTGTCGGAAGTATAGATTGTGGGTACTCGTTAGAACCGTCTCGCCCAATTGAGGCGGTTCTCGCGAGTCCCCGCAATCTATGTTGGGTTGAACTTAATAACGATAGAAATGTATACCCTTTTAAACCTACCGTCCATGCATATAAACCATATTGGCGCTAGGGCTTGAGATGTCATTTCATCTCAATGTCAGGTAAAAGTCCCAACGTCTCCAAAATAACCTAAATTGTATTGATGGGGACTTTAAACCTTAATTCAAACAAAAAACCCCTGTAAACCCCAACATTTTCTGCATAAAGTGGGATTTTCCAGAGTGTCCATTCCACGACTATTAATCTTCTTGTATTTGATTAATGATGATTTGTTTAATCTTTATATGTTTCACATAGTTCCCATCTAATACTGTGGGGAACATCTAATACTGTGGGGAACTCTTATAACCTGTTTAAGGGTGTATGGGTAATTGTATATATTCGTTTAGAAGCCTCCGTGGTGCAGTGGTTACGCTACTCGCCTTGTAAACCAGGGATCGCAGGATCGATCCCGGGCTTCTCCAGACTTTCGGATGAGTCTTTAAACCGAGGTCCCGTCTCCGTATGACCTTAGCTGTTGGTGGGACGTAAAACTAAAACTCACTATATATTCGAAACTTTCCAAAAATAGTACTTTAACCAAACAATACATACAGAAAATATGCCGCGTTCTGTGGCGGCTGATCTGGGCCTACCCTGTTTGTAATGTTCTTTTTATGGCACGTTAGGCATATATGGGTAAAGATCCAGCTATGTATAACTTAAGGGGAATACAACTTCAGGGGAGGCAAATTCTGCAAAAGTGTTTTTGTCTCCCATGTCAAAAAGGGGTCAACTTTTAAAGGAAAGAATTTGCTCCTGAGGAGCAAATTCTTTCCTTTAAGAGTAGACCCCCTTTTCTGTGGGACAGAGTTTAAAGAAATGCGAAAAGGAGGACCTTAAAGTTGTCTTCCTTTGAAAAATGGTAAAAAAACTGCCAAATGTATCCATTTCTCCTTAACAAGTGCCTGTAATCATCACACCTGTAAACACAGCTTTAACAAGAAAAAATAGAATCAAACAAGGTATATATCCTACCATTATTTGGGCTCAAATACATAGCTTGTGAGTAACCACTAGAATTAGGCGGTTGCAATACATAAATTACTAATTGTGGGCACTCGTTAGAACCGCCTCAACGAGGCAGCTAATGCGGTTTTAGATCACAATAATCTAATAAGACACATATCTTCAATGTTTCAACAGAAAAAAAAAAATGCTAGCTAAGGATAGCTTAATTTTTCCTACACAGGCGAGTTTTTTTTTTCTTTATATTCTTATTTTGCTTGGGGTGATATTTTGTCGAACACCCCATTTTTGGAATTATGGACATCTGCAAATTAGTGTTGAACGATATAGCTTGAAAGCCGTCGTGTTTGCGATGGGAAGAAACGGAAAAGAAAGAAATCATTTTTAACGCTTTTTCCTATTTTATATCGGTGTTAATGTCAGTTACTATTTTATTGTTATTACAGTCTAAGGTCTTATTATTGCACCACGTTAAGAAGTTTGTGTAATAAACACTTTTGAAATCTTCATTTTATGTAGAGTGAGTGAGTGTTTCAGTTTTACGTCCCACCAACAGCTAAGGTCATACGGAGACGGGACCTCGGTTTAAAGACTCATCCGAAAGTCTGGAGAAGCCCGGGATCGAACCTGCGACCCCTGGTTTACAAGGCGAGTAGCGTAACCACTCGACCACGGAGGCTTCTATCATTTTATGTAGAGAATAGCGGGGTTTAAATGGGTATACAATATTTATTTAGGCTTAGACATATATTGATTATGTATGTAGGAGAACTAAGGAGAGTATAACATAATTTTCATTAAAAAAAGAAAACATTTTTGGAGCCATTAACCCTTTTTGTACCAAATGGAATCTTCCTTCTTATATATAGCAGGATTCCATTTCTATATTTAGGGGTGTCAGGTTGTGGTATCTTCAAAATTGACTTGGAAAATGGCTTAACTTCCTGCAAATAGTGAAGGCCCTGATGAGACGCCGCAATCTGTGGCGTCTCATCTGGGCCTGCACTGTTTGCCAAGGTACCTGTTTTGGTGTTTCCGGTACTAAATGGGTTAAAATGTACATGTGTTTGTTACGTAGGAGTGTTATTGTATTGGCCGTATGACGTTGGGTGTTTTCATTCGGGCCGGTCATAATTTGAAACAATGTCTACAATGTTATGCATTTTAGTTTCTGACTCGCAAACTCCGTGCAATGGATGTCCTTGAAGGACCCTCTTCATGTAGAGAAAATAGGATTTACAAGGCATTTTGTAGTTTTGTTTCTTTATGTTACTGCTGGAGTAGTTAAAGTGGTAGAAGTAGAATTGTAATAGCAGTAGGTGTAGTTGTTGTTGTTGTAATAATAGTATTAGTGACGGCGGCGGTGTTCTTGCTGGTGGTGATGGCGCTGGTAGTAGTAGTAGTAGTAGTAGTAGTAGTAGTAGTAGTAGTAGTAGTAGTAGTAGTAGTAGTAGTTGGGGCAGTTAGTAGTAGTAGTAGTAGTAGTTGGGGCAGTTAGTAGTAGTAGTAGTAGTAGTAGTAGTAGTAGTAGTAGTAGTAGTAGTAGTAGTAGTAGTAGTGGTAGTAGTAGTAGTAGTAGTAGTAGTAGTGGTAGTAGTAGTAGTAGTAGTAGTGGTAGTAGTAGTAGAAGTAGTAGTAGTAGTAGTAGTAGTAGTAGTAGTGGTAGTAGTAGTAGTAGTAGTAGTAGTAGTAGTAGTGGTAGTAGTAGTAGTAGTAGTTGTAGAAGTAGTAGTAGTAGTAGTAGTAGTAGTAGTAGTAGTAGTAGTAGTAGTAGTAGTAGTAGTAGTAGTGGTAGTAGTAGTAGTAGTAGTAGTAGTAGTAGTAGTAGTAGTAGTAGTGGTAGTAGTAGTAGTAGTAGTAGTAGTAGTAGTAGTAGTAGTAGTAGTGGTAGTAGTAGTAGTAGTAGTAGTAGTAGTAGTAGTAGTAGTAGTGTTAGTAGTAGTAGTAGTAGTAGTAGTAGTGGTAGTAGTAGTAGTAGTAGTTGGGGCAGTTAGTAGTAGTAGTAGTAGTAGTAGTAGTAGTAGTAGTAGTAGTAGTAGTAGTAGTAGTAGTAGTCGTTGTAGTAGCTGTAGCGGTGGTGGTGGTAGTAGTAGTAGTAGTAGTAGAATTTAGAAGTAGTAGTGGTACTTAGAAGCAGTAGTAGTAGTACTAGTAGTAGTAGTTAGTAGTAGTAGTTAGTAGCAGTTAGTAGTAGTAGTAATAGTAGTAGTTAGATGTAGTAGTAGTAGTAGTAGTAGTAGTTAGTAGCAAAAGTAGTTGTAGTGTAGCAGTAGTATTAGTAGTAGTTAGTAGTAGTAGTAGTAGTTGTTGTTGTAGTAGTAGTAGTGTTAGTAGTAGTAGCAGTAGTGGTAGTAGTAGTAGTAGTAGTTAGTAGTAGTAGTAGTAGTAGTAGTAGTAATAGTTAGTAGTAGTAGAAGTGGTAGCAGTAATTTTAGTAGGTTTAATAATAACAGCAGCAGCAGTAGCAGCTACAACAATATGCTCTATTAAAATTCAATACATACTGTAAAAAGATAAACAAAGCACTGACAGCGCTGGTGGGTGTAAAAGGCTGGAAAAATGACCCTTAGCCTGGACTTAGTTTATTCGCTAAATCCTTAAGTATATATAGGTCTTACGTCTGTGTGTTTAGCAGACCGTATTTGACGGCATCTGAACCCGAATTCCTTTTTTTTTTAAAGATCTACCAAGAATAATAGTCTGGACCTGAGGTGCGTTCAAAAACGCGGGCGCTTGCCGAGCGTTCACTTTGTTGTTCACGTTCTGTAGACAACCAAGCGAGTGTTCGATGGGTGCCCGTTTTGTTGAATGCACCATTTCAAATCTTATATACGCCTTTTGGGTGCGGTTTAACTTTATTGGTCTGTGGATGTCCCGTGGACATCAGCGTTATGAGCGCTATTGTATACTAGTATAGCTTTGGGTCAATTCAATTGTCAAACAACAGGAAAGAAAAGAAAATAAAAAAAAAAAAAAAAAAAAACAACAACATATTTTGTTAACGATTATGCTCAAACTGTACACATGAAATCAGTGAGAGGTCATAGCTGACGAGATTTTCATTGAATAACATGTCCATGTGAAATAATGGTGTCCAACATGGTGTCAGAAAGTGACAAATATTAGGTGAAACTTGTAATATCTTTCTTGTTTCTGCTTTTAACATAGATTGTGGGTGCTCGTTAGAACCGCCTCAATGAGGCGGTTCTAACGAGTACCCACAATTTATGTTGTTGATCAAAAATAAGGAGATAATGTATACCCCCGTAAATCCCATTTTGCTCTATATGATGTGGGGTTTAGAGGGTTTTTTGTTTCACGGACTTGTTATCGTGATATGTCCACATAGTTTCATACAGCTAGTCTGGCCTGTTTGTCTTTACGTGCTGCAATGGTATGTGCTAGCAGTTTACACATTAAACGTTTTGATATTTTCCTTATTTCTGCTCCAAACATAGATTGTATGCGCTCGTTAGAACCGCTTAATTGAGGAGGTTTTAACGAGTACCCACAATCTATGTTATTGAATAGGAATATGGGAATTATATAAACAGTCATAAACCCGGATTTCCTAGTAATCAGTGATAGTCACGTGAACATCAGCACTGAAGAGATTCTGTGTTTAGTAACTTTGGGTCAGTTGATGAACAATCGACCTAAAATGTAAAATATTAAACGAACGTCATCAAAACTCAATCAGACCCCGACGTTATAAAAACCTTTATTCATGCTCATATCACGAAAGCATAAAAATTAAATTGCCCATAATTTTTAAGATACAATACAGTCATGAAGGTAGAAGTCAGATGAAAATAGTAATAAGTAAGACATCTATGAAGTCAGAAGTTGGAAGTAAGAAGTCATTAAGTTAGAAGTAAGGAGATTAAGTAAAAAGTTGGAAAAGAGTCATGAAGTAACATGTTGTAAGCCATGAAGTCAAAAGTAAGAAGTGGTGGCGTTTGAAGTAAAGATTGAGTGAGTGTTTGAGTTTTACGTGTCACCAACAGCTAAGGTCATACGGAGACGGGACCTCGGTTTAAAGACTCATGCGAAAGTCTGGAGAAGCCCGGAATCGATCCTGCGATTCCTGGTTTACAAGGCGAGTAGCATAACCACTGAACCACGGAAGCTTCTATTCAAATAAAGAGACTTGAAGTTAGAATTAAGAAGATATTTAGTAATAATAAGCTGGAAGTCGGGACAAAAGTAAGAACTTTTGAAGTAATTTGTTTAAAGTATGAAGTTAGAAGTCAGTTGTCATGATGTTACAAGTAAGAAGTCATGACATTACAAGTAAATAGTCATGAGTGAGTGTTTGAGTTTTACGTCGCACCAACAGCTAAGGTCATATGGAGACGGGACCTCGGTTTAAAGACTCATCCGAAAGTCTGGAGAAGCCCGGGATCGATCCTGCGACCCCTGGTTTACAAGGCGAGTAGCGTTACCCCTGCACCACGGAGTCTTCTGTGTAAATAGACATGATATTGGCAGTAATTAGTCACGAAGTTAAAAAGTGAGAAGTCATGAATCACGATGTCATGAATGTAGGACGTAGTAGTCAATACATGAAGCTTAATAGTCATGAACTGAAAGTAGGCCGGGCCGTAGTAGTCAATACATGAAGCTTAGTAGTCATGAAATGAATGTAGGACGTAGTAGTTAATTCATGAAGCTTTTAAAAATAGTCATGAAATGAAAGTAGGACGTAGTAGTCAATACATGAAGCTTAGTAGTCAATGAAAGTAGGGCGTAGTAGTCAATACATGAAGCAAGTAGGGCGCAGTAGTCAATACATGAAGCTCAATAGTCATGAAGTAAGAAGCCGCGCTAAGACACCCATTCAGAAATTATCTTATTTAAAAAATGTTATTTATGGGAAAAGACTTTATTGGAATATGTTTGTTGTTAAACGATATGAAAACGCATAATAAATAAATAAATAAATAAATAAATATTCAAGAGGCGAGAAAACTATTAACCGAGGTGTTTTATAGTAATTAATATCTCTTTTTTATGAGTTTCCCTGCTTACGTTTCTCATTCTTATGACTTTGTCCTGAATACATTTTCAGATTTTACTTGATCCCTGTCATTCAACAAATCTCATATTTCCTCGTCCTGGGAGGGTTCCGATGCGAGACCGATAGCGCGACCTTGTGTCACTTACTCACCATCAAATAAAATCATAATACAGTGTAATTGCTCTTAATTTGAGTGTTTTCTCCTATCGAAAGATCAATTACCCTGCTAATGGATTGAGCTTGGAAAAACAATGAATTGTAGACTGAAAGCTACCTGTAGCCCGTAAAAAGAGAAAAAGATAAAATGCTGCTTCAGATTGTTCTGCCTAAAAGGTTATACGGCGCTAGAGCAGAAAAAAAATCAATGATTATTAATTCTGTGATTTAGCACACGATTTTCGGCCTGGGATGTGCCCCCGGTTTATTTGTTGACGTTATCAGCAGATTCACAGCGTCTAGAGGGATTTGGCTGAGGTAATATAGAAGACTGATCGCTGCTGGGGGAAAATGAAATGAGTTTTGCAGCCATGTCCCGCAACTTGATCGATTTTGGTGTCCTGAAATTTACCCAAATCTCATCAAGCGACAATTCACAAGTCTTATAATGGCACTGAACAGGGCCCTGGGACTATTCATACCATATATTTATACATAAATGATGATATCTGGAAAGATTAGGTACTCTCTTCATTCTGAGAAGTTTTAAAAGCTATTTTCTACAGTTTTGTTTCCGTTCTAAAGCCAAGAGATCCAAATTAAAACGTTTTCGATACTAAATTTTGAGTGGCTTAACTTAGGCTGAGTAAAGGTTTTAATACTTATTTTTTAATATCGTTTGACGGCTAAAATTGTCGCGAACACAATTTCGCTTCGGTACATAATATAAATTAACATTAGATGCAAATTTATTCAATTAAACATCAGACCACTCACAATTAGTGTAATAGCATAAAACAAACAGGCGAAAAGCAACGAAAAGCACAACAAAAACTTGTTACAAAAATACTTACAAAAATACGTACAGTTTAACTCACTGCGAGTATCAAATTTACTGTTGACAATTCCCGTGAGCTCTGATAAATACAATGCTAAGAATTGGACATCGGCAAACAGTGTTGATCCAGATCAGGCATCACAGCTTTGCTTAAAGTACTGCATAGTAAATATAACAAACATGAAAGTGTCTTAATTCGAAATGCAACTATGCCAAAAAAAAAAAAAAAAAAAAAAAAAAGATATTGGAATAACTCTAATAATAATATATTTGCTTTGCCGACGACATTTTCAGTTTTGTTTTATTTTCTTTGGGAATATTAAGGCTTCACGAGATATATGGGCAAACGGTTCACATACAGTCTTCCTTAAGAAATGGTAATCCTCAGGGCGAGGATTGCGGACGCGTAAAACCCATTTTAGTCTCCTAGTGGAATTCGTTTCACCGATGGTTCCAAGGCGGTTCCTCTGTCGCGGTTTATTTTTGTTATGGTTTGTTTGAGTGTGTGTATCGCCGGTATTTTTTGTTTTGGATAGCCAATTGGACATTTTGTAGGAAAGTAACTGTCCTTTTGGCTTCCCGCTATGGGTCTGTTGTTTCATGTTTGCGTTTATTTCCCCTTGGTGTCTTGATGGGAGCTGTGGGTTAATTGCATCGATTCCTGATCATTGCCTCCACTTCTATTTTATCTGAAATAGAATGCATATAGAATGGAAATAGTCCATTAAAGCCAGACAGCGTTACAATATTTTTCTCACGGCCCTGTACCAAAATGGCTAAAATGGTTCTACTCGACCCAACATGAAGGTCGCCAGATTTAAAATAGAAAATGTATTTTTTCTGTTCCATAATTGATAAAATGGTTGCAGTCCACTGATGCCACTCATGTGAACAAGTTGGCTGCTAAAACTTAGAATCGAAACAATATAAATCGAACTTCGGTGAAGTTAATGTCGCACCTGCACCCCCACCCCACCTGCCCCGGCCAAATATTTAATGTTTATTTCAGGTAGAAGAAATACATGTTGGAATTTAAGAAGTACCCACAGTCTAAATAATTGAGGTTAGAAAATGTCTAAGTTCTTAATGTGGAAAAAGTGAAAAGAAAATACATAACAATTATATCCAAAGTACATGCGCACCCTAGAAGCCTCCGTGGTGTAGTGGTTACGCTTCACGCCTTGTAAATCAGGGTCGCAGGATCGATCCCGGGCTTCTCCAGACTTTCGGATGAGCCTTTAAACCGAGGTCCCGTATCCAAATGGCCTTAGCTGATGGTGTGACGTAAAACTCAATCACTCACTCGCATGCGCACCCTAATACCATACAGAAATCATATGCAATGTTTGTAAACGACTGGTACAAAAAGTAAGAAGAGTTGCACTGACAAGGTATCTATTCTGAAATTAATTTAACTCGAAAAAAACTAAGTTTAAAGAATTGAAAAAAAGTGCTAAAATTTAAAGGAGGATAACCCCAAAAGCACATGCACTTCTGAAGACCATGACAAAAAAGTTTGAAAAAAAAAATCAAAAATATCTTTAGCAAACTGTAAGCGGAGTTGCGCTCACAAGGTACCTTCTATAAAAGTAACTGGACCTGAAAAAAAATTAAGTTGTAAAAGTGTAAAACGTTGATAAAAAATAAAGCAAGTATAACACCAATACCACACTCACATGTACAGACCATGCCAAAAACACCTGCAAAGTTTCAAAATGTTCGATAAAATACTGTAAGAGGAGTTGCGCTCACATGGTATCTATTTTAATAGTATTTGAACCTTGCAAAAAAAAAAAGGAGTTAAATAAGTGAAAAAAAAATGACCAAAAATAAGCAGGTGCTACAAAAATCACAAAATATCCCCTGAAGCTAGTGACTCAATTTAAAAATAATTTGGAAAACCTCTATACCAGAATTGCTGAAATAGTTCTGCTCCACTGAACAAAATGCCTGATAGAGCTAAAATAACAGTATCATCTAACTAAAAATATAATGTTATTAATAAAGTAGAAGTAAAACAAAGATCAGGAATTGATACAATTAACTTACTCCATCCATAAAAGACACCAAAGGGAAAGAAATACAAACATTAAGCGACCAGACCATAATGGAAACCTAAACAAAGGAAGACCATATGGACAGTTACTTTCCCACAAAATGGCCATATGGCCATCCAAAATTAAAAGACACAAGTGATACACACAGTAAGTAACAAACAACAACATAAATAAATCGCCACAGAAGAGCCGCCTTGGAACGATCAGTGGAAGATTTCCACTGGGGGGCTTAAATCGATTTTACGTGGCCACTATCCTCGCCCTTCCTTCCGTCGCGATTTAGACAAATAATTTGTTCAGTCCGCATGAAGGCCTCCTAACTCATCAGTGCAACATCTCCGTGAACACAGAAATCAAAGAACCACAGAGGTGAGACAACGGTGAGGACTCGACAGCAAGAAACCACTGAAATGCTGGAGCAAAAGAAAACCAACAGTTAGACTCCGATGAGCCCGACCAGAGACAGAGCATCAGGCACCAACCAACATTATCTCTTTAATTTTCAATAAGCCTTTACGTTGGAGCCGTCATAGAATCTGAGGCCTGACCCACCGGCGTTCAATTAAAGAGGGAAGCAAAGTTGCCAACCGTGATTGGGTTAACTACCATGCATGCAGTCTGTCGTATAATATCCATGTTGTACCCGATCTTTTTATATCGAAGAATGATTTTACGAAATTGGGTGCTGAAGTAATTTCGTATTGGCCCAGGTACAGGTCCGAGGTCTGCTGTATTGGCACGAGGCCGAAGGCCGAGGCCAATACAGCTGACCGAGGACCTGTAACTGGGACAATACGAAATTACTTGATTAATGACAATTTTATTAATTGAAGCAATTGAAAACATGATTTATGATTTTTGAATATTGGTTGACCTGCTGTAATACAGGATAATCAATTAATAATCTCCCATAATAATACATCTTGACTCAGGTGAGCGATGTACGTCCACTTTGGACCTCTTGTTCTTATTATCAAAAATACAGATTGTGGATACTCGTAAGGGGTTTAAGGAGCACAACGAAACTGTAAAGAAATGATATTTTTATTGGAAAGGTGCTAAAATTAAAAGTTGTGTAATAAACCACCGTGTAACATGGATGTGGTATCATAACTAATTCTAAGTTTAGTTTGTTTGATATAACGTCCCCGTTAACACTGTATAGGTCATTTTGGAGACGTTGCTTCCAATTTTGTTGGACTTTTACCGAAATGAAATCTGAAGCCCTGTCGCCCAGTGAAACCAATACGGTTTATTAGAATGGAACGACTCGCACCGCTTTGCCTGGACAGGCTTAGATCCTCAAAGCGGTTTACTAGTACTCGTGGGCGGTCGGTTTCAGCTCTGCGTAGAAGCATCGTGCAGCCCATCTATTACTTCAAGCCCCGGTGGACGGGGGCCATGAATTTCAACTGTACTCTGCTGTCATCAATGAAGGCAAGTATAGTTTTTCATGCTTGCAAAAGCATTGATATGTTTAGAGCGCCGATCTCGTCGCTTTGAGAAATCTATTATTCCACTGTGCCATAAAACCGCACATTCGGAATGGTAATACGTTCTGTAGCTTGTCCTAGAATGTTTCTGCACCCTATCAAATCTTTCTAAACTACTGTTTTATTCAATTTGTGTCGGGATAACGAAATCTTAGAAAATTTGTTCTCTATGGGGCAATAGTTTACGACTAATTGAGTTCATCCACTCGCGGCGTAGAAAACATGGTTAAAGTTGTCTTTTTATAGCTGGCGTAGGAATACTTCATTATATGAGCACAATGGCTGCATTAGCAACAAAACAACATGTGTAAAGAGCAACAAGACAGGCAGATCTGCGCATGCGCCGTAAGCCAAACACAAACATAGCTAAGGAGAAAGGATAGATTCGTTTGTTTCTCTTTCCGCCATTTTAGAAGAAAAATAGCCTTTGGTGGATTCTTGTTTGCATCCGTTCGACTGGTGTCCCAACTGAAAAGAATTTTATTCTTCAAGAAAAGAATTTGCTGAACAGGGGGAACAACCTACGTCAGAGCAGTGACGCCATAACCATTCTTAGGTTTGCGGGCGTTTACTACACAAAAGGCATTTGTCACAACAAGTAGGCGCAGTCGGTGCAGTAGGTCATAAAAGAAGCAAACATACTGAAATCTGTCCCAGAAATGTGGCCTTTTGTTTAAATAATTCGACACAAGCTGATTTGGCAATGATGTCGGAACTATCATTGTTTACAGCGCCGAATCAAATCTTGTGGCGAAGCTACCGAAGCCTGTTCAATGTTTCTATGTGGAATTAGCTCACTGATGGGATGCAAATATTGTTCGTTACCAGCTGAAGTGTGTTTTCTGAAGACTCGTAATGTGCATATCTAGTTTGAAGCATTTTATTTACCCTATTTACACCAATATGGCCGCTTCCGAAATGGGTATATGCTATGACGTAGGTTGTTATCCCTGATTCAAGCGGAGTTTTTCTCTGTGTGGGGATTGATAAAACGATATTGATGGCGCTGAAATATTTCTTTTGCCCTGAAAGTGTATCTTGGCATTCATCATTTCGGTATTCCGTTCGACCTGGACGGAATTGGAAAAAAATGGCTCGCTAAAAGAGAAGTTTTTTTCTTGGATATCTGTTTGGTTTCTTGTCTGATTCATAACAGACAAGCGTAAACCAGCAACATTTTATTGCTGGTTACCCTAGATTGTGATTTGTTTGTCTTGTAGATTGAAAAAATTGCTGACATTCGTTCCCGCCATTACCTCACTAGTGGGTGGGGTAACGTAAACTGAAATTCTTAGGATCAAAATTAGGTCGCTTGTCACATTCATTTTTCTGGAGAGCCTGTGTGTTGTCAGATATTTGAGTGTGCTGAGCTGTATAAAATTAGACCAGTATACTGAATAGTCCTTTGTAGCTGTCAGTGTGCTGGCTGTGACAAACTCGGAATCAGGATTGTTGCTTGACACCCCATAATAAATCATTAGAAATCATCAAATCACTTCCCGGTATATTAAAATGAAGGTCTCCCTGTTTCCCATGGTCTTAATTCTTGGGTTCACTCTTTGGAAAACAACTTCTAGAATGCATCCAGATGATGGAAATCAGGAGTGCAAGATTACAATGAAGGAGAGTAGTAGTAGAATTTCCCAGTACTTGGCATTTACAAGGAAGAATGGGAACAGAAGGTGTTCGGAGGGCTTGCGAAACTTCAAGTCCTCGCGCGGTACAAACTTGGCTTTACTTCTAATCTTGGCCGGAGACATTGAAACTAACCCCGGCCCAAGGTTTCGCTGCGGACTCTGCAAAAAATATTGCAAAGGTTCGGAGAAATGGATAGAATGTGAGGACTGTAACAAGCGCTTTCACTCCTCATGTTCTGATTTGGATAACAGTCAATTGTTAGAAATTGAATCTAGAGCTGGAACTTGGTATTGCAAAGACTGCAAAGCTGACTGTGGTCTTTGCAGTGGTGCTGTCCTTAATGGCCACAAAGCCGTTCAATGTGATCAATGTGAAATGTGGATACACACTGACTGTTCCTTCATTTCAGATGCAGAATATGGCACTTTGGTAAATTCAAGCTGCCACTGGATATGTCCAAAATGTGAGGTCTGTAACTTTTCAGACTCCTTCTTTGATGAATATGTAGAACTGAGTAAGCCAAACAGGTTTGAACCTCTGTCAGAGGATAAGAGAGGCAAATCTTCGACTGCTGATGAAACAAAGTCAAATTTTGTGAAAGGTTTGAAACTTTGCAGTATAAACATAAATGGAATTAGAGGGAAAATTCTTGAACTTTTAGCTTTCCTCGATACATCTCAACCTCATATTGTTGCTATTCAGGAAACAAAGATTGACAGTTCAATTACAACATCTGAGCTTTTCCCTGAAACCTGTCAGTACTGTGTGTACAGAAAAGATAGGAACTCTCATGGCGGCGGGGTGATGTTGCTCATTCATAGAGACATCCCTCACATGCCTTTCATGGAACTTGAAAATGACACCGAATCGGTCTGGGTTAAGGTTTTTGCAAATAAAACTTCCCACTTCGTAGCAAGTTGGTATCGACCACCTAATGGTACAATCGAAAACTTCCAGTTGTTTAAAGACCAACTGGATATCATTAAATCGCAGCATAAGGGTAAAAAACTCCCGGCTGTACATGTTCTAGGTGACCTCAACTTCAGAGACATTGCTTGGCCCGACAGGCTCAGCAAACAAGGCACAATGCTGAGTCAGTCGGAAGGACAAATATTAATTGACATTATGAACGATCATGGCCTTGAACAAATTGTTAACTTCCCCACTCGTGATAAGAACACATTGGATCTGATCCTTACGACTTTGCCAGGACAATTCGAAGACATTCATTCCCCAGATAAACTAAGTGACCACGATGTTGTCTCCGGATATTTAAAAATTCACATCCCACCAATAAAGAAACCTCGGAGGAAGGTGTACTCATATCAGAAAGGTGACTATGAAACTATGAGGAAGGATGCACTCAGATTTGCAAAGGAGAATTACTTTAATGGTCATTCAGATGCTCGGTCTGTACAGGAGAATTTTGATTTGATAACTTCTTTCATTCATACTTCGGCCGAAAATCATATCCCCTCAAAAACTAGTAGGTCTGTATCTTCTGTTCCCTGGATCACTCAAGAGATAAGAAGGAAAATTCGCAGAAGGAATAAGATTCATGCAAAGGCAAAAAAGACGGGAAGTGGTAAACTCCGGACAAAATTTGAAAACTTGAGACGTGAAATCAAGACTGATATAAAAAAATCAGCATGATTTGTATGTGAATAACTTGGTAGGTGATGTAAAGGCAAATCCCAGAGACTTCTACAGATATATTAATAGCCAGAAGAAAGACAGGCAAGGTATCCCGCCCCTTAATAAAAGAGGAGGGGACGGGGTTGCTGAATCAGACTCTGAAAGGGCAGAGGAACTAGTTGGTCAATTCAATGATGCATTTAATAAAACTGAGTTCACGGAGGTTCCATTGACTGGAAGATCGGCCCCTTTCATGAATAATATTGTTGTGACAGCTGCAGGAGTGATCAAATTACTTCAAGGCTTAAACCCCAGTAAGGCCTTAGGACCTGATGAGCTTCATCCTAGAGTCCTGAAGGAACTAGCAAATGAGTTAGGTCCAGTTTTTGCACACTTGTTTCAACAGTCTCTTGATACGGGTGAAATCCCCAAAGAATGGCTCTTAGCAAACATTTGTCCACTCTTCAAAAAAGGAGATAGGGCTCTTGCCCGTAATTATCGCCCTGTGTCTCTGACTTGTGTTCTGTGTAAATTGCTGGAACATATAGTCTGCTCAAACATCATGGCCCACTTGGACGAACATAAACTTTTGTCAGACAGACAACATGCATTTAGGAAAAGGCACAGTTGTGAAACTCAGCTAAGCACAGTTATTAATGACTGGGCAAAAATCTTGGACAAAGGGGGACAGGTGGACACATTTATTCTGGACTTCGAGAAGGCTTTTGACACCCCTCCTCATGAACTACTTAAATCTAAGTTATTTGGTTATGGAATTGGGGGAAAGACCCTCAAATGGATAGATTCCTTTCTTTGCTACAGAAAACAGCGGGTTGTTGTTAATGGTGAATCTTCGGAATGGGCTCCAGTTTTGTCTGGAGTCCCGCAAGGGACCGTTCTTGGTCCACTTTTGTTCTCCCTGTACATCAATGATATTTCCACTGACATAGACTCAGAAATAAGACTGTTCGCAGATGACTGTGTTTGTTACCGGGAAATTAGAGATACAGATGACTCATTGAAACTTCAGGCTGACATAGATAGACTAGGATGTTGGGCACGTAAATGGGGCATGAGATTTCAGCCAGTTAAATGCAATATTATGCAGATAACTAGGAAGAGATCTAACAAAGTTGAGGCTTCTTACACCTTAGAGGGAACGGTCCTCGAGAATGTGGACTCCATTAAATACCTTGGAGTGACAATCTCACACAACTTGAGATGGAATACTCATATTAGCAATATGTGTACTAAGGCAAATAGAACGCTTGGTTTCCTGAGGCGAAATCTTCATCAGTGCCCTCAGGATGTAAAAGAGGCAGCATATAAAGGTCTTGTTCGCCCAATCTTGGAATATGGTAGTTGTATCTGGGACCCCAGTGGAGTGGTCCTTAACGATGAAATTGAGAAAGTTCAGAATAGAGCTGCTAGATTTGTAACAGGCAATTACTGCTTTGAAACTGGGAGCATGACTGGAATACTTGGAAAATTAAAATGGGAGTCTCTCAAGAAAAGGAGAAAAGACAGTAGGCTAATCCTTTTATACAAAGGTCTAAAGGGTGCTGCCAGCATTCCAACAGATGACCTTGTTCCCCCAGCTAGACACTGTAGAAATCACCATTCGTTGGCGTTTCAGACCCTTAGCGCAAGAACTGACATTTATAAAGAGTCGTTCTTCCCCAGAACCATTAGAGATTGGAATGCCCTTCCCGATTCGATTATTTCGACAGCTGAAGGTGCTGATGATTGTGTAGCTAAATTTACCTCTTTGGTTAGAGCTAGGGACTAACTTCCCACATCACAGGTCCTGGTGTATGAATGTCATTTGACGTGTCACCAGTAACAATTCTGATTCTGATCATTACATGCGGAGTGGAAACTTTTATTTAATGATTTATACAGGGCATAGAATACACTACGGAAATGAAGTGTAGATTGTGCACGTTTTTCTTGGCCAGACTAGCTTGTTTCGACCAATTAGGCCTCATCAGTTACCCTCAGATATTTTCAAAATTCCACAGGGAATCAATGATCTTGCATGCAATGTTGCAATTCATGAGATGATGAGATGGCACGTTAACTCTATTCTTTGTATGTTTCACAAAACTTCATGCTAACAGTCAAGTCCCGGACCAGACGTCACATCTAAGATATTCACTGTTTGCCAGTGTTCCATGTTTTGGACGTTAGGCTTAAACAAAATATAGTGGAGCAGGGGCACAGCATTTCCAACTATTTACATGTGCATCCAGCGAAGAATCAGATCAACATGCGCATCAATATACTCTGAGCAGATATTTCTCTTGCTGCATGAAGGAGCATTGGGCCTTAAGATTTCCTTAAAGCACACAACAAAGACTTTGATCAGACTGCGCGGATGCGCACGCTCTATAATTGCACGACGGTGGGTCAGGCCTCAGATTCTATGACGGTTCCAACGTAAAGGCTTATTGAGAATTAGAGAGATCTAATTCAAGGTAATGTTGGTTGGTGCCTGATGCTCTGTCTCTGGTCGGGCCCATCGGAGTCTAACTGTTGGTTTTCTTTTGCTTTGGCATTTCAGTGGTTTCTTGCTGTCGAGTCCTCACCGTTGTTTTATCTCTGTGCTTGTTTGATTATTTGTGTTCACGGAGATGTTGCACTGATGAGTTAGGAGGCCTTCATGCGGCCTGAACAAATTATTTGTCTAAATCGCGACGGAAGTAAGGGCGAGGATTGTGGCCACGTAAAATCGATTTAACCCCCCCCCCCCACCCCCTCCCCAGTGGAATTCGTTTCCGCTGACCGTTCCAAGGCGGTTCTTCTGCCGCGGTTTATTTCTGTTATGGTTTGTCTTTGGGTGTTTGTGTCGCTTGTGTTATTTTATTTTGGACAGCCTATTGGCCATTTGTGGAAAACTGACTGTCCTTTTGGCTTTCCGCTGTTGGTGTTTCCATTAGGGTCTGTTGTTTCATGTTTGTGTGTCTTTCCCTTTGGTGTCTCTGATGGGAGCTGTGGGTTGATTGTATCGATTCCTGATCATTGCCTCCACTTCTATTTTAAGAACGATAAAACTAAAACTTTAATGATAAATATATACATAACCCTAGCTTCGATCTTTATATATCGTTTAATGGAATGAATATTGTTCACCTTAATGTGCAACGCCATATACGCAAATAGATAACAAGTATAAAGTTCATAAAGCCAGTCTATAGAGAATTGCAGCATGCAGTTTTAAGTAAAGCATAAAACAGACAACAAAAGTAACACACATGCAGCAACAATGTAACGCTGGAGGAGAGATCTAATACATCCACTCCACACACAAATGGTGCCAAGAGACCAGAAGGCCGATCCCACAAACACTTGCCTGTCATAGACATGGAACTGAGGCATTACCCAACAAACCAGCTAGATCTACATCTCGAGGTGCAGAATGTACAGAGCTGATGAGGACCGTTTTTGTGCAGTCTGATCTGCTCCTTTGGGCTTGCAAATGGCAAAACAGGTTCCTCGTGTCGTGGATTCAGTGCTATAACGGGTTACAGACTTAAATGTGGCATCAATGCAATATACTATGTACAACATTTTCATTGCTTGCAGTGTTGCCATGCCGACTGGGTATGGGGTTTTTAAAGCATACAACTGAGCTGCGTTGAGCGATCAGCGAAGATCAGCCCGAGCAGATTCACAGTATCAACAGTCTTCTTTGTATCCAAAGCGTCACGTGAATAAGTCCGTGTAATTACCACCCCTCTAAACCCCACCTTATATAGAGAACACGGAAGTATACATTTTTTCTTATTTCAGATCCAAGACAATGACTGTGGGTACTCGTAAAAATGAGCACACGCAACCTATGTTTGCAATATAAATAAGAAAAAAATATCAGGGATTTTCATCAGAAACGTAGCCATTATAGAGATGTGAAAAAAATGCATTATGTCGTACGGGTGTGTTATCATGCAGCCAGGGATAGTTGTGTTCTGTACTCAGTGAGTGCGCATGTCAGAATACTCAATTCCGCTCTGGAAGCCTCATAGACATAGGCTGTAATAAACCGCATCAACTCATAACACAAATAAACAGCTTTTACCAGATATCTGCTTCACTTCACACCTGTAGCTATAGAGGAGATTTACATTTTTTATTCCGTAAACTGCTAATGGGACAGAACAACCTGAGCCATTAATGAAAATTAAATATGAAATCAAACAAACATAGAGTGTGTGCCTAATCAGTATAATCAAGCCGGTATTCTCTAGGGTGCAGGGTTTAACTGTCCCGTAAATCGAAACGCGGAACAAATCTCGGGAGGGTGCGTTCTTTAGCATTAAAATGGAATTCACGCTTGCGATACCAGTTAGTATTATCCATCAATATAGGGCTGACACGGGCCAAAGCTCGTAAAACCCGAAGGAGTATGTATTGATTATATTCTGCCGGCGCACTTCAAACTCGGCAAATAGACTTGTGCGAACAGCGAAGACTATGGTCAGCCTGCACACCCACGCACCCTAATCAGCGTCTTCACTGTTGTCAGCCATTATCTATAACCACTGATCTGTCCACAGGGCAAACACCGGCGAAGCTGGCCAGATCGACTTGAAGCACATGGTGACACGTGTATTCGCTGATCGCTGATACCTTCTTGTAAGTTTTGTCATGATCTGATGTAGTTGTCTTTCTCACCAAAATGGAACTGTCTCATGTCCGATGTCGCACGGAAATCGAAATTGGAAAAGAGCCTATGTAGGATTTGGTGGATTTCTTACACTTAGCGAAGCCTAAGAAACGGTATTGTAAAATGAAGTGTGAGTTTCATGGCTTCGCAGTTTTGATAGACTTCATCCTGTCGGGAATAATCAGGTTTCAACGTCCTGCATTTGATGCGAATTTAAACCCGAAATTATTCGACGACGACCATCAACAACGAAGGCGACAATTTAAACGACAACAACAGAGGCATACCTCATCATTATGCCATGTTTAAATTAAAACTACAAGGGCTCATTACGATTACAAGACCGTATAAACACCCCTGTGTATCCAATTTTATATATATATATATATAAGTATTGAAAACAGTTGATCAAGCTGGTCTGAAGCATTACGTTAACAAGTCCTTATAATGAATACTCAAGTAACTCCATTTATAAAGAGAAAAATTGGTATTATTAGGGGTTACATTATTTCCCTTGTCATTTTTTATCAAACGGTAGATTGTTAGGTTTTGTTTGTTTGTTTGTATTTGAGTTTAACAACCCATTCAACACTATTATAGGTACGTTTACCTATCCACACTTCCCGGACAGGCGTAAGCAATTAACCAGTACATTGCGCATACTTTCGCCAGAAACTGACAACTGCCCTTCTTGAATCAAGGTACATGTTGATTGTTAGAGCCGCTTCACTACTAACAATAGAAAATTGGCACTGTACTAGCAGACACAATCTATGTTTTGAGCATAAAAAAGAACAATATGTATGACACAAAAATGATGAAACAGCTATGTGTTCTGGAGTAATCATAGACAATATCATCGCAAACTACACGTAAATGATTTTTCCCAAACTTAAAACAAAAGAAAACTTCCTAAATCCACATGACAGATTATTAAGACATGAGTGCAGTCTGTGACCACCAGCTAAGAACTGTTTCCGTGCAATTAGGAACACACAAGGAATTCTTATGCTGTATACGATAATCATTATGTCAAAACCTAAATTGTTAAAAGTAATGTTACAATATAGCGCCACAAGAATGATACTGCTTTCTTTTACGACACTAAAATGACATTGTTTTTTCTGATGAAAATTGCGTGCATTTTGGGTCCATTGTTAGTCATCGACCCAAGTATATATATACAATAGCAGTGACACTCATAATGCCACGGACCAATAAAAAAACTTGCGCAAAGTAAACAATAAACAGAGCGCATTGAAAACAATGGTCTCCCAGGTAACAGATAGTGACGTAAATGGTTTCCCCGTGTGTGTGTCAATAAGGTCCCTTAATTGTTTGTTTTTTTTTATTGGAGTTTAACGGCCCATTCAACACTATTTTAGGTCATTTATGAGTCGGTCAGTTTAGCTGTCCCTTCTTCCTGGGCCGGCTGATACGTTAGCGGTTAACCAGTACAGTGCACATTCTATCGCCGGAAACTGACAACTGCCCTTCTTGAACCAGCGGAAGGGAGAGAATGACCATAGAAAATATTGCATGATCAATTCTCACGAAAGAATTATAAGGTCCCTTAATAGGACATTGTCCTTTAATTGAACATTGGCAAGTAGTGTAGACACCGATCAGACGCCACCAAAAGTGGCGTCTGATCTGGGTCTACACTGTTTCTTAAAGTACAGAAATCTACCGGTATGTTCAGATTCAGGATAATTATTCCAGCCTGCCTCAGAGAGACACTTAACACCAGTGCTGTCATTGTTTCGATCCAAATCTCCGCTCCAAGCAAAGATTGCACGTGCTCGTTAGACCCACCTCGCTGAGGCGGTTTGAATGAGTACCCGCAATCTAGCATTTGAGCAAATCTACTGAAATAGTGTATACCCTCGAAAAAGATAAGCTTCACTATGGACTGGAATTTAAAAGGGAGCAAACTTTTCGGGTCTGTTAGTAAGTATTTATTTGTACGTGACAATAGCAGGGACAGTTCTGTTTGCCACGACTATACTGCCTCTCTAAGGAGCTACATATTGATCACGTGCACAGTCTGAGAGATTTCTGTTATTAGATGTACCGGAAATTTTTACTAATGGATGGTTTTAGTTCGCGTCCCAAAGACGGATGTCCCATTAGTGAAAAACGAACACGACATGTGGCGAGTCAGATATCATAGATAGAGACTAGTATTGCTGTTGACGGAAAATGTCTTGAGCGGAGTTAATGCCCTGCATAGCTTATCACAATATAAAATAGTTCCGAAGATCGAGAGACAGCCTGCCATAAAGCCGGCTTCGTTAGCTCTGTCGCATGCGCGTCTAAGTGGTAGTTGTATTTGGGAGATCGCGAGTTCGATACCTGCCATGTCAGCAACATTCTGTCTTGGAGATTGATCATGGAATCTTTTCTACTGACATTCAGTTTACAGGGTTATACATTATTCTAATTATTTCTGCTCAAAACAATAGATTGTGGGTACTCGTTAGAACCGCCTCGTCGAGGCAGTTCTAGCGATTACCATCAATCTACGTATGTTGTGAGCAGTAATATGGAGAATAACATACTTATTTTTTATCTGAAACTTGCCATTTGTTGGTTGCAAACTATATTCTCGTAACGGCATTTTTAAAATCGTTTACACAAACACTACCTAGATGTGGGCCGTCAGGACGGCTGCCAAAAAACTACGAAGCGTTCTGGGTCTATCATTTAGTTTATAGAGTGAAATTCCGCTATTAAGACCATCAAATTTTAAGAGTATTTCTGCGTTAAAAAGCTTATTTTGAAGGGTGTCCTAAATCTTTCTGTGTGTTTTCTGCCCGAAGTGTCCTCTGGTAAGGGACCACTTTGGGACTGTTCAAAAGTGGTCTTAAAGACCACTTTTGAACCGTCCCAAAAGTGGTCTTAACATATGAGTCGGGTTGGGCAAACAATGTAGACCGAGATAAGACGGTACAGAACGCGGCGTCTGATCAGAGTCTGCACTGTCTGTTTAAAGCACTCGAACTGATGGGTAAAACGAAACAGTCTAAGTCTCAGTTCAGGACTACTTTTCCAACCTAGACTCAGAGACAATCAATCCGCCTTTCATTCTTACGGTAGCATGCACCTTATTTATCCAAAATATTCGGACACCTTAACTTCTTGCCATACTTATTCTAAAATTTGAACAAGCACAATTTACTAACCGATGTTGCGTCTAAAATAGTTGGGTGTGTGGCAAACAGTGTAGAGCCTGATCCTGCGGTGTTTGGTCTGGGTTTACACTGTTTGCTCAGACGTGTCTGTCCGAATACATACGGTAGATAATAAAGTTTATATATTGTCCACTCGGACAAGATCAAGATAAGGTAAAACCCTTGACACAGCCTGATCTGGACCTAAACTGCTGTCACACCACAAACAGTTTCTGTGAGATTTACCACTGCCATTACTGAGAAGTTCGTACGAGACAAGAATTCTTTCTACAGCGCTAAACCTTATAGATTTTCGGAACTCTATACTAGACCAGCTTCTGTTGTACACACCTGTGCTACCTGAGTATAACAAGAGAACCCAGCTAATAACGCACCATTCCGATATCGTATATTTATTTCCGTAACTATGGCAACGTCTCATCTCTTGAAATCCTATTCCCAATATGCCCTTATATGGAACGTCGCACTGGATCTTTAGGGCAAATGATAGGCCTATAAACCGCAAATTTGATCTAAGAGATTTTGCAAAAGTCTAGAAAATGTACTGGGGCAGATTGGCAGAGAATGAAAACGTATTTAATGAGAATTGCTTCTTGCTTTTATGTTTTGATGACGTATCCAATTACAAAAAAAAGATGTTTTATGCTCTATCAAACAGCTAAGACTTTGGACAGCTTGTACACTGACTTTACCATTGCTTAACGACTAAGAATGGCGATGCTAGCTGATGTTCGATGTTTGCTGATCACGGAAGGTTTTGTTTTTTTTCACCAACGTTTAGATGTGTCCTTACATGATAACACTATTTCCAAAAATACGATTTAACCTAAAGGATCTTGACGACTTATTTCGAGCATCAAATACGTTGATCAGACTGCTCTGAGATAATTAAGTAAACAAGTTCGTGTAATGAAAACCCTTCTAAACCTCACTTTATATAGAGAAAACTAGGGTTACCAGATATACAGAAAACTATGGCTAACAGGGGTGTATATTAATTTTCTTATTACTACTCCAAGACATAGTTTGTGGGTACTCGTTAGAACCGCCTCAATGAGGCGGTTCTTACGAGTACCCACAATCTATGTTAGGAGCAAAATTCTGAAAAATGTTAGGATATATACCTGAAAAAATTCTCTTTTTTTAGTATTAAAATTTTACCGATATATTTGAATAGGCATGTTTTCGTAATGACTCGAACAACTTGGGGACGATGAAATTATGTTCGACACAGAGATAGTTCGAGCCATTGAGGGTTAATAATAGTCCCACATCAGGAGATATAATAAGAATATGTGTCTCTTCGAGTTTCTTTAAAACAAAGGCATTTAATCGCCTCATAGAGACGATTCGAATGAATATTTCAAAATACAACAAGAAAAGTCTAGCTAAATTATCATAAAGATATTTATATCAGCAGTTATGAGAAGTTTTTCCTGTGGACTCAATGACGAGTTTGAAACAGCCGTGGTAGTACGAACCATCGAGGTTTGACTGTATTAAATACAAACAAGTGTCCATTTAACCCGAAGAAAATATACGCACGCATACACATACACAAGCACCCAAACAGCACCCCCCCCCCCCACACACACACACACAAACACACACTGGTTGAAAGCCGGACATGGAACAAAACGTAATCGCAGTGGAATCGAATCGCAAAAACTTTATCAATGTACAAATTGAGGCAATTAGCAAGAGCAAAACTGTAAGGTCTATTTTCACTTTTTGGCCGCTTCAAGCAAAACATAAGTCCGGACTTTAGTGCACAGCAGAGACTTTCATCAGGTTGTTCAACCGTTCAGTCTGAAAAGATACTTTAGAGGGTGCTACATGGATAGCCTCCTCGTGCAGACAGAGAATACGTCGGTTGTCTCGGTGGGTAGGCAGGCTGATATATGTCTCCACAGTGTGTACATGTGGGACAGTTCATGTTTCTGTGCGCATTTTATGTCCCTCGTCGGCCACAGAGTGGAGCGGTTGTCAGTACGGATGTACTTGACATTTTACTTCAGTTCATGTCCTCTTAACTACATATGTACCTCTCTACAAATCACGATTAAACCTGTCTTCTGTGTTTGCGACCAGAGTAGTCGCAGTGCGTGGCAGTTCAGGAGTTGTCAAAGTTTGTCAAATTCGCTACGCACACAAAAGATTCAAAACAGTGCCTTTCGCGTGTTTTTTTTTTTTTTTTTTTTTTTTTGAAAGCGCACCAAAGTCCCATATACATCATGGCTTTATTTGTGTCCAAAGCGTCAAGCATTGGTCAGATTACCATTCCATACTTTCCGGGACAGTCTTGACCTACTGACAACTGCTGTTCTTAAATCAGCCGAACGGGCCTCTGTGGCCTAGTGGTTAAGAGGGCTGACTCTTGATCATTAGGTCTCTCACCGCGGTGGTTCGAGCCTCGCTCGGGTCATATGTGAGACGCCAAGTTCTGCAACGGAAGATCAGGTGGTTTTTCTCCGGGTACTCCGGTTTTCGCCCACCTCTGATTAAAGATATGAGTGAAATAATCTTGATAGGGCCGTAAAACCAAAAAAAAAAAAAAAAAAAAAAATCAGCCGAAAGTAAAGAATGATCGCAGAAAACATTTCATGACATCACGAAAAACGCCTTTATAAGTCCGTCTCCCTTGAACCCCACTTTTAAACAGTAAAACTCGGGCCTTTTTCTTATGTTTGCTCAAAATTATAGATTATGGGTACTCGTTAGAACCGCCTCGATGTACCCACACTCTATATTTCGAGCAGAAATAAGGAAAATAATACTTTTTCATCTTAAAATTTTCGTGTGTGTGTGTGTGTTTTTTTTCGGCAGTAAAATACAATGCATTTATATAGGCGTGTTTTCGTAATGTTACTCGCAAAGAAAGAAATTTGCAGAATCTTATTAAAAATTGTCACGTGGCCTTTAGGGGAACAAATACAACTGCCATATTTTCCACCAATTTCACAAAGGAAACACTTTTTGTGATGAACTGAGCCCTTCTGAAAAAGGGGTCTTCTCTTAAGGGAAAGAATTTGCTCCTCATAAGGAACAAATTCATTCTACGAGGAACAAATTCTTTTCCATATGAGAAGACCCTTATTGATAAGAGAGACAAAGAAGTTTTGAAACAGTTGTTTTCCCTAAATACGCTTCTTCCCCTTTAAGATTGCACAGGACTTGTTTTTTTTATTATTATTATTATTTGAGGTTTAACGTCCCCGTCAACACTGTATAGGTCAATTTGGAGACGTTGCTTCCAATTTTGTGGGACTTTTACCCGACAGTGAGATGAAATAGCCCTGCCACCCAATGAAACCAATAGGGTTTATTTGCATGGACGGTCAAACTGGCACCACTTTCACTGGGCATGCTTAGATCCTCTAAGTGATTTATCAGTACTCGTGTGCGGTCGGTTTCAGCTCTGCGTGGAAGCATCATGCAGCCCATTTATTTCTTCAAGCCCCGTAAAAGATTGTACAATACTTGTCTAGAACTATTAATCCCCTTTATGATTGCACAGGACTTTACGACTCAGTATTCATTCCCTTTAAGACTGCTAAAGACTTGTCTAGGACCATTCATCCCCTTTAAGATTGCACAGGACTTGTCTAAAACGGACTGAAAGTTAAAGGCTGTGATTGAAGGTAAAAAAGTCTCCTGCGTCCACCTCATGTTTATAATCCATGCTACAAGGACCATTTGCAAAGAATCAATCGTAGCCGTATTGCGTAATGGGTTTGAATGTTTCATGCATTTTCCAAAGATGAAAGAAAAAAAATCTTACCTTTAATCACTTGACCGAATTAAAATTTGTACGATTTTATGCCTACAGTGCGCTAGTGCGGTCGTTGTAGATTACAATATCTTCGATACGGCGGAAATATAGCCGAAAATAGCAATGTTAATGAGAAGAACAGAGGGTGTACTACAAAGTGCGCGCATTGTTAAACGTATCGCCATTGGAGACCAAAGCCGATTTCGATAAAGGGGATTTATATGGCATGAAAGAAGTGCTTAAGCTTGGTTTAAGGTTTCTGCTAGGCGGATCCCCCATCTTTTGACACCTGAACAAAAGGGGGGTAAGGGTAGAAAAAAGGCCCAGAACTTCTAGCAAAATATAAGGATTCGGATCCCAAAAAACTCAAAGAAATAGTAGCTGGAAATGAAACGTCCCAGCAGGCACATGACGTAATTATGACGTCATATCGACGTCGGTACAACGTCATGACGTTATTGCAACGTCACATCAACGTCGGTGCAACGTCATGACGTTGCACCGACGTTGATTTGACGTTGCCCTTGCGACGTGTGCCTGCTGGGGTGGCTGTATTTTTGTAACCCGATTGTAAAGAAATAAAGTTTGGGTAGGTGAAAATGGCGAAAGAGCTCAAATCGCGCGGAGAAATAGCATGTACGCTCTTTTTTGACTGCGATGAAATTGTGGACCGAGTTTCAGTAACTGAGAAGAATAGTGCCACAGGATTATTTTATAAAGAAAACATCTTTCTGCCGTAGTGGATCTCTATGTTGCAAAGCGCCCACTTGCAAAGCTTCTTCTAGATATGAGAAAGACGCCATTTTATCTCATCATAATGTATTAATGTCAAAATAGATAATTATGTAATCTTTGACACCATGTAGAACAACGTTACCTCTTATGGACATGGTGAGAGATGCACTGAACACGTGTATTGGGGAAAGATACAACACAAAAGTGGAAAACATCACATCGATAATACAATATAAGCGGTTTCCTTGCACTCTAAGACTCAAAATTTGTCACAGATATGTTGATATATAGACACTTTTAAGATGGGACAATTTTTCTCCAGGCAATTTCTAAAAGAATTGAAAAAATACAGTAACCACTAAATTCCAAGTACCTCGTTGATTGGAGTACTCGTGAGCTTTTGGTCCTAGTTGCGCTTCATTTAATTAACTGCAAAAATGTTTACGTATCAGAAACGCTGCATAATTACGGTTAAAAATTAAAATTTACCACCATTTGCATTTTTGTTTAAAGCTTAACCATTTCCGTCTTAAGGGAATATATGTAATGATGTAATTGCGCACTACGTTCGGCGTAGGCGGAAAGTGGCGTAGTCGTATAATATCGAATGTTATATTGTATGCATGTAGTTCGTTTTAGCGCTGAGTTTCATACGGCAGCTAAAAAGCTTGGTCATATTTATGGAAAGTGCTGACAGCTGCGCTAACTGTATAAATCCGGCTTTATACAAAATGTCCCATATCGGGCAACTCTATTATACTGAAGCGACAGACAGAATTCTAAATTTTACACGAAATCGAAAGCATACATATATATGTGTTCTTCCGTATCACGCTTGAGGTCATAGTCATCGGTTTTAGGAAACTAACACCGTTTTTCTAGACTAGTACTCGACTGAATTTCAAAACTGATAAACATTTATGAAAATGTTCAACATTAGTTACATTTTGTTCAGGTCCGCTACATTTTTATTCTTTAATGTATCCGTCCTTCTCTAATGGTAAAAAAAGCCTCATTGTAGAGGAGTGGATTTTTGTGCCTGGAGCCAAGAAAACTGGCCAACAAATTGTATAAACAGCGAAGACCAAGATCAGACTGAAGATCTGCGAAATCCTGTTCAGAATTGACCCAAAAATTCTGATCTGTTCGATCAAACACTACAAATAGTCTCCTATTTCATTTGTTTGCATGTTGATTGCATCAGGCGCGTTTAACTATTCAGTGGCCCAGAAATCTGCGCCGATATTTCTGCCCTGTCTAATCGTACAGAATTAATTCTGACAAATACATTCGCGCGACACGACATCTCGATCACCATGTCCGACTGTAGGAGCGTTGACAAAGTGTCTAGAACACTTGAAAGGCTTCAACGGGACACTTCAAAAATAGGATAAACTTCCTATATTCAGACAACCATTAGGGTTAGGGTTAGTACCACTTTGGAACAATCACAAAAGATGGTCTCTTACTGTAAAAATATATTACGAAATCACCCTTATTCAAATATACTGGAAATTATACAACATCAGAATGAAAAGTTTCAGATAAAAACGTTTGATATTTTTCATATTTCTGCTCAAAACATAGATTGTGGGAACTCGTTAGAAGCGCCTCGGCGAGGCGGTTCTAGCGGGTACACACACTCTATGTTTTTGAGCAGAAATAAGAAAAATAACTTTACCCTGTCAACCCCAGTTTTACTGTATAAAAGTGGGGTTTAAGGGGATCAAACTTATAAAGGCGTTTTTTCGTCATGAGAAAAATTCGAGAATTAGTGCTAATTTTAGTCGTGGTAGCGAAATTTCACTGTAGTGCCCATAGAGTCATTAATATCTACAGCTCTTCCATTTAAAGTTTAGAAAGGTCGCATTTCATTTTTTGTCATCTTTATTTACAATTTCCTAAATTATGTAGAAATTTAGTGAACCTTGAACAGTTGCAATATTCATTTAACGGGAGTAGGGGTACTATATATTTCAGGGAAAACTGGCGTTTTTGACTTATTTTCATTGTTGTACGTCATACAAAAATATGTAATTAGAACAGAAGCTTAATACAGTTCTTTTTCTGGAGTTTGTCTTACGTAATATCCAGACATAGATTGTAATTACTATTTAGAAGAGCCTAAATTAGGTGGTCATACTGAGTACCCACAATCTCTGGACAAAATAAGCATATGGAACGCCACGTTTCTCTGTATAGAATAGGGATTATCAAGTTGTCCTTTCACGGGCCTGTAAACATGCAATGTTATCATTTTCATACATATTCTTTTAGGTGTTTTTGACCTTAATGCTGTCAAAATATCAATAACTTTTTCCGACAGGCTTTCTTATAAATCCACCAAAACTGCACTTTTTCTGATTTTTGAAAATGACTGGAAATTAATTTTTATACAAAATAGGGTCACACTCAAAACTGAAAGTGAAACTGAAAAAAAAAAAAACAAACAAAAAAAAAAAACATTTTTCCATAATCAAAGACATTTGTTCTACGAAGCAATTGCTTGATATGGTACTGGTGCGAGCAGACTGAAGTCTAGCTGAGTGAGTGAGTGAGTTTTAAGTTTTAAGTCCCACCAACAGCTAAGGTCATACGGAGACGGGACCTCGGTTTAAAGACTCATCCGAAAGTCTCAAGTCTAGCTGAAAATGTACAAAAGGTATATAAGTGGCGCTGCGGTATCTGTGAAGTTAGCTCGGTGGCCCCCATTTTTTATTTCGAATAACGAGCGCAAAAACCTTGAAGTTTCAGGATAATTTTCCTTATTATACGAGTTCTTGTCGGGGTTGTAGGCTCACCTCGACAAGGTGCTTGTAACACGCATCCACAAGGTATGTATCATGGATAAATGAAAAAAAAATATCCAAAATTATCCCCATAACTCATGGTCTTTTTCTTCATGAAACTCTAACCGATACCTGCCTTTTATACCAGTTTTAAAAATCATTTATTATGTGAACAAAAACACTGAAATATCTCTGTTCTCGAGCCTCAGTACACTTGACCGCATTATGAAAGCACACCTATTTAAATATATTGAAATTGTTATCCCCACGCTTTTCGAAGAAAAAGTGGGGATATTGTAATTGTCTCCGTCGTCCGTCCGTCCGTCCGTCTTACCGGACAACTCCTCCCACACTTTTACAGCTAGAAACTTAAAACTTTGGGAACTGATAGGTCTTTGGTCTGAGGAGTGCATGACACTTTCGGAATTTTGATCCTACCCCTAGGGGCCAGGCCAGGGGGTGGGGTGCCCGGGGTAAAAAATCAAAGTTTTCAGAACCTGGTCGTGTGACATATCAAATCAAACGACATAACGAGTAGAATACATAACAATAAAAATTTGACCCCTAGGGTCAGGTTTGAGGTCACCAGAGGTCAAAAACTTGGATTTTCACCCCCCATAACCCCCTTTTTAACGATTACCGGATAACTCCTCCTACGCCGTTTCAGATAGAAACCTGAAACTTTGGGAACTGATAGGTCTTTGGTCTGAGGAGTGCCTGACACTTTCGGAATTTTGATCCTACCCTAAGGGGCCAGGCCAGGGGGTGGGGTGCCCCTGGGGTAAAAAATCAAAGTTTTCAGAACCTGGTGGTGTGACATATCAAATCGAACGGCATACTGAGTAGAATACATAACAATAAAAATTTGACCCCTAGGATCAGGTTTGAGGTCACCAGAGGTCAAAAACTTGGATTTTCACCCCCATAACCCCCTTTTTAACGATTACCGGATAACTCCTCCTATGCCGTTTCAGATAGAAACATGAAACTTTGGGAACTGATATGTCTTTGGTCTGAGGAGTGCATGACACTTTCGGAATTTTGATCTTAAGATTGGGTGGGAGTTGCAATTGAGAATTTATATAGTGGCGTATCTTTAAAAAAGAGTGGGGATATGCGATGGCGTGCCATCGACTGCGCGATTCTAGTGTCTTTATATTTCTACACAAAACATACATTGATGATATTCGTTCGAACTGACTCGGTGAGGCGGTTATAACGGTAACCCCAAATCTATGTTTTGAGCAGTAATAAAAATAATGTATACTCCTGTAAACCCCAGTTAAACTATACATGAGTGGGGTGCACATGTAGTTTATTATTTATTTATTTCTTTATTTATTTTCACATACAAACCGACGGCCCGGGGCTTGGAGAAATAGATTAGGCTGCATGATGCTTTCACGCAGAACTGAAGCCGACCGCATATGAGTCCCCTCAAACCGCTTAGAATGTCTAAGACTGCCAAGGCAAAGTGTTGCGAGTCGGACCGTCTATGCATATAAACCTCATTGGTTTCATCGGGCGGCAGGGAATGAGATGTCATTTCATCTCAATGTTGTATAAAAGTCCCACAAAACTGGAAGCGCCGTCTCCAAAATGACCTAAATAGTGCTGACGGGGACGTTAGACCTCAAAGCAAACAAAAACAAACAAATCGATACCAAAAGAAATGTTTGTAATGTCCACTTATGAAATCGATGGAATGTGGATATCTGTTCTTGACTGGTTATATAATTCACAAAAATAAAATCAGCAAATCTGCTCTTGATATCAACACTGATTCTCACCAGGAGTGATACCTAACTTTTGTCCGAGTCTATAATTGTTGACTGTTTGGGATATATACAGCTGCTCGTGTCAGTTCTAATAATGACTCGGTTTGATGCCATCAGCTGTCACGAGGTTACCAAGGTAACGGTTAACCGTCATCCGGACTGTCCATTTGGGACCTAACTCGGTCAGTTTATCTACATCAGTTCTGCACTTCTCTTGTCACACTGCAAATAGTCAGAAATCCTGCTTTGCTTCATGAAGAGTATGCGAGACATTGTAACAACACCCCTACAAAGCCACTTTATACAGAGAAAAGTTTGGTTTAAATGGGTGTATATTATTCTTATTTCTGCTCAAAGACATAGGTTGTGGGTAATCGTTAGAACCGCCTCGTGGAGGCGGTTCTAACGAGTACCCAAAACCTATGTTTGGAATATAAATAAGAAACATATCACACATTTTCATCCGAAAAATGACCGTTTTGTAGGAATGAAAGAATGCGCTATATCGCACGGAGGTGTTATTTTAATGTTTGACATCAACTGAAGCATATTTCTTTATGCTCTATACCACAAATGGTTTCCTGGACGTCAGTACTATAAGTTTTCATAGAATAAGCAAGAGCAGGGCACAACCTTTGAAAAGCCTTATATAACCAGCGAAGACACAGACCAGAAAGCCAGTGTGGCGAAACAATAATCTATGTGTGCTTTTTGGATACTTCAGGGGCTGTAGAAGGTTTTTCCGAACAGCGAACACTGTCCACCGCAGCACAGTCTGTTCAGAGTATTTGCTGGTCCCATGGGTCTTCTTGTTGGTTTTATTGTGTGTGGGCTCAAATTCAGTCTGCATCTATTAAGTATTATGTATTAATTAAATGATTAAATGTCCTTTTTTATAAATAACCTGTTGTTTCCGCTCACTGCATGATTTGCTGTCAAAAGATTTTGTTAGAATTTTTAATTTTCTGTGTGTGTGTGTGTGTGTGTGTGTGTGTGTGTGTGTGTGTGTGTGTGTGTGTGTTTTCTTTCTTTTGGTATTCACTTTCGTACCAGCTTGAGGACGAAGTCCTCTTTTTTGTATTGAATTTATAGACCGAGACATCCACAACTTAGTGATACAATATCATTGAATTTACCACCAGATTGATAAAGCACTTTCTAAGACCTACCGGAGAATTCAAGAGAAGAGAGGGTCATGACCAACCCCTAATATGCCTTTGGTTCAATTTCATTCAAACCATCACGAATACACGCCTATATAATTCTGACCCCTTGAACCCCACTTTTATAAAGTTAAACTGGTTTACAGGGGTAAACATTATTTTTCTTATTTCTGCCCTTAAATAAGAATTGTGGGTACTCGTTAGAACAGCCTCAATGAGGCGGTTCTAACGAGTACCCACCATCTATATTTTAGAGCAGAAATAAGGTTTACCCCTGTAAACCCCAGTTTTACTATATAAACGTGGGGTTCAAGGGGGTCAAAATTATATAGAGGTATTTTTGTGATGTATATAATTTTGACCTCCTTAAACCCCGAGGCGGTTCTAACAAGTTTCCAGAATCTATAATTTGAGCAATATCAGAATTTTTATCGGGATATTTTTATGTTTTTTTTTTGTTTTTTTTTTTTTTTTTTTGGGGGGGGGGGGGGGTAAATGTTACAATAAATTCAGAGGCGGCAAATCTCTCAGAAATCTTTTTGTTGCCCTTGTCAGTATTGTCTCATCTTAGGGAAATGGATACATCTTCACGGGAGGCAACTCCTGCATATGCACATCTTCATGGAAGGCAACTCCTGCATATGTACATCTTCACGGGAGGCAACTTATGCATATATAATTTCATTTTGTGTTCCCAAGTTATTACGTACACACTAACAACCATTCGTACCATTTTGATGATTTCGTTCCCACTATCAACCATTTCGTACCCAAGTCATTTCGTAACCATTTAGGTCATTACGTATCCATGTACGAATTACGAAATTACTTCTGCATAGTCATTTCGTACTTTTTCGGTCATTTGTACCTTGACACTTACGTTATGTTCGACGGATAAATGGACAGTCACATCATCATGGATTATTGGTTGGGCTTACGGACGGCCATACCAAGGTCCAGTTTCAGAGGCAATTTTGTTGTTTTCATTTTTTTTTGGGGGGGGGGTAGGGGTGGGGGGAGGGGGGGGGGTTCAAGATAATTTCATTTATTTCGAAACGATTGTTAATCGGAGGTGGGCGAAAACTCTGACCTTCTGTTTCAGAACTTGGCGTCTCACATGTGACCCCAGCCAGTCATGAACAGACGGACGGATGTTTGGCTGGATGGATGGACGGATATATGGATAGATGGAGTGATGGAGGAATGGATGGATGGATTATGGTGACTCTTTTAATTGGATAACTGTCGCCACTTTGACTGATGATTAAATGGATAGGATGTTCGTTGTTCGCAGTTTTAATTACTCTCTTATAATTTGAATTACTTAACTTGCAACAATATTTTGAAGCTGTTTTCTGTCGGCGGTCAGATGGATGAATTGGACGGACAGACAGATGGATGGATGGATGGATGGATGGATGGATGGAAGAAGCAGACGGTCAAGAATGTGTATAATATTGGCGCATGTCTTCATAATTATAAACGACGGTTCAGCTGTTTAGTATCCGCGTTCCTAAAAAATGTACTCTAAAATTAACGGTGAATAGAAAATATGTAATTGAAAACCACTAGCAAATACATGTATTTGTAAACAATATAATTTCTAAGACGCTATTTATGGTATTTCCCGCGACTCATCACGTTAACAAACCCACGAAATGAATACCCCGATAAACCCCAGTTTATAGAGAGAAAAGTGGGGTTTACAGGGGCACTACATTAGTAGTATAGGGCGCCACTATGGCGTCATTTTTATAGCGTCAAATTTTATAGCGTCTTTTTGGGTGTTATTTGACGCTATAAAATTTGACGCTATAAAAATGACGCCATAGTGGCGCCGCTGGATCTAAGCTTGACTGGGCTAGGTTTGGGGTCTGTGGACTTAGTGTGTGTGTGGAGTGTGTAGGTATAACTGGAATAAAGTAGTTGTTTCCAAAATGACGCTATAATTTCTCAGTTTTGAGGGATTATAGCGTCATCTTGAACTGTTTCATAATGACGCTATAAATTTTCATTTTTATGGGATTATAGCGTCATCTAGAACTGTTTCATAATGACGCTATAAATTTTCAATTTTATAGCGTCATCTAGAATATGTTAAGTCTTTTGGTGATTGTTTTTTGTGATAATCTTTCAAGAGGTCCAGGGATACCACAAGATGACATTATGTTGTTCTGGTGTGAAAAAATGTTTGGCACGAATAGGGCTCGAACCTATGACCTCCTGCTTATCAGACAGATGCTCTACCAACTGAGCTAAAGTGCCTAGCTATATTTTGTGTGTAATATAATTGTTTTAAACTTAAGACATAATAGTTATTCTTTCTTAACTGTTTGATAGCCCTGAAAAGGGCTGTTTGGGTTTTGAATATCTTATTCTTTTATCTGGTTTTCTTTTTCCGTATGGGTTTGGTGGCAGCTCCAAGGCCAATAGCTGATGATGACTGCATCAGTTGTTCATCTTCATTCGCCACGATATTGATATGGAGTGGAATCCTAATAGGACTCATTTCCAGTGATGATGGTTGTTGAGGACGATCTTCTAACTGCTTGACTCTATTTTTGAGCTCATTGATTTCCTTTACTAAGACTTCAATAACTTTGGGTTGGGGCTTAGATTGCTGTACTGGAGGCTGTGCATAGATCAGTTGGTTAGATGGTATGGCTGTATATTGTTGTTGCTGTAAGGTAGCATCACTACCAAATGTTTCATTGATAGCGGTTGTTAAAAGATCTGGATTTTGCAAGAGATCATCAAATGATATTGACGGTTCCATTGTTTTTTTTCAAGAAATCTGAAGTAGGTCAAATCCTTTTTATACTCTGGAGAGGGATTGACCTACTTGCAAAAATACTTTCTTTCACGTCCGTGTTCACTCAATAAATACCGATGCATTGGCCTACTTCGTTGCACTTCTGTGTACAAGACAAAATGGCTCACAACAGTGAAATCTACTTCAAAGCTTTGGAGGAGCAGACTGTTACGAGATGGAATAGGAAAACCTCTCTGGTGCTTATGCACATCTAAAATTATTTTAGTAGATATATGGTAGGGCGGTGTGAGTGAAATATTTTGGGTGAAATATGGTACGCAAACTATGCGGCTCCATGAACAAGTCATGCACATATCATACGATGTATGCATGAGTGGTTTATAGAGAGCTGTTTTTACAATACAGGGGGCCGCTAAAAGGCTGAGTTCTATAGAATTTGCCTAAAAATCGCCAACCGCCAAATTGTGCCATATATGATTTTTATTCCCGTCACGTGTTGTGTGGGTGTTCGTTTTGACAGGAGTCATGTCATTGATTATAGGGTCGTTTCATCAATTTTTCCTATGGGAAATATACTATTTGAAGGCAAATCCATTATCTACTCGATTTTGCTATCTGGCTTTGTTTGTGGCCGGTATCTCCACTTCCCCACGAACAAAGCAAGGTAATACGAGTAGGCATGATTTTCCGGTAGTATTCATAGATATATAAACCCTGAAAAAAGCGGACACCTTAGCAGCAGGTCAAGTTGTAAAGAGTAAACACAACATTGTGACGGGGAAATAGAAAGTATATTGAAAGGTATGTTTAATCTATGTTTAGTATTATTTTTGTATGAACATGCTTGTAGGTTTTGGAGGGGTTTACTTCTAGTATACCCCAACTTTCTGAAGCCTATTCTGAGTTCACTGTTGAGGCCTGTAGTGATTAGGCTACTAGCTTTACCAGCTAGACGTCGCAGGATCGATCCCAGGCTTCTCCAGTAGTAGAATGAGTCTTTCTAAGTGAGGTCCTGTCTCATGCTGACCCTAGATGTTGGTGAGACGTAAAGTTTGGACACCCGCTCATTCTAGATTCATTTAGGCTTTTAGACCCCTTTTGTAGAATGTAATTAATAAACGCCGGGTCACTTGTTTGATCCATGACTTGTGACTGGCTGTGGTTAGAAAACCGTGGTTCCGTCCCAATATGATATTAGGTGTAGAGGGGACGTAAACTTAAGACGGGTTTAACCACATCTTCATCATCAGGGCAAACTCATACAAGAGCCTGTTGGGTTATCCGTGATGATGAACCGTAATGAATTTTATTTTACAAGCATGTTCACGTTGATTAGAAATAATTTTGGTCAAGAAGAATTACGAGTTCATTTTGTAATGATGCCGTTTTTGTCTGATAACTCAGTTTGTGCATGTATGTACATATAAAGAACGTGATGATGATAAGTGGGAGTATTTGGTCGCCACACGTCATAACGGCCTGAACGGCGGGGATGACGTCAGCTGCGTCATCGGCGTCGCGAGGACGGTTGTGACGGGGTGCCTACCAAATAGAGAGAATTTACGGCAAACAGTGTTGGCCCATATGAGACACTAACAAATGTTGTAGATTATAGATGAAAATCTTCTGTTGTAGTTTCTATCTGTTATTAATGTATTAAATTTGTGAATAGCTATATTTGTGAGCCGTGTCGCGGAGAAGGATATGAAATAGAGATTGTTATGTTTCCTGTAATTGGCAGCTGACCAGGTAGCGCAAAGGCGTGGTCTGTTCAATTGCCTCTTACTTGTGATAATGTAGTGAGCACAAATTTGATGAGTATTATGCTCAGTAGTAGTGAGCATTAATTGATTTCTGTAGTGCTCAGTAAGGAAACATGAACTTTGAGTATTATTGTGTCAAGCGCTGGGTGCTGATAATTTGATGCACAGTCAAGTTGAGTTCTGCTGTACGGTTATTTGTCGCATGCACTAATCAGCCTGTATGTCTGGTCGGCGCATGCGCAATAACGGTATATGCATGAACATATTCTTACTTCTCCGGGAGGGGGATCATGATATAGCATGTATGTTTTGTGACTCGTTTCTAGTCCCGTTATCGTAATTTGCAGGCATAACAATGTGTGACCTGCTGCTCCCTGCTTCATAGCAGCAGGTACTGGTACGACGCTAGGCGTTAGGGTCCAGCAAGGGCGGACAGACCGCCGTAATCAGCGCTTACCAGGATAGAAGCAGATTCTTCTAAATCATTGTTCGTTGTAAACAAATGTGATCATGGAAGAGGTCAACTTACCTTATTTGGACGATCACTAAACGTTTGATCAGCAAACGTGATCGCTAATCCTAGGATAATCAATTATGTTGATAGACTAGTTTTACTAGTTCGCGAGAAGAAGTGTCACGCGAGTGGGGGATTCACCCAAAGTTATAAACTGGCCAGTCGCGTTTTGTGTTGTTTCTTTTTTTGTTTTTCTTGTTGTTTTTGTTGTTTGCTTCTGTAGGTATTCACGTCACCCGTTCCGAGCGCAGAACAGTGTTTTGCCTTCGGAGCGGACGTCGTGAGTTGGCTACAGAAGCAACAATTTGTGATGTTTTGTGTTAGTAAGTGTTGTATGTAGATACTGTAAATAATTCATGTCAATCATTTAACATCTTTCTTGTGCCTTACCCCACAGCTGCCCGTACACCTGTCAGAGATCACGCTCGGTTGTCTTGTCAGCATGGGGTTTTGCGGGACGCCGTAAACCCACATGTAACATTTGGTGTCAGTGAAGTGAGGATTTGATCTCTGGCTGGTGTTCCCGGCTGTGGAACAGCACATTGATACTCTGAATCATCAATTTAAAAAAAAAAAAATGTATTGACAGCCACATTTAGAAATTAACTTGAATCTTCCTTCCTGCGTTGATGAAGTGCGAAACCCATGTATTCAACTGAATGGATACTGACAAGTCGATAATTTCTGAGCAGGAAGGCAAGGCAAACCCCACTTTTTCTTGGTAACAAAAAATTTAAGTAGACCCCACTTAATTGTGTTACCTGACATTCTACTAAGTTAAATTGGAGCTACTAATTGATCTTACCCACACATGGTTCTGACGTAGTGACGTTAACAATTTACTGACGTTGACATAACGTTAGCGTTAATATTTACGCTGTGGCTTGAGGTTAGGTATGACGTAATAGAAACATTAATGGTGACTTGTTATGATCGGAGTTTTGTAATGTGATGAAACTTCGGATTGTAGCATTTTACTGTAAACGTCGTCAGTTTATGACGTCATATTAGACTACTAGTACGCAACGTCATACTGTGCTGAAAGCATTTGACATTTCAAATCGCGTGTGCTTTAATAACTAACGTTTTAGTTAGATTAACGCGTATAACACATATCTTAACGTTTTAGTTAAGCCCATTCAATCATCGCTGATCATAACTGATCAGTTTATAGTGGTTTTGATAGTAACGTGAGATTTACGTTATCAATAATGGAGCGTTTAATGCAAATGGGAAAGGACTTAGGTTATGAGGGGAAGGAGTTACAAGGTTTTGTTAAAGAGCAGCAAGATATTGAGCGGGCAGAAAGGCAAGAGCAAAGGGATTTAGAAAGGTTAAGGTCTGAAGAAAAGGAAAAGGAAAGGGCAGAAAAAGAAAAGGAAAGGGTACATGAACTAGCTAAGTTAGAGGAAAAGGAAAAGGAAAGGGCTGAAAAAGAAAAGGAAAGGGCACATGAACTAGCTATGTTGAATGTTAATAAGGAACTTGAAATGGCACGCATTAAGACTGAAAGGGAGGCAAAAGAGATTAGTGAGGCCCATTTAGAAAAAATAAAACATGGGTTTGAGCTACAGCACCAAGAATTAAGGAATCAGTTAGAAATGCAGAGAGCGAAGCTCGAGCTAGAATTTGAAAAGCAAAAAGCTGAGAAGGTGGCTCATGCCCGGGATCCTAAGTTACCTTATTTTGAAGAGGGTAAAGATAAAATGGATAGTTATTTATCTAGGTTTGAGAAATATGCTACGGCTAATAAATGGGATAAGAGTGTTTGGGCCGCGTATTTAAGTGCATTGCTCAAAGGGCGCGCACTTGATGTATATGACCGGTTGTCAAATGAGGATGCGGCGGATTATGAAAAGTTAAAGGACGCTTTATTAAAGAATTTTGACATGACAGAGCGCGGATTTAGGAAACAGTTTCGTTATAGTAGGCCCGAGAAATCAGAAACGTTCATACAGTTCAGTAGTAGACTGAGAAGTTATTTAGAAAAATGGCTTAATATGGCAAAGATAGAAAAATCTTTTCCGGCTGTCTGTGATTTCATGGCAAGGGATCAGTTCCTGGAGTCATGTAATAGAGAACTGTATGTACATCTGAAGCCAAAACAGTTTGGTAATTTAGATGAAATGGCTAGGGAGGCAGATTTGTTTGCAGAAGCGCGCGGGGGCGTATATAGTTGCATTAATAAGGGGCAACGCGATAATAGAGGCGCAGCGCAGGGTAAACAGGACAAAGTTGACTCGAACAAACCGAGTGGTAGACCGGATATCAAGTGTAGCATATGCGGTAAGGGGCATTTAACAATTAAATGTTTTAAGAACCCCGACAGGAAACAATTGTATAGCGCAGAGGTAGGAGCAACTGGAGTTGGGGATAGCGGTGTTAAAGAAAATTTTAACACGCGCGTAGAGACTCAAGGTTCTCAGGTTAAGAATGAGAATACGCAGAATGTAGGTCCTGGTTATACACGTGGTCGTGGTAATTTTAGAGGGTCTTTTCGCGGACGCGGTAAAAATAATAGCACACCACGTGGCGCAGCACACCAAGTTAGTTTTTGTCAAACGGAAGTAACTAGGAAAGGTGATGAGATTGGAAGTATTTTTGAAAATAAGGTTGGTGATCCTTTGATTTCGGATAGGGAGGAGTGTAGTAAGGAAACTAGGGAAGGTGTCTGTTACTTCTTAAAGGCAAGGTTACCGACGGCACAAGGATTGGTTAATAATAAAAAGGTGGTTGTATTAAGAGATACTGGGTGTACAGGCTGTGTCGTTCGGAGAAGTTTGGTTTCGGATAGTCAGTTAATAGGGAAGGAATCAAATGTTACGTTGATTGATGAATCCACACAAAGGTATCCTTTGGCAATGATTGACATTGATTGTCCTTTTTTTACTGGGAAAACTGAAGCTTTGTGTATGGATGATACGTTGTACGATTTGGTTATCGGTAACATTGATGGATCAAAACTTCCTGATATGTCTCATTTCTCAGCTGCGGCTGTAACTAGGTCTCAAACTAGGCAGGATGAGAAGCCTTACAGAAAACTTAAGGTTCCCGATCAGATCATTAACGATGACAAGGAGGCTTTCAAGCAAGCTCAGGTTGATGATCCAACTTTGGAAAACATCAGGAAAAGGGTTGTATCTGGGAACAAGACTGTGAGTCGTGGTTTAAACCGAGGTGAAACTAGGTTTATTGAGAAAAAAGGGTTGGCATATAGGGAGTTCACCAAGGGTAACAAAGTCTCTTTCCAACTTGTGGTCCCTCAAAGTTTCCGAGGAAAGGTGTTGAAACTGGCTCATGAAACGCTTATGTCTGGACATATGGGTATTAGGAAGACATTGGATAGAGTTGTAACTGAGTTTTACTGGCCCGGTATTTGCGGTGATGTTGCTAGATTTTGTAAATCTTGTGATATTTGTCAGAGAACTATTCAGAAAGGTCGGGTCACTAAAGTACCTCTAGGAAAAATGCCATTGATTGATACGCCATTTAAGAGGGTGGCAGTGGACATAGTTGGTCCAATTGAGCCTCGATCTGATAGGAAATCTCGGTATATTTTAACCATGATAGATTATGCGACAAGGTATCCAGAGGCGATAGCTTTACCGAGTATTGAGACGGAACGTGTCGCGGAAGCGCTTATTGAAATGTTTAGTAGGGTTGGCATTCCTGATGAAATGTTGACTGATTGTGGATCACAGTTTACTGCTGAGGTAATGAAGGAAGTCAGCAGACTTCTTTCTCTTCAACAGTTAACGTGTAGTCCGAGACACCCAATTTGCAACGGACTGATAGAGCGTTTCCACGCTACGTTAAAGCAGATGTTACGTCGCATGTGTGCGGAACGTCCAAAAGATTGGGATAAATATCTTCCAGCCTTATTATTTGCGGTAAGGGAAGTCCCACAAGAGTCTTTAGGATACTCCCCTTTTGAGTTGTTATATGGACGTAACGTCAGAGGTCCAATGGCAATATTAAGAGAATTATGGGCTGAAGAGGTACGCGATGAGCAAGTTCTTTCGACGTATCAATACGTTATTGAGCTTAGGGAACGGTTAGAGCAGACATGCAAATTAGCGCGTGATAATTTAAAGAAGGTTCAGATTAAGCAGAAAGCTTATTACGATAAAGGCGCGAGGTCGCGTAAATTTGACGTCGGCGACAAAGTACTGTTGTTACTACCGACAGACAGTAATAAATTATTGCTTCAATGGAAAGGTCCTTATGAAGTGGTTGAGGTAGTGAACAGAATGGATTATAAGATTGACGTCAATGGAAATGTTAACACATATCACGCTAACATACTGAAGCAATATGTGGAACGTCAAAATGTGACGTCACATTGCTTGCTTTCTGTAGAGTCCACTCCGTCAACTGAAAATGATGACGTTGACGAATTCTCATTGGAAGATTGCGCTTTTCCTACTGCAAAGCAACCAGAGACGTTTAAGGACGTCAATATTTCAGAAATGTTAACGCAGGATCAGCGTAAAGAAATAGAGACGTTGATAAAAGAATACCCGGACGTACTGTCCAGTGTACCTGGACGAACCGACCAAATAGAACACGACATAAAGTTGCTGACGACGGAACCAGTGAGGTCAAAAGGTTATGCCATACCATATAAAGTACGGGATGTAATGGAAAAGGAAATTCAAGATATGTTAGATTTAGGAGTTATTGAGCCATCAATATCTCCATATTCATCCCCTGTAGTACTTGTCCCTAAAAAAGATGGTTCGGTGCGGTTCTGCATTGACTTCCGTAAACTTAATAAGGTGACGGAGTTCGATGCAGAACCAATGCCAAATATGGAGGAGGTTATAAATAGAATGTCGGGGCACAAATACTTTAGCAAATTAGATTTGTCAAAAGGTTATTGGCAGGTAAAAATGACGTCTAAGGCAAAACCCCTAACTGCGTTCGAAACCCCCAAAGGCTTGTTTCAATTCAAAACTATGCCCTTCGGTTTGGTAAACTCAGGAGCAACATTTTGCAGGTTGATGAGAAAGATTCTGTCCGAACTTTCTAACGTTGATAGCTTCGTCGATGATATGTGGATCTTTACCGAAACTTGGAAAGACCACTTGACGTCATTACGTGAAGTTTTGGATAGACTTAGGACAGCCAAGTTGACGGCAAAACCTTCCAAGTGTATGATTGGGTATAGCAGTATCGAATGTCTTGGTCACAGTGTAGCTGCTCAGTCAGTTAGACCGCAAGAAGACAAGATACAAGCTATAAAGGATGCTCCTCGACCTTCTACTAAGAGACAAATAAAGTCATTTCTTGGGTTGGCTGGTTTCTACCGCCGTTTCATTCCAAATTTCTCATCTATCGCTTCCCCTTTGACAGATTTAACTAAGAAAAGTAGACCAAACAAGATCACAGACTGGCAGGACCATCATGAAAAGGCTTTCCAGACCCTGAAGAATAGACTCACGTCTAGTCCTATTCTTCGTCTTCCTATCTTTCATGATGGGAATCCGTTCATACTCCGGACGGACGCTTCTGATGTTGGTATAGGAGCCGTTTTGCTCCAAGAATTTGAAGGGGAAGGACGACTTCCCATTGCTTATGCCAGCAAGAAACTTTTGCCTCGTGAGAAAAACTATTCTGTAATAGAGAAGGAATGTTTGGCTATTATCTGGGGTGTTGAGAAATTTCGCAAGTATCTTTACGGAGTAGAATTCCTGCTTGAGACAGACCACAAACCCTTGTCTTATATGCAAACAGCAAAAGTTCTCAATCCTCGAATTATGCGTTGGGCAATGAAACTACAGCCGTATAGATTTCGGATTGTTGCAATTCGGGGCCAAGAAAATTTGGGGGCAGACTACCTTAGTAGGTAATTATTCGCACGGTTGTTGTGTAAATAGCTGTCTTGTTTAGATAGGTTCATCCTATTCCATCTCTATACACAAAGAAAAAACATTTCTGATTGTTTTTTCTCCAAAAGGGGAAACCTTTGTTACGAGATGGAATAGGAAAACCTCTCTGGTGCTTATGCACATCTAAAATTATTTTAGTAGATATATGGTAGGGCGGTGTGAGTGAAATATTTTGGGTGAAATATGGTACGCAAACTATGCGGCTCCATGAACAAGTCATGCACATATCATACGATGTATGCATGAGTGGTTTATAGAGAGCTGTTTTTACAATACAGGGGGCCGCTAAAAGGCTGAGTTCTATAGAATTTGCCTAAAAATCGCCAACCGCCAAATTGTGCCATATATGATTTTTATTCCCGTCACGTGTTGTGTGGGTGTTCGTTTTGACAGGAGTCATGTCATTGATTATAGGGTCGTTTCATCAATTTTTCCTATGGGAAATATACTATTTGAAGGCAAATCCATTATCTACTCGATTTTGCTATCTGGCTTTGTTTGTGGCCGGTATCTCCACTTCCCCACGAACAAAGCAAGGTAATACGAGTAGGCATGATTTTCCGGTAGTATTCATAGATATATAAACCCTGAAAAAAGCGGACACCTTAGCAGCAGGTCAAGTTGTAAAGAGTAAACACAACATTGTGACGGGGAAATAGAAAGTATATTGAAAGGTATGTTTAATCTATGTTTAGTATTATTTTTGTATGAACATGCTTGTAGGTTTTGGAGGGGTTTACTTCTAGTATACCCCAACTTTCTGAAGCCTATTCTGAGTTCACTGTTGAGGCCTGTAGTGATTAGGCTACTAGCTTTACCAGCTAGACGTCGCAGGATCGATCCCAGGCTTCTCCAGTAGTAGAATGAGTCTTTCTAAGTGAGGTCCTGTCTCATGCTGACCCTAGATGTTGGTGAGACGTAAAGTTTGGACACCCGCTCATTCTAGATTCATTTAGGCTTTTAGACCCCTTTTGTAGAATGTAATTAATAAACGCCGGGTCACTTGTTTGATCCATGACTTGTGACTGGCTGTGGTTAGAAAACCGTGGTTCCGTCCCAATATGATATTAGGTGTAGAGGGGACGTAAACTTAAGACGGGTTTAACCACATCTTCATCATCAGGGCAAACTCATACAAGAGCCTGTTGGGTTATCCGTGATGATGAACCGTAATGAATTTTATTTTACAAGCATGTTCACGTTGATTAGAAATAATTTTGGTCAAGAAGAATTACGAGTTCATTTTGTAATGATGCCGTTTTTGTCTGATAACTCAGTTTGTGCATGTATGTACATATAAAGAACGTGATGATGATAAGTGGGAGTATTTGGTCGCCACACGTCATAACGGCCTGAACGGCGGGGATGACGTCAGCTGCGTCATCGGCGTCGCGAGGACGGTTGTGACGGGGTGCCTACCAAATAGAGAGAATTTACGGCAAACAGTGTTGGCCCATATGAGACACTAACAAATGTTGTAGATTATAGATGAAAATCTTCTGTTGTAGTTTCTATCTGTTATTAATGTATTAAATTTGTGAATAGCTATATTTGTGAGCCGTGTCGCGGAGAAGGATATGAAATAGAGATTGTTATGTTTCCTGTAATTGGCAGCTGACCAGGTAGCGCAAAGGCGTGGTCTGTTCAATTGCCTCTTACTTGTGATAATGTAGTGAGCACAAATTTGATGAGTATTATGCTCAGTAGTAGTGAGCATTAATTGATTTCTGTAGTGCTCAGTAAGGAAACATGAACTTTGAGTATTATTGTGTCAAGCGCTGGGTGCTGATAATTTGATGCACAGTCAAGTTGAGTTCTGCTGTACGGTTATTTGTCGCATGCACTAATCAGCCTGTATGTCTGGTCGGCGCATGCGCAATAACGGTATATGCATGAACATATTCTTACTTCTCCGGGAGGGGGATCATGATATAGCATGTATGTTTTGTGACTCGTTTCTAGTCCCGTTATCGTAATTTGCAGGCATAACAATGTGTGACCTGCTGCTCCCTGCTTCATAGCAGCAGGTACTGGTACGACGCTAGGCGTTAGGGTCCAGCAAGGGCGGACAGACCGCCGTAATCAGCGCTTACCAGGATAGAAGCAGATTCTTCTAAATCATTGTTCGTTGTAAACAAATGTGATCATGGAAGAGGTCAACTTACCTTATTTGGACGATCACTAAACGTTTGATCAGCAAACGTGATCGCTAATCCTAGGATAATCAATTATGTTGATAGACTAGTTTTACTAGTTCGCGAGAAGAAGTGTCACGCGAGTGGGGGATTCACCCAAAGTTATAAACTGGCCAGTCGCGTTTTGTGTTGTTTCTTTTTTTGTTTTTCTTGTTGTTTTTGTTGTTTGCTTCTGTAGGTATTCACGTCACCCGTTCCGAGCGCAGAACAGTGTTTTGCCTTCGGAGCGGACGTCGTGAGTTGGCTACAGAAGCAACAATTTGTGATGTTTTGTGTTAGTAAGTGTTGTATGTAGATACTGTAAATAATTCATGTCAATCATTTAACATCTTTCTTGTGCCTTACCCCACAGCTGCCCGTACACCTGTCAGAGATCACGCTCGGTTGTCTTGTCAGCATGGGGTTTTGCGGGACGCCGTAAACCCACATGTAACACAGACAGAGTCACTGAAGAGTGGCGTGAGAGAATTGATGCTCTCGTTTGACATAGTCAAGCGAGAAGCTGAAGGATTATTTTCCTCGATTGACAATATGGAGAAGATGATAGCCATCACAAAAGAGGCAGCAGAGTTGGCCCATGGCCGACAGATGGATGGTGAGGTGACTGGGTCCTCTGCTGCCACACAGACGGAAGACTGGGGGAGGGAAGCGACAGAGCCTCCCTTCTGTTTAACAAGCGGGTCCAGGATAACTTATGAATCCTGGGCCAGAAGATGTCCAGCCTGTGGTGGAAGAACCTGCTGTCAGTGTTAGTTGTTGACTAACAAATCCAAACGGCCCTTTTCAGGGCCACCATTTATTTTTGAATGAATGTCCTTTGATAATGTTCAATAAAGATTCCTAAGTCTGGTATTTGCTGTGATGTTGTTTGTTTCAAAAGAACAAACATCATTGCTACACCAAAAACGAAGAATTCTCTGATCATGATTGGCTAAGCCAGTTTTTTCATTTTAAGTAGGTCAATCCTATGTGACTTGTATATATATATATATCATTCATGATTATTACTAACTTCATAACCATGGATGAATACCCAAAGTCTGGTATCTGCAGTGAGTGTGATGCTCCAACTTATCTAGAATGTGGTAAGTGCTACGTCATTCTAAGGTATGTTGGAGAGGAGCACAACTGCCCTGATGATGACGACGGGTTCTTTGAAGACGACAGTTTGTCCATATGTGATGAGTGTCTAGAAGAAAAAAACTGAACCTCTGATGGTTCTCTAGACCAAATGGTCCTTTTCAGGGCCACCACTTATTCTTGAAAGAGTGCCTTTTGATGATCAAACAAAAGATTCCTAAGTCTGGTATTTGCTATAATGATTTATGTTTCGAACATAGACCATCATTGCTACACCAAAGACGAAGAATTCTCTTAGGATGATCACGATTGGCTATTTCGTTAGCCAGTTTGATTGGTTGTTCGATTAAAGTAGGTCAATCCTCCTACATTGTATAAAAGCCCTTCTGCTTTTGACTGCTCTCCATATTGTTCCAATATGACTTGGTTCAAGAAATTACGTGCTGTCTTCCACCGAAGGAAACATCCTGAGGTGGAAAGACAATACCTATGTACTGAGGAAGAGTACTGGAAGAAAGTGGAGAGGCTACAAAGCGGACTGGCTTTCCAGCAGTTCCTGGCTAGAAGGGGAGTGGGATCGGTTACCATTAAACCGATCGCTATAGTAGAACCATTCCGTGGCTAGTAACTGTTTAAGTTACTAGCTACATAAGAACAGTCCTTTTTAGGGCTAAACCATGGATTTCGTTAAAGAATAACCTTTTCATAATTAACAAAGACTGGTAAACTTTTTACTGTTTTTAATGTGTTTTAAAATTTTCTTAATACAATACTATGTTTCTTAACTATAACTATCTTATGTCTGTAACTAATGTCTATGACACTTTGTTTTATTCACAGTCAAATGTCTATTTTGTCTTTGGTTTCTTCACACCACGAGTGTTAGAAGTTGTTCGCTTTCGTTTTCTTGATTTCTTAACACTAGTCTGGGATTGTTTCTCCTCAGTAGAAGATTGTTTCTCATCGGCACAAGACTGTTTCTCCTCGACACAAGACTGTATCTCCTGAGGATTATCAGATGATATTTCTTCAGTAGGTAATGCAGGTGGTATGTCCAACTCATCATGTATCAACTGCTTCTGTGGACATTCGGGTGCCCAATGATCTGGAAGTCCACATATGTAACAGTGTCCGTAGGGTAGCTTGAAGCCCGATGTACAATCTCTTGACCAGTGTGTCGTAGCATTACATCTGAAGCAACGACCATAAGGTGTTCTCATCAGTTGTTGATCAAGAAGTGATTTTTCCAATGTTCGTAGAAGATGGATATCATATTGTTGTTTCAATAACTTCTTTAAACTTGAACAATGGTAGTAGATACTTTCAGGATCACTATATTTCTTTGTTCTTGGATCCCTATTGTATTCCATCTTGTTTAAGATTTTTGAAGTTTTCACTGTGGCAGTCAGAAGTAGAATGAAGTTCTATTCAAGATCACTTCCTTTTATATCATCCTTGCCTCTTGTCTTCGAATGTAGAAACTCGATCACCTTTGGATTGTCAGCTACAGATTTTTTCCAGTTCTCAAATGTGATAACTGAATCTTCTAACAGTTTGTACTTAGCACAAGTCCACCACAATTTCTTGAAATCTTCAAAAGTTTCTTTTTCATTTAATTTCATCTGGATTTCTTCCATAGAAATATCTTCATGAGAAAACAGTATGTAGATGCAAAGTAGTAATCTTCTGTAAGGTTTGAATTTTATCACTTGTGTCAGAGGTACTTCAAACCACTTCTTCTCCATGCTGTTGATAAAGCAATGATGATCTGTGTTTCAGGTCAATTTATATGATCAAGGAATCCATCTGTTTGATCAAATCGTCAATATCAGTTTCCATCGGTTCCTCATGACGGGTTTCAGAGCAGTCCATCGGTTGTTCTGATGAAGCTCTTTCAATATCCATTATCATGTTGTAAATGTAGCTGATCACCTCATCGTTGTTAGCTACATGCAAAAGCCATTGATCTAGTTTCACGGGTGACTCATCCAGTATGTTACTCATGAGCCAAGCTGTTCTTTTCATCTCATGCCGAAAAGACATAAATGTATCATATCTTCTCAACCAAACATGAATGTCATCTTTAGTTTTCAAGAAATCTACATTATCTGGCTCTAATGACAAAGTTTGTTCAAGTGCAAGTCTGTAGATCTCAAATTTCAGAATTTGATCTAAAGATACAGGTAGACTTTTTCTGATGGTCTTAATCATGATTTTTTAGTCAAGTACCCAGTTAGAATATTTAGTTGGGAACTTCAATACGATCTTATGTTCTTGTCTCAACTGTTCGTTTCCTAATATCACTTTATATCCTTCTTTGCTATTTATATATTCTGGCCAATAGTCGTTGAAAGTCAAACATCCCGATGGTAATATCATAAGATCTGGATTGTCCCGACTACAGAATAACTGTTTGACTTGAGCTTTGGTATATTCCTCACTCAGTATCAGATATCCCAAAAGCATATCTCTGTAGAGAAAGCTAGATGACACATTACCATGTAGAAAGTGTTGATGAAAATTCTCAGACATGTAAAACATGTCCCGTGTGGTAAAGTTGAAGAATGTTACTAGCCATCTTTTTGCTTTCTTAAGGGTTGGTTGATGTTGAAAATGAAAACGGCTAATCTGTCTATGAAACTCTAATCGTTTCTTATCTGACAAATTAGGAAGTTCATCTATGAGCAATAGTAAACGAATCATTTCATCTTGGTAAGTTATTTGAGATCCAGTGTTCTTCAACATCTTCATTCTCATAGAAAACCAACTGTCTTGGATGAGTTCTGTAAATGCTTGGTCTTTTCCACAGTTGTACATGTTGTATGTCAAAATCATCTCCGTTATTTCCAAGGGTAGAATACAGCTGGTAGTCATGATTAATCTGAAACAAGAATGTTAAAAATCAGATAAGGCAGTCAAATGTTATAAGTGTTATTGGTTTTATTCGCACTGTTTATAATTATTGGAAAACCAATCGTTTTTCCGGGGAATAGGGTACTTTCAAATTCAATGGACTAAAATCGCTATTGATCGATTTTCGGAAAATTGACCTTACATTTTTTAGGGAATGGGGTGAACTTTCAGTTTTAATGGACAAAATCTCTATTGACCAATTTTCGGAAAATCTCACTGACTTTTGAAAGTTTGTTTTAACAATGGCAATAAGATTTGAAAATTAATGATTATAAAATCTTAAGTTCATAGATTTGTTTCGATTTGAGGTTTAGTGCCCCCGCAAACACTGTGTATCCCTGCAAACACTGTATAAGTCATTTTTTGAGGCGTTCTGACTTCTACCCAACATTGAGATGAAATGACATCTCAAGCCCTACCGCCCAATGAAACCAATAAGGTGTAAGGGATGGTTCGACCCGTATCCCTTTGTCTGGCTAGACATGATATTAATGTACAGTTAGAGTCAGCCCTGCATAGAAACATCCCAATCCTATTTCTTCAAAGTTTCTATAGGTAGGAGCAATGCATTAGAAAACCAACTGTCTTGTTGTCTTCTCTAAAGATTCTCACTGTCATTACAACAAAAAAGTTGTTAGTCATGATAACTTTGGAATTTCCAAAGTCAGTGGGTCAATATAAAAACGGGGTTTTCAGGTGGAAGCTTCATAGTTCAGCATTGAACACCAAACAATCAACATGCCAAAGAGACATTGGAAGCGAATAAGAACTCCATCCAGTTCGGATGATGAGACCATGCCTAAGAGACCTAAGTTGGTAGATTACTCTGACACTGAAGATGAAGATGAAGAATATGAACAATATTATACCATGAAGCCAGTAAGAGAGCGGGAGTCGAGGCGTTTTAGAACAAGAGCTAATGTATACAGCGTGGACATGAAAAAATTTCCTGAGAAGGCATCACCATTAGAATTTGTGCCACGATTATTCCAACAATTGGTGGACGACATTAAGAGACATACCGAGGCACAGGGCAATGATAGAATAAGAGTTAGTATCTACCATCCTGGACTTAAACTTGGGGTATTTATACCCTTCACAGATGTATCCTCATTAACTGGAGAAGCCCTGTCACAAGAAATTGAAAAAGTCTTACAGTCCAATGAAGACTTCAGAATCGATGATGGTCAGATGTCATTGGAAGTGACCCATACAAGACTCCCAGTTGGAAGTGGAAGAAAACCACTCCATTATGGACTCTACTTCGATTCTAACAACATGAGAAAGATGAAAAGAAGTATTGTTAATATCAACAATACAGAAGACTCCATGTGTCTAGCCAGAGCTGTGGTTGTCGGCAAATGTCATGCTGACAAAGATGAATCCCCGACCTGGAAGAAGACATGGAAATATATCTCAGACTCTAGGAGACCTATGCAGACCAGTGAAGCTAAGAAGTTGTTGGATCGAGCTCAAGTTCCATTTACCAAACCTTGTGGACTTGATGAATACAAGAAGATCCAAGCTGTGTTAGCACCTGCCTACCTGATCAAAGTACATTCGCAACATGCGAAAGATGACCTTCTCTTCAAACCTGAATTCGAAATGACCAAACAGACAAAAGTGATACATATATACTACAATGGAGACAATCATTATGACACTATCACCAGTATAACTGGTTTTCTAGGATGTCATTACTTCTGTGAACTTTGTGACAAAGGCTATAACCATCGTGGTGATCATATGTGTCCCCATGGATGTGACAAATGTTACAATGAGACAATATGTGCGGCAGGAGAAACTTGTTTCTGTAGGGATTGTAAAAGAAAATTTTACAGTCCTCAATGTTTTGCTAATCATAAAAGAATCAAACCTGGACAGAAAAAGTCCATGTGTCAGTTAGTGTATAATTGTGGAAATTGTTTCACTAGAATTATTGGGAATAAGAAAAATCATGTTTGTCCAGGAAATCGAAAATGTAGATTCTGTAAAGAGGTCGTGGCTGCAAATCACCAGTGTTACATACAATCTTATGTTTGTAAGACTGATGGTGATGCACCCAACGAATCTGATGATGATGATGATGACGAAGAAACAAGTTCTTCCTCCTCAAAGTACATTTTCTTCGATTTTGAATCTTCACAAAATACAGGAGAACATAAAGTTAATTTCTGTGTAGCACATAGAGCCTGTGACCAGTGTATTCATTTACCTATCCATGAAAAGTGTAAAAATTGTAGCAAGTTCCCAGATCAAGGAAGAGAAATGATCTTTGAAGGTCCTGGTACTTTACATGAGTTTTGTACTTGGTTGTTCCAACCCTATAATGAAGGCTCAATTTGTATTGCACACAACTTTGGTGGATATGATGGGCAGTTTATTTTGAGATATCTCTTAGAGAATGGAACTTACAAACCAGATGTGATTATGAATGGACATACTATCATAACCATGAAAGCTGGAAAACTTGAGTTCAAAGATTCGTTTCAGTTTTTGCACATACGTTTGGCTAGTTTCCCTGATACCTTTGGACTTAAAGAAATGAAGAAAGGTTATTTCCCACATTTGGCAAATACTGAAGCTAATCAGAATTACGTAGGTCCATACTTTCCTGCTGAAATGTATAACCCTGGTCAGATGTCTAGCAAAGACAGAGACGACTTCTTGCAATGGCACAAGTCTAAAGTTGAATCTAATGCTATCTTTAACTTCAGGCAAGAAATGGAAGAGTACTGTCGGAGTGATGTCGATATCTTGAGGAGAGGTTGTGCTTGCTTTAGACAGCAATTGATGGAAACTAGTGGAATTGACCCTTTTAAAGTAGCATGTACGGTGGCTCAAACTTGTTCACTCGTTTGGAGAAAGGATCTTATGCCAGAAAAACCCTAACCCTAACCCTAACCCTCCTCCTGAAGGCTATCCAAACCAAAAGAAATATTCGATCAAGGCTGTAAGATGGTTGCAGGTTATAGCTAAGAAAACTAACACACACATTCAACATGCATTGAATGGTGGTGAACAGAAAATTGGTGAGTTTTACGTGGATGGGTTTGACCAAGAAAATAAGAAAATCTATGAATTTCAAGGTTGTTATTGGCATGGTTGTCAAAGATGTTATCCTGACAGGCATAAGATCAATACCTACAACTGTTTGAAGATGGACACTCTTTTTTGTTCCACTTTGAGAAAAAATGAAACTCTGAAAGCTGCAGGGTATGAAGTCATAGAATGTTGGGAATGTGATTTTGACAAACAGTGTAGAGATGACAAAGATTTCCAAACTTTGGTAGAAGCTGAATTTACTAACTTGGATCCCTTGAAACCCAGAGATGCTTTGTTTGGGGGAAGGACTAATGCTACCAAATTGTACCATGAGATTGATGAGCGTTCAGATCAAGAACTCAAGTATATTGATGTCTGTTCTCTGTATCCATACATTTGTAAATATGGTGTGTTTCCACTAGGTCATCCAGAGATATATTCTCAAGAAGAAATTGACAAAGACAATATCCAACAATATTGTGGCCTGATCAAATGTAAAGTTCTTCCACCCAGAAACTTGTATCATCCAGTACTCCCTTACAAATGTAACAATAAACTTCTGTTTCCACTCTGTAGAACATGTGCAGAGAAGTCAGACAACTCACAACTTTGTCATCATACGAAAGCAGAAGATAGAGAATTGGTTGGAACTTGGGTCAGTATAGAATTGTTTGAAGCTTTGAAACTTGGTTATCAACTTACTGAAATTTATGAGGTTTGGCATTTCCCTGAGACAACTCAGTATGATAAAGAAACTGGCCAAGGTGGAATCTTTGCTGGGTACATTGATACATTCCTCAAAATAAAGCAAGAGGCCAGTGGATATCCTGATTGGTGTAAAACTGAGGCAGACAAAGAAAAGTTCAAACAAGATTACTTGGAGGCAGAGGGAATTAGATTGGAGCATATTGAAAAGAATAAGGGTCGTAGGGCTACTGCAAAGACTGAGTTGAATAACTTGTGGGGAAAATTGGCACAAAGAGATAATATGACTAAAACTGAATACATCTCAGAACCATCAACATACTTTGAGTTGGTAAGCAATCCCATGAAAAAAGTCAAGTATGTTGATGTCTATGGTGAACAGTTTTTACATGTCAACTGGGAAGAAACAGACTCTATCATTGAACCTCATAGTTGCAGTAATGTGGTGGTAGCATCTTTTGTGACAGCACAAGCCAGATTGAAATTGTACAGTGTGTTACACAAACTTGATACACGTGTACTCTACTTTGACACTGACTCTGCAATCTATGTCCACAATCCCAAACTTTGGAATCCAACTATTGTGAATAATCGACTTGGGGAATGGACTGATGAAATGCCCAATGCAAAAATCACAAAATTTGTTGGTATGGGGCCAAAGAACTATGGTTACGAGTATGTTGAAAACAATGGTGATAGAAAATCCACTTGTAAAGTGAAAGGTCTGACATTGGATTTTAACACTTCTCAAATTATACATTTTAAGAAAATGTTAAACTGGGCAAAATCTAAAGATAGAGATTTCCGTGAAACTGTGCAGTATCAACATAAAATCAGAAAACATCCCAATAGAAAAGTGACCACTGAAAAACTTTCAAAGATTTATAGATTTACCTATGACAAACGGGTGATTGTGAAAAATGGGTACACTGTGCCATATGGTTATGAATAATACCATGATATCTTAGTACATAAGATTTGTTTTACATCATTAAAACTATATAAATATACATGTTGTTCGTTGTTCTTTCTCATTACTCATCATGTCAAGCATTCAGACACCAGTAGTACAAGATATTAGCAGTTTGTTTTTCAAACATCCTGCTAATCTCTTTATATCAGGTCCAAGTGGATCTGGAAAAACAGAGTTTGTAAGAAAAGTCATTGAATACAAAGATGACTTGTTTGATATTCAACCACAACGTATCGTGTGGTGCTACAAAGAATGGCAACCAACTTATAATATTTTGCAAGAACGTGAAGGATCCAACATCACATTTCTTTCTGGAATTCCCAATGACGATGATGACATTGTCAGCGATACGAGTTTGTCTCACTTGATCGTCTTTGACGATATGTTAGGAGACAAAGATGAAGAAAAAATAAAATTGTGGTTTACAAGGAAAGGGCATCATCGAAATGCAAGTGTGATATACATCACACAAAATTTGTTTCACCAAAGTAAAGATAGTCGAACTATCAGTTTGAATGCACATTATCTCATTTTGTTTCAAAGTCCTCGAGATAAAATGCAAGTCAAATTTTTGGCAAAACAACTTCAATCTCCACATTTGATGTATGCTTTCAATGATGCCACATCCAAACCACATGGATACTTACTGATCGATTTGAAACCAGATACACCAGATCTATTGAGATTTAGAACAAATATTTTTCAAAACTGGTTTACAAAACCAAATCATCAAGGACCAGTTGTTTATTTCCCAAACATATAAAAGTGTGTGTCTGATTTGAAAATTGATCACAAGTCATTATGGTTTCGAAACGAACATCAGCTAACTTGATAAGGGCACTCTACAATTTGAGTAGAGAACCAAATACTGTAAAACGTAAACAATTGCTCAATGAGGGATTACTCGAAATGATAAAATGGTTTTCTTTGGCTGCAAGAAAAATCGTTGAGGGTAGAATGAAATTACCCAAACAGACAAAGAAATTTATGGAAAAACATAAAGATGATCTCAGAAAATTAACAAGTACCATGGTCAATAGTGATGTTAAACGTAACATCATTTTGAAACCTGGCGGTGGTGGTTTCTTGGGCGGCGTTATTATCAGAACATTAATACGATGGGACGGTAATAAAATATTAAGACGGTTTGCCAAAAAGAAGACTTCTGTAAAGAAGACTTCTGAAAAAAAGAAAAAACCTAGAAAAATTAATGAAAAATTTATTACTGTGAGAAAACGTCCAATTACATCATGGCAAAGTCTTGGGATGCGATCACCTACTGAAAATGCTCGCTCTGTCACTCGTCGAAAAACCATTTCACCAAATATTGCTAGATTTCAACCACTCTATGCTGGGGAACCACATGTTTTTCAAACTGCAAGACAGTTTGGATTTGAAGCTGCAATGCGTGAAAAAGCTCTGCAGGGACAAAAATGTATAATCAACCTTTTAGAATCAATAACAGAGGTCCAAACTTGAAACTTACGAGACGCAAAATATGAAAGCCCATGTTCGACTGGGATTCTTCATAGTGTATCACGACAATCATGACGGCCGTACGTAAAAGAAAAACTCTGAGAAAAAAGAAAACTTCTTTGATTAATAAATATGGTCCTTTCTTAGAAGGACTTTGTCAGTTACCTCCAAAATTTCGTCAAAAAATAATCAATGATTCACCCAAAGAAGTGATCGATTGTGTTGGGGAATGTTGCTTAAACATTATAAAAGGCAATGTACATCTAACTAAAGCTCAGAAACAACACTTACAATCTAGAAAACAGCATGTTCGTTTGCTGAGTACAAAACAGGTCCCTGTTGCAGCAAAAAAGAAAATCATTAATCAGAAAGGCGGGGCTTTACTAGGACTGTTACTCAAACCTTTGATTGCCCCACTCATAGGATCTGTCCTTGGTGGTCTTCTTAATCCAAATCATGGAAGGGCGTAAAATGGCTATTGTCCCATTCAAACTTTGGGAAGATATGAAACGTTGGAAAGAGGAACAAATTCAGAAACCTAGATTACCACCTGATCCTGAAGTTTCGGCTACTGCTAATCTTCAAAACGACTTGTCTTCTGTTATGAGTAATAATGAAATCTCGGAATCAGAAAAGTCTCAGTTGTTTGGTGAAACTTTGCATAAATTTAAGACGGCTCATAAAAAAGCTTTAAAAGAACCTTCGGTTTCCCTTTCCCAGCCTATTCTGCAACCTAAGAAGATTGATCAGCACATTATTGACAGTGTGCCTTCCACCATGAAAAGAAAAGCTCAGCTTTTGCTTTCTATGTTGCAAGAAAATAAAAACATAGCTTGGGATGATGATGGTACAGTCAAGATGTATGGAAAACCTATTCCTGGTTCTAACATTATCGACTTGGTCAATGATGTGATCAGACATAGGAAAGGTATTGAGCCCACGGGTTGGCAAGCTTTTGCACAAGGGTTGAGAGAATTGAATATTCCTCAAGATGTGGTAGGCAATAGAGAAAGATGGGAATGGATGCACGAACATCAGCTTCCTCCTCCTGAACAATCACCAGAGGATGTCTTTGTGACTCCTCCTAAAACAAAACGTCATAAAATAAGGACTCCCTATACAAAACAGCGTAAATATGATCTGCCCTCAGTCAAAAAACACGTAAGGCGATTAGCAAGAAAACATATAAAAGAAGAAGAAATGGAAGGTCCTTTCATACCTAAATGGTTAACCTATGATGAACAATGAAGTTTGAAAAATTATATTATGATCCTAAAAGTCCTGCTGCCTATGCTGGAGAACAAGCTTTATTCCAGTTAGCTAGAAAAACTTCTAAAAAAGTAAAACTTAAAGATGTCAGGGATTGGTTGAGGAAACAAAAGACGTACACTTTGCATAAACCTATTCAAAGAAAATTCAAGCGCCGAAAAACTGTAGTTGCAGGAATCGATTATCAATGGCAAGCAGATTTAGCAGATGTATCAAGTATGTCTAAGTTCAATGACAAACACCGATACTTGCTTTGTGTCATTGATGTATTTTCCAAATTTGCCTGGGTTGTTCCCATCAAAGACAAGATGGGTAAAACTTTGATCAAAGCATTCAAATTGATCTTGAAAAAACGAAGTCCAAAAAGCCTCCAGTCTGATAAAGGAACAGAATTTAAAAATAAAAATTTCCAGAATTTTTTAAAGTCAAAACAGATTCATTTTTTCACGACAGAAAATCCTGAAACTAAAGTCAGTATTGTCGAAAGATTTCAAAGAACTTTGAAAAGTCGCATGTGGAAATATTTTACACATCATCGTACACTGAGATATATTGATGTACTTCCAAAATTAGTTCATGGTTACAACCATGCATACCATCGAAGTATCAAATGTGCACCTGCATCTGTAACTAGCAAAAACGAAGTTGTAGTGTCAGAAAATTTATTTGGAAAGAAACAAAAACATCAAAGTCCAAAATTAAAAGTCAGTGATTATGTTCGCATTAACAAGACAAAACGTACTTTTGATAAAGGTTATTTACCAAACTGGACACAAGAGTTGTTTCAAATTTCGGCTGTGTACAAACATCAAAATCCTGTAACCTATAAAATAGTAGATCTAGATGGCGAGGTAGTCAAAGGCACTTTTTACTCGCAAGAGTTACAACGTGTAGAAAAAGATCAAATATTCGAAATTGAATCTATCATAGATCGCAGAAAACGTAAAATTGGTAAAAAGTGGATAAAAGAAATAAAAGTTCACTGGAAAGGGTATCCATCTAAATTTGATAGTTGGATTTTAGAATCAGATCTTCTATAAAAACCGTGAACATGAATTTCAGAAGCTCATTCGTGCGTGACACTGCTTCTTTACAATCTGCAGACGGTAGTCAAGGAGTATTAGCAAAAAATCGCTTAACATTTTTGGCTCAAATCATTGTTGTTTATGCCATCATTATCACCTCATTGGTACAAATCAGTTTAAGAAGTCCAGACAAAGAATTGTGGTTGATATTACTCAGTAGCTCTGTTGGATACATTTTACCATCCCCAGGATTAAAATTCAAAAGACAAACTCCAATTTCATCTTCTCTCCCTGAGGAAAAACAAAAACCATGAAAGAATTTTACTTGACATTATTAAGTGACAGTTCTTTAGACACATTTCCCAAAAATACTCAATCTACTTTCAAAGTCAAATTAGACTGTCCTATTCAAATTGACAAACAAAATTGGGAGGTAGCTTTAGCAGAAATAATAACACCAGGTGAAATCATGAATATCACAGATAAAAATATTTTTTTCTTTCTTCGATTAACAAATAATGCTTTCATTGACATAAAGTTTGATCACTTAAGACATGAAATTTGCAGACAAACAAAAAAATGTTCAGATTATAAAGTAACCTTTCCAACAGGAAATTATACTAGCCCTGAACATTTGATTATGGAAATGAAAAATGCACTTGAGAGTCGTATTCAAAAGATTTTGACTCAACACAACATTAAAATTCATCTTGAATACAGAAGTCAATTAAAACGCATCAAGGTTGCTGTAGAATATCCTTCTGGTTCATCTTACACAAATCAAATTCAGATAGTATTTCCAACACCATTAGCAATCATTTTAGGCATCGATAAACAATTTCACGGAGAACCATTTGGCAACGATGCTGTCAAATTCAAATATGGTGTTGACTTGAATATTCATAACAGTCGCTTCTTTGTGTATTCCGATGTGGCCGGTTACACAAACATAGGACATATAACAGCTCCCATTTTAAGAGTAGTTCCATTTGCAAATACAACTGGTGAAATTCATTTCCATCAAGAATTTCTCAACTTGCATTACGTTCCAGTGGCAAAATCCTTCATTGATCAAGTTTACATTAGTATAAAAGGCGATACAGGTAATGATATTCCATTCATTACTGGCAAGACATTGATCAAACTACACTTCAGAAAAAAAGAACAATAATGCGTACTATTCATTATCATCAGTCTGGAGCGGGGTTTAAAGACTTTCCCGTCTATCGAGGTGTCTCAAGACAATATGGTCATGGCTTAGGTTCAATATTTAAAACAGCAATGCGAAGTGTTGTTCCCATTTTAAAACCTCTAGCACAAGCAGGAATAAAAAGTGCAAAACAAGTTGCAAAAAAGGAGGGACTAGGTGCTCTTCGCGATATGTTGGAAGGTCAAAATATCAAACAAGTTTTGAAACAAAGAGGCAAACAAAGTTTGAAATCGCTAGGAAAATCAGCTCTTGGTGAATTAAGTGGGGGTATAAAATCAAAAGCCAAATCTAAAAAGAATCAGTCTAAGACTAAACGTCAAGGTGTTAAGAAGGGCCAAAAAAAGAAAAACTCAACTGCTATTCCAAAAAATCTTAAATTTCCGAAAGATATTTTCGATCAATAATGATGCAATCAGGTTCTTGTGAGTGCAGCAAAACGGAGTTGGAAATGCAATCCGTTCCTCCGACAATGACAACTATGCAAGAAACTCAGTGGACTGATTATCATCCTATCGCTTCCCTGGATAGTTATCAGGCACCCATTGAATTTTTGGTTCCACCCCATACTGAATATTATACAGATTTATCTCAAACTTATCTTTATCTGAAATGTAGAATCCTGAAACCAGATGGAACTAATATTGAGGACAAAAAGGTTGCCCCTATCAACAACTTCTTTCACAGTATGTTCAGCAGCATCGATTTGTACCTGAATAATAAACTGGTCACAAGTAATATGGATACATATCCGTACAGAGCCTACATAGAAAACTTATTTTCCTTTGGAGCAGATGTCAAAGACAATCAGTTAAAAGCTGCAGAGCATTGGTATGAAGATGAACCTGGGAAATTTGAGGATTTTGAATGTGATAACATAAAAAAAGGCCGAGGTGTAGCTACAAAACAAAGTAAATCTTTGGAACTCATGGGCCGATTACATTTAGATCTGGCCATGCAAGATAAATATCTTCCGAATGGCATCGAAATCAAACTCAGACTTAACAGAGCATCTCCTCAATTTTGTATCATGGCTGAGGATGGTTACCCTGTAGTACTCAAAATTGATGTAGCAAAACTGTCAGTGAGAAATGTACAACTTCTACCAGCAATCACAAACGATTTGAATCAGAGCATTGCTCAACATAATGCCAAATTCCCCATCAGAAGAGTTGAGGTGAAAACATTTACCATTGGTACTGGACTTAGATCTAAAATTGAAGACCATCTGTTCCAGGGTCAACTTCCAAAACGATTGTTCATTGGTATGGTTCCTAATGAAACATTCAATGGCACGTTTCCCACGAACCCCTTTAACTTCCAACCTTTCAATCTCAGTAAATTGGATGTCACACTCGATGGACACAATATCTATGGCAGACCCTTTGAACCTAACTTCACCAGAAATGAGTATCTTCGATCATACATGTCACTGTATCAGGCTCTGAGTAGTCGAGACCAAGTTCAAAATTGTAACATCGATTACGAGGATTATAAAGACGGATACACATTCTGGGGATATGACTTCACACCTGATCAAGCTGCTGACCAGAGTCATCTCCACCCTATAAAAACTGGAAACCTGAGACTAGAACTTCAGTTTGCCAATTCGCTCGCAAAGACTATCAACGTCATTGTGTATGCTGAATTTGATAATCTGATAGAAATTAATGGACTCAGAGAAGTAATCACAGACTACTGAAAAAAAAGATGCATAGTGGATACTATATTGAAGAAGAACTGAGGGATTATCTACTATGGTCAGATTCTACTTCATCTGGAAATGGCATGCTTCAAAAAGAATTTGAGGGATTATCAGAAGACAATGAAACACTGGGACGACAAAAATGAATTAAAGATACCCTTATACGAGCCATGAAGATCAACTTGATGACTGCTATATTTGACTATGCCCGTCACCAGTGCCAAGGATGTAGAATAAATCATCCCAGTCAGAAATACCATGACTTGTGCTTATGGACAAAACCAAACGAATGGATAACAGACTATGGTATACATATCCATGCCCTGAATAATCTCAACATCTACGATGTCATCCAAAAATGGGACGAGTTGCTCCTGGACGAAGTACCATCAGAAGAAAGAAGAAAAGAATATAGTGCTATGACAGGATTGGACCATTTAACACCATCTGAAAAAGTCGAAGCCTATAAAAACTGGATGTTCCTGAAAAACAGTCATAACAGATACGGAAGAAAACCTGACTACAACGAGTGGAGAAACTTTTGGAAACAGAAATTAATAGAAACTACTCCCTCGGAGACATCACCAGAAAAATGGACACACATGAACTGAGGAAAATTCTATACCACATGCATGTTAATGGAGATGTATGTGCCAAAGATCTCTTACCAGAGAAGAAACCTCTAGACATGAAAGCCTATATCATAAACACTGACAATTCAGATGAACCAGGAGAACATTGGGTTACCGTATACTTCAGAGGCCATCAAGCCATCTACTTTGACTCCTATGGCATGCCACCAGAAGAAGACTATATTCTACCTTTCATCCAAAGAAATTCCAGAAGTTGGATTCAAAATACAGAACCATTACAAAGTCCATGGAGTCACAACTGTGGAATGTGGTGTATTTACATTATTCATCAACTTGAAAAAGGACTAGACTTGAAGAAAGCTATTCATGGGGAACTGTATGGCACAGGAGAAGACTTATACCAAAATGACAGTGATATTTACAGATGGTTCAGTGCTAATTATGGCAAAGTGATCTGGACACAAATCAGTTCTAATTATGGCAAATTGATCTGGACACAAAATGACATGCCAACTCCAAAGTTTCTTTACAAACATAGAATTCAAGTTTGCAAATGTTTGAGAAATACACATTGCTTATCAAAGAAATACCCCATGTATTTAATGTTGTAAATATGTTAAGGTTTCAAATTGTAAACGAGGACAGAGGGACGGTCCTAATCCTCTGTTCATCGTAATCAAGTTAGTTAGCGGGACAAATAAAGTTATAACTGTTCACCAATCTTTCTTGTCTTTTCACCCCCTCTTCATGACGAAGAGGGTAGTAGTATCTAAACTTGAGATGGCTAGAATTAGCATCCACTGACGCTTCATAGTCAAACTAATGAAACAAAATAGATCTTGAGATACAAGATCTATATCCAGAAGTTTGCTACTATCAAAGTAGAAGTAAAACAAAGATCAGGAATTGATACAATTAACTTACTCCACCCATAAAAGACACCAAAGGGAAAGAAATACAAACATTAAGCGACCAGACCATAATGGAAACCTAAACAAAGGAAGGCCATAAGGACAGTTACTTTCCCACAAAATGGCCATATGGTCATCCGAAACTAAAAGACACAAGTGATACACACAGTAAGTAACAAACAACAACATAAAATAAATCGCCACAGAAGAGCCGCCTTGGAACGGTCAGTGGAAGATTTCCACTGGGGGGCTTAAATCGATTTTACGTGGCCACAATCCTCGCCCTTACTTCCGTCGCGATTTAGACAAATAATTTGTTCAGTCCGCATGAAGGCCTCCTAACTCATCAGTGCAACATCTCCGTGAACACAAAAATCAAAGAACCACAGAGGTGAGACAACGGTGAGGACTCGACAGCAAGAAACCACTGAAATGCTGGAGCAAAAGAAAACCAACAGTGAGACCCCGATGAGCCCGACCAGAGACAGAGCATCAGGCACCAACCAACATTACCTTGAATTAGATCTCTCTAATTCTCAATAAGCCTTTACGTTGGAGCCGTCATAGAATCTGAGGCCTGACCCACCGGCGTGCAATTAAAGAGGGAAGCAAAGTTGCCAACCGTGATTGGGTTAACTACTATGCATGCAGTCTGTCGTATAATATCCATGTTGTACCCAATCTTTTTATATCGAAGAATGATTTTACGAAATTGGGTACTGAAGTCATTGCGGTTATATATTTTTCTGAATTTAAATACTAAGTCACCATAAAATTCGGGTTCCGATAGACCTTGTTGCAGAAGAGATTTAAGTCCAATATTGAATTTTGAAATTAAATCAGAATGGCGTCTATAAAATTTTGAAAAGGCTTTGCGTAGTTTATGGTACCGATAACCCTGATTAAGGAGTTTAGCCGTTAATAATTTATTACGAGTGTTGAAGTCAGTTACATGACTACACACTCTAGCAAATCGAATTAATTGCGAAATATAAACGCCATAGGATGGCGCACGAGGAACATCACCATCCAAAAAAGGAAAATTTACAATCTCAAAATCAAAGTCATCGCGTTTATCATAAATTTTGCACGAAACAAATCCATCTACAATAGATAGATGTAAATCCAAAAACGGGGCCTCGGTATCAGAAGAATTTGCTTTATTTAACTGAAGTTCTAGGGGGTAAATCTGACTGATCAAACCATCAAAATAGGTATTATCAATATTTAATAAATCATCTAAATATCTAGAAGTAGAGCTAAAAGCTTCAATAATTTCAGATTGGTTATCAATGGAAAGCGACAAAATGAAGTCTCTTTCATAACAATACAAGAACAGATCAGCCACAAGAGGTGCGCAATTAGTACCCATCGGAATACCCACAATTTGTCTAAATAACTTAGTACCGAATCTAATATAAATATTGTCAAGTAGAAAGGTGAGGGCATCACACACTTTCTGACATGACCAAAGTGTATAATTCTTATGCTCTTTAGAAGTGAAAAATGCATTTCTGACATTACATGCAAGATAGAGAGAATCTTCTCTGTGAAAAGCCCATTCAATTAAATCATTAAGCTTTTCTTTTATAAGATTATGAGGAAGTGTAGTGTAAAGAGTGGAAAAATCGTAGGTAGACAGACTAGAAGCACGAAACTGTCTAGATTTCAATTTATTTAAAACATCATTCGAATTTTTTATAGACCAAAACAGATTTCTTCCTGATCTTTCAAAGACTTTATCACAATATTTAATTACATGCGTTTTAATAGCAGTAAGACAGGAAGTTAATAATTTAGAAAGTTCAGTGGTAGTGCAAGAGCTAGAATTTGCAATAAACCGTGCTTTGTAAGGTTTTTTATGAAGTTTTGGTAACCAGTATAGCGTAGGAAGCTTGTCTTGGCCTTCGTTAACACACACAGCAAACTTGGTGGCTGAAAGATAAACATGTTTATCTACTATAGCTCTCTCTTCAGCTAAAGGCTGAAGTTCATAGGCCTTAGTACCACCAAGCTCCTGCTTAAGCGTGTTAACATAGTGGAGCCGTCACACAACGACGACGTTGTTATCAAGCCTCAATATATTTGCCAAAACACTTGACGCTTGACAGTCAAGTTTCTACTGATGAAGAAATATAAAGTCTTGAGATACAAGATTTTTTATTTCTCATAGAAACTTGCTACTAGATAGCCTCAATATATAAGTATGACACTATGAAGTCTTGAGATACAAGAACAACATAATGTCATCTTTTGGTATCCCTGGACCTCTTGAAAGATTATCACAAAAAACAATCACCAAAAGACTTAACATATTCTAGATGACGCTATAAAATTGAAAATTTATAGTGTCATTATGAAACAGTTCTAGATGACGCTATAATCCCACAAAAATGAAAATTTATAGCGTCATTATGAAACAGTTCCAGATGACGCTATAATCCCTCAAAACTGAGAAATTATAGCGTCATTTTGGAAACAACTACTTTATTCCAGTTATACCTACACACTCCACACACACACTAAGTCCACAGACCCCAAACCTAGCCCAGTCAAGCTTAGATCCAGCGGCGCCACTATGGCGTCATTTTTATAGCGTCAAATTTTATAGCGTCAAATAACACCCAAAAAGACGCTATAAAATTTGACGCTATAAAAATGACGCCATAGTGGCGCCCTATACTACTTACATTATTTTTCTTATTCTTGTTCCAAGACATAGGTTGTGGGTACTCGTTAAACCCGCCTGAGTGAGGCGATTCTAACGAGCAACCGCAACCTATATTTGGAGATTAATGCGGTTCTAGCGAGTACCCACAACCTATGTTTGGAGTTTATATTTTACCATTTTTTATCAGAAAAAATATCCCTTCTGGAGATATGAAAGAATGAACTATGTGACACGGATGTGTTATCATAATGTCACAGACAGACAGACAGACAGACAACCCAACTAATCGTCAACAACAACTCAGCGACACGTTGACTCACAAACAGACAGACAACCCAACTAATCGACAACAACAACCCAGCGACACGTTAACTCACGGACAGACAGACAACCCAACTAATCGACAACAACAACCCAGCGACACGTTGACTCACAGACAGACAACCCAACTAATCGACAACAACAACCCAGCGACACGTTTACTCACAGACAGACAGACAACCCAACTGATCGACAACAACAACCCAGCGACACGTTTACTCACAGACAGACAGACAACCCAACTGATCGACAACAACAACCCAGCGACACGTTGACTCACAGACATGTACGAATCGGGTTAAGATGTGTCTTACTTTTAAAATGAACATAAATTCCAGTGACTCTAAGAACTTAAACTAGACGACAACTCATAAAACCGACAACTGAATAAAACTACACATTTTGGCCTCCGATTTTAATATATTGACATAAGGTACAGCCTATATTCATTAATTTCTTTATTTGACACAAGCAATAGGGTACGGACTTACCGAAGACGATATGTAGGAAAAAGTGGGTACAAAATGACCAAACCGTGTACGAAATGACTGAAGTGGGTACAAAATGACCAAACCGTGTACGAAATGACTAAAGTGGGTACGAAATGACCACATTTAAAACGAAACCGGGATGTTACGAAATGCCTTGGGTGCGAAATGACTGGGTACGAAATGACAGGTTACCTTTTAGCTCCCATGTTAATAGTGATCAACTCTTACGAGGAGCATTTTTTTTCCTTTAAGAGTAGACCCTCTATTCCGTGTGACAGAGTTTATAGAAAAGCGAACAGAAGTCCCGAAATTTGTCTTCCTTTGAAAAATGACGAAAAATCTGCAAGGTGTAAACATTCCCTTAAAAGGAACGTATTTGTTCCTGGAGAACAATTCATTTCCTGTAATTTTAAGATAATACATCCGAGAACTACAGTGTCGTCTTTCTTACATGTACCGCTAGAAGTAGCATTTTGTCTGATGTACCTCTAAAAGTAGCATTTTGTCTCATGAAAATATTTGATTCTTTTTCTTTTTTGTCTAGCCACATATAGATTATGAGTTCTCATTAAGGCATTTCTAACGAGCAACCACAATCTTTGTTGTTGTTGTTGTTTCGTTTTTAGCAAAAGAAAGTAAATACTGTATACCCATGTAAACCCCAGTTTTCCCATATATAAAGTTTTTACAGGTTTGTTGATAAACATGGCGGAAATCATGTCAGATCAATCATTTTCTCTTACATGTATTTCGATCGATGTTTAGAGAATAATTTTGAACGAAATGCCTTTTTTTTTCAATCTTGGGCATAGAACCTTTCATGACTGAAATATGGTCCACTTGATCTGTCCCAACATGTTCAAGGCTCCTCCTAAAGTGTTTTTATGGGCTGAAACTATCAGTTTGCGTGTCAACACTGATATGAGACGACGTCATCTCGACTCGTCTTGTAGTAGGAAACTCTCACGCTATATCCCACTTCGTCCAACTTGAAAATAACACACATCACGTGCCATCCTATCAGATGCACGACGTTAACAGCAAAAGTCGGAGATTTTTATTGTTCGTTATTTTCATAGTCAAGTGTCCCATACATGGTTCATATTCTGATCAGACTGCGCGTAAGCGTAGCTTAATCTGAGTCATCAAGGTGCGACAGGAGAAAAGGGAACTTAGCATTCATTAGCTCCGTCTTTGGTCGGGCCCCTCGGAGTCTAATTGTTGGTTTTCTTTTGCTCCAGCAATTCTGTTGTTGTATGCTGTCGAGTCCTCAACCTTGTTTCATCTCTGTAGGTTTTTGATTTGTATGTTCTCGGAGATGTTACACTGATGAGTTAGGAAGCCTTCATGCGGACTAAACAAAATTATTGTATACCGCGACAGAGGTAAGGGCGAGGATTATGGCCATGTAAAATCGATTTAAGCCCCCAAGTGGAATTCTTTCCACTGACCGTTCCAAGGCGGTTCTTCTATGGCGGTTTATTTATGTTGTTGTTTGTTACTTACTGTGTGTATCGCTTGTGTCTTTTTATTATGGATGGCCATTTGGCCATTTTGTGGGAAAGTAACTGTCCTTATGGCCTTCCTTTGTTTAGGTTTCCATTATGGTCTGGTCGCTTAATGTTTGTGTTTCTTTCCCTTTGGTGTCTTTGATGGGTGGAGTAAGTTAATTGTATCGATTCCTGATCTTTGTTTTAATTCTACTTTAATTCACGTGCTTTAAATGCGCTTGCATAGCCAACTATACAAGAATAATCTTCTCAGTGGGCACATGATGTCTAAGCAACGTTGCATCAACGTCGACACCAACGTCGATGCAGCGTCATGGCGTTGCATCGACGTTGATACGACGCTGCATACACGCTGTATACCCTCTGATTATTTCAAATTTTGGCCCACAGAAACACATACATGGACGCATATTTATAATGAGGAATGGCAGGATCAAGATCTCTTCTCCATTCCTGAGTCTGACAAGTCAGCGCATACAAGCGGACTTGCAAGTACCTTTGGTTTTCGCCTTTGTGATAATAAACCTTTTCCCATGAGTTTGTTTAAATATTTGAAGCCATTACAAGTATGCAAAGAGTGAAATGAGGTTAGATTTTCATCCGCGGAGATGCTTCGTTCACTTCGACTTTGTGACGATCTGTGTAAGTCATAAATCTTCACCACATCATCTCACACATCTATAATTTGGTTTTCCTTAACCACTTATTTAAATTTCAAACAGGATGCCGCCAGCTCACGTCATTTGGAATATTCGGAACAACGTGCACCCGCGCCCTTGATGCGTTAAAGCCAAAACTCAAGAAATCCAATCGTAGTCCGCCACCGGGATGCGAATTGCGTATTTTTTTTTTTATTTTTTTATTTTTTTCAGAAAAAATAGCAGGAAAAAAATTACAATGACGTGTAAGTTGGTGCTTACGATTGCACTTGACTAAAAGTGTTATTTTATTGCAGGAAATAGGTACCACTAAATGACTCAAGACTTCTTTCTTTCTTCATTACAGAGCAATTTCAAAGAAATTTTAAATATTTTTAGTATTAAGCAGGGTCATTTTATTGGTAAACGCATGAAAAAAAAAACCCATTCGTTCTAAATTTATGTTCATTTATACTTGATACATACCTATTTTCATCTTAGAGTACCCTCCCTGGGATTGCCCTGGATTTAAACCCAGAATGCAATATTCTGTGATGTCATAGTGGTTTTAAACCTCTTAAAAGATAATTTAACTACAATGTTTTCAATTTTGCAGTTGCCTTTAACATTTTCTCATTATACGATACTTTATTTAGGCCCATGGACATATCTACAATAGTACTCATATACAGGATAGCAAGCAAGTACATTACTAACATTAAAAATAGTATTTTACAGTATTTATGTCATAAGGTCATGCTTATGGTTTGGGAGAGGTGCTTAAATAGTCTAATGAATGCTCCACCAGAATAATATACCCATACTATAGAATCTACCCTTATTTAAATGGTCTTTTAAGATGTTTCACACAGCACTGGCATGAATGAATAAGTGTTGCCAGCATTTTACAATAAAAATAATCAAAAAAATGTCAGTAAATCGACCCCACTGGGAACATGACATTTCAAAAATGCCGCATCAACGTCGATACGATGTGTGATGCTTCAGCTTCGATACGTCAAGCTGACACGAGGATGCCGTCCTAAAATGCACAGAATTATGCTTAAATAGCACCAATACTCATTTTTATCGCTATTTTCACACCTACACCCCCTATTTAAAGTAAAAAAAATGGCATTTTTAGGATAATTTGAGGACAAAACTGCCAAGAAAATGTTTATAAATGACTTAATGCCACGAGGAATAGCTGAATATATCTGTTCACATCCTTTTACATGAATACAATTAATTAGAACTTATAACGGATGAGAAAACTTATCCGGATATTGCAGCGGGCTGTTTCGGAGAGACATTTTTGAAGTTTTGCTTTGGTTTGAAACATCGTCCTAGTGCCATGAAACCTTACTCTTATATTCCAGTTGGAGTAGATTATTTCTTTTGTTTGTGCAAATACAATTACTGTAAGTCTCCTTTCCAAACACATCAATAAAAACTGATTTATATGGCTTTAAACTACCCCGCCCCCTCCCAAGAACATAGATCAGAGGCAAAAAATCATCAAATACACACAGTTAGACCTAAATTACCAGTACCATCACATTTTTACAGTAACTATGGATAAAATACATGCCATGAAGATACATTTTATGAAACAGAATTGGACACAACCTACACATGTGTGGAAATAGTATGTAATGAATGAAAACAGAACAGTGCTGCTGACATTTCTACTTTTGCTATAGGGAGCTTTTCACTAAATGTTTTCCATAGGCGACAATAGTAACCGTTTACCTGCTCCCACAAAAACTATACATACAAAACTTTTCAAACCTTACTTGTTTATAGAGCCATCCTAGCCCAACAAGTTACGGAGAAAAACTCCACATGTTAATCTGCTCCTTTTCAAGTTACAATCAACCATGTTTGTTCACCCACTGGAACGGAGTAAATATAAAGCAACATTTTTAAAGGAGGGGTGACCATATAAAATCAGTAAAAAATTCTTTGACCTTGCAGATAAATTGATAAAACATGCATCATTTTAGTCCCTTATACCCAACATTTTCTCACATTGAAATGAAACATGGGATGTATATCCAATGGAAGCAAGTCTGGTATTTAGAACGCAACTAAAAGCTCGGTCCCAAAGTGATAAAACCTGGCACTTACCAGTATTTAGTGCAATACTACCTTCGGCGTTTTCATCGGAGAGAATCGTGCTTCATGATTGCTTATGAACTTGAAAAATAACTCTTATTTATTTTACCGTGAAGATAACACACTCCTGTACGAAATTTCACGGACATTTCACGAATCTTACCAGTCGAATAATGCTAATTTTACATGCATATTTAAATCTTTAGATGCTCAGGTGTGTTGAGCATGAAATAAATTTGAGGCCTAACAATACAACTTTTTAGGTCTTTGCCTTAACGCCGCAACCCCCTCCCCCCACACACACACACACTTTCATCGTAAATTCGTAAATCCTAGAGCCATGAGAATAATAACATTTAATTGCATAGATACTATAGTGTATTATGCCAGCCTACGCATACTAGATTTAAGATACAGATACATTTTCTCAGGTACTTGTCCTATCACATCCCGTTCTCTGTTCACCAACTAGCGACATTGTGGTGTGATTGTGTCATAATGCGTAATTCTATACTTTTTGCAAGCTTCTCGCGCAAATGAACACTTCCAAGCCTGTTCTGAAGCAGGTACCTTGGCAGAAATGTAGATCCAAGTGAGACGACTGAAGATGAGCAATCTCACCTCGCTCAAAACTTTGGTAAATCTGTCTTGAGCCTTTATAGAAGTCTCCATCTGCAACAGGGATTCTGCTAAAATTAAACGATGAGGCTGGCTATTCCTTTCTGTACCTCGGGGCTGAAAGAGATAAAAAAAACGTGAAAAAAAAAACAGTCCTCCGCTCTTATTCTTCGTTTTTCCCTTATAACACCCCATTGAGTTCTTGAATTTCTTTCACGGCAAGCTCATACTTCATCTGCTGAAGTTTAACCCAAACTGTTGATCAGTTTCTTAGAAAGCCAGTTTGCTGTGAAATACTGAAAGTAATATGAAGGATCAACAGTATCTATAAAATAGCTTATCTTCCCTCACTCGGGTCTGACAAGTCCATTGCCCAGTTGCCCGGGGCAAGTCCAAAATCAAGCTTTGAATGTTTTGTTTATTTTTTTTTTTTTTTTCATTTTAATTGCCCAGATTAAGCATTGACTGTAAGAGCAGTAATGGCGATAAGACGGTATGATCCTCTGGGATAGCGGTTGGAGTTTGAAACGATGGTAACCTTGGGAATGAGATGCTTCTGGAGATTTCCTACCAAAACAGTTGAACTTCAATGGGTCGAACATCGATGGCTCATTTGCAATTTATGATTCATAAACGTTCAAGTGAGCGACACTCAATGGTTCGAACAGCTCATCTCTCGAACGCATTAAATGGTTCCAAAGGTGTTTGAGTTAATGAAGTTTGACTGTTAGAAGAAATTGAGACAAAGCAACAACCAACGATAACGGTCAGCTGATTGTTTTCTTTTTTCTTTTTTTGTTGTTGTTCATGTTTTTACAGAGTAAAGTATGAACAGTTTGATGAGTTTTATACTGTTTACTGTCTAAAGACAGTAAAGTTGTACCAGAATGACGGATCTTCTAGAAACCGATGGCAATGTCTCGATGTAACAGACAATTAGTAAGACAATACCTGTGTATTTCATCAAGACTCGGAGACATCTAATTAGGCACCGACTTCCCGGGCGATTTTAAGGTGAACAATTAGCCCCGGTCCTGCTGAGCCATGGTAACACTGACTATGCAAACAATGTCGATCCAGATCAGAAGAATCCATCTGATCAGGATCTACACTGCTTGTCATTCAGTTTGCGAATTTGAATGAATATATTACATAAAGTAATTTGATTGGTTGATAGTGAGAGGGGTGTGTCAAAATAAATTAATTCAACAGGACAATGGGCTAATATCGGAACACTGTTACATTTTAATATTAAACCCAAGAAAAGAAAAATAGGACTAGTTCCGACTAGTCTACTTTCTACAGAGAACACTGGGGTTTACATGGGTTAAAACATTAATTTTCTTATTTTAAGCTCAGACACAATGGTTGTGGGTACTCGTTTAAACCCCCTAAATGATTTGGTTCTAACGAGTACCTTCAACCTATGTTTGGCATATAAATAGGTAAAATATCATAAATTTGCTTCTTTTTCTTCCCATTTCCCTCTGGAAACAAAGAGGACATTTAAATACAGAGAGAATCTTATTGAGACTCTTCATGCTGAGCAACCGGAAACATGGACTTTTTAATATGTATGTCCGCTGCCGCTTCACCGAATCATTGTATACATATTAATTACATCTTGTAAACGTTTGTTTAAAGTAAATCTAAAGTAAAAGGGCTTTAAATAACTTACAATAAATGGAATTAAACAGTCTCCCCTAAAATTGATAATGGACTTGCCGACGCTATAAGATGGACGAATCAATATTTATGAGGAATTTGGCTAGTGTCCATAACAGGAACATAGGCAAGCAATGTAGACCCAGATCAGACAAACGCCACAGGTCGCAGCGTCTGATCAGGATATACACTGTTCGCTTACAGAGTGGGGATTTTTCATTGAAAAAGGCAATAAAGCAAATGTAGTATCCACTGAAATTGGAAATGAATATGGCCAAATTTATTTCAAGTATACTGTAGAACTTGAGACATTCTTTTTACCTTATCAACTGGAATGTACCGGAAACTGTGTACATATGAATACAACAAGAGCTTGAAAGATAATAATGACCACGTCTGAACTGGACAATTCAACACCATACCACGCTGAATCGGATGGGTCAGTTGAACAACTTTGTTAATTTGTCTATAATACCCAGACACCATTACTCCATTTTACCCAGCTCCCCAGATGATCAATCAGAGCGTTTACTGTTATGCATCGCGATATCATGTCCATGTGACAAATTGCATTCTTTCATATCACGAAAACTGAAGACAATGTGTGATATTTGTCTTATTTATATGCCAAAAATAGGTTAAGGTGCTCGTTATAATCGCCTCGTTGCTTTTTGGAGTCAGTTCTAATGAAAACCCAAAATATATGTCTTTGAGCCGAAATAAAACAAATAACGTTTACCCCTGTAAACCCCAGTTTTCATTATATAGAGTGCGGTTAGAAGGGTGTTCATTACACGGACTTGCTAACATGATGAATGTGCAAAACAGAGGGAAAAGCGTTGTCATCTTTCCGGACTTTCAGAAGTTTTTTATCGATCAGCTTAACGACTTCATTAGTAGACTAACTCGATTTGCATTTTAATGAGCGAGAAGAGTAGATCTTAGTCGCACTAATTGAAATTGTTTGTATCAACAAACCTGCCCCGAGCGCGTTATCGGGCTGGTGCCATCACAGAACGAACACATTAAGGTGTATATATGCATCTCAACAGTAAGACACTGTCTTTTAAAGGTACGCTACTTTTGAAACAGGAAGTCCCTTTCCGTGTGACTGAAACGTTTTCAAATTTTGCAATACAGTGTATTCTCTTACAGAAAACACAGATTCTTCGAGAATAGCTCCACAACTGAAAGACGTTTGCTAGACTGCGCGCACACCATCAGATCCGCCGGCAGCACCAGTTTTATGGTGGGTTTTTCCATGAGTCTGATGGTTCGGTTTTAATGAGGACGGTTTAATTTCTTTAATAGGTTTAGCTTCAGCAATTAATGAAACGTTTATCGAGTAGAATTCTCTGAAAGTTTGCAATCGGGATGTTTGGGAATAGCATACAGGTGGTTTATGGGATTAGGCGTAGGGAAATGGATGTGTTCATTTAGTATTCTGTCGCATGGCGTCCGAGGAATAGTAGACCGATTCCAATCAATCGTTCATAACATTAAGCATGCTTTTCGCAAACGGAACCCTCAAATGCGTCCCGCTTTGCTTGATTTCAAATTCGGTTACATTATGCGATCACGAGCGCTGTGCACTATCCTTTTGCACAGTGATTTCTTAGACAAACATCAGTGCCTGTCTTTTTCAAAAGATTCAAACATGATTGTCTAAAATTCAAGCAATGGAATCGCTTGAGTACAGCCAGGAACATACACAGTGAGACAGTGGATACGGACAGTCAGTTCAGTAACCCATATATGCCTAGCGGCCCTTTTTTGGACATTGGCAAACAATGCAGACCTAGATCAGACGCCGCATAACGCGGCGTCTGATCTGGGTCTACATTGATCGCTTAAAGAACATCCATTTTTGTAAAATTTGCTACGAACAAAACAAACCTGGAACCCCTATAACTGGAAATGGACTACTCCAAACTTATCTAGATGGAAGAGTTCATTGTCATATATGGGTTAATTAAGGTAAAACATCCGCGTGATGAAGTGGCTCCAGACACTGACTTGCTTCTGATGCCAACTTGTCAGTGAATTATTTCTTATTTCTGCTTAAAACATAGATTTTTAGGTGCTTGTTTGAACTGGTACAGAGAGACCGCCACAGAGAGGCTTCCACAGAGAGGCCATTTTAACGAGTACCAATAATCTACGAGATTTTGCGCACGATTAAGGAAAGTAAGTTAGTCGTTGCGAACCCATTTTTTGCATAAAACGTGGAATATTCAAAAGCTTGCAAAATGACACCAGACAGAAGCATATTCATATACTAAGAGTTTGCATTGAATAGGATTAACAGCTATAATGTGAATACCCGGCTTTTACCTTATCACCGGGGTCATAAGGCTACTGGAAGGTTCAGCAGCAACGCACCAAATCTTTAAAATCACATGTACGAGCAGTGAAGACCAAGATTAGCTTCTTCATCCACAGTTCTCATTTTGGTTTATATATTATACAGCACAACCAGACTCCTCATGTCTAGGCTTTACCGATTCTTTCCTTTCAGCGTACGCCGTTTTATAGTTTTTTTTCTTTGTCTTGGATGAAATGAGAGTCGCATCAGAGGCAAGAGCTGGCGGCTCCTGCTCAACGGTGTTGTGTGATCAGTCAGTAATGATGTTTCAAAATATTCCATGGTTCATCAATTGTTTGCAAGCCTGACGAATTCATTAAAAGTTTGGTTTGAGTCGCTTGATCACATAGGGCTTAAGACAGGCTTTAAACTGACAAGACTGATATTTGTCCATTATAAGTAAACAAAATTAGCCACTATCCTGCTCCAAGCAACAATGTCCGGACCCCCGGGACTTCAGCTTTTCATCTTTGTATAATTACCAACCTCCGTCATATGCTAAAGCCAGCTTCATTTAATCCATATGATGGCTTCTTTTATATGCCTGCTCTTCTCAATTAGAGCCTCCAATCCTGTCTTTTGCAATTATACCGAAGAAAAGTGGCTTTCGGACGTTCAATTAGGGCCTCTGAAGAAATTATGGACAGGTAATTAGAAAGAAAGTTGAGCCCGTGACATCAAAAGAACCTGACTAATTACCTTGATGCTGAACACAGGTGAGACAGAGGTTTATGACAGGAACTGCTTCGGGAATTCCAGAGAACTAATTTCAAGGTTATCATAAGGTTCAGTATGTGACAATACGGTACTGCCCGTTGAGCAGGGCGTATGATGAAACCTTCAAGACTCTGTGCAATCAGCAAAGAAATGAGATCAGACTGCGCACCAATATGGCCAGACGAGTCTTTGCGTTTCACTATACAAGAAAAGTATGACCAGCGAAGTCTTTGATCAGACTGCCCAGACTTATCGAGTCACACTTGTACCAGTTCACGTTTAATTCCACGTGACCAACCTATTTCTGTTGCGGGCGACAGCTTGCTTCTTGAAAACTATTTCCATACTGAATCATCACCTTAACAAAGTTCTGAATAGTTAGATCCTTTGGAAGCAAAGAATACACCAAATAAACGAAAGGTAAAGATAAAGATAAAGAAGCTTTATTTAACGTCGCATATTCGAAACAAATAACATAAGCTCTGTAGAGCTTTTATTGCGACAAACAAAGTATCCTCTAACAAATACTTACCTGCCTTCATTTATCTTCCTAGGACTACCCCTGATAATGCGAGCGTCAGCCAAGGGAGCACCTAGTACCATTTTTCACGCCTTTGGTGTGGCGCGGCCGGGGATCGAACCCGCGACCTCCCATTTCCGAAGCGGACGCTCTACCACTGAGCTATCGGGGCCGGTAAACTGAGCTATCGGGGCCGGTATAATAGCAGACTCGGTTTTATTGAGAGTTCATGATCAGTACTGAAATGTGCTACACCGGCCACGTCCCCTAGCACCGGCTTAAGCAGAACTCTATATTCAAAAGATTCTAAATGAACTCAATGATCCAAAAGGACCAGAAAATATAATCTGCACTATGATGGATGTACGGGGAGACTTTTTACGGCCGCCACACGGCACAGCACCAGCTGCAGTGGAGATAAATAAGTTCTGAATAGTTAGATCCTTTGGAAGCAAAGAATACACCAAATAAACCAAAATAGCAGACTCGGTTTTATTGAGAGTTCATGACCAGTACTGAAATGTGCTACACCGGCCACGTCCCCTAGCACCGGCTTAAGCAGAACTCTATATTCAAAAGATTCTAAATGAACTCAATGATCCAAAAGGACCAGAAAATATAATCTGCACTATGATGGATGTACGGGGAGACTTTTTACGGCCGCCACACGGCACAGCACCAGCTGCAGTGAAGATAAATAAGTTCTGAATAGTTAGATCCTTTGGAAGCAAAGAATACACCAAATAAACCAAAATAGCAGACTCGGTTTTATTGAGAGTTCATGACCAGTACTGAAATGTGCTACACCGGCCACGTCCCCTAGCACCGGCTTAAGCAGAACTCTATATTCAAAAGATTCTAAATGAACTCAATGATCCAAAAGGACCAGAAAATATAATCTGCACTATGATGGATGTACGGGGAGACTTTTTACGGCCGCCACACGGCACAGCACCAGCTGCAGTGAAGATAAATAAGTTCTGAATAGTTAGATCCTTTGGAAGCAAAGAATACACCAAATAAACCAAAATAGCAGACTCGGTTTTATTGAGAGTTCATGACCAGTACTGAAATGTGCTACACCGGCCACGTCCCCTAGCACCGGCTTAAGCAGAACTCTATATTCAAAAGATTCTAAATGAACTCAATGATCCAAAAGGACCAGAAAATATAATCTGCACTATGATGGATGTACGGGGAGACTTTTTACGGCCGCCACACGGCACAGCACCAGCTGCAGTGAAGATAAATAAGTTCTGAATAGTTAGATCCTTTGGAAGCAAAGAATACACCAAATAAACCAAAATAGCAGACTCGGTTTTATTGAGAGTTCATGACCAGTACTGAAATGTGCTACACCGGCCAAGTCCCCTAGCACCGAAGTGAAGAGTGAATATCCCCTTAAACCACACTTTATATTGAGAAAACTTGGGTATACGGGGGTATTCATTATTTTTCTTATTTCTGCTCCAAGACATATGTTGTGGGTACTCGTTAGAACCGCCTCAATGAGGCGGTTTTAACGAGCACCCAAAACCTATGTTTGCAGTATAAATAGGAAAAATATCACGGATTTTTATCAAAAAAGTAACCATTTTGGAGATAAGAAAAATACACTGGGGCGAACGGAGTGCTAACTATAGTAAAACATCGATAACTCGGACACGTATGACTCGTTCACCATGACTCTGGACCCCCTGGAGAGTTTGATTTACGTCGCGTCTGAGAACGTAATAGCGTCATGTAACAGATTCGATAATCCGCTAGTGAATTAAATAGGCAAATTCGTTAGATACGCCCCGTAACGTTTGACGTACGACGTCCTTCACGATGTCGCATTTACTAATAGCAAAATATTGACGCTTTTGTAACAAAATCGTGTATAAAATGCGTTTTAAATGTTATATGATAAATAGAATCTAGCATATTCCTGCTCATGTGCAGTCGAACTTCAATGGCTCTAACACCTATTGGACCTCGAAAATCTGTTCGAGACAGGGGTTGTTCGAGCCACTGAGGGAGACTGCCAGGAGGCATAACGGGATACTTTTTGACATCTTTTCGGTGTTCTATTTTGAAAATGTATGCTGTGTGTACTCTTAAGAATCGCCTCATCGAGGCGATTCTAATGAGTACACACAGCATACATTTGCAAGATAAAATACTAAAATCTCCTTAATTATCCCCCACTATTTCTAGTGTAGAGGATTTTGCAAGGGGCTCAAGAATGGGTTCGACACATCCATGGTAAACGAGCCATCGGTGTTCGAGCCATCGAAGTTCTACTGTATTATGGGTTGTATTAAAGTCGTTGAGGAAAAGGGATAGAATGCTCGGAAAAGGGATAAAATGCTCGAGCACATTTGAATAAATTTGTTAGACAGGTGCACCCATCGAAACATGCAAAATGTCCTCATAGCTGCATGGAATAATTTGAACCCTAAAGTCATCATGCGTTATGTAAACAGTACGCGATGGAGGATCCGGGCCGGTCTTGTCAGTGAATGTGGCGTTACGTGATTTTAACCCATTGTACGCAAAACCCCTAAAGGGGTATCTTGGCAAACGTCTGCGGCGTCTGATCAGGGCCTGTACTATTTGCTAACAGAATAGTAAAAAACACACGAAAAAATAGGCCTGATAGATGGAATTGTCACACATATAGCAATGGAAGAGTACAACAGTATACAATGGGTTAAGTAATTTGACAACCATATCATCTGTCAATTATACTTTGGAAATTGCATCATGAGCTGGTGGCGTTAATTCTCAATGAAATCAAATGAAACCTCATGAATCAGTTTTAAAGTTGTAAAATTTTAATTTGAAATTATTTCAATGAAATTTTCAAGTATATTTTTTGAAAAAAAAAAAAAAATAATATTCTGAACTTGGTAGTTTTATTTATTGTTGGGTTAGGATTTTGTCATGAAAAAAATAAACTTGATTGTACATATTAGAATCGCCTCATTGTAAAGATTCTTATCAGTACAGCAAAATTTCTTCTTTTTACAGAACTAATATATTGCCATATCATTTGTCAGTAGTTCCATTGAAACAAAACTGTATATGGCTCATGGCCTAAGAAAATAGAAACAACCTCTTGCATCTTACGACACTTTGTCTCATTAATCTTCGTCAGTGTCACGTATTAATCATTAAGAAAGATGCACCATTGATTTACCTAATTAAAGCTAATTAGAAGTTTATTGTGCTATCAAAAGTCTTCTTTTAATAAACTTGCCAACGAAAATCTGTACAGTTTTATCTGCTTTCCAAGATAAGTTAGAATCATGTCAAAAGTCGTCTTCAAGAGCGTCATTTTGGTTATTTTCTTGCGCAAGAAAACGCTTATCTGGATTATCAAAACATGTTACATGTTTGCATAACTCAGATTTACCAGCACATAAAATGAGCCGCGTTTAGCGTAACTATATATTTATGTTTTTATTTTTGAACATGTTTTTTTTTTTTTTTTTGTTTATAAAATTGCCATGCTGAGACTTGCACTGTATATCATAATTCATTTTAGATGCACATGATTCTGTGGTATTGCTAATATGTAGCGGAAGCTTGAAAAGTGGAATTAGGTTTTTATCTGGGAGTATTGTGATTGTTATCTATATCAAACTTACCTCTTCTTCTTCTTCTTCTTCCAATATAAGGGTAGAAATCTTCTTCAGATTGTTGTTTACCCTGTTGATAAAATTGCGATGCTCGATGAAGCCGGATAAAAACACCCAAGTTCCCCCGTTAAAACTATTTACATGCTGTTGAGATCTAGTAGGTGAGGAGTGAGGGAGGCAGGTTGGCTAGGCTGTCCCTGAATCCCTGTAGAGTCTGGTGGTCTGTGACAGTTGTTGGCAGTCGGTTCCAGTCGCTGATGGTTCGAGGATAGAACGAGTACCTGTAGGTGTCGTTTGTTGCCTGGAGCTGGCGGAGGCGTTGCGATCCTCTTGTGCGTTGGTCGTTTGGTTGGACGAAGTCTGGACTGATGTCAACAATGCCATGCTGTATCTTAAATACCATAGTAAGTCTGTTTAAGTATCGTCGGTGTTGGAGGGATTCCCAGCCAAGGCTCTGCACCATAGATGTCACACATCCCGGTGTACGTTCCCTGTAATTTCGGTGGGCAAACCGGGCAGCTCTGCGCTGTACTTGCTCCAGGTTGTGGGCATCTCTGACTAGGTGGGGGTCCCATACGGTGGAGGTATATTCGATCCCTGGTCGCACCATTGTAGTGTAGGCGGCAGACTTCACTGTAGGGGAGCAGTCGCTCAGGTTTCGCCGGACAAAACCAAGTGTCTTGTTGGCCTTGCTAGCTGTAGAGTCGATGTGCTTCTTCCAGCTGAGGTCCTCGCTGATGGTGACTCCTAGGTATTTGCTGCTGTCAACTACCTCCAGGGTGTGACCATGAATATGGTAGTTGGTGGGGATTATCTGTCTTCTGTTTGGATTGATCCTGATTACTTGACATTTCTGCGGGTGAAATTTCATCTGCCAGGTATCTTCCCATTTCTCCAGTGCAGACAAGTCTTGTTGGAGGAGGGCCGCTTCTTGACTGTTGTTGATGTGTCTAAAAAGAAGGCAGTCGTCGGCGAAGAGTCTGGCATCTGAGTGTTTTGTTGATTCAGGTAGGTCGTTAATGTAGGCCAGGAAGAGCAAGGGCCCAAGGACCGTCCCTTGCGGCACGCCAGAGAGTACGTCAGCTTCTGAGGATCTTGTACCTTCTAAGAGAACTGACTGCTTTCGGTGGCTCAGGAAGGATTCAATCCAGTTCAGTGTTGAGTTCCGCACACCATAGAATTCAAGCTTGTGTAGAAGCCTTTGATGGGGCACCTTATCAAAGGCTTTGGCGAAGTCTAGTAGGATGACATCTACCTGGCCCCTCTTGGACATGGAACTTGCAATCTTCTGTACAGTGGTGATGAGCTGTGTTTCGCAGGATCGTCTGGCTCGAAACCCATGCTGGTTGTCAGTAAGAATCCTGTGACTGTCAAAATGGTCCATCACTGAGCTGTGCACAATGTGCTCTAGCAGCTTACAGACGATTGAGGTGAGGGAGACTGGTCGATAATTCGATGGAAGGTGCTTTTCCCCTTTCTTGAAGACTGGTACAATGTGGGCATTCCTCCAGTCAGTTGGGACTTCCCCTGTGTCCAGTGAAAGTTGGTATAGCCTGGTCAGTATTGGAGCGATCTGGTCTGCAGTTGTTTTCAGGATGAATGCAGGGATGCCATCTGGACCTGTTGCTTTATGTATCTTGAGGTCTTTGAGGAGTTTGTGGACACCCTTGCAATGCACTTGAATAGGATCCATGGTAGGATTATTGCTTTGGCCTTTAGATGGGATCTTGGAGGTGTCTTCCCTTGTGTAGGCTGAGACAAACTGGTCATTCAAGATCTCCACCTTGGAACTGCAGTCGCTGTGAATAAAACCATCTGCATTCTTCAGAGGAGCGACCCCGGATGATTCTTGTCGTTTGCTCTTAATATAAGACCAGAATATTTTGGGTTTATCTTGAAGGTCCTTGCTGACTACATCTTCCATATATTTCTTGTGTGCATTTCTGAGGTCCTTCTGTGATTGGTTCTTGAGGTGTTTGTATCTTTCCCAGTCTGCGGGGTTTCTGGAGTGCTTTGCCTTATGATAAGCTCTGTTCTTCCGCCTTGTGGCCCGACGAAGTCTAGTATCCACCCATGGGTGCGTGTATCTGGCTGAAGTACGCTTAGTAGGTACGTTGTCTGCCATTACTTTGTCGATTGCTGCTTTGACATCTTGCCACATACTATTAACTGAACTGAAGGTTTTAGAGAAGAAGATTTCGCTGTATGTGTTAAGGGCCTTCTTAATACCTTCCGTATCAGCTTTCTTCCATAGGTAGATGGTTCTTCGCTTTGGTCTGGCTCTAACCGGTTGGTGAGAAGTATCAAACAGGACTATGTCATGGTCACTCTTCGCAGATATGGGGGGAAGAGGCTTACATCTCTCCTGGTAGCTTGGATGCGAAGTAAAAATGAGGTCCAATGTATTATCACCACGTGTTGGAAAGTGGACCATCTGCTCCAAGCCCAAATCTGATGATATGTCCAAAAATGTCTGGCTGACTCTACGTGGGTAGTGCTTTGAACCGGCGATGGAGTTGTCTTTCCATGAAATGTCAGGAGCATTAAAGTCGCCGCCCAATATGAATACTGACTTCTTACTTGCTGAGCGCTGTTTTGAGATTTCCTCGTATACTGTCTTTAAGTAAGTATCATCAGTTTTAGAAGGGGGTCTGTAGAAGGAAGAGATCACCATCTTCTTTTGCTTTGAGACTTTAATTGTTCCACTTATCAATTCAACATTTTTGCTTGATTTGATGTCATGGAGCTGGAGTTCCTTCTTGGCTGCTATAAGCACTCCACCATGAGGATTATCTGCTCTGTCATTTCGATGTACGTCATAACCAAGCGTACTGTCGAACACTTCACTGGAACTGACATCAGAGCTGAGCCAAGTTTCCGTTCCAAAAATCACATCAGGGCATACTGTCTCTACGAGTGTAGCTATGTCTTTGCCTTTTTTCCTCGCACTCTGAAAATTAATGCAGAGAAATCGAAGGGACTTGCTCTTGCGTAGGTGCCCGCCTGTGTAATGGACTGGTTTTGGTGATGAGGCCACTGTGGGGCTTCCAATGGATGAAATGGAGCTATCTTGGTCACTAGGAAAAGGAGAAGGTGAAGAATGTTCATGTGATACCTCGCTGAGAGAGCTGTTAATCAAATCATATTAACCCTTATCTTGCTGAATATTCATTTAAGCCACACCCATTTCTGTCTATCAACCAATCAAACTATTTTATGTAATTTATTGCTACAAATTCATAAACGGAATGCCAAACAGTGTAGATCCTGATCAGATGACAGATGCCATCTGATCTGGATCTACACTGTTTGAAAAGATAGGGGTTGTCGTGAATAGCAAGATAAGGGTTAAGAAATGTGGGTGTCCACGGGCATGAAGCTAATTAATAAACCTTATGATTGCGACAAGAGATACAATTCTAGTTTTAAAATCCAGCTATCGGACGAAATGTTCAATGACAAAGCCAAAATCGATATGATTAGACGCGCTTACGGTAGGACGGCATTAGCGACAGTGATTGCAGAGCAACACGGGAAGACTTCGTTCCCATGGGGACAAACAATGTCATGGACCAGATTGCGCATACACTCCTCCCTCAGTGTTTTCATTATTCGCCTAACCAGTGCACGACAAACTTTTATCTTTTTCGAATGGCACAGCCCTACACAGTCGGTCACTAGACTGGTGCAGGAAGGGGCAATGTAGCTTTGCCTTGCCCAGATGGTGATTTGCTATCATTCAAGAGTAATAAGAGGCCCGCAGGTTTTTCATAAATAACGCAGCTCAGTGGAAAACAACAGCCCGAGATGAGAAAGTTACAAAGAACTTGTAAAATGTTGGCAAAAGTCTTTACAGACGGTGGCACACAGAATAGCACAGGTAATGGCTATCTGGTTGGCTGCCATGCTAAGCAAATCTAAAGTGGTACACACTATAAGTATTTTGGTTGTTGTTTTTTTTTACGCAGAAAATCATGCTTGGTTGAATTAGGAAACCTCTATGTGAATCGAGATTTAAGTATGTTTAGAACAATATCTGAACCCAGGTTAAGGTTTGGACTCTGTAAAACCGTTTTAAACAGCTTAGCTGCTGATCGTTCTGAGACGGTCGTTCTGTGTGGACCATTGCTACAAGGAGCTTTGTGTAATAACCTACCATTAAATACGGTCATATGTGGACTGGACATCGGTTTAAAGATTCATACGAAAGTTTGAAGAAACACGGAATCGAAACCGCGGTGCCTGGTTTATGTGGCAAGTAGCTTAACCACTTCACCAGGAGGGTGAACAGAGCTTTCCGTTGAATGTTTTCTTTATGCGGAATAGTTTGGTAGTTTTTGCCCTTCATGGTTACCTCTGTCTGTATGAATCGTTTGCACATGAACTGTGGGACATCTAACTCGAGAAAAGTACGAAACTAGAATTATGATGAAATGTTTTTTTCTTATTTCTTGTTTGAAACATATGTTGCGGGTACTTGTTAAAATCGCCTAACTGAGGCAATTCTTACAAGTAGGTTAACATATGTTCTAACAAGTACCAAAACATATGTTGATACAAGTACCCACACCATATGTTTTCACCAAAATTATTACCTCTCCATACATGGGACTATGATACAAAATAGAATGGAGGGCAATGTTCAGGAATCGATAAAATTTCCCCACAACCTCCATTTCAACATTTCAAAATAGAAGCGAATGCAATTATCAGAAATCGATAAAATTACCCCACACCCTCCATCCAAGACACCAAAGGGAAAGAAATACCCTAACCCTAACCCTAACCCTACAAACATAAAATAACTTCACTAGAATGAAAACTCAACAAGCGGAAAGCCAAAAGGGCAGGTACTTTCCCACAAGATGCCCAAACGGCTTCAAAACATTAAACGATATTATATTAGAACAATAATATACCACAACAGACGAACCGCCTTTGAAAGTTGTGCGATGGTTTGGGTTTTATGGCCTAGTCAACGGTATTAAGGTCTTTAATAAGCTATTACCCAGAAAAGTGAGCATTCTATTACCAGAAATTGACAACTGCACATCTTTAATAATTGTACAGTATTAAAAGACGATTGAAAATGGCTTATGATCAATATAGAAAACGTATCTATGTAAAAAGTGCCCATAATAGACAGATATTATAGAAATCAGTAGAAATAAAAGGCATAACATATAAGGAACATTTTCGTAAATCGGTAGCATCGAAAATTCCTTTATTCAGTAATACTGTTTATCCTTTCAGGCACTCAATCAACGTTGATTTAACGTTGAGATTGTGAGAACGTTCTGTTCCTGTTGCAGTAGAAACAAACAGAAAGCCATTTTATGTTTATAATTTAGTTGAAAGTATCTTCTGTCTGTTTCCTGATGTTCTATAGATTATTACTTAACACATGTTAATGAAGTGTAAAACACTCCAATACCCCACGCCAAGCGAATTTGGGTCTTCGAGCATTCCGTCATGACAAATTTTAACTGCGCATGCCCCGCCATTCAGAGGGGCCAGGGATATGGCTTTCTGTCTGAAGGTTCCTCTTGATTCACTGCTTGTATGAGCGAGCAGCGAAGGTTCTGGCGAGACTGCGCGGATGCGCAGGCTCGCCTGAACCTTCGCTGCTCGCATAGGCGATAAGTACCAAAATCGCTTGGCGGGGCCCATATTGTTTTTGTACTTGTTGCTGTCGCGAGTGTCTTTAAAATCCTACTCTGATTTCCAATAACAAATTAACGGGATATCCTCTTCTGCAACATATTGCTCCGGAGTAGTTATTACGGTGCTACGAATATTGTTGGCTTTCCCTCTATTGGAAAACGTATGACAGTAATTTTCCGAGCAATGAGCAATAAGAATGAAATCCTTATCCCCGATTCTGCAATACAGTGTAATCTGAGACAAGAACGAAGAAAGAGAAGTAATGGCGTTATAGAGGCGAATAAATGACGCACGCTTTATGATTTACTATTTTTATTTTCCTTCGTTAATGACAGACGTTCAATGATTTTACTAACTTCAAGGAATATCCAAGATGAGATGTGGCAATTTGTAGGGCTGATTAGGCCCGAACCAAACTGCGCAAGTTTGTATTTGATTTCGCAATATTATTAGAATTCCCACATATTTTACTTTCGACGATGTGAGGTAGCCATATAATTACTTTTTGACTGACTTATTGCCACTGGACCAATGTAGGATCATGTCAGTCCGCACTGACACTAAAACCAAGATATTTGGTTATGTTTCGTCTCATTTGCTCCTGGAAGATATTAGTTACGGCAGAAATACATTTTACATTTTATTTCTTAACAGTCACGATTTTCTCGTTTGATTCTGTATTCTGTTCTGCGATGCTATTTAATTTCTTTCGATAACCAACCAGTCTTCAAATTAAACACCTGGGACGTTCAGAAAACATGCGTCAAACGGGCTAACTCAGAGCAGCAAACAGGCACCCAAACACGTGACAAAACTTCGTTCTTGCTTAACCTAGTTTAACATGTAAAATAGAAGTGTGGGCCTCCGTGGCCTAGTGGTTAAGAGCGAGCGCTGACTCTTGATCATTAGGTCTCTCACCGCTGTGGTTCGAGCCTCCCTCGGGTCATATGTGGGACGCCAAGTTCTGCAACGGAAGGTCAGGTGGTTTTTCTCCGGGTACTCCGGTTTTCGCCCACCTCTGATTAACGATCGGCTCGATATGAGTGAAATAATCTTGAAAGGGCCGTAAAAGCAAAACCAAAAAAAAAAAAAAAGAGAAGTGAAGACAATGATCAGTCAGGAATCGATACAATTACCTCACTTCTCCCACCTAAGACATCAAAGGGAAAGAAACACAAGCAGAACGGAATATCATCATAATCGTAAAAATAAAAAAAAAAACATCACAAGCGAAAGCCAAAGGAACAGTCACTTTGCCACAAAATGGCCAAACGACTATCCAAAATAGAAATATATCAACAATAAACACATACAACGGCCCCCGCCCGTCGGGGCTTGAAGAAATAGATGGGCTGCATGGTGCTTCCATGCAGAGCTGAAACCGACTCGCACATGAGTACTGGTAATCCGCTTAGAGGATCTAAGCCTGCCCAGGCAAAGCGGTGCGAGTGGGACCGTCCGTGCATATAAACCCTTTTGGTTTCATTGGGCGGCAGGACTTGAAATGTCTTTTCATCTCAATGTCGGGTAAAAGTCCCACAGAATTGGAAGCAACGTCTCAAAAATGACTTTTACAGTGTTGACGGGGACGTTAAACCTCAAATCAAACAAGCATACATACAAAGACGAACCATTACAATAATAAACCACGACAGAAGAACCGCCTTGCAACGGCCAGGAAAAGTTTATACCTGTAATTTGTAGCACTAACAAACGCAATAATATAAAAATAACGAGACAATTGGACCTCCTCCTACAAAGAACAACAGAGATTGTCACTTGTCTTGCTCATAAATTTTAAAATGCCAGAAAATTTTGGCAATTTGTAATTTATGAGTAAAACAAGTTTCTTGCTGAAACTGAGGATGGTGCTCGGACCCAGGGATCCGGGATTTATTACAGGCCGTCCTCAAAAGAAAGAACATTCCATTACGAAAGCACGCCTATACAAATTCATTGTAAATTTTACTGTCTAAAAACGAACATTTTAAAACGAAAAATTGTGATATCTTTCTTATTTCTGCTCAAAATATAGATTGTGGGTACTCGTTAGTACCGCCTCATCGACGAGGCGGTTAAAACGAGTACCCGCAATCTATATTTAGAGCAGAAGTTTTACAATCTAAAAGTTGGGTTAATGGTAGTCAAAATTATGTAGGCGTGTTTTCGTGATGCGTTGCGGTTTCATTTGTTTTTCAAGGTTTAAATCTTTTCATTTTTACACTTTTGTGTATCAAATTTTTTTCGTTCAGTAGGTAGATGAGCTGTCATGTGTTTCGGAAAAAGCTGCTAACTCGCTTTTCGCCTTTGATTTCGTTGTTTGTTCTTTGTTAGGGTGCGTTTGTCGTCTTTCAATTTGGCATCGGGATATGATTCGGGTTCTGAGTCGATCAGTTCCACAAGTATCTTCACTCATTGTATTAGTTGTAAATGATAAAGGAAGTGTTTTTTTAGATGCCCTTCTATGTAGTATAGCATGATCAAACAATTACAATATCTCATAAACAGACTCAAGAAACCTACCTAGTTGTTATGTAGCCTGAATTGTGAGTTACTCTTTTTCAATTGCGTTTACTTTAAATCCTGATTGGCAGTGGGGCAAATGCAGTCGTGAAATCTAAGACTGATAAGTCTCCGATTCAGTTACAAAAAAAAACAACCTCCCATATGACATAGTGTTTTCAAAACTGACATATTCTAATACAAAGATGCGATATTTTTCTACTACAAACGCATATAGGTTGTAAGTGCTCGTCAAAACCATCTCTCTTTAAGCCCCGATGGACGGGGGCGGTAGAGAGGGGTGTTCATTACACTTACTTGTTAACACGATGAGATGCCGTTTGCAAGACTTAAGAAATAGATCAGCTCTAACTGTGATTTGTTGTGTAATAAATCACAGTTTGGAGGTCAGTTGTAAAGTAGACAAATCACGAGCGCGTAGCGCGCGTGATTTGTCTACTTACATCTGACCGACAAACTGTGATTTATTACCCAACAAATCACTGGCTAGAGCTGATCTATTTCGATTCTAACACGCTGAAAATCGGCAATAATGTTGTTGTTTCCTTCAAAATCTCGAAACTTTTCGCCATTGTTAGAAGAAATTCCGCTAAAATTATCGACTGAAACACATGCATTTATATCCTTTTCTAACGTTTTCGATGCGAGAAAATGACGTTACACCGTCTAACGTCAAGTAAATCGACTAGTGACGTAATAAATTTGCAGTTTTTAATGACGTCATACGTCACGCTCTTCCGAGCTGTGATTTGTTGCAGAATAAAACAGTTATTTTGCATTGCCTATATAGGCGCGCTGTGTTAGAATATTAATTATACGGACTTGTTAACGTGACGCTTAGTTCTGAATATGATTTCTGTTTCAAAATGTCTTGTATCTTGTTGTCATCAGGAAAACTCATCTATCCGAGACAGGGCTGTCTTATATTGCGCTATCAATGAGAACATTCAGAGGAAAATTTTGGATAATTTTCTTATTTATGTTTCAAACCAAGATAACTTTAAAACATGATCTTTTCATACAAAGGATTCCCCAGTGATGCGGTTCTAACGAGTACCCACAATCCATATTTCTCAGCTCAAAGTATAATTAACTTTACCATTAAAAACTCGGATCTCTAAATAAACTCGGATTTACAGGTATCTTCATCTCCTTGAGTGGTCAACGAGAGCTTTTAAAGGAAAAGGACAGCTGCAGCAGCGTCCGCTTTACTTAATTTGTTATTAATGATTGCTTATGAGGGGTTGTTAGGGGAGGCAAAGGTGACACGTAATTTGCTCCGCCGGGGCGTCCACCTGATATAGGATTACATTTGGGAAAGGCCTGTTGTCTTTGCAGCCGTTAAGGGTGAAGGGAGAACGTTGCTATTACTTCTATTTCTACATTTCCAGTCATTTTTTCTTTCTCCCCTGTCCCTCACTTTCACACCCTCTACTAGCTCTTCTATCTTTTCTCCCTTTCTCGGGAAGACGACACAAAACGACCCACAAGGGCCGATGTTTGTTTAACCCAAACTATCAATGAATCAGTCAATTGTTTATGAGAAAGGCAAATATTTAGAAAATGCTATATCCTTCACACTTATCATTAGACAAAATTACTGCATGTAATTGCTGATGATTATCTAACTTGATAATATGAAGTGTATATGCGCGTCAATTAATCTACTGGCCGATCTAATCTTTTGTCGATAATCGAATCTGTATTCCTGATGTGATGTTAAATATTATTTTTCGCATGATAAATTATTTTACTTTGCTTATCAATTGTTTGAACAATAGGCCTCACTGAGGCGGTTCTAACGAGCGTCAGGAAATCTGTTATTTGGATGACATGAAAACATCACGATATTATAATGTAAATCCTAGTACCAGAAACGCCAAAACGGGTACCCTGGCAAACAGTGCAGGCCCAGATCAGACGCCGCATGGCCTGCGCTGTTTGCAAAAAGTTAAGCCATTTTCCAAGTAAAGTTTGAAGAAAACACAACCTGACTCCCCAAAATTTTGAAATTGACTCCTGTTATATATAAGGAGGAAGATCCATTTGGTACAAAAAGGGTTGCGCAGTCGAAAGCAATCTTAAGAAGAGTAAAAGTTTAAACATGTTAGAAAATGAAACGAAACAACCACATTGGGAAGGTCAGCCGCACTACTGGAAAGAAGGGGGTGGTCTGAGCTCTGGAGTTTAACTATACCTTCACGCTCAATTTTAATGCAGATTACTACAGAATAAAAACAAATACACCCGTTTTAAGGAATCCTAGTTAACGGCGTGTCATGAAGAAAAATACAATAAAAAAAAAAACAAAAAAAAAAAAAAACAAGTAAGTATCGATAAAGAAAATTAAAATTAAAACTAAGACCTGGACACGCTCAATTTGGACACAGATGCGGTAATCATGTTTCATAATCTTTTATCTTAAAAGCAATCAATAGATATCCTGGTATATATTTAATGGTCTCTTTACAACCTAGATTAGATAAACTTACATAATAGCTGCGCACTTGGCTTATCATGATCAAAGAACAACGGCCATCCGATCTCTAGAGACGTACATCCGACATGGGCAAATACAGTCCGTTAGGTCCCGATCTTGAGAACTGACATATTAGCCTACGCATACAACGATAACACACGTGGGTCATAGTGCATGTTTACATCTCCAAATGGCTAGTTTTCTTATGAATGTCCGAGATATTTTTCTTATTTATTAAAATAAATAAATAAATAAATAATAATAACAATTATACAGAACCCATGAAGAGCCCGTTAGAAAATCCGCCAAAGCTATATTTAAAATGAACAACATTAGCACCACCGCCGTAGCTGTACAATCTGCATTAATGTTTGTTTCAGTTTTAATTAACAAATACACCACGTTTGTTAATCCTTTTAATGAATAACTTTGCAAACGCCAGTTCATGCAGAAAAATCAGTGGTTTGCAAGTATATACATAACAGGCTTTTGACTTTATTCATGCTCAGAAAACATAATGCTGATAAAGAAAATAGGAACAGAAATATATTACTTTTTTGAATATATTAATTCAAGAATTCAATAGCATTACTTAGCTACATGAATATGGGGTAGTGTAAAAGTAATGCTTGCGGAATGCCAAACCAGATGAAAAATAGAAGTGGAGGCAATGATCAGGAAACCCTCATCAGAGACACCATAGCAAAGAAACACAAACATGAAACAACAGACCCCAATGGAAACACCAATAGCGGAAAGCCACAAGGACAGTTACTTTCCCACAAAATGGCCAATAGGCTATCCAAAATAAAATAATATAAGCGACACGAACACCCAAAGACAAACCATAAAAAAATAAACCGCTACAGAAGAACCGCCTTGGAACGGTCAGCGGAAACGAATTCCACTGGGGGGCTTAAATCGATTTTACGTGGCCACAATCCTCGCCCTTACTTCCGTCGCGATTTAGACAAATAATTTGTTCAGTCCGCACGAAGGCCTCCTTACTCATCAGTGCAACGACACTGCGTTTGAGTACTGGAACAGTCTGGTGTGGAGCTAAACTCGTAAGGATTCCATACGCATATGGTCATATATATATTTTTTTTCGAATGGATATAAAATTGCGTTTTTGTGCTAAAACCCTCACGCGCAAGTAACTACCGGTATATTGCATCACACTTGCGGTCATATATCTAGACCCCGCCCTTCGGGGCTTGAAGAAATAGATGGGCTGCATGATGCTTCCCCGCAGAGCTGAAACCGACCCGTTCACGAGTACTTGTAATCCGCTTAGAGGATCTAAGCCTGCCCAGGCAATGCGGTGCGACTCAGCCCGTCCATGCTTATAAACCCTATTGATTTTATTGGGCGGCGGGGTTTGGGATGTCATTTCATCTCAATGTTGGGTAAAAGTCCCACAAAATTGGAAGCAACGTCTCAAAAGTGACGTTTACAGTGTTGACGGGGACGTTAAACTTCAAATCAAACAAACAAACAGTGGTTTTTGTGACATGACGTTAACTACAAAATAATATCAACGTTTATCATATGACGTCGCGTCTGAGAGTGTAATAACGCCATGTAATATTTTCGATAATCCACTAGTGGATTAAATATGCAAATTACCCAGATACGTCCCGTAACGTCCTTAACGACGTCGCGTTTACTAATGGCGGAATATTGATATTTTTTGTAAACAATCGTGAATAAAATGCGTTTTAAATGTCATATGATAAATAGAATCTTGCATTCGTGCTCATGTATTATTGAATTTATTAAACTCGTTGAGGAAAAGGGATAAAATGCTCGGCAAAGCCTCGCATTTGATCCATTTTCCTCAACTCGTTTAATAAATTCAATAATACATGATCACTCATGTAAGATCCTCCATATAACGCTGCTTCTCTTATATTGCCTGTATTCCAACGGGACATTTGTGACATGCGTGGCTATTCTCAGTGGTAGCTAAAAGACTAAAAGACCACAAACCCCTGTGTGTTGCATTTTCTTTATGACTATCAAAATTACAAAATAATGGAAACAAAAGAACATACACAGACACACCATTTTTTCTAGAAAAGAAATAGAAGTGAAGTCAATGACCAGGAATCAGGAAAGCTGTTAAGGTTCAGGTCCCGGCTCAAAGTTTAACCCCCCCCCCCCCCCATCCCTTCCGGGTTTTTTTATTTTTATTTAATTAAGTATTTGCTGGTCGTAAAAGTCAGTATCTTATATGTTTATCAAATTTGTGTTTGGTGCAAGTTTTGTGTTTTATTCGCGACTTCAAGTCACCAACACTTTCTCTTCTTTCTGTGGCTTCAGATGTCTGTAACTTTTTCTGGTTGATAATCTGTTCATTCTACAACAGCGTATTTTGGAACAGAAATGAAGGCAATAATCAGGAATCGATACAATTACCTTACAACAAAGAATAAACAAACCCACGAACAACAAATAACACACAAACTTTGTTTGAAAACATAGTGTGGCAAAGAAAGCTTATTTTTATGTTTTCATTTATTTGTTTGTGTATTCTTTGTATTGTTTTCTGGCGAAAAAATGTGCACTGCAGTGGTTAACCGTTTACGTATAAAAATCAAAAATGAGTTCCTTTAAGAGCAATGAAAACATTCATAAGATAGAAGATGGGTCATACTACGTAGTTTCGGCTAATAAAGCCTCATCAGTGACCCTGTAAGGATCCGGCAAAGAAAGCCAGAGGAAGCATACTGCAATTTTGCGAAGTTCGAATAGGCAGTCGATTCAAAGACTGATATAAATCAAATGGGGTCCAAATAATTAAAAACCTGTCTAGAATACGAGTCTAAACCAATAATTTATTTCTGATTTCTCAGAATATCCACGCTGATCTCAAAGGACCAAAAGTAAAATATAAGCCTGCCCAGGAAAAGTATGGATAGGTAAACTGACCGGCTCAAAAATGACCTAAATTAGTGTTGACTGTGCCGTTAAACGCCAATACAAACAAAACAAATGTTCTTTGTATTGCAATGATCATTGCAAATAAGAGATATATCTACTTAATTTTCAAAAATCCATGTTTAGAGACTTGGAAATAGAAGTGAAGGCAATGACCAGGAATCGATTCAATTACTTCACACGCCAGTCCCACCAAGACACCAAAGACGGCATTTATCCCAACTAGGTGTAATGATCAGGCGCAGTAAATGGCATGCGTATAGCTGCAATACACGAATAAACAGTGTACTCACTTCCGTATGTGTTTACAGCAATTTTCTGGAAGCAGAAGATAGAAACATTGCCTAGTAACTAGTTTCAATGAGTTAGGTTTGCAGAGACAGTTATAACTCTCACTGCTCAGCCCATAGGATAATATCGACCAAAAACCAGAAACCCGAAGATGGCTGCAATTTCGTTTCTTCATATGGGAGATTTTGTGAGGCATAAATTAGTGGTATCAGTTTACCATGCAAGCTGGGTTAATATCGAATTCATAAAGAATAAAATACTTCGAGGGATGAAAGAGATCGTTTTTGAATTTCATTTATTTGATGGCTGAACGAAACGATTATCACAACGTATTGTACCTTGACAGGTTTTCTCGTGACGTGGCTGACGTTTATTTACCTAGTTTTCTCGTGACGTGGCTGACTTTAATTTGGCTAGTTTTCTCGTGACGTGGCTGACTTTAATTAAGCTAGTTTTCTCGTGACGTGGCTGACTTTAATTTAGCTGGTTTTCTCGTGACGTGGCTGACGTTTATTTGGCTAGTTTTCTCGTGACGTGGCTGACTTTAATTTAGCTAGTTTTCTCGTGACGTGGCTGACTTTAATTTAGCTGGTTTTCTCGTGACGTGGCTGACGTTTATTTGGCTAGTTTTCTCGTGACGTGGCTGACTTTAATTAAGCTAGTTTTCTCGTGACGTGGCTGACTTTAATTAAGCTAGTTTTCTCGTGACGTGGCTGACTTTAATTTAGCTGGTTTTCTCGTGACGTGGCTGACGTTTATTTGGCTAGTTTTCTCGTGACGTGGCTGACTTTAATTTAGCTAGTTTTCTCGTGACGTGGCTGACTTTAATTTAGCTGGTTTTCTCGTGACGTGGCTGACGTTTATTTGGCTAGTTTTCTCGTGACGTGGCTGACTTTAATTTGGCTAGTTTTCTCGTGACGTGGCTGACTTTAATTAAGCTAGTTTTCTCGTGACGTGGCTGACTTTAATTTAGCTGGTTTTCTCGTGACGTGGCTGACTTTAATTTAGCTAGTTTTCTCGTGACGTGGCTGACGTTTATTTGGCTAGTTTTCTCGTGACGTGGCTGACTTTAATTAAGCTAGTTTTCTCGTGACGTGGCTGACTTTAATTTAGCTAGTTTTCTCGTGACGTGGCTGACTTTAATTTAGCTAGTTTTCTCGTGACGTGGCTGACGTTTATTTGGCTAGTTTTCTCGTCACGTGGCTGACGTTTATTTGGCTAGTTTTCTCGTGACATGGCTGACGTTTATTTGGCTAGTTTTCTCGTGACATGGCGGACTTTAATTTACCTAGTTTTCTCGTGACGTGGCTGACTTTAATTTAGCTTGTTTTCTCGTGACGTGGCTGACTTTAATTTAGCTTGTTTTCTCGTGACGTTGCTGACTTTAATTTAGTTTGTTTTCTCGTGACGTGGCTGACTTTAATTTACCTATTTTTCTCGTGACGTGGCTGACTTTAATTTAGCTAGTTTTCTCGTGACGTGGCTGACTTTAATTTACCTAGTTTTCTCGTGACGTGGCTGACTTTAATTTAGCTAGTTTTCTCGTGACGTGGCTGACTTTAATTTAGCTAGTTTTCTCGTGACGTGGCTGACGTTTATTTGGCTAGTTTTCTCGTGACGTGGCTGACGTTTATTTGGCTGGTTTACTCGTGACATGGCGGACTTTAATTTAGCAAGTTTTCTCGTGACATGGCGGACTTTAATTTAGCTAGTTATCTCGTGGCATGGCGGACTTTAATTTAGCTAGTTATCTCGTGACATGGCGGACTTTAATTTAGCAAGTTTTCTCGTGACATGGGTGACTTTAATTTAGCTAGTTATCTCGTGACATGGGTGACTTTAATTTAGCTAGTTATCTCGTGACGTGGCTGACTTTAATTTAGCTAGTTATCTCGTGACATGGCGGACTTTAATTTAGCTAGTTATCTCGTGACATGGCGGACTTTAATTTATATATATATATATATATATATATATATATATATATATATATATATATATATATATATATATATATATATATATATATATATATATATATATATATATATATATATATATATCTTTATTTCCTCCAAATATGAAGATTACATAAAACATGAACATTTAGAAAACAAATACTATGAACACATATACAGCTATATACAAACAAGAGGTGACTACAATACGATCTCGATACCTCAACCACCGTTTGAGGTATCAGGACTGTTTAGAAATGTGCTATGTTATCAGTGGGACTTCAGAGCCACTGAAATTACTGAGTATTTTGGAATAATCAATGTTTTGCTGTGAAGCTCAATAAATATCTACCCTGCAATGCCGCAGTACACACTTACTCTTGGTCTCATCTACTCACCCAAAAAGTCTGTGTACGACACAGAGCGATGCCACGCTGACCTCGGCTCTGTATTCTCGTGACGTGGCTGACTTTAATGTCTTTGCAGTTTCGTCAACCTGTTCCATATATTCGCGGAGCTGTAGGCTAAAACTATTTTACAAAAACAAGGGCAGCTAACTACAAAAAATAGCACAGCCAGCACTCCTTGGCCACAATATGTTTTCTTTAGAGTTCCCTGCCCTACATCACGTCTCCCTGCCCTACATCATAATGTAGATTATATTTTCTTGTCCTTTGTGATCATTGATTCCATTGGGGAATTTTGAAAATATCTGAGGGTCACTGATGAGGCCTAATTGGCCGAAACTAGCTAGTCTGGCCCAGAAAACATGTACACTCCATATGTTTTGGTTGTGTGGTGTATTCCTTGCTTCCAAAGGATAACCCTTTTATAGAACACATATTCAATATATTTCTTAATTGTTTTCAAGATACTTAATGTAATAACTAAGTACGGGCAAAATTCATTCTGTCAGATAACTCGAGAGCTAAAATAATCAAATAAGTTTTGAATAGTTAGATTCTTTGGAAGCAAAGAATACACCAAATAAACAAAAATAGCATATTCGGTTTTATAGAGTCTGTTCATGACCAGTACTGAAATGTGCAAAACCGCTCAGCCAAAGTGATGCGAGCCTGGCCGTCCCTACATATAAACCATTTTGGTTTGTTTTGGTTTTTACGACCGCCACATGGCACAACACCAGCTGCAGTGAAGATGAATAGGTTCTAGTTAGATCCTATCGATGCAAAGAATACACATGTTACTTCATTCCTTGATTTATCTGTGCGGTGCCATCTACATATTCCATATAAAGGGAAACTTCGTCAACCCGAACACTACTGGCTCGTATACCTTGACTAATCTGAACTCGTTCTTGGGTCCCTAGAGCATTTATCTCATATACAGTAAAATCCCTATATTCAGACCACCTTTGGGACTGTTCAAAAGTGGTCTTTAAGTTGGTCCCTAACCAGTACATAGTCTTCACAGAAATTACAAAGGAATAATAACTGCACACTTCTAAGGAAGCTTTTTAAACCAGAATTGGTCTTAATTTTAGGTGGTCTTATCAGCAGAATTTTGCTGTATATCCAGTTAACCATATAGTCTTGGAGGCTTGTTAGATTTTATTTTAAACAGTATGTTCTGTTTACTCATATATAATAAGAAGAAAGAAGCATAAATCCGTAAGTGATCTCCGTGAAGTCTTTTGAACTGGCGCAATGATTTACTCTCAATCTGCCAAAAGCTATGTTTTTGACCATCACATACCCACAAAGACAGAAAGTCCGGGAATAAATACTAAGGGGAATCTGATGAGTAAATATGCATACTATTATTGTACTACTATATCATCATGGTCATCATCATCATTAGCATGATCATGATCATCATGATCATCATCATCATCATTAGCAACAATATCGGCGATGACTCAATATCGTTTGTGTTATCTTTTTCAGCACGACTCAAACGGTGAAAAACAAGAAATAAAGGAGTACAAAAGAGTTGCCATTGTTGATGATTTCTTTGACATTATCTATGGCGTGCATGTGGAGATGGATGGACGAGGTGGTAAACACGCCGGACAGAAAAGAACGTACAGAGCAGTAAGTGTCATTGCAGTTACGTCGCCAGTTGTCTTAACATATACATAAACTAGCTATCAGCCGTTTACATATCCCCGCACTTATTAGATATTCCTAGCCTTGAATTTGTTCTTCAAATCCATACCGAATCCCAGAAAAAGGGTGCCCCATGAGTTTGTGATGTAAAAAAGAAAAGAATATACAGACTATTGGATTCCATTTACTGTGATCTTTAATGTAGCTCTCCCAACACATCATGTTTTGTTTTAAACGAGTTTCATCCCCTTTAGGATCTAAAGAGGTCAGTCACCTTTACCTGAATTGGGCATATCACCAACTGTTTTCTGTAAGTAGTACATATCCCAGTTAATTGAGGAGGTCCAGACCAGGCTTCTGCTTCTAGTCGGGCCAACCGGTGGCTAGGATAACTGTTGGTTTTATTTTGCTCCAGCATTTCAGGTATTTCATGCTGTCGAGTCCTCGTCGTTATTTCATCTCCGTATGTATGTGTTTACTTTTTTATGTTCTCGGAGATGTTGCACTAATAAATTCTTCATGCGGACTGAACAAATTATTTGTGTTAACTACGACGGAACCAAGGACGAGGACTGTGGCCACGTAAAGTCGATTTATGCTCCCAGCCCCAACCCTCACCCAAGTGAATAACTTTGACTGACCTTTCCAAGGCGGTTCTTCTGTCGTGGTTTATTGTGGTTATAGTTTGTCTTTCATGTATTTATTGGTAATATTATAATGTTATTAATCAAGTTTCGTATTGGCCCAGTTACAGGTCCGAGGTCTGCTGTATTGGCACGAGGCCGAAGGCCGAGGCCAATACAGCTGACCGAGGACCTGTAACTGGGCCAATTCGAAATTGCTTGATTAATGACAATTTTATTAATTGACACAATTAAAAACATGATTTATGATTTTGAATATTGGTTGATCTTGTGTAATATTGGATAATCAATTAATAAAATAATTTTATTTTGGACAGCCGTGTGGCCAGTTTTTGGGCAAGTAACCGCTTTTGGCTTTCCATTTTCATTATGGTGAAGTTAGTTTATGTTTGTTTTTCCCTCTAGTGTCATGGGTAGGCATGTATTGATTCCTTATCATTGCCTCCACTTCTGTATCGAGGTTACAAACCCTTTTACAAGTTCAACCAAATCGAGTACGCATTTTGTCTTGCTCATAACCCGGCAGGCACATGACGTACTTGTGACGTCACATCGACGTCGGTGCAACGTCATGACGTTTATGCAACGTCACATCGAGAGGTTGCACCGACGTTGATTTGACGTTGCCTTAGCGACTTGTGCCTGCTGGGAAATATTAAAATTCCAGCAGTTACAAACAGTTGTTGGCATTTTTATATTTACGAGCAAGACAGATATTTTCTACCTATCTGAACAGAAAGTTATTAAATGACTATCCTGCATTGTTCGTAGGTCATCCGTATTAACACTGGGGTCAAAATTCATGTTTTTAATGATGAATTAATCAAGTAATTCCGTAGACCAGTTACAGGTCCGAGATCTGCTGTATTAACCTCGGGCTTCGGCCTCGGGCCAATACAGCAGACCTTGGATCTGTATCTGGGCCAAAACGAAATTGCTTGATGTATAACATTATAATATACCGGTTGTGTATGAGCATTAAACTTTTCATACTCAAGTGAGATTAGCAAGAAAATATGTTTTATAACTTCGGACCTTGTCTATACACTCAGTTTATAAGTGGGATATGATAAGTCACCGCACATGACGGATGTTCTTTGTTGTTCACAACAGTGTCAGCCGGCCTCTGTACCTCAGTCGAATGGGCGTCTGACTGGTTATCAGGGGGTCGCGGGCACAATATTTGCCGGGTTGACCTGGCTGGTGATCAGGGGGTCGTGGGCTCAATATCTGCCGGGACGAAGTGGCTGGTGAGCAGAAGGTCGCGGGCCCAATATCTGCTAGGTCAACCTGACTGGTGATCAGGGGGTCGAAGTTTCAATATCTCCCGGATCGACCTGTCTGGTGATCAGGGGGTTGCGGGCACAATCGCTGCCGGGTCGACAACATTCTTTCATGGAGATTTGTCATGACATTTTTCTACGGTTATCCTCTACCTTCCTTTGGTTGCCAGTTTTCGGCGGAAGAATTTCACCGTACTGGTTAACCGCTAATGTTAAGCCTGTCCAGGAAAAGTGCGATTAGGTACACTGACCGGCTTGTTTGGTACACTGACCGGCTTGTTGGGTTGATAAACCCGAAAGAAAGAAACATGATTCAGAAGTGGTGGAGTGTCCTTTTCTAATCGTTTGTTTGGCTCATGTGATAATCAACTTTCCAATCAAATCTTAAATAAAACACGACCCGCCGGATGCTTTTAGCTTTATGAGTGTTACCATATATTGGTATGGCGGCCATTTTGGTCATGTGACCTGGACCTAAAACGGTTCCCCCAATAAATGCGCCTTGTCGTAAGGAGCAAAAATATATCTTATACTTAAGTACTGTATTCTGAATCGTTTGCAGGATAAAATGCATTCTTACTTTTCCAATACAAAAGCATATGTGTCAAAGTTTGACCTAGGCACAAAGAATGTCAAGGTCAACCCAGGGTCACCATTTTAGCACTTTATGATGGGCCTACGTCCCAGATGCTATTTATCAAGTTTCGTGGAAATCTGCCCAGTGGTTCTGGAGAAGACTATTTTTGAAGGGTTTTTACCATATATGGCTTGGCGGCCATTTTGGTCACGTGACCTGGACCCCATGAGTAAATTATGGTGTTACCCATCCCATAGAGGCTCCATATGAAATTTGACTTCAATCGGCCCAACGGATTCCGAGGAGAAGCAGTTCGAAAATTTTCACATTTTTCGCCTCGGCGAGGCTATACTAAATGGAATGCAATATTTGGCAAGTTCATTGGTTAGGTCTCATTGATATCTATCAGTATGCCAAAAAATTATTTAAATATTCCAATCGGTTAAGTCACTATCACCAATTTTCACAAACGGGTTACGGACGGACAGACAGACTTACAGAATGACACCGTGATTTTAGGGCACTCTTAGAAAATCAACCGACGGTCGTGCAATATAACAAGGGCAGGTTAGATTACAATGCAGCTCCGTATAAATTCGGGCAGTGCAATTTCTACATTTTATCTTACTTGAAGATCAATGCTGGCCAGTGGCTGAATGTAAGGAAAAGAATTTCGTCAGCTGTGTATTATCCCACATTATTTTACACATTATGTAGGAGAAGAAAAACAGCAATAGCTCATTTGTTTGCTCCATTAATATGAATGTAATCCTTCCACTCTTACGGGACACCACAGTAAACCAAACCTTGAATAGTGAATAGAAGGGTTCACAAGTTTACCTATTGTTGCTCAAAACAGCGATTGTCTTTGCAGCAGACATAAGTATTGTTTTTTATGCACCCCCCCCCCCCCCACTCCCGAGAACAAGAGAATCTTTGATAGGGGGGGGGGGGCGGGGGCACATAGTATTTGCCCTGTCTGGCTGTTTGTTTGTTTGTTTGTCTGGCCTTCACAAAAACTTTAACCTTGATCATAACTTCAAAAGTATTTGACCTAGCCCCATGAAACTTCACACACTTATTTACCATCACAAAGGCTACATTCTGACCAAGGGCCATAGCTATGTTGTCATTTTTGGCTGAATTACCTCCCCTTGAAATTTTGCCGAAGAAAAAAACCCTCAGAAATTGGCTCCCACGGGAGCATTGGTCACTTATAGTGACAGCTCTTGTTTTTTTTTTGTTTTTTTCTTGTTTGTTTTTTTACTTCTAAAAATGTCAACTTTTCCATTAAACTTTATTTTAACTGCTTCAATGACATGTATATGTAACAGACAAATATATATTATCCAGGATTTGACATTAAGCCAAAGGCTTGTGCTTTGGCTTGTGCGGTGGCCATCGCCAACTGCAACTACTTTATATATTCAGCAAAACGATTCAAAATGTCACTTCAAAGTAGAAGTAAAACAAAGATCAGGAATTGATACAATTAACTTACTCCATCCATAAAAGACACCAAAGGGAAAGAAATACAAACATTAAGCGACCAGACCATAATGGAAACCTAAACAAAGGAAGGCCATATGGACAGTTACTTTCCCACAAAATGGCCATATGGCCATCCAAAATTAAAAGACACAAGTGATACACACAGTAAGTAACAAACAACAACATAAATAAATCGCCACAGAAGAGCCGCCTTGGAACGGTCAGTGGAAGATTTCCACTGGGGGGCTTAAATCGATTTTACGTGGCCACAATCCTCGCCCTTACTTCCGTCGCGATTTAGACAAAAATTTTGTTCAGTCCGCATGAAGGCCTCCTAACTCATCAGTGCAACATCTCCGTGAACACAGAAATCAAAGAACCACAGAGGTGAGACAACGGTGAGGACTCGACAGCAAGAAACCACTGAAATGCTGGAGCAAAAGAAAACCAACAGTTAGACTCCGATGAGCCCGACCAGAGACAGAGCAACAGGCACCAACCAACATTATCTCTTTAATTTTCAATAAGCCTTTACGTTGGAGCCGTCATAGAATCTGAGGCCTGACCCACCGGCGTGCAATTAAAGAGGGAAGCAAAGTTGCCAACCGTGATTGGGTTAACTACCATGCATGCAGTCTGTCGTATAATATCCATGTTGTACCCAATCTTTTTATATCGAAGAATGATTTTACGAAATTGGGTGCTGAAGTCATTGCGGTTATATATTTTTTTGAATTTATATACTAAGTCACCATAAAATTCGGGTTCCGATAGACCTTGTTGCAGAAGAGATTTAAGTCCAATATTGAATTTTGAAATTAAATCAGAATGGCGTCTATAAAATTTTGAAAAGGCTTTGCGTAGTTTATGGTACCGATAACCCTGATTAAGGAGTTTAGCCGTTAATAATTTATTACGAGTGTTGAAGTCAGTTACATGACTACACACTCTAGCAAATCGAATTAATTGCGAAATATAAACGCCATAGGATGGCGCACGAGGAACATCACCATCCAAAAAAGGAAAATTTACAATCTCAAAATCAAAGTCATCGCGTTTATCATAAATTTTGCACGAAACAAATCCATCTACAATAGATAGATGTAAATCCAAAAACGGGGCCTCGTTATCAGAAGAATTTGCTTTATTTAACTGAAGTTCTAGGGGGTAAATCTGACTGATCAAACCATCAAAATAGGTATTATCAATATTTAATAAATCATCTAAATATCTAGAAGTAGAGCTAAAAGCTACAATAATTTCAGATTGGTTATCAATGGAAAGCGACAAAATGAAGTCTCTTTCATAACAATACAAGAACAGATCAGCCACAAGAGGTGCGCAATTAGTACCCATCGGAATACCCACAATTTGTCTAAATAACTTAGTACCGAATCTAATATAAATATTGTCAAGTAGAAAGGTGAGGGCATCACACACTTTCTGACATGACCAAAGTGTATAATTCTTATGCTCTTTAGAAGTGAAAAATGCATTTCTGACATTACATGCAAGATAGAGAGAATCTTCTCTGTGAGTATACTTTTATGTCCAAAACCCAATTTGTCTACTTCCCTGAAATCTACCTCCAAAGCCCACGGCTTACAACAACACATAAAACCTGTTATCTGTGAAGTTAAATAAATTATGGTGAAAACGCACCCATATGGCATAGTGCATTCTTTCATTGCTTCCAAACCGACCATTTTTCTGATGAAAATGTGTAATATTTTTCCTATTTCTACTACAAGCATAGATGATGAGTGTTCTTAAGAACAGTGCCAGTATGTTGTTTCCACGCAGAACCGAAAATAACCGCACATGAGTACTGGTAAACCGCTTAGAAGGACTAAGCCTGCCCAGGCCAAGTGGTGCGTGTTAGACCGTCCAATGCATAAAATCACTATTGGTTTTACTAGGTGGCAGGGTTTCCACTGAAATCTTTCCACTGACCGTTCCAAGCGGTTCTTCTGCGGCGGTTTATTTATGTTGTTGTTTGTTACTTACTGTGTGTATCACTTGTGTCTTTTGATTTTGGATGGCCATATGGCCATTTTGTGGGAAAGTGACTGTCCTTATGGCCCTCCTTTGTTTAGGTTTCCATTATGGTCTCGTCGCTCAATGTTTGTGTTTCTTTCCCTTTGTTGTCTTTGATGGGTCGAGTAAGTTAATTGTATTAATTCCTGATCTTTGTTTTACTTCTACTTTGAGATGTAATTTCATCTTAGTGTTGGGTAAAAGTCCTACAACATTGCCAGCAACGTCTCCAAAATGACCTAAATAGTCTTGACGGGGACAATAAACCACGATTCAAGAAAAATACAACATTCACAATTTAGCAGAGATAGGGTAAATAATACTGACCCCTGTAAACCACAGTTATCTCTTTATTAAGTGGGAAATGCAGAGGTGTTTATTACACTGACTTGTAAACTAGATGATAAGCTTAGCGATACAAGAATAGCTTCGCAGTTAGCGAGGGAGCCTCTGTCTACTGGAACGTACATGTTGTAGATCATCCAAATGTAAGAAATTACAAATTCAAACAATAATAAACAAACAAAACAAACAGTTGCTTTATTCAAGCTCACGTGTGAGCAGACATCCATGTATAGCATATCATTGTGGCGAGAACATGAGAACGCTTAAGAAAGAATAAAGGGAAACGAAGTTGTTAACATGTAGTAATAAGGTGATGAACTCTTGTTGTTAACAGTATAGTGGTAATGAACTCTTTCACAAGAGGAGACGGGGTGGGGGAGGGGGTTTTGTCATTGCATTTTTTCATATAACAAATTTAAAGTCGACTCTAATATTATTTGACTCAGAAATACTATCAAATTAAAACGGTGTCTCTGATGGGAGCTGAAGGTTAATTGTATCGATTTATTATCATTGCCTTCCCGCTGGTTTAGAACAATAATAAAAATCTTGCAGGTACATTGGACAGATTAGACGCCACAGAACGCGGCGTCTGGTCTATACGTTTTGCATGAAATACAGAAATTCAAGGATAAAAAAGATTTAATTCTTCATTCGGGAACAGTTTTCCAACATAGAGACAATCGACCCACCAGCGTTGTGAGTGTTTTGTTCCCCTTTGTTATTAAATATATAGGCCTATCCTTCACAACACCAGAAATAGCATTTTCAGGAGAAAAAAGGTAATATTTTGCTTGAAAACACTACTTTCATATATTGTTAGTGCTCATCAAATCCACCTTTATGAGGCGATTCTAACGATTATCCGCACTCTAAATTTTGGAGCAAAAGTAAGTAAACATAAGTAGGCCATCATGTATAGCTTTCCTCTTTAATTGCACGCTGGTGGGTTGGGTTTTAGACTCCTTGATGGCTCTGGTTTACAGCTATTTATTAGTTGGGCTCTAATGTTCCAATGTCGTTGTCTGTAGCACCCGGTGACTCAACGCGTGTTATTGTCGTCCTTGGGTCAACTTGGCTTTAATTGTGATTTCTTTGTTGTCCGAATTAATTCATTTATGAGTTAGAAAATCTTCGTGCGGACCGAACAACATTGAAAGTGAGGGTGAGGGTAACGATCCCGTAAAATATACTTAAACCCACCAAATTTTACCCAAGTCGGTGCTTTTGCTGTGTTTCATTAATGTTTGAAGTGGTGATTCTGATTCTTTCAGCAAGCATGTATTTTGTTCCCATTTAGTAACGTTTGGAGTCACCACCTGTTTAAGAAAGAGATTCTGACTCAGTTTACCAGCTGCCTTTTTTGTTGACTCCATGTCTTGTGATGTTGTGGTGGTGGGGGATTAGGGATCTGACTGTATCAGTTCCTGATTGTTTTCCTTTTTAATTTACTAGGGCTATTTAGTTAACATTATGTAACTAGTATTAACTGGGCAACTAAGGATAGTTTTGCATGGTGTTCTGGTTTTCATACACATATACCATACTCATACTCATATGTCAGGTATCTATTGCCCGGGCGTTCAACTGACAATGACTAATAGTTGGGCAAAGACTGCTATATGCTTTATTTTCCTTCTGCTTCTTCACATTTATTCATTTTTCTAGTTCTTACTTCCCCACTCCCTCTCTTTCTTACATCTCCTCTATTTTTCTTCTATTTCTTTTCTCTCGGAGACGACATGAAATAACCTACAATGGTTGGCTTGTTAAAATTAGAAAATCCTCATTGTTACTGCGACCACTAGCCTTTGGGTATCTTTATCATTTTTCTACGACGGGGAGCCTATGATTCTACACGTGCAGGACAAGCAAAATCTACATCGGGTAAACGGAATCTGATACAGACCATAAATTAGCCGAGACAAAGTAAAATGTTTCTTCAACCACACGGACAAAGAAAAGCAGTAATGGGCGTCAATGGCCACTCAGTCCAGCGTCAGCCTACTGTTAGAATGAAGAGACTTTGGATGAACGGACGTCCATTTACCGCCCAGGAAAGACTCTGATCCGACTGCGCAGATATGATCTGAGTCTTTGCTTTAGTCACATATCTCTTGTCGCAGTTAAAATTACCTGAGAAAATTACTGACCAGTTCGTGTAACACCACACCTACCGAGTAACGGTAAAAAGCTGTGACCGGCTGACCGCACCTATCCAATATCAATTAATTCCGGGCATTTCGCACAATTAGCAGTGTCGGATGATGACAAGAGATTAGAAATCAGAGTGTAATTAGTCCTGGGCTAGCGACGCACAGTTTGCATGCCTGACAGACACAAAACCGATATATGCTCTATTAGGCCGATTCTTTGTGACAATGTATATTGTGGTTAGATTAAAAACCGACAGCAATGCGCAGTACTTATTACTGAATACAAGTGCATGCCTGATCATAATCGAGGATTGCTTTATGATCAAAAGTTTTAACATGTACCCCATCATTAATGATTCGGTGATAGTTCTCCACATAAGTCTAGAGTCCTCAAAATGGGTTGGTGGCAAACATCGTAGATCTGGACCAGACGCAACAAAACGCGTCTGATAGAGATCTTCATAGATAGTTTGCTGACAATTCGGAAAATTTGTGAAAACTTAGAAGGAATTAACTTAGCCACTCATTCTTTTCGTTGCAACTGGACTTGTCAAAAGGTACATACTATAGTTTACCAACGACCTTTGAGAGTTCAACGTTCAAGCGTGGCAAGACAATTCCATGTTTTAGGGAAAGCAGGTTTCGCAATTTTTTCACGGGATTTTAAAATTATAAATAAAGTTTTTTTTGATAATGTCAGTGTGTAGAATCCGTGGGCAAGTGGCTAGTATGATGCAGTATGAATCTCAGTTAAACTATATCTCCCAATGTAAAATCCCAACTGAAGGCGACTTACCTAAAACACGGACTAACCCAAAATTAAAAGTGCAGTCACGTCTCACTGCGTTTTGAAAGACTATAGGCGGGTGATTCTATATAATAATTATAGAATGGGTAACAGCATGTAACAGCGTGTATGATTGTACAACCGTTGGTATTATGGCTACAGTTATAATTGCCGCTCATCAACCAGGACCACCGTCAATGTTATGTATGATATCACCACGTTAACACGTGAGCGTAACGAAATCTAGTAATTTCCCCTTTCATACTGAGGAAAGTCGGGCTTTCAAGGCTATAGAGTAATTTTCCCAAGCCTTTTTTTAAACTTAGAACCGCATCGCCAAGGAGTTTCTAATCCTCACCGACAAGGTTCTATTTAGTTCAAACAGAATATGTGTTTCAGAAATAAGAAAAAAATATTCGTTTCATTCCGAAACACTGCTTTGAAAAGGATGCCTTTTTTCTAATATAATACATCCATTCAATCTTAGAAATTAGCAAATGAAAACGGCTGATGAAACCGTTTAGTAAGAAGTTTTACAGATAGTTCCCTTGATATTCTCAGGTATTAGGACCTACCCAGCTATCTGAAACCCGCCACGCAAAACAAACTTCCCAACAACTGTAGTGCTGGATCCTGTGTTGGTTAGTTCTAACACAACTCTGAATAACTTGCAAATGCGAACGGATATAATGGCCTATTGCTGTCCAGTTACATAGGTGATGACACTAGCAGCAAGCCGCTAGACAATCTTGCTAAAGTTGATTAATTTAAACAATGGCGTTTTATATGAGTCGCGTAAATAATAAAAAACGTGTCTTAGGACTTATGTGCCCAGCGAAGACTCAGATTAGCCTGTACGTTATCAAGGTCTCTTGAACCTATAAGCTTAACCATATACACAGGGTAGACCTATCATTCAATACCATGTGTTCTGACTGTGAGTATATCGGTGAGCAGGCTGACCCCAGTCTATGCTGGGAAGACCTGTCATTTCAGCCCATGCGTTCAGACTGTGAATATATCGGTGAGCAGGCTGATTCCAGTCTTTGCTGGGAAGGCCTTCCATTCCATCCCATGTATTCTGACTGAGAGTATATCGATAAGCAGGCTGAACACAGTCTTTGCTGAGCGAACACGCTATAAGACACAATTTAGCTTGTCGGTCTTGGAAATATGGACACCCGTGGAGAAGAGGTGTCGAATCGGTTAGACTCATTAGATGTCCACCTGTCAAATAGAAGCCAAGTAATGAACACCTTGGTATATAGTAGCACTTCCCACAGACTCCCCGTATTTATTTTATACATAGCAGTGAAATCAATGCATATCTGACACAAATAAAACTGATATTGTGAAAATATAAATATAAATTATATTTTCACAGTGAAAAAATAACTTGACCGTGTTATTTCACAGTAGCATCCCGGACTACTTTTCTCGCCAAAATCCATATGTTATTTATAAAATAATTCTGTAAAATACTTTGAAAAGCACTGTTTGAACTGTAGAAATGCTATATTCAAAATGGCGATCTTTTTATGTTTTGAAACTGACAGTTGTGACGTCATAGCCAAGGCGAAATTGGGACGTAAGATCCGATTGAGCAATTACAGTAAGTGTCCTAAAATATTATAAAATAAAAAGAAAATTTACCTTTTTTCGATAAATATAAAAAACATTTCATCTCGTGTGTTGAAAACATCAGAATTTTCTGATATTTTAAACACACTCGATGACATATTTTTTTATATTTATCTCAAAAAAGTAAATATCCTCTATTTATTTAATACCATTCGATTGACTTTGTATCATATGGCGATGGTTGTTTAACGCTGTGGCTACGTAGGTCCGTAAAATACATAGAGGAGCTTACAAAAGTGGTCATTTCATATGCTATTTATGAAACGAGCCTTCGACGAGTTCCATTAATTCCACATGAAATGAAAACGAGTTTAAATTGGATTTTATGTTCTTTAGATTTGATTTTTTTTCCACAAATAAATGCATGGTTGACATGGACGTCGTCATGACATTACATAATCCCGCGAGAGTAGTCATACGATTTTTATTACACGACGTTATCCACTGCTTCTCATCGACGTCATATGATAAATAACGTGACCTACAAGCAACCATGTGTTATAACACGCGTGTGCTCATATATTTTATGACATGACGTTACCCACAAAATATGATAACAAGGCGTTTGCTTCTCCACAAGCAAATCACTGTTAAATCTTCACTTTCCGGACTTGTCGCCCTCATCAAACATTGATGCCTCTATTTTCCTAAGAACGTATTAACCCACGCATGCCAAAAGTCCCTAAAATTGAACAAGCGAACAGATCAGAGCTGACGATCCGTCTTATCAGGGACTACATGTACACGTTTTGTTTAATGTTAAAATAAATAACGTGAAGCTGTTCAGAAATACCTAAGATTGGAAATGGGCACTTCCTATGTTTTTTAGCTTCAATATTCTACTTGTCAATAATGGGCTAATGTTCTGAGACGGGATAAAACTGTCTATGACGGTAATCCTTGTCATATTGGTCCGTCACTCCATTGCAGCTCACCCATGTAAGACAAGTGGAATTTTTCATCAGGAAATCACGCCAATATAATTTTGAGCCCATTAAACTCACTTTTATATTGTAAAATTGTAAAACTGGGATTAACAGAGGTATACATTAGTACCATTATGTCTACTCGCAAACATACATTGTAAGTACTTATATGAACCTCCTCGTCGAGGCGGTTCTAACGAGTTCCCTTAATATGTGTTTTGATCAGAAATGTGGAAAATATCAGAATTTTTTTCTTAAAATTTTCGCTTTTTGGTGAGAAAATTTTCAGTATATTTGAATATGCGTGTTTTCGTAACAGGAACATCATAGCTTTGAAGAAGCAGATTTCCTGTTCAAGGGGTGGCTGATTTTTTTATATATTTAAAACTTACAAAAATCCCTGATATTTAATGAAACAGTGAAGACTGGTGAGATGCCGCGTTCTGTAGTGTCTGATCTGGGTCTTCACTGTTTGCCAGTACCCATCATTATGATAACAACCTATGTCTTGACGATTACACACCCGTGTCATATAGTGCATTTTTTTCATACCTCAGAAAAGGTAATTTTTTGATAAAAATGTGTGATATTTTTCTTATTTATACTCCATAGGTTTTGGGTGCTCGTTAGAACCGCCTGAATGAGGCGGTTCTAACGAGTATCCACAACCTATGTCTTGGAGCAGAAAGATAATCATGTATACTCGGATAAAGGTCAGAGGTCACAGTAACAAGGATGTGCAGTTGATTATCTTGTAAACCACACATTATAGAGAGAAAAGATGAATCTTTTAAATCCATCTTTACATTTTTTTTTCACGAATATTGCTGGGTCTTGTTAGAAGCAAACACTACCACAAATATTCATCGAAAAAGTAGCATTGAGCAGATTTAGATATGAACGAGTGTGCTGAGCCGCGCGGGTGTGTTATTACAATGCGAGATCTTCCTGGTCACATATGCCTTGCAATACCGTGCTTATTTTGTATGGAAACCTGAGGAAAAGGGAGTTCACTTGATACATCACATGCGGTGATATGAGCTGTAGTATTATTTCCCTTACAAAAGGCATATAAAGCGCCTGAAGACAAGGGTGCGTCCGCGCAAAGCTGGAAACGACCGAACTTTCGTGTAGTGGTAAACCTCTAAGTAGCCTGACCTGGGAAATGTGGTGCGATTTTGACCGCCCCTTAAACCCTAGTATTTTCTTCGAGTGGTTGGGCTTGAGATGCCATTTCGTCTCAATGTTAAGTAACAATCCAACGCAACTGGAAGCAACGTCTCCAAAATAAGCTAGATCGCGTTGATGGGGACTTCAAACCTCAATACAACAACTCAAAGCAATTTATCTTCCTGTCGGAAAATGATTTTTAAGCATTTCCCCCTAATTGTGTGGACTTCACTCTTGTTTTCTATTGTTTAATTCATTAATAGTCGATAACCCAGAAGGAAAGGTTGAAATAGGCATTTAATAAAATGAGGTAGACTATTTGAAAGGCACTTTTCTTCTACTCTTTTCTCTCTATCCTATTTATTTATTTATTTATTTATTTATTTATTTATTTATTTCTCTGACATCCATACAGTTTAATTTTTTGTGATCACGTAATAGTTTCTAAATAGGAATAGCACTACCGAGCACCGACAGAATGAAATTATGAAAAATTAGGAAAGACAGGAGTTAATTGTATAGTATACTACTTTACATTCACTTTGGCAAATACCATTTATAGCCATTTTAACGTGTTTTGGCTATTGCCAGTCGACTGGCAATAGACCTTTCTATATTTTTTACATCCTGGACACAAACATTTCACGCTCATATAAACGATGCAATTAGTTTCCGTATCATAAATTTTGCAAGTCCTTGAAGGCGTTAGAAAAATACACCTATATAATTTTGATCCCCTTGAACCTTATTTTAGTTAAACGGGGGTTTACATGGGTAAACCTTATTTTTCTTATTTCTGCTCATAAATATAGATTGTGGGTACTCGTTAGAACCGCCTCGATGAGGCGGTTCTAACGTATACCCACAAACTATATTTTGAGAAGAAATAAGAAAAATATCAAAATTTTTCATCTTGGAATCTTCGATTTTCGGCGGTAAAATTGACAACGTACAGGCGTGTTTTCGTAATGGAGTACCCAGACAACGAAGTGGGGGATAGAAAGCTGTACATTATTCTCCATTGTGGATACTAGCAAGAACAGCCAGAATGAGAGAGCAATCCACACTTTATTTGAAATAGCAACGAGGAAAATACCATCATTTTTAATCCGTAAAGTCGTCGTTTAGGTGATGAAAGAAAAAACTAAACTTTATTACAATTTGTTTTTCTCTTTCATGGCGCTAGGAATGAAATAATCAGACGAACATTGGCGATGTTTTTCCTTATTTATCCCTTTACCACTCAGGGATTTTGTGAATTTCGCTGATTTTCACAGTGTTGCACCTGACAGCAACTTCAACTAGCCATTGTTTCATAATGGATGGTCTGTTTTACACGAAACTAGGTATGAATGTTCATTGGGCAGTAGCCTTTCAAATGCAACCTTTCATGACTTGATCATTGTTGTCATGGTAAAGAGGGGGCATCTCAAAGTTGCCAAAAAGTGTGTTTTCACATGAATTTTTGACCCCATTTTAATATTCACACAGCTGTCAAGGCAACAATTAAGGTGTTTGGCACTGGCCATTTTCACTGTTTGCAGCATGTTTTATCAGCATCAATTTTCAGGTATTTTTGACCCCAGACACCCTCAGATATAAATTTTAGCGGCCGGTTGGGCCATACACCCAAAATTTTTCGGGACATGAGGGGGGCGTTGCCCCCCTTCAATCCCCCCCAGAATATTTTTAGTGGGGAGGCGCGCGAAAAAACAGGTCACTTTTTTGCCCAACAAATCCTAAAGCAAACATAACTATCCAGGGGTAGAAATGCAGATTTTAGGTGCTACTGGTGCTTGAAATGGGGGGGGGGGGGGTGCAGACACGTAAAAACACGTATCTGAGTGGTAAAGGGTTAACTGAAATCTGGGAACATACTGAATTTTAGCCTAAAATGCATTAATTATATCTGAAATATTGTTTCTTGCAATAAAATGATGTAAAAACATTATTTTGGTCAGTTGGGATTTTCTTCATTAAGCGCCACTCAAACCGTTATACGTTTTATTTAATAATGAGTGCTAATTAATGTGTATGAGTGAGATTCGATAAAGCTTCCATTCAGCAAGGCATCGACTATACGAGTACAATGTATCATAGAGTTGTGTTTGATTTGAGGTTTAACGTCCCCGTCAACACTGTAAAGGTCATTTTGGAGACGTTGCTTCCAATTTTGTGGGACTTTTACCCGACATTGAGATGAAATGACTTCTCAAGCCCTGTCGCTCGCTGAAACCAAGAGGGTTTATTAGCATGGACGGTCCGCCTCGCACCGCAGTTCCTGGACAGCTGGACAGGCTTAGATCCTCTAAGCGGTTTACTAGTACTAGTGTGCGGGCCGGATTCAGCTCTGCGTGGAAGCATTATGCAGCCCATATATTTCTTCAAACCCCTATTGGCGGGGCCGTATGTACCAAAGGGGCAGTTACTGTTACTGGTATTTCTTTCACACCATTAACTGGGGGCTAATGTTTTCAGGTGTACATATAATTATGTATTAGCTCTGACAATCATCGGTCATTGAGTTCATTTGGTATTATTTTGAAAATAGAGTTCTGCTTACGCCGGTGGTAGAAGGCGTGGCCGGTGTTGCACATTTCAGTACTGGTCATGAACAGACTAAAAAAACCGAGTCTACTATTTTCGTTTATTTGGTGTATGTCTTGCTTCCAAAGGATCTAACCTAAGAACTTATTTATTTTCACTGTAGCTGGTGTTGTGCCGTGTGGCGGCCGTAAAACGTCTCCTTGTACATCATCATAGTGCAGATTATATTTTCTGTTCCTTTGGGATCATTTGGTTCATTTGGTATCATTTTGAAAATAGAGTTCTGCTTAAGCCGGTGCTAGAGGGCGTGGCCGGTGTTACACATTTCAGTACTGGTCATGAACAGAGTCAATAAGACCGAGTCTGCTATTTTCGTTTATTTGGTGTATTTCTTGCTTCCAAAGGATCTAACTTCAGAACTTATTTACAACAAACATGACGTAAACAAGACCGTGAAATGATTAAACCCAGGAACTGCCACTTTATACAGACAATTATGAGGTTTACAAGGGTTGACTTATTTTCCTTTATTTCTAAAAGAAATTGAAGATAAACGTTATCACTGGTTTAATGATGCGGTTCTTATGAGCACAACAACCCCTGTTTTTTACAGAAGTAAGGAAAATATAATAATAAAATCCTACAAAATGTGACATGTAGGTCTAGAGCTATTAGACGCAATTAAAGCAGCAGCGTATAGGATGTCTTGTCGTCACCTACTACGTATATACAATACCATACAATGAAATGTATTCCGCATTCGGCTAACAAGTCAGTGAAATCAACACCCTAAAAATAAAAAAGAGAAACTACCAGGAAATGATACAATCAGATCCAAACTTCTTCTCACAACCTCACTTGGGAAAGAAGTCGAAACATGGAGTGACGACAGTTAATAAAACGGACAACAGGTAAACCGAGTCAGCAGCTCTTTCCCAAACAGGTGGTGACTCAGAATATCCAAACCTAACTAAAAATAAGCAATATGCATAAGGGGGGGGGGTGGGGGGGGAAGAATCAGAATCACCAACAAGGCAAACATTAAACTAGAAGGACAAACGTAACTAAAAAGGGGGAACAATCAGAATCATCAACGTTACCCTACTTTATATATGAAAAGTAAACCCCACTTTATATATGAAAAGGTGTTTATAATGTTTTTTTCTTCATATTTCTGCCCTTAACATAGACTATGGGCACTCGTTAAGAGTCGCCACAGTAGACTTTTGGTACTCGCTAGAGCCGCCTTATTGAGAACACACAACAAAATAAGAAAACAAATCATACTTTTCATTATGTGTATTATGCCCGATGGGGAACCAAGGTTTGGTTATCAAATGTGAAATGTCAGATGCAATATCCAGACATATCATATTTATGATATCCTCACAATACAAATTGTGGGCAGTTAAGTATACGAGTAAGTTAAGTAAGGCGCCGGGACTTTTATGTATGTAGCTTGGTCCAGCTGGGTTCAACTGTTGGTTTTCTTTTGCTCCAGTGTTCCCGTGGCTTTGCGCCGGATAGCCTCATCGATCCTTGTGTCAACTTGACTTTAATTAACCGAGTTGATTCACTTATGAGTAAGAAAACCTTCACACGGACCAAACAGATACTTGGTGAACCACAGTGAAAGTGAGGGTTGGGATCCTGTATAGTTAACTTAAACCCACCAGTAATTTCACTGACCGTTCCGAGTCGGTGCTTTTGCTGTTGTAGCTTAATGTTTTGTGCTGGTGGTTCTGATTCTTTCCATAATTATATATGTTGTTACATTTATGATTCTGATTCTTCCCCCTTTTTGGTTGTTTATATTTTGTTACATTTGTCTTTCCAATATAATGTTTGTCATGTTGGTGATTCAAATTCTTTCCCCAATTATGTACATTGTTCCTTTTTAGTTAGGTTTGGATATTCTGCGTCATCACCTGTTTGGGAAAGAGCTGATGATTCGGTTTACCTTTTGTCCGTTTTGTTTACTGTCGTCACTCCATGTTTCGACATCTTTCCCTAGTGATATTGTGGGAAGAATTTGGGATATGGTTGTATCAGTTCTTGATCATTTCTCTTTTTAATCCCTTCGCTTTCTTATACGAAGGGGTTTTAAGAATAGTTGGCGAAAGATTGACATATAATTATTCATTTCAAATATGCAATGAAAATATTTTATGTTCTACTCCCCAGATTGCTGAGACCTACTCATTCCTTCCGCGCGAGGCTGTGACGAGGTTTTTAATGGCATGTTCTGACTGCCAGAAACGAATGCATATAGGATCTGAGAGTAGTACTAAATTAGAAAGCAACAACGAAGAACGCCACATTCCTCTCTGCAACGGTGCCTTTCGGCCCCCACCACCACTGATTGACTTCAGGTATGTACACTGGGATGACAGGTGAAAGAAATAAAAATGGCAAGTTTTGTTCATTACCTGAACAAGTCCGTAAAATGAATACATCCTAAACCCCACTTTATATAGAGAAAACTGTGTTTACGGGGGTATACATTATTTTCCTTATTTCTGCTCCAAGACATAGGTTGTTGGCACTTGTTAGAACCGCCTCATTGAGGCGGTTCTAACGAGCACCCACAACCTATGTTTGCAGTATAAATAAGAATCATGTCACGGATTTTCATCAGAAAAGTTGTCATTTTGGAGATCTGAAAAAATGCACTACTTCGCACGGGTGTGTTATCGTAATGTAACTAAAGCGTATTTATTCCATACAAAAAAACGAGGGAAACTTACAAGGATAAGAACTATAGAAACATACATACTTCAGTGTTTCCTTTCGTACAAACCCTTGTCTTTGGGGTTGATGACCAAGTACACACCGACAGACTAGCAAGTGTGTTGAAATTTTAAATATTATAGAAACTAGATTGTATGATACCATCCAAGCATCTGCCGCTATGGTGCTGATCCGACTCTACTGATGCTCAGACTGATCTGAAACTTCTTTTTAATATCAGATTTTGTAATGACGTGGCCCATAGCATACAAACTTTTCTTTCCTGGTGAGGTAGATAATGTTGGGTTGTCCAGACATATCGGGAATCAACAATAGCAACGATTTTCCACGCATTCGCTACTTGTCATCAAGACGGGCTTGGACACGTGGTTTGCTACACGTGTTTATTCCTGTTACCTGTGTGGAGGATGTCATGCCTAACTGTACCGCCAAACTCTGCTTACCACTTCTGAAATTTTGACGGTAGAAATTGTGTCACAAGTCAATTTGGGTAAGCCCGTTTTTCAACCATGGAAAAAGGCTTAAAGGTTGAACATGATGCTCTTAGAGATAGATTGTCAGTACAACGATTTTATATTTTGAAACAGAATATATATATAAATATATTTTGAACAAAAGAAATGTCACCAAAGAAAATAGTATCTGCCCATCGTTGATGCAATATAAGAGAGGCAACTCCGATACTGTATTTAGTTAGGCCACACCTAGTTCATTTTCCTGATACAATTTAATACCACATATCGTGGACATGGTTATTCAAAACTATTTTTCCAATGCAAATACATGCGTTAGTATGAAGGAAGCTTGGCACGTCTCAAGCCAACGAAAACATAGAAGACTAAGTGACATATACATAACTACTAAACACATTCACATAAAGCTAATCAACTTACAAGTAAATGGATAGGCACGGCCGCATTGGGATTGTTTTCCATGAAGAATCAGCTTCATATACAGTGAGTGAGTTTTAGTTTTACGTCCCACCAACAGCTAAGGTCATACGGAGACGGGACCTCGGTTTAAAGACTCATCCGAAAGTCTGGAGAAGCCCGGGATCGATCCTGCGATCCCTGGTTTACAAGGCGAGTAGCGTAACCACTGCACCACGGAGGCTTCTCAGCTTCATATACATCAACACCATAAGTCAAACACTCAATAGTATTTTGAAGTAGACCAGGATAAACTTCGTAAAATATTTAGACAAAATGTTACACGAAATGTCACAAAGACAACAAAAACACACTCACGCACATCCATGCACGCACGCGCATGAAGTACGCACGCACAATAAGAATTACGCTGCTACAAATGTAATAATCGCTATGAATCGCGAGAATTGGCAAGTTTAATTTGTTTTTATCGCTGTTTCAGCTTGCCTATTACTCAAACATATCTTAATCAGATGAGAAGCAAAGGTTACTATTTCAACAACAACTTTTATGAGGACGAGGTAGGTCTTAGATTTATTTAAAGGGGTCACAACAAGAGAAAAAAACTCTCTTCGCTGACGCTTATGCACACATCGAACAAACATCATGTCAACAAGTCCGTGAAATGAGAACTCCCTAAACCCAACTCTATATAGAGAAAACTGGGCTTAACAGGGGTATGAATTATTTCTCTTATTTCTGCTCCAAGACATTGGTTGTAACGATTACCCACAACCTATGTTTGCAGCATAAATAAAAATTTCAGGCCCCCGCACATCGGGGCTTGAATAAATAGATTGGGCTGCATGATGCTTCCACGCAGAGCTGAAACCAACCGCACATGAGTGCTGATAGACCGCTTAGAGGGTCTAAGCCTGCCAAGGCAAAGTCATGTGAGTCGGACCGTAATAATAACCATGTTGGTTTGTTTGGGCGACAGGGCTTTAGATGTTATTTAATCTAAATGTCGGGTAAAAGTCCCACAAAGTTGGAAGCAGTGTCTCCAAAATGATATAAATAGTGTTTACGGCGACGTAAAATATGTTCTGTAAAAGGGTTTTTAGAAAAAACATGCACACTCCATATTTTTCAGTTCTGTGGGGTATTCCTTGCTTCCAAAGGATAACTCATTTATACAACATATTTAACGTCACTACAGCTGGTGTCTGGGAATGTATGGCGGTCGTAAAAAGTCTCCCTATAGTTTATATTTTCTTGTCTTTTGGGATCATTGATTCCATTGTGGAATTTTGAAAATATCTGCGGGTCACTGATGAGGTCTAATTGGCCGAAACTAGCTAGTCTGGCCCAGAAAACATGCACACTCCAAATTTTTCAGTTCTGTTGGGTGTTCCTTGTTTCCAAAGGATAACCCATTTATAGAACATATTTATCCTTTGGAAGCAAGGAATACCTCACAGAACTGAAAAATTATGAAGTGTACATGTTTTCTAGGCCAGAATAACTAGTTTCGGCTAGATAGTTTCCCCATTTCAAATAAATAAGAGCATGGATTTTCATCAGAAATGTTCCCATTTAGGAGATGTGAAAAAATGGTCCTATGTCGCAAGAGTGTCTTATCGTAATGAAACAATAGGTTTTGCAACAACTTAGTGAGAAGACAGCCTTCTATGGCAGCTTGAAAAAGGAAGGTTTGGTGGTGGTGGTGGCGGGGGGGGGGGGGCATACATCATTCATTTAGTATAATATCAGACCAGTTGAATTGGACTGAAAGCAGTTTTCTTACAGAATTCAGTTTCTGGCGTTCTTTACTCATAAAAAGATAATACGTACAAAGTGACGGCAAGTCATCGCACACGTGTACTTAATATAAGATGCGATGAAGGTGCGATAAATCTGGACAACTGAGTAAAGTGTCAATGCATTCAAGGAAAAAAGGTCATAAATAAATCAAACAAGTTGGCTTCTTTAAAAAGAATCCAAAGGAAAGGTCTGCTGCTGTCTAGTCAGCAGAATGAACAGAGCATTATCACAATAGTAATGATAATACTAATAAACATAATAATAATAATAAACGCGCGTAATGTTTGTCTTTGCATAACTATTTGCTTTAGAACCTTAAAACTAAGAATGATCAAATTCCACTGTCATTTGGTGAATCGCTTTTATTTTTCAATAGCAGTCATACGTAAAACTAAGATGAGAAATTCTTAAATTGTATAATTTGCATTTCCTGTTTTTAAACTTCGTTTTAGCTGAGACCTCAAAACAAATCAGTGGTAGAACTGGCAACTTCACCAATAGCTGCCATACGTCTTGCCAGCGAAAGGCATGGAAAAAAATAGAGAAAGTGGCCACGGGGTCATGGATACCATCGGCAGATGCAACCATGTATTGCAAAGCACAATTTTTAAGTTTAAGACCTCGATCTCAATTTCTAAATAGTGTGTTTTTGACCTTGATCTGCTGACAGTAGTATCTTTTCTGCACCCATAAAAGTGTCTACATATCAACCCTAATCGCAGGTTGAAAACCACAACAATACAAAAACTTTAACATGACTATCTCAATCAAAGTTCAAAGTGTTACTGTACTTTGTCAGCTCTCAAGTAATACCATATATCAACGTCCAATAACATAAAAGATAAAGATCAAATGTTTTACATAAACAAGTAACATGAATATTACGCAAAGTTCTGTCACTGCTATCTTTATTTTCTGTGCCAGCTGGAGCAGCAGCCACGTGACTGTAACATTATCTGCTGTTTATTATAATATATCATACAAAACCCCAGTCAACAAGATGAATGCCAAAACTATACAATTTCCATTCAATTTATGCGACCATGACCTTCTGTCAGCAGCAGCAGCAGCAGCAGCAGCCACATAACTGGAACAATACTCTACACGTATCTATTTGAATGTAATTCTCGTTAGGCATTATAAGTTCACACTGCAAAGTTAAAGAAAAAAATCTGGAAACTACCAATATCGCTATATATCCTAATTACTGGCGCTTGCTAAATCCGGGTACTTGACTCAGGAGTTAGACCGACCCATGTTTAAGACAATGCCAAAGAAACACGATATATCAAATAAAAATGTATTAGACAAGTGATTAGCAAGATATTTGAATTAAAGCAAAACTTTGAAGTTAAGTGTTGACGGACGTCCATGCGTTCTCACCAAACAGTCAATATGTGACTTTTCGTAGACAGGACAGATCTTTATGTGTCACTTTTTTGTGTGACAGCCACTTAAAAAGCTATTTGTTCTCATGAAATGAGCGTTAAATTGATAGAGTGCATGCCGAAAAAAAAACTGCACGTGACTGTATCGCAATAATTCTATAAAAAACAGTTAACAATCATTTCTTGGGCAAAGAGAGACAGAAAGACAAACAGACGGAAGAAAAACAGACACAGGACGAAAACTACATACAGCTCAACATTCTTCTCAAGCCGGGGGAAATTATCAAAATATTCCTAGCGGTTAGAAGGTTATATGACCATCATCAGCTGGTGAAAAATTTGCCTCGGCGAGGCTATTTATATAAAAAATATTGCATTATACAAATTGGTTAGGTCATGCCAATATACATCGTCATGTCAAAATTATAGAAATGCACCTTTCGGATAATATATCTAAAATCACAGAGGCTATCAATATCAAGAAATTTGTCATTAGACAATATAATTAATTAGATCTTGTCAATGTATATATCTACCTGTAAAAACGTATTAAAATATTTTTGGCGGGTTGAAAGTTTTAATGTCTATGTCAGTTTGTGAAATTTTTGCCTCGGCGAGGCTAATTATAAAGATATCAGCCTTTAGACAAACTCATTTGTTTGGTCTTGTCAATCTCTCTGCAAGCCAAAACTTAACAAAACTAGAATAGCGCAGTCGATGGCACGCCATCGCATATTCCCACGCCACTACATAATCTACTCATCATGCCGTTCGCTTTGATATGTTACACGACCATGTTCTGGTAATTTTGATTTTTGAACCCCGCGGGCCCCACCCCCTGGGCTCACCCCTGGGGGTGTGTTCGAAATTCCGAAAGTGTCATGCACTCCCCAGACCAAAGATCTATCAGTTCCCAAAGTTTCAAGTTTCTATCTATAACCGTCTAAGAGGAGATATCCGGTAAGACGGACGGACGGACAGGCGTACCGACGTTCGTACGTACGGACGACGAATACAATTTCTAAAGCCCCACTTTTTCTTTGAAAAGCGTGGGGATAATAATCCTACTGTTGCCTTGGCCAGGCTTCTTGTGAAGAAATCAGGCATTATGATGATGCCTTATTGGTCACTGATGAGGCCTAATTGGCCGAAACTAGCTAGTCTGGCCCAGAAAACATGCACATTCCATATTTTCCAGTTCTGTGGTGTATTCCTTGCTTCCAAAGGATAACCCTTTCAAGAACATATTAGACGGTCTTGTCAATAGACATCTGTTTGCCAAATCTTATCAAAATAAAGCTTATATACAACAATCAGTCTGTGAATATTTTGCCTTGGCAATGCCATTTATATAAAGAAATCAGTCATTAAACAACATTGTTGACTATCATCTTATCAATATATATCTGTTTGCCGAAAAATTGTATAAAATATCTCTAACGGTTTGAAATTTATACGGCGGTTCAAGTTAGTGGAAAATTGCCTCGGCGATGCTATTTATAAAGAAATCAAGCATTAGACAATCTCACTGGTAAGGTCTTGTCAGTATGTATCTGCATTCAGTTTCTAAAAATGTTGCCTCGGCCAGGCCAGAAATCTGGAATTAGACTGCTGGTGGTGCTGCTTGACGTAGTCTTGGGGTGCCTTCTTGGTTCTGGCTGGTGGGCTAGACTGCACAGATCCTAACGTCAAACGACAGTGACACTCTGGTGCTGAAGGCTTGTGGTCACCTCGAGAATCCTATGAAGTCGGCATGACTTCAAGAAAGCCACAAGTGGCTCTGGAAGTACACTTACATAAATCCAGACATGTTGTGATATCGATCTGGACTAGCTGCTCAAGAGCTGAACAGAGAATGATGATGATGACACTGCTACGTTCGTTCGTTCGTTCGTTCGTTCGTTCAAGCTAAGGCATTTTACGTCTGCCAGGGTCGAGCGGACAGAACTCCATAGCTCCACTGCGAGACGTAAGTTATGTGCTTCTGGGCTGCGAATCGCGGCAGTGTGTCCAACGAGATATAATCGCGTTGGACTGTCTGTGCCCTATCGAGTAAAGAGAAGCACTGCCATTTTCAGAAATTTTGAATGTCAGTCTAAATCGAGCCAAAAATGTAGAGTAATCAGTGACAAATCGGTTGCAGATCGCGATTTCTCTACTGTGCTTGAGAGCAGAAAGCAGGCCAACGGTGCACTCTCTTGGGACCGTGCGATTTTGGCCATCGGACTTAGGCTGCAAATGAAGCATGCCTTTGCAAGTTTCCATACAGAAACAAGCGGCTAGTGGTCCAGGAAGAAGACTTGTTGCAAAACAGAAGTGGAGGCAATGATCAGAAATGGATACAATTCACAGCGCCAAGTCCTATTCCCAACCAGCAGGCAGGATGAGTGTGCAATGATCCAGATGTTGGTACAAGCCCTCAGCATCTCATACCGGCTTGGCAATGCAGTTCTAAGTGCTGCTTGTAGAACCACCAAGCTCCTGGGACGAACTCATCGATCCCTGCATCCGATGACCTCGACCCGTACAAAATGCCGTTCTCTAAATGTGACTGTGACCTAACTTGTACACGTACGTGCAACACACTATACCATGCCTAGGCGCCCTCATTAACGTAGATACGAGCATTTAACAACAACTTTAGTCTGCATGAGCAATCAAATTTATTTCCGCGCAGAGAACTTGTTACTATTATTTCGAGTAGTGGTTACTGGATATCAGTTGAAGTTGGGATTACACGGATAACATTAGTTTTCTTATTTTTGTTATGAAACGTAGGTCGTGTAACGCGTTTGAACGACGCTAACAAGGAACAATATACATGAATATTGGATCCGTGCCACCAACAAGAAAGATTAGTTATTCCCAGCGGGCACATGACGCCTATGCAACGTCGTACCAACGTCAGTGCAACGTCATGCCAGTCAAACTGATTATACTGACACAGAAACTGTAGTGACTTTCAGCCTCAGCAATTGATTCGCCAAGGCTGATAAAACACCTTTTTTCTCTTTGGAGAAGAGGCAGCTGATTACTTTCCTTTCCGTTGCATTCTTATTGTGTATCAAATATTTTGGTTTGCTCTTCCTGTTGGTGCCATTGGTATTATGTTTTCTGTGATGTTGCCCTTTCTGGCCATCTTCATTAGTATATACCGGCCCCGATAGCTCAGTGGTAGAGCGTCTGCTTCGGGAATGGGAGGTCGCGGGTTCGATCCCCGGCCGCGCCATACCAAAGGCGTAGAAAATGGTACTAGGAGCCTCCTTGGCTGACGCTCACATTATCAGGGGTAGTCCTAGGAAGATAAATGAAGGCAGGTAAGTATTTGTTAAAGGATACTTTGTTTGTCGCAAAAAAACAGCTTATGCTATATGTTTCGGATATGCGACGTTCAATAAAGCTCCTTTATCTTAATCTTTATTTCGCTTTTTCTCAGTTCAAATATTTTGTAAATCAGCGTCACGCATACGAAAAGGACGTGGCCAGACGGTTCTACAATTTGCGGAAGCTGGAATAAGGATACATTCAATTACAGATATGTTGTGCCACTTGCTAGCGTAAGGCAAGCTTTTTGTGAAACCTCATACTTGTAAATGGTAACTTTCATTTATGGTCATTTCGCCAAATAGACACACTACATAGAAAAACTGAAGTATCCCTGCATATTTTTGACTGGTTCACATTGTTTCTTCACGATGAATATGATTGCAAATAGCAAATTATAGCGAGAAGTCTGCACTGGAGCGAAAATGCTTCAAATTTCACATAAACACTGTGGAAAGGTCCTGAGGGACCTTTCCAATAAGGGACTCACATAATAAGCGTTTAAATAGTATTCGATCGGGTTAAAATACCTATCATGGTATCACTGTTTTTGTTTGACACTTAGATACCGGTACCTTAAGCCAGCAACAAGGAAGTTCTGATCAAACGTCACGTGCTGCGTCGTCTGTTCAGGGTGTGACAGACTACATGTATGGTAGTTATCCCAGTCACGGTTGATATCCAATGAAATATGTTCTATAAAGGGTTATCCTTTGGAAGCAAGGAATACAGCGAAAAAACCTTAAAAATATGGAGTGTACAAGTTTTTCTGGGCCAGACTAGATATTTCCGGCCAATTAGGCTTATCATTGACACTCAGATATTTTTAAAGTTCCACAATAGAATCAATGATCCCAAAGAACAAGTAAATATAAACTACACTTTGTTTTCCGTCTTTATTTGTACGCCGGTGGGTCGGGCCTCAGACCGTCTATAGCGGCTCTATGACTTTTGTAAACTTTTTAAGTACAGTGGGTTGGTGTCAGACTCTGTGTCTATGGTCGGGCCCACTAAAGATCAACTGTTGCTTTTCTTTTGCTCCAGCATTTCAGTTTTTTCATGCTGTCGAGTCTTCTTCCGGGGGTCACAACTGCGCATGCGCACACAAAAGTATTTTTTTTTTCATATAGAACTAGCATCATTTCCTAGTAACGTCAGCGTCTGTCTAATTTTAAATGAAATAAATTTCTCATTATGAGCAAATTCCTTTATTTAACCCATTGTATACTGGTGTGTATGTTGAACATGTCCATTTGTCATATAAGGAGCGTTTCTTTTTTATTCTATTTTTGACAGGAAATTCTGTTAGCAAATAGTGCAGGCCATGATCAGACGCCACGTTATCTGATTTGGGCCTATAATGTTAGCGAAGATACCCATTTAGGGGTTTCCCGCATACAATGGGTTAAGAAGGTTTTTTTTTTAAATAGACGAGATGAGAGAATGCATTATATCATATGGGGTGTTTCCTGTTGGTGACCCATCCTGTTAGCAAGTTCATGCCATGAAAAGTTTTTAAAACCCAACTTTACACGCTTCAAAACATACAGTAGCGGTACTCGTTAATGAAACGATTTTAATGACCACCCACGATGTACATGTATATTTTCAAGTGTACACGAGAAACGTGCATGTCCGTCCAAAAAGATGATTTAAGTTACCACGATACTTCACGGACATGTAATTTTAATGAAATCAACGTCGAGGGTAAGGACACATGAAAACATGGCCATTTAATGCCAGGAAACACAATGTGGAAATTTTGTAAATCATCTTTTACGTACAAGTGAACATGGACAAGTATAAGGGAACGTGATAATCCCCCACCTCCCCACCACCCACCAAACCCGAGAGAGCCTGTGTTTTATCTTGTACAGACATGTGAAAAAGCGACACAACTCTGTCTGCCTTAATGCTTTAAAAGACAAGGAAATAAACTGTGTTTTTTATTGTCAAGAAAGACTTTTCGCAGTAGCTGCCCCTGTTTGGCGAAATTTTAAAACCGCAGAGGGCGACTCTTGAGTATTGCCTGCCATATAGGCTGGGACTGTTTTTTGGGGGTTTAAACTGTAAAGATTTTAATATTATTTATCTTTTTTATTTTATTATTATTACTTTTTTCTTTTTGTTTGGGGTGCATTTTTATAGGTACAGGCCATTTAGCAGATATTTTTGGGGTCAATGTAAAACTGGCTATTTTTAGGGGTGACCTTTGGTATTATTAGTCTTGTGATTGAAAAATGTTTTTCTTTACTTTTTGCACAACAGTTCAATGCATGGCTTTATAGTAATTACAGAGCTTTTCTTAAGAAACTGTTTTATGCACCTTTGTTGCTATTATAATCAAAAGTAAAATAAACAGAAAGCAAGCCAGCAGAAAGCAAGCCAGTATAATTTTGAATATTTTCTGGGTATGTTTGCATATTTTTTAGGGGATGGGGTTGGGTTTTGGTGGATGTACTGGATATTTTATGGGGTACACCATCAGGATTTGTATTTTTGGTCGAACACTATATTTTGGGTCCCAGCCTGTGAAGCAGGTAAAATTGAGAGTGAACCCTCTAGGAGTGAACCTCCAATGACTCAAATACTGCTTGCCTATTTACTGCGGCTGATTTGAACTCGTTCTTAGGTTCTTTAGACATTCATTCCATATCTCCAGAACACGAATAATAACCCTTATCTTGCTGAATTTTAATTTAAGCCACACCCATTTCCATCTATCAACCAATCAAATTACTTGATGCAATTTATTGCTACAAATTTTTAAACTGAATGCCAAACAGTGTAGATCCTGATCAGATGGCTTCTTCAGAAGCCATCTGATCTGGATCTAGACTGTTTGCAAAGATAGTGGTTGTCGTGAACAGTAAGATAAGGGTTAAGGGATTATTTAGCGAGATTCTTTTCTTGGTTTTTCTTGAAAATGATCAATGAGTACATACAGCATACATGATTTGTTACATGATCAGATCAGCATAATATCCCTATTATTGTTACAGTTGTGTCCCATTATCTGGTGCTATGATTGACCCCAAGTCGCTAGAACTGCCCATGTCTAGAACAGAAAGTTATAGCCACAAAGTACTTTGAACTTTTGGGGTTTGACTGTATTACGGAGTAAGGGCTTGTGTATACATAGCATGGGCATCGACGGTTTAGAACAGACCTCTCGGTGTTAGCACAAAGTATAGGAGCATATGCATATCGACAGGATCAAGTTGGCATACACGACCAGCAAAGATTCAGATCAGTCTGTGAACTAGGAAAGTCTGATCCGAATCTTCTGTGATTGTATCAGCCATCTAGGACTTCTGTGGCATCCACAGATTGGGGCTGTACATGCTGCCCTTAAACCTTATCCCGCTAAATAATCTGTGTAACTGTACCCATTTCTGACTTTTAACCAATCAGATTACAGGATGTAATTTATTCCTACATATTCACAAACTTAACATCAAACGGTGTAGATCAGATGTCGTATGGGTCCCGTCAAGCGATTTTGGTACTTATCGCCTATGCGAGCAGCGAAGGTTCAGTCGAGCCTGCGCATCCGGGCAGTCTCGCCAGAACCTTCCCTGCTCGCTCATACAAGCAGTGAATCAAGAGGAACCTTCAGACAGAAAGCCATATCCCTGGCCCCTCTGAATGGCTGGGCATGCGCAGTTAAAATTTGTCATGACGGAATGCTCGAAGACACAAATTCGCTTGGCGGGGCTCATATATTGTGGATCTACACTGTTTGGAGAAGTATGAGTTATCGTGACCAGCGGATAAGGATTAATCTTCGTACCAGTCTTCTATCTTTTGCGTCTCATCGACTGACACCCGCATCTTCACAAGCGAAAACTGAGTCCACTACCTTCCCTTACATAGTGTGTCTATGAACGTAGTGACCTCAGTAACCTGGGCTTACGTGGATGAGACTTCCGAGCCTGCGAGTTTTTTTCTGTTATGTAAGATTACGTTCGGAATAATCGAGCCTGTTTTGACGGCTTATACAGTGTTGCAAACTACCTAGAACTTACCTTTATACCTCAGGGTCAATGAAACTGAGACTTATATTTGAGCCGGGGCCATTCCCTACAATTTACATGTGCGCCCAGCGAAGACTCAGATCAGCCTGCGCGTCCGCGCAGTCTGATCAGTCTTCGTTGTACGTTCTAATGATAGCTAAAGGCCTAATGCTTCTTCATGCAGCAAGCGAAGTCTCTGGTCAAACTATATGGAAGCGCAGGCTGATCTGGTTCTTCGCTCGGCGCACATGTAAATTGAAAGAAATGCTGTGCCCCTGTATACTTTCTTCTATATATCTTATTTCCGAAAGCAAGCTTTATTGTTTTATGTTATTTCCTAGGGCTTTTTTCTATTTTGTGTCCTTTGTATTAGTGGCAATGACTTGTTAATTTTAAGTGATAACGTCTACTAAATCTGAACAACGACTTAAGAAAAACCGATTTTCGCCATTTGCAAACAAGAAACAAGTGCAGATGAACCTAAGTGTTCTCTGCCCTGATAGTAAAAACCTTTATTAATTGACTATCCTGTATTGATCGGAGGTCATCCATATTAACACCAGGTCAACCAATATTAACTGAGGTCCAGTGAGGTCAAAAAATCAATAATTATGATTTTTTAATTGTGTCAATTAATAAAATTGTCATTGATCAAGTAATTTCGCATTGACCCAGGTACAGGTCCTCGGTCAGCTGCATTAGTCCTCGGTCAGCTGCATTAGCCCTCGGTCAGCTGCATTAGCCCTCGGCCTTCGGCCTCGGGCCAATGCAGCAGACCTCGGACCTGTACCTGGGCCAATGCGAAATTACTTGATTAATAACATTATAGTAATTGTTAGTGCTAACCTTTTACTAGTTTGTATACTCGACTGTCCGTGTTATGTCCCCGAATAAGTTGTACCTACAATAGAAAAAATATTGCCTATTGTCTTTGAGGTCTTGCCCTTTGTAAAAATTCTTAAGGCTCGGGGTTAACTTGGGCGGATGTGTGTGTGGTGGGGGTGGGGTGGGGGTCATACCACTTCCCAATTCATATACCTGGGTATTGAAATTTGGGACGCTTCTTATACCCACCAATATATTCAAAATTGCTGCCCACACATGTATAATACCAGGAACAGATGCAATTTAGTCTGATTGTAGGACCCAAAGTTTTATTTATAAAGATAACTTCAAGAAAAAAGAGCAATTTGGACGAAATTGACTTGGATGATTGCTGATATACGTTTTTCGTTTGTAATTGTGCGTGTTTCTCTTCCAATTCAGAACCTACTGGTAAGTAGTACTATAGAAACATCACCCCTTCTCAAAAAGAGTTTTTATATATGATTCGCCATAGATGCGGTCTATGGTGTAATAAAATATTTACAAACCGCTTTTTCATTTATTCTGTTTACCAGCTTACAGAATTAAATGCCATATCCCTATCTTAAATTCATTAGGAGTACGGAAGTATCGAACGTGTGTCATGATATACTACGGTATGGTAAAACCAAGAAAAACGTTTTGGTGAGCCGGATCAGCAACTCCCGTGTTTTATTACAGGAACCGTGGTGTTTGCTAAATTTCATCCCAAATGCATACAATTCGAACATCAAAGAGACATCAGCCTGCGCATGTGTGCCACTGATCTGTGTCTTTGCTGTTCGCGCATACGTGTTTTCCGTTTTCGGTTAATCCCGGCTCAGATCAAAAGGCAAGTGTTTCTTTCATTACCTGGCGCAGTGAGGTGAGGACATCTTTTATCTGTCACTCTCCAAATCAATAAGGAACTGATTCATAACGCATTTCTACCTCCCGACAAGTGTACGTTGCCATGGAAACCTAATTTATCGAAAGGTAACAACAAATTAAAGTTTCCGTCTCATCTCCGCAGAAATATTTTGAGTTGACAGTGATTGTTTATGATACTGCTAAAGACCAGAGAGATGATAGGTAATGTAGTTACAGCGGTATCATTGTAAACTTTGACTTCTTGACCATTACTATGATACTGCTAAAGACCAGAGAGATGATAGGTAATGCAATTATAGAGGCATCATTGTAAACTTTGACTTCTTCACCATTACTATGATACTGCTAAAGACCAGAGAGATGATAGGTAATGTAGTTACAGCGGTATCATTGTAAACTTTGACTTCTTGACCATTACTATGATACTGCTAAAGACCAGAGAGATGATAGGTAATGCAGTTACAGAGGCATCATTGTAAACTTTGACTTCTTCACCATTACTATGATATTGCTAAAGACCAGAGAGATGATAGGTAATGCAGTTACAGAGGCATCATTGTAAACTTTGACTTCTTCACCATTACTATGATACTGCTAAAGACCAGAGAGATGATAGGTAATGTAGTTACAGCGGCATCATTGTAAACTTTGACTTCTTCACCATTACTATGATATTGCTAAAGACCAGAGAGATGATAGGTAATGCAGTTACAGAGGCATCATTGTAAACTTTGACTTCTTCACCATTACTATGATACTGCTAAAGACCAGAGAGATGATAGGTAATGCAGTTACAGAGGCATCATTGTAAACTTTGACTTCTTGACCATTACTATGATACTGCTAAAGACCTGAGAGATGATAGGTAATGCAGTTACAGCGGCATCATTGTAAACTTTGACTTCTTCACCATTACTATGATATTGCTAAAGATCAGAGAGATGATAGGTAATGCAGTTACAGCGGTATCATTGTAAACTTTGACTTCTTCACCATTACTATGATATTGCTAAAGACCTGAGAGATGATAGGTAATGCAATTATAGAGGCATCATTGTAAAGACCTGAGAGATGATAGGTAATGCACTGATTACAGCGGCATCATTGTAAACTTTGACTTCTTGACCATTACAAAAACATGCATATTTAAATATAGTGAAAATTTTATTACCAAAAATGAAAACTTACCAACAGAAAATCCGACATACATTGCTGCTCAAAACATAGCTTGTGCGTACTCGCTACAGCCTCGTCGCGGTTCTAAATCATACCCACAATCTATGTTTTTTATTAGAAATAAGACAAAAATAATGTATATCGCTGTAAACCACAATTTTACTAAGTGGGGTTTAAGGGGGTAAAACTTATATATGTGTGTTTGTGTGATGCGAATTCCGCCTCAGCTTTGTCTAGCAGTCTTTGCCTACAGATGAAGTTATGACACAGCCACGTTTGGCACATTTCTGTAAGACACAGAATACAATGTTGTCTTAAACTCAGTATGCAAACAGAAACCCATAATCTAAACAAGGAAAACCACAAAAATACGAAGAAGTTACTCAGGATCAGCCAAGAACAAAGATACAGTTATCTCAACACAACACAGGAATAGAAAGACCTAGTGACAAGAAAGCACTCTTCAGAACACAAAACAATACCACAGCCAGCTAACACGATATAAAGCCTTGTTGGGAAGGGGGTATGTGGGGGTTGGGAGAGGGGCTAAAATATTTGGCTCTTGCCCTCAAGAAAATGTATACGTTTCTAACGTGACGGAATGTTGTTTATTTAAGAAATGAGGGTATGGTATTATTTAACGTGCATCATAGTTTGAACAACAATAGACCACGAATATAAAAATCTGAAACATTGGGCCACGATCAATTATTGCATGACCCCCAAGTTTACAAGACCCCAAAGGGGTTCCTGTAAACTTTGATGGTGACCCCAACCTTGAACGTAAAACAAATTACCTCGAGTGTATTACTTACATATACACTATTTCCATCCATTATTATGTGACGAAAAGTGACGAGTTGTCCTGACTTAAGGGCTAAAAAAACTCCATATACTTGTCCTATTAACGTCGCCGCTGTCCAATAATGTTAGAAAGAACCCATGCGATTTCGTAGTTGTAAAAATACGAAATTTTATGGAAAATCTTCATATTTTTCTTATTAATGCTTCAAACATTAGTTGAAAGAGCTCATTAGAACCATATATGTAACTGTTACCCACAGTCTGCCTTATTGAGAAAGAATAAAGAAATAATGTTTACCACTGTAAACCACACTTTACTCTTTACAGGGTATTCACATCACGGACTTTTAACCCTTTATGTACCAAATTGAATCTTCCTCCTTATACATCATATAGCAGGAGTCCATTTCACATTGTGAGGGTTTCAGGAGTGTTTCTTCAAAATTTGTTCGGAAAATGGCTGAACTTTTTTTTGCAAACAGTGCAGGTCCTGATCAGACGCTGCGTTCCCCAGCGTCTGATTTTGGCCTGCACTTTTTGCCCGTTACCCGTTTTGGGGTTTCCAGTACCAAATGGGTTTCACCAAGAAACATATACAGCGATTACAACTGAAGGTACCCAGCGCAGGAAGGTCACTAAAAAGGTACAACTATTTAATGTCTACAAGTCTGTGTATCTATGTATACTGCGATCGGTCATATTCGTATTTGACTGGCATGCGTACATTACATACGCTGGAGGTTTGCAGGATGAGAGCTACACAACGGAAGGGATCTTTATTCTGCGCAGGGGAAGACTCTCCATTTACAGGGAGCCTCCGTGTAATAACCCGATCTGACGGACGGTCACTTTATGGCAATCTTCACTGCAAATGATGCCAGTCGAGCGTGTTGGAACACCAAAATTTTATCGCTGTTGCCGGGATTGAACCTGGGACCTGTAGCATCAGAGGCAAGTGTACTTACCACTGTGCTATCTACGATTTGATTATCAGACATTTGGTTAAAAATAGACGCGATGGCTTATTGACTGGTCCATGTGTCCGCGTGTTTTTAAACGTAGGCTAATGTGTATGTTTGAAATTATGGTTTAATGCTTTGTATTATTTATAAGCATATTGCGATAGTCGGAAACCAGATCCCCGAAACCCCCTGATGAAAAACACTGTTTCAAAGCCAAATTTTATAGAGGATTTTACATAAGTGTTCATGTATTATTGAATTTATTAAGCGAGTTGCGGAAAAGGGATAAAATGCGAGGCTTTGCCGAGCAGTTTATCCCTTTTCCTCAACGAGTTTAATAAATTCAATAATACATGAGCACGAATGCAAGATTCTATTTATCATTTGACATTTAAAACGCATTTTATTCACGATTGTTTTATAAAAATGTCAATATTCCGCCATTAGTAAACGCGACGTCGTTCAGGACGTCGTACATGTAACGTTACGGGACGTATCTAGCTAATTTGCATATTTAGTCCACCAGTGGATTATCGGCATAATGAGAAAACTCAAGTTTTCTTTCACCCGTCTTGCATTGAACCAAATTTATCTATCTTATTTATTGCCGGTAATGGAATACTCATGTGTTGTACGGGATGGTTGTTCAGCTCAAGATTGTAATTCTCTGCAAAAAATACAAAATGAGGCCGCACGTATTGTTACTGGCTTGACCAGATCTGTTTCTCTTGTAAACCTCTATAGGGAATGTGGCTGGGTGACATTGGCAGAAAGGCGCAGGCAGCAAAAACTTACCTTTATGTACAAGTCTGTAAATGGCCTAGTTCCTACTTATATATCAGACTTAATTCCACCGTCAGTTAGAGAACTTAATACCTATGCTTTAAGAAACCAAAACGATATAACAGTCCCTTTCTGTAGAACTGAGATCTCACGAAAATCATGTATTCCGTCTTCCATAGCATCGTGGAATTCTCAAAGTATCGATCTACGTAACTCTTCGTCTCTTGCAAGTTTCAAATACCAGTTGAAAAAACAGCAAAACGCTCCAAAAGTTCCATCTTACTATAATGTAGGCAACCGTTATCTTTCAGTTTTACATGCAAGAATTAGAAACTTTTGCAGCAACTTAAATTCTGATCTTTACGCAAATCACCTGTTGCCCAATCCTTGTTGTAGTTGCTCCAATGACATTGAGGATGCTGAACACTACTTTTTCATATGTTCAAAATATACTAATGAAAGAGTTACACTCTTCCGATCTACTAGACATCTCCATCCATTAAATCTTCATGTTCTTTTGGTGGGTGACGATAATTTATCATTAGAAGATAATATCACTCTCTTTACTGCTGTACAGGCATTTATTAAAGGTACAAAGAGATTCATTAGTAATTAAGCCTTGCTCGCACACAGCCAGCCTGACATCACTTCATATTTTTATTTTATATACCTTCTTATTTTGCTAATTTACATTATTTTGCCATCATGTTTTTTTTTTTTTTTTTTTTTTTTTTTTTTGTTTTGTTTTGTTTTGTTTTTCATGTACTTAAATGCTCAATCGTTTGCCATTACCACATGTATGCATATTGTTGTAAACATCTGTAGGGGGAGGGCCGTAACTAATGTTGGTAGAACTTGTGGCCCAACCCCTTTGCTTGAAATACGCAATAAAATATGTTTATACTAGTGGATTATCGAAAATATTACATGGCGTTATTACACCCTCAGACGCGACGTCATATGATAAAACCAATTTCGCCCAGGAGTTTGTGTACACACTGATCTGAGACTTCGTTGTGTACGCATGCTGGAAATTGAAGTATCACGAAAACATGCCTATATAGTTTTGACACCTTGAACCCCACTTTTATACAGTAATAAATGGAGTTTACAAGGGTATACCTTATTTTATTTTTCTTATTTCTGCTCAAAATACAGATTTTGGGTACTCGTTAGAACCGCCTCATCGAGGCGGATGAGGCGGTTGTAACGAGTGCCCACAATCTATATTTTGAGCAGAATTAAGAAAACTATCATAATTTTTCATCAGAAAATTTTCATTTTTTCGGCGATAAAGCTTACAATGTATTTGTGTAGGCGTGTTTTCGTAATGCTTACAAAGGTTGTGTACACACTGATCTGTGCACGTGAGCTCGAAATTGAAGTTTCACTGCATGCCATACTTATAAAAGAAACTGACCAGACTACGTACATACGCAGACAGATCTGAGTCTTTGTTAAATTGAAAGCATTTTGTGGGCATCTGTTTCTGATCCGGTTTAGATAATTATTTCATTTAACCCTGTAGCCAAGTACAGATTATCTTTGTAATCAGTGTAGAACCAGTTAAGATGGCTCATAACGATTCTTCTCATAAAGGCTTACACTATTATCTTGAAAGTGGTTTTGATTAAGGCCAAGATGTGTCCGAATTCAAACATAGAAGAGTCCATTTCAAAAGCTCGGGGGTGAAAGGGTTAAAGCGTCTCATGGTTGATTTTATGGAACTATTTTACCTGTCGTAGCATTATACAGGTAGCTGCGGAGACAAAGGAAAATCAATGCGAGGGCACTGAATTGGAACTATTGTAGCAGTGTTTCCACCCTATAGACACCGTCAATGCTGCAGCGAGGGGTATAGAATAATGAAAAGAAGGCAAGCCTGATATATTAGGACACGAATTCAAAGAAATCAATAGATAAAATCCCTAGATAGAATTCTGAGTGCTCGGTATTTGATGAGTTGTTCTTTAGTCTAGTTTTCTGAAACTGCACAGGGAGAGATTAATGTCACGGGGAAAAACAACTTCATGGTATACTTTGAACACCCAGACTACCCGCTTTACCTTTCACCCCTGGGTTTCTGAAGTCGACTCTCCCACCTTTGAGTTTGAACACTTTCGTTCTGTAGTTTAGCCGGCCGAATGGCAAAACAATGTTGTTGCTGACGAGATGGCATCAGTTCCAAAGGTGGTCCCTGACCAGAGGACATTGTGTGCAGGAAATTCGAAGAAAGAATAACTGCACCCTTCTAATTAAGCTTTTTAAAGCAGAATTATTCTTAATTTTAGGTGGTATTAATAGCGGAATTTTACTGTACTTTAGTCAAAGATAGTACACCCTGATCAGACGCCGGCGTCTCGTCTGGGCCTGCACTGTTTGTCTCTGAACTGGATCTAAACTGTTTGTCAATCTCCAGTTTTTCTAGACGCCAGATTTTATAGATTGTCTTACTTCTGATAAAGAAAACAGCCTTGTATTCTGCAAGTAGAATCTGGCTTAGGTTTTTTTCTGATTTAAATGTCGATGGGGATTCGAAGCTATTAGACTACGTCTACGTACCTCTCGCTAGAGGTCTCCACTAGAAACGAGGATTCTGATCAATATACCTGTGTTTTTTTTTGGGGTACTTGTTCCATTAATAGGGACAATTTGTGTCTCAAATTCAAACATCAAATTAATATATATTACGTCGCCGAATTCATTTGCTTATTGCACAATCTTTATAAATGAGTAATTTAAAGGTTTTTTTTTTTTTTCATTATGTCTGTCAAGTAACGTGTCTGAAATCTTTTTTATAACGGGTTACAGAATGGATATTTACAAAACATACAGGGCATGTTATCCGAAGTAGTTCGGCTAAAGGACCAGAATAACAAAGGGAACTGACTACCTTAGTTCGCCTATCAGAGTACACCAGATCCCGTACTTTGTTACACATTTCTTCATCAGTTGCATCTGATGGGCGTCCAGACATTACGAAAACACGCCTATACAAATACATTGCAACCATTACCACCGAAAAAAAGAGAAAATTTTAAGATGAAAAATTCTGATATTTTTTCTGCTAAAAATATAGATTCTGGGTACTCATTAGAACCGCCTCATCGAGGCGGTTCTAACGAGTACCCACAATCTATATTTTAGAGCAGTAATAAGAAAAATAAGGTTTACCCCTCAAATCCCTAGTTTTACTATACAAAAGTGGGGTTCAAGGGCGTTAACATTATGCAGGCGTGTTTTCGTGATGCCTCGTTTCGTCTTCTAAAGTTGAATTTCCTAACCCAGAATTTAACTTGTGCATACGATGGCGCAAAAGACCCACAAACATTGGTCAACTCGCAATATATTTCCTTACCTGTTTTCCCTTACCCAACTTTGGACGAAAAGCTTGCTTTTGCATCGCTAGCCATGTTAGACCTCAATATCTTTTGAGTGAATGACACGATAAGGACGCAACTTGCTGTCATGCCTGAAAAGGGATGAAAATCTTGGTTTTCCTCAATTGAAAATGGGGTAGGCTGGTTACTTATTGACTTGTCCTCGTATTAAGTTATGATATATCCCGCCCATCGATGCTATGAGAAATAGATTCATGAGGGAATCGACTTTAACTCTTATCCTGCTGTTCATGACAACACTTTTCTTTGCAAACAGTGTTGATCCAGATCATATGGCTTCTGGAGAAGCCATCTGATCAGGATCTACACTGTTTGACATTCAATTTATGAATTTGTAAGAATAAATTACATCAAGTAATCTTATTGGTTCAAAGTCAGAAATGGGTGTGGTTAAACACAGCAAGAGAAGTGTCAAGTCTTGTATTTAGTGAGAGAAAGAACAAGATAGCACATACTAAATGGGGACATCTCATTGTGTCTCCGAAGTTTAATCCTAGTCCATTTTACGCATTTGAGAACGGCTAAGATTGTGAGGAGCCTGTGCGCCGCTATGTTTATCACACGATCCGCCATAGAAATTAAGGAAACAATATACAGTACAATTTGGACCACCTATGGGACTGTTCAAAAGTTGTCTTTAAGACCATTTTTGAGCAGCCCTGTGGGTGGGCTCTTACTAGATGACACTGGGTGCAGAATATAAAAAGAAATAATAACTGAAACCTTCAAAATATGCATCAACTTAAAAGCAGAATAAATTCTAATTAAGCTGGTCTTACTTTATTTAATATTTAATGAACCCATTGCATCTGTTTACTGTGGTCGTTGTTTGTTTACATTGCTTTGTTTACATTGCCCCATTTCAGATGGGAAACCCCCAACACGGGTATAATGGCAAACATTACAGGCCCAGATCAGACACCGCAGAACGCAACGACCGCAAACGTTTTCTAATTGAATTTCTGAAACTTAACACACACCTAACACCCCTCCATTTGAAACAAACTTTTGCTATACATTCTATTCCGTTAAAATGGGTTGATACAAATGCATCTTGAGTAGTTTACAGCTGTCAAAATTTTAATACATGTACACGCAAATTTGCATACCGTCAAGTATAAACAACGAGGTTCATTCAACTTATTACAAGTCATAGATTAGATTCATTGTTGAGTGGGGAGCTTCTGCACATGCGCAGTCTCTGTTGAGCTTTCATCATTTGCAGAAAGTCTGGAAAAGCTCGGTAGCTAAACCACAACACCAAGAAGCTACAGAGAGAGAGAGAGAGAGAGAGAGAGAGAGAGAGAGAGAGAGAGAGATTGTGTCTTGTATTGAAGGCACCGAGGCTGTGGTATTCCATTGAATCGAGAAGTGAGGACTTTGGAGCTTTGTTTTCATAGAAGTACAGCGGATTTGGATCTGAAACTGTTTTGCCTGCACGTAATGCCGCACTATGGAACTCCAACTGTGTCAACTGTGTCTTTGATACTCCGGTGCTGAGTAGCCTTTTAGATATGAGCAAACTTCGAGGTCCTTTTGAGATCGTGAATTTGCCGTTTTGCAGTAAAGGAGATCTTTACAGACGATTGTGAAGTCTTTAGAAGAGCTTCTTTTGGGTCGATTGCTTGCACGGCGTCCAGTTGAATATACACGATTTGTACAAATTCCAGATAGCGATTATTTTAGCCGCGCTTGTCTTGTCATTGTGACGTCAGATAGCTGTCTAAAGAGGGCATGGCTAGTTGGCAATGTTAGGAAGATTGGCTAACACTGCAGATCCATATGACGCCACATAACGCGGCGTCTTTTCAGATTCTACACTGTTTGCTTACAATACTCGAAGCAGTTATAGTCTCAGTTCAGGGGCCAGTTGTTCAAAGCATCGTTAGCAAAAGTTGCTCACATTTTTTTTTTCAGAAATTTTTTTAGAACATTTGCCATATTTAATGATAAAAGTTTTAACGATACGTTAACTAACGACGTAGTTTTGAACAACTGGCCCCAGGAGTCATTTTCCAGCCTACAGTCAGTGACGATTAACCTACCAATTCACACCGATGAAAAATACGACAAACTTCCGCTATTAAGACCACCTAAAATTAAGACTAATTTTGCTATAAAAATGCTTATTTAGTAGGTTGCAGTTATTCACTCTTTGTGTTTTCTGCATACATTGTCCTCTGGTCAGAGACCACTTTTGAACAATCCCAATGGTGGTCTTAATATAGGAATTTTACTGTACATAAATATAGTCAAGCCTCGGTGGATCAGTCGGCCGCGGATGTGGTCCCCATCGGGGCGCGCATCAAGCTTCCGTTCAGATTGATCATGGAAATATTTTCCACAACCATTCTCTCCCTTATAGCGGATTCAAGAAGGGCAGATGTTAGATTTGATTGATTGATTTGATGTTTAACGCCCCCGTCAACACTATATAGGTCATAGGGCACTGTATGGTCGATTGTCTCTGAGTTGGAATAATTGTCCTGATCGGAGAACTTGGACAGTTTTGTTTAAGCCTTCAAATCCTGTTCTTTAAGCAAACAGTATAGACCATATGTGTCTAGTCATACACGCCTTGATGTGACGTCTGGTCTGGGCCTAAACTGTTTGCCAGTGCCCCTACACATTAGTACAGATCTATAGCCCTCTTTACACAACACTCTGGCGTGACTACCAAAAGAATTGCGCGGCCAATTGCTATGAATAACAGTTAGCTGGAAGTCATACAAATCAGGGATAGTAACGACGTAAAGCCATGGTGCTTAATAACTCTAGGTCGACTGAAAAACAATCGACCCCCCACCCCCCAGAATGACCGATTGGACAATACTCGTACCCTTTACTAACGCTGACTGGACCGGTAAGCTCCAAACCAACTAACCAACAAACCAACAAAGCCGAACAAACAAATATATCACGGTAATAAGTCCTTGAAATGAACACCCTATTACATGAACTGAAAAAGAAAGGTAATCCTTTGGAAGGAAGGACTACAATACTGAACTGAAGTGGAGTGAACAAGAGTTTTCTGGGCCAGACGAGCTAGTTTCGGACAATTAGGCCTCATCAGTGACCCTCAAATATTTAACCCCCCTATATATATAGGAAACTGTGGCTTATGTGGTACACAATGTTTGTCTCACTTCTGCTCTAAGACGAAGGCTTTGATACTCGATAGAACCGCCACACTGAGGCGGTTCTACCGAGCACACACAACTTATGTTTTGAGTATTAATAAGACTAGTATCATATTTTTATCCGAAAATTGATCATTTTGGAGACAGAAAAGAAATGTGCGTTATCGTAATGACAAACAAACAGATCCACTATCTTTCTCATATCATTTAGCATTTACAGTAAAATTCCTATATTAAGGCCACTGTTTGGACTGTTCAAAAGTGGTCTTTAAGACCACTTTTGAAAGTCTCAAAGGTGGTTTCTGACCAGAGAACACTGTATGCAGAAAACACAAAGAAAGAATAACTGAAACTTACTAAATAAACTTTTAAAAGCAGAATTATTCTTAATTTTAGGTGGTCTTAATAGCGGAATTTTACTGTATTATACAAATACCAATTTTCTTTATTTCTTTCTTTCTTCTTTCTTTCTTTCTTTCTTTCTTTCTTTCTGAATACTAAAAGGATGTGATACATTGTCATTTTCCGAATTTCGACACGAAGTGTCACCGATGTTATGAATATTCATATCGTTTTGCAAACGGAACATTGATTGATTCTGTTATTCTAACCACCTGACGGCGTTTTCCGATAGATTTTGTCCTCTTTTTCGCGTGATCAATATTTTCCTCTAAATATATGGGTGTCTGTTTCAGTCACTACCCTCTCTGCTAAAACTTTAAATCGATCTGTAATGAGACGGGCAACATATTGTTCTGAAACCTTTATCCGTCATATATCACGGCCTTTAACTTTCATGATTTTTCCGTGTTGCTTTCCTGAAAACTGTACTTCTCTAAATAACGAGACTTTGCTCCTGATGAGTCTAGGGCAGACCTCGATCGGTAAGGGTCGGTATAACCTACTTCGTGCTGACGCGCCGTCTATCTATCTATCTATCTATCTATCTATCTATCTATCTATCTATCTATCTATCTATCTATCTATCTATCTATCTATCTATCTATCTATCTATCTATCTATCGGCCCCCGCACATCGGGGCTTGAAGAACTAGATGAGCTGCATGATGCTTCCACGCAGAGCTGGAATCCGATCGCACACGAGTACTGGTAAAGCGCTTAGAGGATCTAAACCTGCCCAGGCAAAGCGGTGCGAGTCAGACCGCCCATACTTATAAACCCTAATTGGTTTCATTGGGCGACAGAGATTGAGATGTCATTTCATCTCAATGTCGGGTAAAAGTCCCACAAAATTGGAAACAACGTCTCCAAAATGACCTATACAGTGTTGACGGGGACGTTAAACCTCAAATCTACAACAGATTTATCTATCTATTTATCTATCTATCTATCTATCTATCTATCTATCTATCTATCTATCTATCTATCTATCTATCTATATATCTATCTATCTATCTATCTATCTATCTATCTATCTCTGATCTGCATCTCCACTTCTTGTAGCTGTCTACAGAGTTGAAAGCGTTAATTCCATTTTATGGACTAAAGCAGATTGATCTTTACGGTTCCAAACGTAACCTGTGTCTTTTCTGAAGCGCAGCAGGTCTCTTGATAAAAGCTGGTTATACGCATCATAATACCAGGGAAAACAGCCAAAATCGATAGTTCAAACACTCTAAATTTAGAAGTTGGTCCAAGGATTGCCTCTCAAGAGCTTGTTGCTATAGTTACTGGCTCAGCTACGTCACAAGGAACCGCACGAGACCCGCTCTTATGGAAAAGATTTTAAGCGGTCATTGGAAGCTAGGAACATGTTTTATCAGAAGAGATTCGTATCATTCTCAATGACAGGGTGCTTTATTTCCATTAGATTAAAGTTACCTGAGAAAACATAGGATCTGAAGGGTTATGTCTGTTATTTAAAGTAAAGGCACGTATGCCCGTTTCAATGTTCAAATAGCTTATTCTCGCTTCACGTTAACAAGTCCATATATTGAAACCACCTTATAGTTAGAGAGAAAACAGGGAGTTGCAAATGTAAACGATATTCTCTTCAGTTTTGCACAAAAAAACATTGATTTTTGGGTACTCGTTAGAACCGCCTTAACGAGGCGGTTCTAACGAGTACCCACAATCTACATTTGCATAGAAATTAGAAATACACCACAAATATATACCAATCAGAAAAGAAAGAATACACTGCACCATACGGGTGCGTTAGCCTAAGGCAAGAAGGGCCGTCTTGACTGTCCGAAGATTTTTGCAACGGGGACAGTTTAACAAGCATCAACTTATCTCCGCTGTAGCGTGGAAAAGAGGCCCACTGTCATCGGGATAAATGATAAATGTGCTCCTAAGAAGAGAACCATTCAACTGCTAAATGAATGTGCTCCTAAGAAGATAACCATTCAACTGCTAAATGAATGTGCTCCTAAGAAGATAACCATTCAACTGCTGAATGAATGTGATCCTAAGAAGATAACCCTTCAACTGTTGAATGAATGTGCTCCTAAGAAGATAAGCCTTCAACTGCTGAATGAATGTTCTCCTATCAACTGCTGAACGAATGTGCTCCTAAGAAGATAACCCTTCAACTGCTGAATGAATGTGCTCCTAAGGAGATAACCATTCAACTGCTGAATGAATGTTCTCCTATCAACTGCTGAATGAATGTGCTCCTAAGAAGAAAACCCTTCAACTGCTGGATGAATTTTCTCCTATCAACTGCTGAATGAATGTGCTCCTAAGGAGATAACCCTTCAACTGCTGGATGAATGTTCTCCTATCAACTGCTGAATGAATGTGCTCCTAAGAAGATAACTCTTCAACTGCTGAATGAATGTGCTCCTAAGAAGATAAGCCTTCAACTGCTGAATGAATGTTCTCCTATCATCTGCTGAACGAATGTGCTCCTAAGAAATTAACCCTTCAACTGCTGAATGAATGTGCTCATAAGAAGATAACCCTTCAACTGCTGAATGTATGTGCTCCTAAGAAGATAACCCTTCAATTGCTGAATGAATGTGATCCTAAGAAGATAACCCTTCAATTGCTGAATGAATGTGATCCTAAGAAGATAACCCTTCAATTGCTGAATGAATGTGATCCTAAGAAGATAACCCTTCAATTGCTGAATGAATGTGATCCTAAGAAGATAACCCTTCAATTGCTGAATGAATGTGATCCTAAGAAGAGAACCTTTCAACAGCTGAATGAATGTGCTCCTAGGAAGATAACCCTTCAACTGCTGAATGAATGTGCTCCTAAGAAGATAACCCTTCAATTGCTGAATGAATGTGCTCCTAGGAAGATAACCCTTCAACTGCTGAATGAATGGGCTCCTAAGAAGATAACCATTCAACTGCTGAATGAATGTGCTCCTAAGAAGATAACCATTCAACTGCTGAATGAATGTGCTCCTAAGAAGATAATCCTTCAACTGCTGAATGAATGTGCTCCTAAGAAGATAATCCTTCAACTGCTGAATGAATGTGCTCCTAAGGAGATAACCCTTCAACTGTTGAATGAATGTGCTCCTAAGATGGGCTCTCGATGTCCAGCCTATATTAACACATATATGCCAATGGAATCTCCCACGTATTAAGTTTGGAGCGGTCCACTTCAAATTATAGGGTTGTCAGGTTTGTTTTGTTTCCGGTAAGTTGTAAAAAATGCGTGTACTTTGAGCAAACAGAGTATACCCAAATCAGACGCCGCGTTCTGTGGCGTCTGATCTGAGTATACGTTGTTTGCCGCTGTCCCCAGGCATATATGGGCTAAACCATCAACAAATATGTTACCTCACTTAAACAGGCGAGTTCTAATGCATTTGCTGTTTGACGGGCATTGAAAGCAGGTTTGCTTAAACCAGGATAGTATTTGATGGTCTTCTGAAAATTCACCCATATCCTACAGGTAGTCACCCACTTATGAAGCAAAAGAGACATCATTTTATATGAATATGCTCCATTGCTGACTTTAAAACTTTTGCACTCTATGCAGGAAAATGATTTATAAATGAAATAAAATTCAAATTGAACTTTAAACTGTCAGATAATAGCAAGTTTTATTCCAGTCCTTTGTTTGCAGCTTAATATTTGGGCTAGTAGATGTCTTTATGCGCTTTTAATGCGAAAATATCATTTTTTAAGGTTTTATTAAGACAAATCAGGCATTTAATGCAGTATGTAAACTCTGTTCAGGAGAGTCTCCTAGACCTTTGCCGACAAAACCGAGTCAGGGCACAGAAAAATACAATTTGGTATGGTCGACAAGCGTGACTCAGATCAGCCTGCAGGCTTAACTAAGTTTTCGCAGGTCGCAAAAAAGCATCCATGAATGCTGAGACTTCCATAAGCATATACGGTGAAATTCCTACATAAAGAACACCTTTGGGACTGTTCAAAAGTGGTCTTTAAGACCACTTTTGAACAGTCACAAGGGTGTTCCCTGGCTAGAGACGATTGTATGCAGAAAACGCGAAGTAAAAATAACTGTATCCTTCTAAATAAGCTTTTGAAGTATTAATAGTTTCAATTTTTAGCTGTTTTAATTAATAGCGGAATATCACTGTAAACGTTTTAAACATTTATTTCACGTCGATTTAAAAAAGAATTTAAATTCGCGAACGCAGATATTAATACATTGTTATCCTACTTGGAGGAAACCGGAGTACTTGTTGAAAATAATCATCCACAGAGTGAACAGCAAAAATTTATTCAAACTTCGCTCGTGCGCATGCCGATCTGATTCGTGCCCAATTTATACCTTTTTTGTGCGACGGTTCAAACCATATTCAGCTGAACCAAGACTTAATCAAGTAAACAAGGCCCCCAAAAAATATTATTAAAAAAACGCATTTCTCATGATTACAATATAGGCCACATCTAGTCCATACCAGACTGGTCCGGAGCATTTTTAACAATGAAATACCTTCCAAGACAAAGTAAAAGTAGTTTGTTGTAGATCAAAATCATAGTATGACAACTTAAATAAATATAACGTTAGTTCCTTTCTTAAGGATTGGGCATACAAATCAAATGTTAGCCGTGGATAAAATGATTTGAAATGGCCACTTCCATAGGAAAGTACACCAACACATCACTTACAGGAAAGAATTTAGTCACTTTTTGTTTAAATTGTTGATTCTACTTAAAAGTAGTTTAAAATAAAACCTACTCAGCATTTCAACGCTTCAGTGTTGTGTTTCTGAACGCTGCCTCTGAAAGATTAATTGGTTAAAATATTCGTTACGAAAACACACCTAATCAAATTGAAAATTTTACCACCAAAAAATGAAACTTTTCAGATAAAAAATCTGATATTTTTTATATTTCTGCACAAAGGTACTTGATCTATGTTTTTGAGCAGAAATAAGAAAAATAATATATTCCCCTGTAAACCCCAGTTTTACAATATAAAAGTGGGGTTTAAAGGGATTAAAACTATATAGGCATGTTTTCGTAATGTGAAAAGATTAAGAAAGTGGAAAAATTTTACTAACTCCACTTGTCTTAGCGACTTAAACTGAACCGAAAGACCTTGTCATATTGTAAATAATTAAGAACAAAAAATTGCTTGATAAAGTAATGCAACATTGTAATAAGCTTCTCTACACCACGCATCAATATGCCCATTATTAATACATATCACGCATGCTCGAAAGGGCAAGCAAACTACACGATAATTTGGTAAAATTTGCCTAAATTTGGTACAGTTATGATGTTAGTTTACTAATGATTATCCCTTGAGAGTCATGTGTACATAATTTAGCGATATTTCCAGTCTCTTTCTATAACAGATTATATTTCGCTGATATTGAGCCTCTCCTCTAGTAAGAACAGGGGGTTCGAAAAATCATTATTTGTACCTTTATTGGATGTGAGTGTGTCGCGAATGTGACAGGTGTTAAATATTAACGGGAGAACTAGCGGGGAATAATAGAGGGTAATATAGTTATTGTATGTCTCTTTGTTAAAACTGGTCAATAGTTCGCCAGTTTGACTACAGAAGCTAGCGGTAGCAGCTTATTTCGGCAGAGGGCACACGCTCGCTCTATTGGACTAATGACAAAAAGCAGACGAGAGTGATATGTCGAAACGCGGAACTACTAAACAAGGAAAAAACAAGAAAGAGGTTAGATGTTTTTATTACTTCAGTTTGCTGCTGTTACAGCTATGATAAATCAATAGTTTTACCTATGTTTTCTGTCGTTTTGCTAAAATCTTGGTTTAACAGTTCAGCACCCATATGTTCAATATCGACTTTTTAAGCTTATTATTCTAACGGCTCACGCTGTACCAATCTCTGTTGGGGAGTGTCACACAAAATGGCGTTCGCTAATGTCGGATGCTGCAGCTAACAATTTGTCGTCTGCTCTGAAATAAAATAATTTAAATACAGAAGAAAAGTGTATACCTGAAAGTGCGTACTCTTTTAGTGGCGCAGCTTTGGTAATTGTTGTTTTAACACCAGATCACGTGACTTTTTCTCGTCACAGGTAAGTCTTAATTTTACCTAGAGTTTCAAAGTTAATGTGAATTAGTTCTGTTTCTCGATATCTAAAAAATTAACGGCAAAACATTTTTTGGTGTCTTTTGATTGTTATGGATGACATAAACAATAATGGGAACCAGTTCATGGCAAATGGGTTTCTATCGCCGAGACTCACACGAGCATGCGCAGTCTTGCCAGAGCAGTTGTTATAACGAAAACAAATACATTGAAAATTTTACCACCAAAATAACGAACTTTTCAGATGAAAATTTCTGACATTTTTTTGTTATTTCTGCTCAAAAAATAGATTGTGGGTACTCGTTAGAACCGCCTCGACGATGCGGTTCTAACAAGTATTCATTATCTGTTTTAGCAGAAATAAGAATAAAATATATCAATGTAAACCCAAGTTGTACTATATAAAAGTGGGGTTTCAGAGGGTCAAAGTTGTATAGGCCTATTATCGTGATGTAACAGCTTTGTGTGAGAAACGACCCTGTTAGTGGGCTGCACGTGCTCATTAGAAGAACATAAATAGGAGATTAGATTATTAAGGGCCGTTTGCACATGCGTCAGCTCATAGGAAATATATATCACGTGGTATTTCGTATTATCCCTTTTGTAAACCTCAAAGATATATAAAACGCTGGAGTTCTATTCGAGGCTTGGCGAGCAGCATATCATTTAAATTCAACAAGAAGTAAAGTAGAATCTCAAAGGTTTATAAAACGCTGGAGTTGGAGGGAATGCTACGAGGACTATACGAGGCTTGGCGAGCAGCAAACCATAAAACAAGAAAGAAGTTGTAGCTTTTGTCATAATATGGGGGCGGTGGGTGGGGTGAGTGTATCGGGTGGGTGGGGTGCTCAGTAGCTCACTCGCATGTGCGTCTTACCGGAAATCAGGAGGTAACGGGTTCGACACTGGACCGGCAGCATTCTTTAGTGGAGGCTGATCATGACATATTTTACATCACTCGCTCCCTTCCACTGATTTAAATAAGGACAGTGATCAGCTTCTGGCAAAATAGTGTACCCCGTACAGGGTTAATCGCTTATAGCCTTACGTTTAGGTAAATAGACCGGCTCAACAAGACCCTAATAGCATCAAATGGGTCGTTAAACTCCAAATACTCTAAAGTATTCGGACACCCGATAATATTCGCCCAATAACAAATAGCTGTCGTTTGCACATATCTACTTTCATATAACAAGAGAGCATTTCCATTTTTAGGGAGTGGGGATGTGGTGGGGTGGATATAAAGCCCTTTCAAGATTGTTAAACCCGCTTTTTCGAAGAAAAATCGGGTATATTGTTTTCGTACAACAGTTCACTCCGGCGTCAGTCCGTCTGTCCGTCTGTCCGTCCGTCCGTCCGTCTGTCTGTCCGAAAGTCACGTTTCTCGTAAATGGATCTCCTCTGCAACCACTGAAGTTACACTTTTGAAACTTTGCATGTGGATAGTACATGGAATGTAGATGGCAGTGCGCAACATTTTTATGACCTTGACCTCAACATGACCCCAAGGTCAAAGGTCAAAAATTATGATTTGCCATATCTCCTAAACTATTGGAGTTACACTTCTGAAACTCTGAATATAGAATATGTCAGGTTACTTTTGGTGTGACCTTGACCCCAAGGTCAAAGGTCAAAAAGTATGATTTTGCCATATCTTCCAAACTATTAGAGTGACACTTCTGAAACTTTGGTTATTGGATGGCCCCTGGAATATAGAATAAATTTGGATACTTTTGGTGTGACCTTGACCTCAACATGACCCAAAGGTCAAAGGTCAAAAATTATGATTTGCCATATCTCCTAATCTATTGGAGTTACACTTTTGAAACTTTGCTTATTGGATGCTCCTTGGAATATAGAATATGTTGGGCTACTTTTGGTGTGACTTCGACCCCAAGGTCAAAGATCAAAAAGTATGACTTTGCCATATCTTCTAAACTATTGGAGTTACACTTCTGAAACTTGATTATTGGATGGCTGTTGGAATATAGAATAAATTTGGATACTTTAGGTGGGCCTGAACATAACCCCAAGGTCAAAGGTCAAAAAGTATGACTTTGCCATATCTTCTAAACTATATGAGTTACACTTCTGAAACTTTGCTTATCAGTTAGAATGTTATTTGCAACTTTTTTAACTTACATGTAGTTTTGGCTAGCTAATACATAGTCATTAGTGTTATTAACAGAAAAAGCGAATATTTGCGATGGTATACCATTGACTGCAGCTCACTTATTTTGAGCCGGCCGATCGTTAATAAGAGGTGGGCTAGAGCATGTCCATACCATGTACATTTCATCACAGAAATGACATCCAAAGCCATGTCGCTCAAACAAAGCAACGGGGTTAATTTGCATAGACAGTCCGACTTGCACCACCTTTCCTAGGCAAGTTTAGCCCTTTTAAGCGGTTTACCAGTTGTGCAGTCAGTTTCAGCTCTGCGTGGAAACACCATGTAGCCCAATCTTGATAGCTCTGTATAAGAAGAGCACAGTGCTCGCAGAATTGTCCATGGATTTTTTTTATCTAGCTTTTGTTTTTACCATGCTTGTTCTTATCGAGCCGTGTATAGTCATTGTCGTATTAAGCAGACGATCGGGTTCAATCGAACGTGCCCAGAGTCGAAATAATATCTTGACAGGAGAAATATTTGCATTGCATTTTATTTGAATGCTAAAATTAAGATAAATTCTGCATTTAAAAGCTTACTGAGAAAATTCGTTATTCTTTCTTTGAGTTTTCTACATCCAGTGTCTCCTCCTAAGAGACCACTTTTGTGACTGTTCAAAAGTGATTTTAATGACCACTTTTGAACTGCCCAAAACGTGGTCTTAACATAGGCACTTTACTAGATTCTGCAGGATGACGTACACAATACAATCCCCTATCATCGCTTATTTTGGTATTTAACGACATAAGCCTTGCTGGTCATTTCATGTAATCTTAAAAAAGAAAGAAAACGAGACAGCAGGCGTGAGAGCCGCGGTAAAAAAAGAGGGTCGGGGAAATGTGAAAGAATGAAAGTTAATGTACCAAACAAACAAAAGAAAAAAACACCCCTCTACCCAACATGCTACAAGAACAACTGTGAGTACACGACACAATCTCCTCAACGAACCACAATAACCGAGTAACATATGGCAAGTCATGCACTACACCTTGTCTGACCCAGTGGGCAAAGATAGCTTATAAATAATGTCGTATTCCTGTTATTATTGCAACAAAATTTACCAGAAAAATACTGAGCAAATGACTTTAACCCCAATATCACGTTGACTATGGCTGATCCGAACGTTTAACGGGTCCACCAGGGAATATTTCCCATAGTTCCAGACAAGTAACAGATCCGAATTCGTTTCCGGGTCCCTTGGGAATTTTTGCCGTAGTTACAGACAAAAAAATAGATCCGAACTTGTTTTCAGGTCCCTAGAGAATATTGCCCATAGTTTAAGACAGGAAATAGATCCGAACTTGTCTCCGGGTCCCCAGGGAATATTTCCCATAGTTCCAGATAAGAAGTAGATCCGAAATTTTTTCCGGGTCCCTAGAAAATAGTTCCCATAGTTCAAGATAAGAAACAGATCCGAACTTATTTTCGGGTCCCCAGGAAATATTACCCATAGTTCCAGACAACAAATAGTTAATGGTATTTTATTTTATTTTGGGAACGTATTATGTGTGTACTCATTAGAATCGCCTCAATGATTATAAGATCCGGACTTTTGATGCAGTAATCAAGAATGTGTTACAACACGTTGTTTTCTTATTTTATTTTTATTTTTGTTGTTGTTTCGTTTTGTTTTCTCTACTAACCCAGAGGCTGTACTTAAAACTATAAGAAAAGACCTAGCTATTTATACCATAGTCAAATAACTTTTCTTCTTAAAGGTAATACCTGTGTAACTTCATATTTTTTATCTTCTTTCCGAAAATTTAAACCTGGATCGGTTACCTTAATTATAGGTCACATATATAAGTTGAGACTCATTTACATTAGTACGGGGTAAGTCAGTAATCTAGGCTGAACCAGGTGTGTTACTGAAGACGAAGGACAATTACATTGACTTATAGTTGCATACATTGAACGTTTTTAACCTATTATATACTATTGGCTTTTTCGTGGCAATGATCAGGAATCGATTCAATTAACCCACATCTCCCAACAGAGTCACCAAAGGGGAAGAAACACAAACATTAAATAACAAGACCCTATTGGAAACATCATTAGCGGAAAGTCGAACCCGCAATGTGGTCAGTTGGCTATCCAAGAGAAAACGATATATATGTGATACACACCATAACAAAAATAAACAGCGACAGAAGAACCGCCTTGGAAAGGTCAGTTAAAGGAATAACTTCCCTACGGGGGAGCTTGGTGGGCTTAAATCGATTTAACGCTGCCGCAATCCTCGGCCTTGTTTCCATCCTGGTTCAGTCCTAACTCATCAGTGCCTGCCCAGACAAAGTGGTGCGAGTACACACTGAGTCCATGCATGTAAACCCTATAGGTTTCAGTGAGCGCCAGGACTTGAGATCACATTTCATCTTATTTTCCGGTCTCCTAACTGACATCAGTACAAACAAACAAACAAACAAAACCGTTCACATTACTGAGACAAGGCTTGCTAATAGATCATGGTTGCTCGTAAGAATCACTAAGTGATGTCCCAACGAGCACGGTGATAGCACCTACAATCTATGGTTGAGCTGAAATAAAGTTAGTGCCGTGTTTTAATTTTCCATAATGGGGGTTTAGTAGAGGAAAACAATTTATATATGATGCAAGGTACAACAACGAAAAGCTGCGTGTATTTGGCAATTTTACATAATGCAAGAATGTACAACAAGTAAAATGCATTTGACAGTTGTAAGACACGTTCCAATTTAATGTTTATGATGTTTACCTGTCATATATTTCGTAAACAGGAGGCTTCCGTTTGCCCTTATTACTTCTCCGGTCGACACTATGAAACTAGCGCGCCGGCCTCGGTAGCTCAGTCGGATGCGTGTCTGACTGGTGATCAGTAGAACACGGGCTCGATACCTTTCGGGGTCGGCAACATTCATGGAGATTGATTCTACGGTTATTCTCTGCCTTCCGCTGATTCAAAATTCTGGCGAATTGCATTGTACTGGTTAACCGCTTCCAGGAAAAGTGTGGATAGGTAAAATGACCGCCTCAAGACTGACCTAAAATAGTGTTGACTGGGCCGTTGAACTCCAGTTCAGACAATAACAAACAGAAAACTAACGCTACTTTGTGGGCTTTTGTTGTACCTTCCTTCTATTCGAAGGAATCTTCTTCAGTAATTTTATATGCTGTTTTATTTATTTATTTAATAACCGGTATGAACATCGCTTTAGTTTTGACGGTATCACAACCTTATTAACCAAAATGAGTATTACAAATACATTTAAAATATCAATATCACCCCTTAGGATACCCTTTGGTGTCTTTTATGGGTGGAGTAAGTTAATTGTATCAATTCCTGATCTTTGTTTTACTTCTACTTTTTCTATCGTGTTAGAAAACTGCGCTACATATATTCAGACAAGGTGTTAAAAGCCTATTTAAATTAAGACTATTGCTATTAAAAGTCTATTTAAATAAAAGTCCAACAACGTGGATTTCATTTAGCTTATTTTAAATGGTAGTTATGTGTCACTTTCGAACGGGGACTCTGAATACATTACACTGCCTATATTCAAACACCTTTTTGACTGTTTCAAAAGTGGTCTATTGGTGGTCTTAAAGACCACTTTTGAACAGTTTCAAAGATGGTCTCTAACTAGTACACACTGAGTGTAGAAAACAGAAAGAAAAAATAGCTGAAATCTTTGGAATATGCTGTTTTACAACCTCACCGTAATTATCAGGAAAAGAAATAAAAACAAATGAAAAAAAAAAAAAAAAGACATGAAAATTACCCTGCGGGTACCTTTAAATCTGTGACACCAGTAAAAATCGATTTCCCCTCACGGGTACCATGAATTTCGGCAACAGCTGTTGTAGCATCGGGGCGAGTAACGACCTCTCCGAAATCATACCTTTGTCTGAAAACCAAAATATGGCCCTACTGATTAATCTTTAATCAATATTTTATGATAGCATCTTTCAGCCGGAGTAAAACTAATATGGATAAAAGCCCGATGGATAAAGTGGGTGCATGGTTGGCTGGCCACGGTTGGTGGTTTGACTGGTGGGGTTTGGAGGGTAATATTGCTTGCGAGCAGTGGGGTGGGTGGGTATTCAGAGCCAATTCGTTTTATACACCGAAACAAAGACAAATAATGGATATTTCCTTATTAAGCAAGTGCCTGTCTTAAGCAACAACGGGCCGGTTTTCTCATAGCCATTTCCCCTTGAAGTGTTCACATAGTACTTATTTCACTTAACAATTGCCTAGTCCTGACAGCACAACTAAGCGTTCACATAGTACTTATTTCACTTGACAATTGACATGTCCTGACAGCACAACTAAGTCTAAACATAGTACTTATTTCACTTGACAGTTGCCATGTCCTGACAGCACAACTAAGTGTTCACATAGTACTTATTTCACTTGACAGTTGCCTTGTCCTGACAGCACAACTAAGTTTTAACATAGTACTTATTTCAATTGACAGTTGCCTAGTCCTGACAACACAACTAAGTGTTCACATAGTACTTATTTCACTTGACAGTTGACTAGTCCTGACAGTACAACTAAGTGTTCACATAGTACTTATTTTCCTTGACGATTGCCTAGTCCTGACAATACAACTAAGTGTTCACATAGTACTTATTTCACTTGACAGTAACATAGTCCTGACAGTACAACTAAACAACTTATCCCTCGGCGCCTACTTCTTCTCTGTAACCTACAAAATCATTAGTGATTCATGAATACTTAGCCAAACCGCAGACATTGACAGAATTCTCTTTTACATACTTAATCAAATACATACAATTAAATTCGCTGAATCGAACACCATTGTGCACCCCCACCTCCTCCAGTGTTGACACGGACGTTAAACATCAAATGAAACAAAGATGCAAACCGTACACCACTGTCTCGTTCATCACGGCGGAAATAACCGTACACCACTGTCTCGTTCATCGCGGCGGATACAAACCGTACACCACTGTCTCGTTCATCACGGCGGAAACAGACGGGCCTCCGTGGCCTAGTGGATAAGAGCGCTGACTCTTAGTCATTAGGTCTCTCACCGCCGTAGGTTCGAGCCTCGCTCGGGACTTGTGTGAGACGCCAAGTTCTGCAACGGAAGGTCAGGTGGTTTTTCTCCGGGTACTCCGGTTCTCGCTCACCTCTGATTAACGATCGGCTCGATATGAGTGAAATAACCTTGAAAGGGCCGTAAAACCCAAACCAAAAAAAAAAAAATCACGGCGGAAACAAACCGTACACCACTGTCTCGTTCATCACGGCGGATTCGAACTCGTCCTTGAGTCTTGAAGGAAAGCTTTCCATTTTGCATAAATTAATTTGCAGTGACATTCCATTAATTAAAATTATGTTTTTAGAAGCATATTTAGAAGGTTTCGGGTACATTTCCTTTGTGTTTTCTACATCGAATGTGCTGTAGTGGAAGAAGAGCGGGTTTAAGCCAACCCTCACCCTCACTTTAACTGTGGTTCAAACAAGTCCGTGTAATGAGCATTCCTAACCCCACTTTTATACAGAGAAAAGTAGGGTTTAGCGGGGTAAATATCATTTTCCTTCTGCTCCAAGATACAAGGTGTAGGTACTCGTTGAGGCAGTTCTAACGAGCACCCACAACCTATGTTTGGAGTCTAATGAAAAAAAAAATAAAATATCATAATTTGTTTTGCCAGAAATGTCACCATTTCGGAGAAATGAAAGAATGCACAATGACACACGGATGTGTTATCCTACTGATGATTCCAAAGGTGTTCGAGCGATTGAAGTTCGACTGTACGATGAATTTTTATTTTCTGTTTTATTTTTTTTTTTTTTTTTTTTTTTTTAAAGCAATTTTATGAACGCAGCTTAATGATTTCGCGTGATTATTTCTGACTCAGAGTAGTGAGTAATTAATGTATGACTCTTCATTGTGCTGCAGGTCTGTTTTTGATAGGGAATTAGGAGAGTCTACTGATTCACTATCACTGGCCTCATTTCTACATGTATGTCTCGATTGCTTTTCTTGCTGTTTCATAAACCAATAGGAGACTGGCGGACCCGAAAACGAACAGTGAAGATCAGGACCAGACGGCACAAAATGCCGTATATGATGGGTCGTTTACAATATAGGATTAATTCATTTTGGAAACTTACAACGAATAAACAAATAAAGAGAACCTTTACGTTGATAATGGAACTGTCCGAAGTTATGAAGTTGAAAAGTCAGTTAAGAACATTTAACCCATTCTGTACAAGAAACCCCAAAAGGGGTAATTGGCAAACAGTGCAGACCCAGATCAGACCTGATCAGGACCTATTCTATTTGCAAAAAAGTTCAGCCATTTTCGTATTAAATTTTGAAGAAAACACAACCTGACATCCCTAAAATTTGAAATGGACTCTGAGGAAGATTCCCTCTGGTAGAAAGAGGGTTAAAAGAAAATTAGTAAAACTCACTTTATATAGAAAATGCCGAAGTTTGTGATAAAGTGGTCATGTAAAATGGAGTGCAATGCTTTTATAGAAATCAAAGTACTTCCACCACTGATGGATTAAAGTGTGTGTGTGTGGGGGGGGGGGGAGGGGGGGGGGGGTCATGAACGGGGACTTTGACTCATTACGATAACACAGCCGAACGACGCAGTGCATTGTTCCACATCTCCAAAATGGCTACTTTTCTGATGAAAATCTGTGATATTTTTTCATATTTAGACTTCAAACATAGGCTGTGGGTGCTCGTTAGAACCGCCTCATTGAGGCGGTTCTAACGAGTACCCACAACCTATGTATTTGAGCAGAAATAAAAAAATAATGTATACCCCCGTAAACCCCGGTTTTCTCTTTATAAATTAGGGTTTAGGGGGGGTCTTCATTTCACGGACTTATTCACGTGATATGTCTTGTTTACCATTTAATTCCTGTGCTTTAAGCAAACATTGTAGTCCCGATCAGACACACGCGTCCGGGTTCAGATTAATAACTTTGGATCGGTTGACAAACAACCGAACCAAATATGAACCAAATCAAACTTGGAATTTAATAGTTAAATGAGTTATGATTCCTCAAAATTGCTTGCGCCCTTTTAATAAAAAAGAATATGGAGAAATAATGAGGGAAATTATCTTTTTATTTTTGTTATTGTTTGTTTTGTTCCTAAACATTGCCTTATTCGCCAAACCTAACCTTTAATACCTTTAACAGTGCCGATAAATAAGACTGTCAGCAGCTGGTATTGATTTTCGGCAGCCTCCAGTTTTTCGGAACATTGATGCCGTGCCTCGTGGAATTGAGCTAAATGATGTAGACATTGTCGCTCTGAGCTTCAGGTGAACAAACGATCGATACAGGTGCAAATCCACTAATATGTCACAAAGCCACATTGATTTTCGGGGAAAAAGATCTTTTCTTTAAACCAGAGATATCGCTTACAGTATAGCTTCTTTTAAAAGTCGATTTTTTTTCTACCACTCCTAGGTAATATTTAGACCCTGGTTAACGCCAGTTTCTATTGAATCAGGTCATGTTAAAGTATACAGCCAAAACATGTGCATCATCAGTCAATCAGAGACTCAGGTCACCCTCTAAAGCCACACAGTCTGGTCGGCTTTCACCTAGTTTAAGCCCATCGCAGTCTCATATGAACAGGAAGACTCTGAGCAGAAAGAAAGTCCGCTGGAACTTTGATTGGGATCAGCTCAGGTCAACTTGGTACGGATCAACTTGGTCTAGACCAAAGTACGTTTACACTAGGGATCAAGTTGTTTCAGTTAGGTTCTGGATCAAGTAAGTCTTGGTATCAATGCGAGTATGACCCGTGTCAAGTCCTTAATGTAAACACTGTATGGATGGATTCAACATGAAATAATAATGACTCAATGTTGTGTGCATGCAGGAAATGGGCATTGCCCATTTGTTTCATCGCTATGTGAATGGTATGAGTTCGTATGAGTATGTACTCATTTCAAACACTAAAGAAAGCGCATTTTTATTTTAAATACGCCAAGGGAAGAGGTTTCTTTGAAGCTGTGCACCAAGCGAAGATCCAGGTACAAAGTTTAATCAGAGCGCTCGTTGACCAAAGCTTCACCATGCTGACAGAGAATGCTGCATTCTCAGTGACTTGTTACTAAGACTGACAGAGAATGCTACATTCTCAGTGACTGAGTACTCAGGCTGACATAGAATGCTTCATTCTCAGTGACTGGGTACTCAGGCTGATAGAGAATGCTACGTTCTCAGTGACTGTGTACTCCGGCTGACAGAGAATGCTGCATTATCAGTGACTGTGTACTCAGGTGTGACTGGGTACTCAGGCTGACAGAGAATGCTACATTCTCAGTGTCTGGGTACTCAGGCTGACATAGAATGCTACATTATCAGTGACTGGGTACTCAGGCTGACAGAGAATGCTACAATCTCAGTGACTGGGTACTCAGGCTGACAGAGAATGCTACATTCTCAGTGACTGTGTACTCTGGCTGACAAAGAATGCTACATTATCAGTGACTGGGTACTCAGACTGATAGATAATGCTACATTCTTTAGTGCCAGTGTACTCTGGCTGACATAGAATGCTACATTATCAGTGACTGTGTACTCAGGTTGACAGAGAATGTTACATTCTCAGTGACTGGGTACTCCGGCTGACAGAGAATGCTGCACTATCAGTGACTGGGTACTCAGGCTAACAGAGAATGCCGCATTTTCAACGCCTGGATAATCCGACTGCCAGACAATGTTGCTTTCTCACTCACTGGGTACTAAGTCCGTCAGATAAGGCATCGTTCTCACTGACTGTTTACTCAGGATGACAGAGAAGGCTGCGTTCCAACTGACTTGGTACTCCGGCTGACAGAGAATGCTACATTATCAGTGACTGGGTACTCAGGCTAACAGAGACTGCTGCATTATCAGTGAGTGGGTACTCAGGCTAACAGAGAATGCCGCATTCTCAACGACTGGATAATCCGGCTGAAAGAGAATGCTGCTTTCTCACTAACTGGATACTCAGTCCGTCAGATAAGGCATCATTCTCACTGACTGTTTACTCAGGGTGACAGAGAAAGCTGCGTTCCAACTGACTTGGTACTCCGGCTGACAGGCAATGCTGCATTTTCATTAACTGGGTGCTCAGGCTATCAGATAAGGCTGCATTCTCACTGACTGGTACTCCGGCAGACACAGAAGGCTGCATTTTTACTAACTGAGTACAGAGGCTGGCAGAGAAGACAGAATTCTCCCTGAATTGGTACTGAAGCAGACAGAGAGGGCAGCAATCTTACGGACTTAATACAAAAATAAGTTCTGATTTTAGATCCTTTGGAAGCAATGAATACACTTAATAAACGAAAATAGCAGACTCGGTTTTATTGAGGCTTCATTCTCACTGATATGGATTCAGACATACAGAGAAGGCTGCATTCGCATTGGGTGACAGAGAAGACTGCATTTCTACTGAATGTGTACTCAGACTGGCAGAGAAGGCTGCCTCTTCACTGACTTGGTGCTCCGGCTGACAAACAATACTACATTCTCACTGACTGATACTCAGGCAAACACAGAAGGCTGCATTTTCACTGACTGGGTACTGAGGATGACAGAGAAGGCAGAATTCTCACTGAATTGGTACTAATGCAGACCGAAAGGAATGCAATCTCACTGACTGGGTTACCTGGCTGACAAAGAGGGCTGCATTCTCACTGACTTGCTACTCAGACAGAACGAGAAGCAAAATCCTCACTGACTGGGTACTGAGGTCGACAGAGAAGGCTGCATTCTTAGTAAATCGGCACTCAGACAAACAGTGAGGGCTGCATTCTCACGGACTGGGTACTAAAGCTGACAAAGAAGATAAAAGTTAAGGCAATGATCTAAGAAGGCATAGAAGGCTGCTTTCTCACTGACTGGGTACTCATTCAGACAGAGAAGGCTGCATTTTGATGGGCTATGAACCCTGGCTGACAAAAAGGCTGCATTATCACTGACTGGGTACTCAGGCAGACAGAGAAGGTTGCATTCTCACTGAGTGACAGAGAAGATTGCATTTCTGCTGACTGGGTACTCAGACTGACAGAGAAGGCTGCGTCTTCACTGACTGGGTACCCTCTCCGACAAGCAGGCTACATTCTCACTGACTGGGTACTCTGGCTGATTTCCATCTCCGTTGAGAAGGCTACATTCACAGTATGTGGGCACTCCGGCAGATTTCCGTCTCCGCCTCGAATGCTACTCAGGCAGATTTCCCCCTCGATAAGGCTGCATTCTCACTGAGCGGGTACTCAGGCTGATTTCCCTCTCCGCTGAGAAGGCTGCATTCTCACTGAGCGGGTACTCAGGCTGATTTCCCTCTCCGCCGAGAAGGCTGCATTCTCACTGAGCGGGTACTCAGGCTGATTTTCCTCTCCGCTGAGAAGGCTCGATTCTCATTCAGTGGGTACTCAGGCAGATTTCCGTCTCCACCGAGAAGGTAACATTCTCACTGAGTGGGTACTCAGGCTGATTTCCCTCTCTGTCGAGAAGTCTACATTCTCAATGAGCGGGTACTCAGGCTGATTTTCCTCTCCGCCGAGAAGGCTCGATTCTCACTCAGCGGGTACTCAGGCAGATTTCCTCTCCGCCGAGAAGGCTGCATTCTCACTGAGCGGGTACTCAGGCTGATTTCCCTCTCTGTCGAGAAGTCTACATTACTCAGGCTGATTTTCCTCTCCGCCGAGAAGGCTCGATTCTCACTCAGCGGGTACTCAGGCAGATTTCCGTCTCCACCGAGAAGGCTGCATTCTCACTGAGCGGATACTTATGCTGATTTTCCTCTCCGCCGAGAAGGCTCGATTCTCACTCAGCGGGTACTCAGGCAGATTTCCGTCTCCACCGAGAAGGCAACATTCTCACTGAGCGGGTACTCAGGCTGATTTCCCTCTCTGTCGAGAAGTCTACATTCTCACTGAGCGGGTACTCGTGCTGATTTTCCTCTCCGCCGAGAAGGCTCGATTCTCACTCAGCGGGTACTCAGGCAGATTTCCGTCTCCACTGAGAAGGCTCGATTCTCACTGAGCGGGTACTCAGGCAGATTTCCCTCTCCGCCGAGAGGGAACCATTCTCACTGAGTGGTACTCATGCTGATTTCCCTCTCCGCCGAGAAGGCTACATTCTCAATGAGTGGGTACTCAAGCTGATTTCAGTCTGTATACACACTGGGAACCGTCACCTTGTCGCTTGTCGAGACTCATTGTTACATATTAATTATGTGTATTATAAAATCATTTAATTATCTATCTATCTAAAACAAGTTCCGGTTATTAGCTGTCTGTACCACCTTCTTCCACACCAAGTTGAGAATAATGTTAACAAAGTTTATCTCTGCGTCCTTGTCCGCGGTTGCGCAGAGTATATATTTTCTGTAAATGATCCGTTTCTTTAATCAAGAGAAAATTAAAATGTGCAAAGATAGGCGACGGACGGGCAAATTGGTAGAAGGAAGGGGAATGATGAATAGAAAGAATGAAAGAAAGGAAGAAGGAACGAACGAAAGAAAGCAAGATATTTTATTTCACGTTAGATCCCTTTTATAGACAGGGCTAAATACATAAGGTCAGTTTCCCTTGTGACCTGTAGGCCCTATCCTTGTGACCTGTAGGCCCTATCCTTTTCATTAAGGGAAATGGATACACATGACACCTTTTCCTTCTTTTTACAAGGGAGATATCATTTGTGACTTCCTGTTTTCTTGTTCAATGAGCCTCTCGGGATGTAGGGTCTACTCTTAAAGGAAAGAATTTGCTCCTAGGGAGCAAATTCTTTTCTTTAAGAGTGGACCACTATTGATATGAACGGGCCTCCCAGGCCTAATGGATAAGAGCGCTGACCCTTAATCATTAGGTCTCTCACCGCTGTGGGTTCGAGCCTGGCTTGGGTCACATGTGAGACGCCAAGTTCTGCAACGGAAGGTCAGGTGGTTTATCTCCGGGTTTTCCATTTTTCGCCCACTTCTGATGAACGATCGGCTCGATATGAGTGAAATAATCTTGAAAGGGCTGTGAAACCAAAACCAAAAAGAAAAAATATATATTAATATGAGTGATAACATATATTTAAAGGAGTTATCTCCCTGAAGTCGTGTCCATTTCCCTTAAGTGACTCATACCTGGCTAAAATAAGAAGCTATTAACGATATGGGTCTCTCCTTTGTCTAAATTATTAAACATGGCTGTCACACGTTGAAATGGTTCAGCTATCTCACAGAGATGTATTATAATACGGTGTTTTGAGAGAAACCAATATCCAAGCAACAAGAGGCCAGGTTCCATACCTTAAATTACTTAAGCCGGGTAACAGCAAAAATATCAAATTGGCGAGTGCGAAACGCGAGGACCTTGACTAGCCTGTGCATTCTCACCATTGATAAGAAAATGTTTTCATATATATAAAGTAACCTTAAATTTAAGAATATACAGTGGGAGACAATATAGACTAGCATCAGAAGGTGCAACTTTACTGAACTCACGCCGTGCTGTGATTCTTTTACTCGAGCCACGCTTAGTTTGTAACAGAAGCATGAAAGGCTCCTGAAATCAATATTTTCTAGATTTGTCACTCTATTCGTTTCAGAAGCGTGCAGTGATACCTCAGGGGCGCCTGGGCTACCTTTAATGTAAATGAATTTACCTGCAAAATTACTGCCATATATTGACATGGTGACAACGTTTAATATAACGCTTCAATATTCCTTGGTATTTGATGTATTTGTTTACCTTCAAAAGTAGAGTTTTTGTTTGATTTGAGGTTTAACGTCACCGTCAACACTGTAAAGGTCATTTTGGAGACGTTGCTTCCAATTGTGGGACTTTTACCCGACATTGAGATGAAATGACATCTCAAACCCTGTCGCCCAATGAAACCAATAGGGTTTATTAGCATGGACGGTCCGCCTCGCACCGCGGTTCCTGGACAGGCTTAGATCCTCCAAGCGGTTTACCAGTACTATTGTGCGGGCCAGATTCAGCTCTGGAAGCATCGTGCAGCCCACATATTTCTTCAAGCCCCTACGGGCGGGGGCTTTCAAAAGTAGAGTTACTCAATAAAAAGACATAATTCCTGTTGAATTATAATATCTCCCAATTTGGCAAATCCATGTTGATTGAATGCTGATACTGAAAATGGAAGACTTTCCGAACCCACGAGGTTTCTGCTTCAAAAAGCAAAGAAAAGAAACTTCAGCGCTTCTATATTTATCAATAATAAATATATATCTTGATGGCCGTCTGGGCAGTGGATACGCAACTTATAAAATGGACGATCCAATTCTTTCCTTTTGTTTTACTACTGCCTTCCCTCATTCCCTCAAGAAGCTTGGATACCACTCACTGATGGGTGGAGAGAGAGAGAGAGAGAGAGAGAGAGAGCGAGAGAGAGGGAGCGTGCATGCGTGCGTGCGTGCATGCGTGCGTGTGAGTATGATCCGCGATTGGCTAACCTTGTCGAACGCTCCACCCACTGCACCGTTTGGTCTGAAATAGAGACACAGACAGTTTATTTGCCATGGCTGAAACCACAGATTGCCTTTTTGCCATAGCTGAAACCACAGACGGATTATATACAATCGCTAAATCCACAGATAGCGTATTTACCATGGCTGAAACCACAAGTAGCTTATTTACCATAGCTGAAACCACAGATAGCTTATTTATCATGGCCAAACCACAGATAGCTTATTTGCCATGGCTGAAACCACAGATAGCTTATTTATCATAGACAAACCATAAATAGCTTATTTTCCATGGCCAAAACCACAAATACCTTATTTGCCATGGCTGAAATCACCGATAGCTTATTTACCATGACTGAACCCACAGATAGCTTATTTAACATGACCAAACCACAGATAGCTTATTTACCATGTCTCAAACCACATATACCTTATTTGCCATGGCCAAACCATAAATAGCTTATTTACCATTACTGAAACCACAGATAGCTTATTTATAATGGCTGAAACCAACGATAGCTTATTAACCATGGCCAAACCATAAATAGCTTATTTACCATGGCTTAACCACAGATCGCTTATTTACCATATCTGAAATCACAGATAACTTAGTTTCCATGGCTTAAACCAGAGATAACTTTTTACTATTGTTCATTTGAACTCGTTCTCTAACCACTATGAAATTAAGGATGTTTTAGGGCTATTTTATGGTCATATCATTTTGAAAGTGTATTTAGTCTTCGCCGAATCCCTGTTTAAAGGGGATTGAATATATACCTTAATTACACAAATCGGGTCTCCTTATTCGTCGATATTATAACCTTCAGTCCGGTAAGGGTCAAGAAAATAAAAAGATGCTTTAATAAAAACAAAACGGTTATGGTTAGTGTTATCGACATACTATGGTCGGTCCGAATTCGAATCTGAAATTATGATTTTGATTGTCAAATTACGATATTCGGCCCTAATTCGAATATCAATATAGGATTTTAAATGTTGAAATGGTCTAATTCCAATTCAAACCCTAACACTTAACCCTATTACTTTATCCCTAACACTACCCTAACCCTACGCTCGTAGTTCTTAAGTATATATTCCCATTGTCTAATGGGTGTTCGGGCCACTACAGTTCGGATTTAGAAAGGTTCTTTTGTGATGTCGCAAACAATTGATACGGGCTCTCGAGTGATTACAAACTGTTTTGCTGTTGTTGTTTTTTCTTTTTGTTAGCCTGCATGTACACAGCGTTGAATCAACATTGATTCAACGTTGTTGCAAAGTTGACTCATTGTTGATTTAACGTTGATTGGCTGCTTCGTTAGTACCATGGTTCTGTTTAGTTAGTTTCATTGTTCTGCTTGGTTAGTTCCATGATTCTGCCTTGATAGTTCCGTAATTCTGCTTTGTTAGTTCTACGGTTCTGCTTGGTGAGTTTGTCGGGTCTCCTTGGTTCGTTCTATGATTCTGCTTGGTTCGTTCCATGATTCTGCTTGGTTACTTCCACGGTTCTGCTTGGTTAGTTACATGGTTCTGCTTGGTTAGTTCCATGGTTCTGCTTTGTTCGTTCCATGGTTTTGCATTGTTAGTTTCATGGTTCTGCTTTGTGAGTTCCATGGTTCTGCTAAGTTAGTTCCATGGTTCTGCTAAGTTAGTTACATGGTTCTGCTAAGTTAGTTCCATGCTTCAGCTTGGTTAGTTCCATGGTTCTGCTTTGTTCGTTCCATGGTTTTGCATTGTTAGTTTCATGCTTCTGCTTTGTTAGTTCCATGGTTCTGCTAAGTTAGTTCAATGGTTCTGCTAAGTTAGTTCCATGCTTCAGCTTGGTTAGTTCCATGGTTCTGCTTTGTTCGTTCCATGGTTTTGCATTGTTAGTTACATGGTTCTGCTTGGTTAGTTCCATGGTTCTGCTAAGTTAGTTCCATGCTTCAGCTTGGTTAGTTCTATGGTTCTGCTAAGTTAGTTCCATGCTTCAGCTTGGTTAGTTCCATGCTTCAGCTTGGTTAGTTCCATGGTTCTGCTTGGTTAGTTCCATGGTTCTGCTTGGTTAGTTCCATCCTTCAGCTTGGTTAGTTTCATGCTTCTGCTTGGTTAGTTTCATGGTTCTGCTAAGTTAGCTCCATGCTTCAGCTTGGTTAGTTCCATGGTTCTGCTTGGTTAGTTCCATGGTTCTGCCTTGATAGTTCCATGCTTCAGTTTGGTTAGTTCTATGATTCTGCTTGATTAGTTACATGGTTCTGCTTGGTTAGTTCCATGGTTCTGCTAAGTTAGTTCCATGCTTCAGCTTGGTTAGTTCTATGATTCTGCTTGATTAGTTACATGGTTCTGCTTGGTTAGTTCCATGGTTCTGCTAAGTTAGTTCCATGCTTCAGCTTGATTACTTCTATGGTTCTGCTTGGTTACTTCCACGGTTCTGCTTGGTTACTTCCACGGTTCTGCTTGGTTAGTTCCATGGTTCTGCTTTGTTCGTTCCATGGTTTTGCATTGTTAGTTTCATGCTTCTGCTTTGTTAGATCCATGGTTCTGCTAAGTTAGTTCCATGCTTCAGCTTGGTTACTTCCATGGTTCTGCATGGTTAGTTCTATGGTTCTGCTTGGTTAGTTCCATGGTTCTGCTTGGTTAGTTCCATGGTTCTGCTTGATTACTTCCATGGTTCTGCTTGTTTACTTCCATGGTTTTGCTTGGTTACGTCATGGTTCTGCTTGGTTACTTTCATGGTTCTGCTTGGTAACTTCCATGGTTCTGCTAAGTTAGTTCAATGGATTTGCATCAAAGAAAGATAAGAGATACTGTTGTGCGCCCTAAATTTGCTAAAAGTGTTTTTCTAGCAGTGTTGACGTGATCAATTCTTGTTGCTCACTCAGACTGATTTTCCTCTGATTTCAGGAGAGTATGTCAAGTGCTGAAAGTGAAATGAGCCAGGAACCAAGCCCAGCGCCACCGCCCAAGGAAGAAGAAACCAGCCCTAAGCCGGAACTTAAGATAGGTAAGTACTGCCTGTTGCTGTGCTGCTTATTTCGTAGACGTTACGACTATTCAGTCAGATGCCATTTTATTTCACACAGCTAGCAAATTATCCTGGAATTGCTAGGCGGGTTAAACAGTTTATATTTCATAGTACAGTATTGCTATCACCTGCAGTAGTAATAACTTTAAACACAGTATGATTCCTTTGTTCCCACCACCTTTGGGATTGTTCAGAAGTCGTCTCCAAGACCAATAGTCTTGTATAGTATGATGCAATCAGGGACAAACTTTGATTACAAATGCCGGAAAGATTCACATCTGACTGGCAGTTTTGCTAAATCTTTTTGCAATCTTTTTCCAGTTCCTTTCTCTAGTCCTGGTTGTGTGTAGTGAGGTATGATTGTGGAAATTCTTATGCATCTTTCTTCACATCCTTAATACGGCGGTGTGCACCACGTACATGAAAATTTTGTGTTTTATCCAATCCCAAGGAAGGATAACCTACGTAGGATAAGAATGTCTATCCCATTTTTTTTTTCTTACTGGTGTTTGAGAAATAATACTTAATTAGCAAAATATTGCGATTGATCGAACGATTGTTGATTGATTGATGATTGATTGATTGGTTAACTGATTGATTGATTGATTGATTGATTGATTGGTTGATAGATAGATAGATAGATAGATAGATAGATAGATAGATAGATAGATAGATAGATAGATAGATTGATTGATTGATTGATTGATTGATTGATTGATTGATTGATTGATTGATTGATTGATTGATTGATTGATTGATTGATTATGGTCTGTTCTGTTTAACAGCGCATTGGGGGGATGTTTTTCTCGTTTAATAGAGAAAATGTCACCAGTGGCCTAGAATATGTCAACAGTGATCGTAGAAGACAATCGGCTTTTAGAAGCGCAACAGTATCTGTCAGATTTTCGGCAAGAACTTCCAGAATTATCGATTTGACCAAATTTGTTTTAGCATTTGAGACTCTCAGCATGTCTCCGGAATGGCACCAAGGGCTGTACCATAAAAGATCGTGCTTTTCTTACGTGCGGACGAACGTTCGAAACTCTGATCAGCCTGTGCAGAGGCGTTACAGACTAATCAGAGTATTCGACGTTCGTCAGTTCAAGGCCATGAAAACTATGTTTATTACAAAAAGCAGAGGGTAGGACCAACCAAACTTCGTGTAGATGCACAGGCTTGCCTAAGTCTTTCGCTCGCCGAGGGAGCGTATTGAGATTTTCAACTGATGCTGATATTCTCATAAATTATGTATGAGGGTATCTGCATGTTCTTGTTTCTGTCTTGCTGGTCTCTTGTTTTATCCGTTTATTTGTGACTTAGTTTCAAAGTAATATGTTCTCCTTAGTATTCCTGTTCACAGCATTATGCCTGTTCACAGCATTATGAAATAGAAATGTTCGCATAATCTATGTGAAATGTGAACCAATCAGGAGGTTTGTAAAACAACACGAAAACGCGCCAATATAATTTTGACCTCTTGAGCTCCAAAACTAGGGTTAACAGGGCTATTTCTGCTCTAAAATATAGATTGTGGTACTCGTTAGAATCGCGTCGATGAGGTGGTCCTAACGTGTACCAACAACCTATACTTGAGCAGAAATAAGAAATTTATCACACATTTCACATTTTCATCTTAAAATATTCGTGTTATTTTTTTGTTGTTGTTTATTTTTGTTTTTCGGCGATAAAATTTACAGTATATTTGCATAGGCTAGTGATGAGCAAGTTTGAAACTACGAGAGTACTTTGCAGTACAGATCACTTTTTGTCAACCGACCCAAAGTTACTAAACGAATTTGAGTTACGTTGCTAATATGCACATGACCATCACTGCAATTGTTTATGTCAGACGCTAAGATCTGCAAGGGAGGGTCAGAGCTGGTTTTTCACCGGTTTTCGCCCACCTCTGATTAACGAACCGCCCGTTATAAGTAACATAATCTTGAAAGCGACTTTAACCCCCCCCCCCCACCCCACCCCCACAACTCCCTCCTAAAAACAATGCATTTTAGGAAATCCGGGAAACGGTTATTTATAGCTATGGTATTGTCATCGTTGTGAAATCAGAGAGTTGTTCAATTCAGATTAGACGCCACACAACACTGTCTCAAAGGTTTGAACGAAACAATCAGCGTCTGAGTTCAGGGCTATTTTCCCAACCCACCGTCAGAATTAATCGACCCATCAGTACTGTCATTATTTTCATTATATAAAAACGGGTTTAATAGAGTATGCAGACGTGTTCAGTAATGTCATGGTTTGAAAGACAGAATGAGCTTAAAATACCTTTTACCCCCTTTCTGAGTGTTGAATAATACTGATATTGTAGGCTTGTTTCGATTTAACCAATTTTGTACTAATGGAATCCCAGCTTTATATAGCAGATATTTAAATATTTAACCCATATATGACTATGGGATAATCCACCTAATGAATTTGGAGTGGTCCTTTTCCAAATATAGGGATGTCAGGTTTTTTGTGTATGTGTGTTGTAAGTTGTTAGTTTAAATTTGCGTACTTTAAGCAAACAGTGTAGATTTAGCTCATACGTCGCGCTCTGCTTTAGCTAACTTCAGCAATCATAAACTTGAGCTTACATTTTACATACTCAGTTTCAGCTAACTTCAGAAATGATAAACGGGCTTACATTATACATGCACAGCATGAGCATGAGCTAATTAGCAATGGTAAACTTGAGCTTACATTTTACATGTTCAGCTTGAACTAACTTCAGTAATGATAAACTTGATCTTACATTTTACATGCTCAGCTTGAGCTATGATAAACTTGAGCTTATAATTTACATGCTCATTTTGAGCTTACTTCAATAATGATAAACTTGAGCTTATATTTTACATGCTCAGATTGAGCTAACTTCAGCAATGATAAACTTGAGCTTACATTTTACATGCTCAGTTTGAGCTTAATTAAGTAATGATAAACTTGGGCTTACATTTTACATGCTCAGCGGGATCTAACGATAAACGTGAGCTTACATTTCATATTCTCAGCTAGAGCTAACTTCAGTAATGATAAACTTGGTCCTACAATTTACATGCTCAGCTTGAGCTCACTTCATCATGATAAACTTGAGCTTGCATTTTACATGCTCAACGTGAGCTAACTTCAGTAATGATAAACTTGAGTTTAGATTTTACATGCTCACCTTGAGCTAACTTTAGCATTATAAACTTGACATCTGGCATTAAATTTATCAGTTGTAGTACCTTTTTGTATTAACGCTGTTCATGTTTGTTAGTTGTGTCACTTTGCAGGCTGACAAAACATTGTGAGACAAAATGGAAGCTGCAACAAGTGAAACAGTATAAGATTTTACTGAAAATTGGGGGAATAAAATAGGACCGCCCGGGACATCTTTTTTTTCTAATTTCTCGCTGTTCGAGACTTTGATTGTTTTGTTTTTATGATAATACGTCTTTTAAATTGTGTCAACTAGCAACAGCTTGTGAGCGGAAACAGCTCGTATTGGAGAGCTTTATCAAACCTCTCAGAGAAAGATTTGTACGTGCTATGATTCGTTTGCCGAATCCCTGAGCCTTTAAGCAGAAATCAATAGACGGAATTTTGACAAGGTAATTTGTGACATATTGTTGATAAAGGCATCGCTGGTTTGGTAAAAGGAAGTTGTCACAGAAAAGCCTCCAAAGTGGTGTTTCTTGTGTGCTTTTTGAAACGGTTAGGAGCGTTGAAAGGGGTCAGAAATCAGAATAATGTGAGAAACCAAGTTCTGTGGCGTATAACAAACCTATAAGAATTGATGCTTTCTTTCGTTTCTATAAACCTGATGACTCGTTTACCTATTTCTGCAATAACAATTAATTGTTGCTGGTGCTCGTTAGAACGCTGAAGCCGTTCCAACTATTACCAGCAATACATATTTTTGAGCAGAAATGAAAATTAATCTTTACCTTTGCTTGTAAAGGTGATGCGACAAGGTCAGATATAACATCTATGGAGTTTGTCCTGTGACTGGTGTGTTTGTTGGGCTCGGCAATAATAGCTGACCCTTGAGGATGAAGTACATAAAGCCTGTTGGCTGTCTCCTAAATGACCTAAATAGTGTTGACGGGGACGTTAAAATTCAATTCATACTAAACTCTCTCTCTCTCTCTCTCTCTCTCTCTCTCTCTCTCTCTCTCTCTCTCTCTCTCTCTCTCTCTCTCTCTCTCTCTCTCTATTAGAAGCAGTTTGATGGAAACATCTCTTTGCTTTCAGCATGGAAACAGGCGGACAGTTTCTTTAAACTTTCAAATCATCACACAAACAAGTCCGTGTAATGATCACAAACTTAAAGTGGAGTGTTCAATGGTAAAATGTAGTTACCTCAGTTTAGTTCAGACACATACATTGTGGATACTTGTCTCTAACTAGTAACCACAACCAATGTTTCGAACAGAAATAAGAGAAATATATAACATTCCGCTATTAAAACCAACTATAATTAAGACTAATTCTGCTCGACAAGGTTTCGATTACTGTTTCTTTGCGTTTTCTAAGCCCGGTATCTCCTCATAAGAGACCACATTGGGACATTCAAAAGTGGTCTTTAAGACCACTTTTGAATAGTCCCAAAGGTTGTCTTAATATAGGAATTTTACTGTCTATAAAGAACGATACATCTGACCAATTCGAGCTCCATATGTATGAAAGGGAGACGTTGAAACAATCATTTTAATGATCTTCGATTTTTTAAATAAGGCTTAAATCTGGCCCAGAAAACATGTACACTCCATATTTTTCAGTTCTGTAGTGTATTCTTTGCTTCCAAAGGATAACCCTGTCTAGAACATTTTTAATATTGCATGTGGCAAGTACCCACAATCTGTTTGTTGAGCTAAATAAGAATGTTTATACCAGGTGAGGTTTACATGGACCTTTGTTAACTTGATCAGTGCAGAAGATCTTTTATAAGATTCAGTGTCGACAAAAATGCATAGCATTGATTTTTTTTTTGCTTGAAACTGGTTCATCAAAGAACTGTGGAATTAGTTTCAAACTGCATATTCAATAAACAAAGTGTTTTTGGCAATTTGAAACAAAGAAGCAAGTAAAGGACAGGTTTTAGACGCTGAAATGAAATGTCCACATGTAAAAAAGGAGAAAAAACATGTCATAAAATTTTCAGTGTGTTATATGACTGCCCTGCTGGTTTTGTTTAAAATATGACTTTAGGACAATATATGGAGCATTAATGGATGTTAAACATCGACAAAAAAGCTACATCGATACAGAGAAGCGATTACAATCTCAGTGACATGTTAAATGAGTGCGTCCGCAGGAAAACGTGGTGCAGCTTGGCATTTTCGACCAGAGAAGATTCAAAGAAGATGTACAGTCTGATCAGTATTCGCTGCATGGTTCATCTATGAATCCTGGTTCACACACAGAACGCAAAGTAGAGACACTGATCTGACTGCATGTGTGCTAAGAATGATTTAAATCTACAGTGGTCGCGAATGCCAAACTGTACTTTTTCGTCTGAACCGGCTTAAATGGGGATAAAAACATAACTGCTTGCACTGCCCTGGGGCGATCGTAAAATTCAAAATTTGTAACATGCGGATGAAATTATTGTATTTTGTTCATAGATCGTTGAAATAAGTTCGGTAATTTTAGAAGCGACACTGAAATATGTTACCGAGAATTGCTTTCGCCTGAAAGAGAAACGTAATTCTGTCATTATTGAAACTTTATGTTTTTCTGTGGGAATCTTTACCAATGTGTCTTTATTTTTTGTTAGATTGGGAGATTTTTTTATACTGAACGGAATAATGATTAAGTTGATAGTTAATAAACAGAAGATAGTGTGGTTGACGCGGTTAAACAGTGATGTTTCATTTGGTGTTGAATTTTTTTTTAAAGTATGACATAATTCATAAAGCATATAAGTAGCAGCGTAACTAGCGAGATTCATTGTGGCAATATAAAAATGAAAAGTTTCATTCTCTGTGAATATATGAAGCGTTCTCTTCATGAATAAGCTGTACAGTGTTTAGGTTTGTTCCCCACAAAATCTGTACGTTGTAGCGAGATCCTAAAACTGAAAACCAAGCCCAGACAAAGAGGTGGTTTGGTGTAGAAAGTAGGATATTCACTGTATGTCACCCATTGTTTACCTGGGATTATGACAGTGAAACGCGACATGAAAGAGGTCTAAAACGCACGGCAATCATATTAAAGATCTTTATGTCTTTTTGAATCGATCAATATATTTGCCTTGTCTCAAGAGTCGACATTTTTATGTGCTCCTCAATAAGGTTGCTGATCGGAAACAGAGAGGTTATGGTCTCTCTTTGAATCATTGATCGCATCGTCAGGAGTCCAGGTGCAGAGAATTAGCTGATAATTACGTTCCTCTCTAAAATATACTGTAAAAAATGCAGGTACTCGTTAGCTCTGCAGAGCGTTTCTAACGGGTATCTTCAATATTGTTGTTAGTATGTAGAATATATTAGTGACAATTGTTTCCGACAAAGAAGTTATCATTATTATACAGACTTTTAACTGGAGTTTCGTTTTATCAGCCACGATTATGAATACCTGGATGTTCTTGTAGAACCTGGTGTCAATCAGGGCGAAAATGTTAGTGACGTCAGAGAATTTGGCGACTAGTTATTGGTTTTTGGATCGCAAGTAAATTTTCAGTTGTCTGTGACTAAGCTGCTGGAGAATACGGGCAAATTTAAGACCAGCATGCATAATTATGAACTATTGGACATATGTAAGCTATATTTGTCACTGCTCTCTCACCTTTTTTTCAACTGAAGCGAGTTGGTTAAAGACCGGCCTTCATTTTTTGTTCTTGTAAATTATACGTCTTTTGATAATACCTCAGTAGATGTGACTTTTTATTGAAAATGTGTATGAAACGGAAATAGCACACCTGTATTGAAACAGAGACGTTAGTGACAAAATGGATCTGTGTCAATTATTTGGAAACAGTAAGTGAAGTTTAGAGGTTTGTTGTAAACTGAGACGAAAATCTATTCAGGGCAATAAATAAACCTTCCAGGGAGGTAACTTTGTCCATTTAATGTTATCAAGGGGAGTCTACTGTTGCAGAAAAAATGCTCATCAGTAGCATCTGACCTTAAGATGTTCTAAAACCTGACAGAAAATCAAACTGGAATCAATGAAAGTACACCACAATCTCTTGATAACACGGTTCATTATATCCATGTTCATTATAACACGGTTCATTAGAACACGGTTTCGGATATAAGATGCATACTAGTGGACTCCTCTATTACTATATGTTGGACAAGTACATTTGTTATATAAGGGGATGTTAGGCCTTCTTTTTTTGTTTTTTGACGGAAAATTGTGTGAGCAAATTGTGCAGGCCCCGAACAGACGCCGCGTTTGACCTGGGCCTGCATCGTTTGCCAAGCTACACCTTTAGGGTTTCCCGGATGCAATTGGTTTAAAGTTGATCTGTTTAACTAATATGGCTTCTACTTTTATTTTTGTTTGGTGGACTGAAATGGCTTACAGACAGCCTGCTACAGGTGCCTGTATGATGGTGTGTTGTTTACCTTATCATCTGATTGGCTCATGCAACAGCTAACTGTTCTATCAAAATCGACGTCACGTCAAAAAAAAAAAAAAAAAAAAACCGTGTAATACAACTCCTGTAAACCCTACTATATATATAAAGAAAAATCGGTTTACGGGCCATTCACTATTTCTCCTTATTTTTGCTCAAAAACAGAGATTGTAGGTACTCATTGTGGCAATTCTAACGAGCACCTTCAAACTGTATTTGGGCTAGGATTAAGAAAAATAAAACAAAACTCACCTGTAAAACGCTAGTTTTACAGCTAGGAAAGACGCCATTTTATCAAACGGATTTTTGTACCAGAAACCCTTAAACGGGTAAATGGCAAACAGTGCAGGCACAGATCAGACGCCACAGGACGTCTGATCAGGGCCCACATTGTTTGCGAAAAGTTAAAGACATTTTCCAAATAAATTTTTAAAACACAACTGACACCTCTTTATACGGTATATATAAGGGGGAACATACCATTTGGTGTTTATAGGGTTTGTTTAGTAAACGGGGTATTTGTTCCAAACGCAAAACTTTACCAGTCTTCATATGAAATTGTTAATAATAAACATACACTCATACGTAGTAAGTTTGCTTCTAGATTCAAAACGGCGACAACTTATGAAAACTTGAAGTCGCTTTCTTCCAGAACTAAATTAAACCATCATAATGATCGGAAGTGCGTTAATTTACAACAAATCAAAGGGATTTGGATACCCTGGTATATTATCAACCTCTTTTATAATATCTGCTTGAACCGCGAGTTTGACATGCGATAGTGGCGCTTTCCGTCATGTGAACAAGTCCGTGAAATGAACACCCACTAAACCCCACCTTATTAAGAAAAAACTGGGGTTTACGGGGGTATACATTATTTTTCTTATTTCTGTTCCAAGACATAGGTTGTGCCGGGTACTCGTTAGAACCGCCTCAACGGGCACCCACAACCTATGTTTGCATTATAAATAAGAAAAATATCATCGATTTTCATCAGAAAAGTAGTCATTTTGAAGATGTGAAAAAATGCACTGTGTCGCACGGATATGATTTCTTTATGTTATAAAGTTTATCACGCGAACATTCCGCTAGTTTTACAGTGCCGCTCTTAGTTGCATATTTCATAAGCCGACCCATGAGAAAGAGATCGATACGACATTGCCACGTGGTATAAGTGTCGGAGGGCTATTTGGCCGGCATTTTTTTTTTGTGTGTGTGTGTGTGTGTGTGTGTGTGTGTGTGTTTATTATAATTTGTTGATTGAATGCAGTCTTTCAGAATAGAGGCTGTGATCATGTGCAGACTGGTTTTTATTTTCTGGTCGCATATGCGATAAGAACCCTTTTCGTATGGCTGATTCATATCATCACAGCTTTTCAGTTATTTCCACAAAAATATATATCTTTTGCAGTTTCTTAAACAAGAATCGCATTTTTCGTTCGTTTTTTTTTTTTTTTTTTTTTTTTGTTGTCGTTCATCATGGATGTTTTCAAAGCATTTCGCCACATACCAGTGAAGCATGCTACGACACATTTGTCATTTAAGCGGCGTCAAGTTCAGTCTGATCAGAATCTTCAGCTTTATAGATAGACATTGTACCAATGTTTCTCGAGGCTATCTGAGAAGGTTATCTTCTGATTGACCTGTACAGCAGATTAATCCTTTCTTCACTCGGTGCATATTCGAAGTTGCCCCAATCATGAAGCCGTAACAGAAGGGAGTGGCGGCATCGTCAGGCCGATAACGATTCGTCGTCGTAACATCGTATGAATGTCGGTCTATTATGTGCTCTAATCACAATTTAATCTTTTCAGAAACCATGCCAGTAACTGAGAATGGTGGTAGTCCCAAACCGACCCCTCAGCCAAAACTGTCCCCAAAAATAGTGACATCTGAAGCGGAGTACTTTCCGATCAACATGACAAGTGCACCTTCAACCTCACCGCCTCTCAAGGATGAGAAACTGCCTCACAATGAACGAAAACGGCGGGCAAGTACGGACAGTGCAGAGGTATGGATGAGTTTTGCTATTGTCCAGTTTCAAAGGTGTTCTATGAACTTTTGTTGATAAGGGGAGGTCGTTCTAGCCATTGTCGGTAAATTATAGGGCCCCATCACGAAAACACGCCTTTATAAGTTTGACCCCCTTGAACCCCACTTTTATATAGCAAAACTAGGGTTTCCGGGGGTATACCTTATTTTTCTTATTTCTGCTCTAATATATAGATTGTGGGTACTCGTTAGAACCGCCTGGATGAGGCGGTTCTAACGAGTGCCCACAATCTATATTTTGAGCAGTAATAAGTAAAATATCACAATTTTTCATCTTAAAATTTTCATTTTTTCGGTGATAAAGGTGGCAATGTATTTGTATAGGCGTGTTTGTGTAATGAAGTAAAGGGGCGATATTGGGATAACTTAGGGAGCGGGCTCTTTTATATATAGGCATGTTGTGTGACTCATTCACATGGTTGGACTATTATAATTGCCTCACGGAGGCTTGAAATAAGTATTCTCAACACAATATAAGTTAAATCAAGAACACTCTCCCTTAGTTATCCCTCTTTAAGCTATGGAAGGATGCCTTAGGGATCACTTCACGAAAACACACCTATTTATTTTTGGTCCTCCTAAAGCCAACTTTTATACAGTAAAACAGGGATTTACAGGTGGTACATTTTTTCATATTCCTGCTCAAAAACATCAAACACATCGACTGTGGGTACACGTTGGAAGGCCCTATAATCTATGTTTTCCGCAGATACATGTATATGAAAACACTATCGGAAGTTTTTATCTGAAAAAAAAAATATGAAAAATTCCATATTTTTCAATACATGTATATTTGAATAGGCGTGTTTTCGTAATGAACAGACATAGGCTAAATTTTAGGCCTCACGTACAGTTTTGCTCACCACTGCCTTCTAATTTACGAATGCAACGGTTTCATTTTATTGTCATTAAACCCAAGAATGTATGCGGGCAGAATTTTAAATAACATGACTTCGATTTTATATAGCAAATAAACAAGGGAAACATCACGTTTGCTAGGCCATTAAATTAATCCCTTTCACGACAACCCCTACGTTTGAAAACAGTTTGTGAATTGAACAAATAAATTAAATCAACCAATTTGATTGGTTGATAACTAGTATTGGGTGAGGCTAAATTTGATAAGGGTAAATGTAAATATATCATCATGGAGTTTATACTATCACCCAATTCTAGTTGTCTTTTTGCATGCTTCTCTCCCTTGCTTATTCATTGATGTGCTCCCATGTGGCTCGAAACTTCGGTAATTATTGTTGTATATTGCATCTTGTATCAACTGGGTTTACAAAGGAGGATGGGTATATATTAATTATTTTATTTTTGCTCAAAAACAAACACAAAACCTAACAGTACCCACAATAAATGTTATAGAGGAACAATATGAAAAAAAAAGTATATTATCCGTCCCATTGAAAGGTACCTAATGGATGTCTGAAAATGGTAGGTGATACAGACGTCATTCAGATAGCAATGTTAGGGAAGGTTAGGTAATCGACCTTTCTAATTTGTATACTGAAAAAGGCACACGCTAAAAACAAAACAAAACAAAAAAAAAAACAAAGAAAAAAATTCGAAATATTGTACAGTGGTGTACTATACAGAACGACCGAAGCACTCCGTGTTATTCAATTCTGCTTAGACCTGCAGTTGCCCAGATATTTTAAAATACACAGTGAATATGCATAAATTTGCATTAATTATGTAAAATTAGTTATATTTCACCGATTTTAGGCCCTCGCCCATCGGGGCTCGGCGAAATAGATTTGATTACAAGATGCTTTCACGCACCGACTGCACATGAGTACTGGTAAACCCATTTTTCCAAGTAGGTACGACGCTTAATCAGTTCGACGTTGGGTCAACGTTGTGTGCCAGCATGGTGTCATACCCAAGCAGCCACTAAAGACGTTGGTTCAACGTGGTTTTCCTGCAAGGTACCACTTTTAATCTAAAGCCTATAGTAGAATCAAGCGTCCAGCGAAGACACAGATACACAGTTTGATTAACATCTTCGCTGGTCCCACATGGTTTCTTATAGGTTTCGTCGTGTTGTTGCCCAACTGGCATTACATTGCTGTACTTATTGGCACTTGAGCCCCTATACAATATAGTTTTCAAATTATAAACCATACGGGCAAGTAAGTGCTTTATTAAGTAATCACAGGCCAGTCATGACTACAACATAACCCCTATCCCGCTGAATAATTAATTTAGCCACACCCATTGCTAACTACCAACCAATCAAATTACTTGATTTAATGTATTTTTCAATCCACAAACTGCATGACAAACAGTGTAGATCCTGATTTGAGAAGCCATCTGATCTGGATCTACACTGTAAGCAAAGGTTGGGGTTGTTGTGAACAGCGGACAAGATACAAATGTACTTCATTACAATGCTGCAACAATGCAGGACTCGTCGTGACATCACTCTAACATTCAAAGAATCGTCATGACTCAAAGACTCATCATTACAAAAAAATAAAATAAAAAGAAAAAACAATAATAGACTGATGGCATCACGTTAACGACCAGACTCGTTACGACACCACACTATAATAATTAAAATCATGTCATGCCATTACGTAATCATTCAAAGACCCGTCATGACCAATTGCATATCATTATATCACGTTAACGGTGTTGCTAAGTGTCTTCAGAACTATCATTTTTAGATGAAAAAATGTTGCATTTGTCTTATCTCTTGTCCAAATAAAAAGTTTGTTGGATACTCGTTCTAACGGATATCTCGTTCTAACGGATATTCTGTGGTTTTGAGCACAGATAAGGAAGATAATGAAAATCCCTGTAAACCCCATTTTCTCTGCATATAATGGGGTTTATAGGGTGTTTATTACACGGGCTTGTTATCTCAGGTACGCTATTGATGAGGGAGACAAAACAGTTTTCAAAGAGTTGTCTCCCCTGTAGGTGATACCATCCCGGTATAAATGAAGGGAGACAAATCCAAGTAATTTTAATATAAAAGACGAGCTGTGATAATCGTCCCTATACTCATTACGAAAACACATTGTATATTTTACCACCGATAAAAAAAACACGAACATTTCACATTGATAAAAATGTGATAGTTTTCTTATATCTGTTCAAAATAAAAATTGCAAGTACACGTTAGAACCGCCTCATCGAGTACCCACATTCTATATTGTCGAAGCGGTTCTAAAGTGTACTCACGATCTAAATTTTGAGCAGAAATAAGAAAAATAAGGTATACCCTCTGTAAACCGGGCCCATCGGAGTCTAACTGTTAGTTTTCTTTTGCTCCAGCATTTCAGTGGTTTCTTGCTGTCGAGTCCTCACCGTTGTTTCATCTCACAGGTTGTTTGATTATTTGTGTTCACGGAGATGTTGCACTGATGAGTTAGGAGGCCTTCATGGGGACTGAACAAATTATTTGTCTAAATCGCGATGGAAATAAGGGCGAGGATTGTGGCCACGTAAAATCGATTTAAGCCCCCAGTGGCATTCGTTTCCGCTGACCGTTCCAAGGCGATTCTTCTGTCGCGATTTATTGTTGTTATGGTTTGTCTTTAGGTATTTGTGTCGCTTGTGTTCTTTTATTTTGGATAGCCTACTGGCCATCTTGTGGGAAAGTAACTGTCCTTTTGGCTTTCCGCTGTTTGTGTTTCCATTAGGTCTGTTGTTGCATGTTTGTATTTCTTTTCCTTTGGTGTCTCTGATGGGAGCTATGGGTTGATTTTATCGATTCCTGATCATTGCCTCTACTTCTATTTTACTGTATAAAAGTTTGGTTTAAGTGGTAAGAATTATACAGTGTTTTCGTGATGAAGTGAAGAGAGAGAAGCCAAATCAAGAAAAGAAATGGCAAAAGTGTCATATCATTTGACTCGATTGTGATTGCATTATTATTATTATTATTATTATTATTATTATTGCACTCCCGTCCATCGGGATTTAGAGAAATAAATTGGGCTGCATGGTGCTTCCGTGCAGAACTGAAACGGACCGAACAAGAGTACTGGTGTATAAGCCTACCCAGGAAAAATGGTGCGAGTCTGACCGCTTCTTAGGTTGTGTGTGCTCGTTAGAACCGTTATTTTCACGGACTTGTTCACTTTATGGCTTGTATGATGTTATTTCCTTTCTTGTTTCAGAGTTCTTCAAAAGCCAGTGAAACAGGAACAAACGAGGACTCGAACTTCAAAGATGACGACGACGAAGAAGATAATGATGAGGATGAGAAGGTGCCACCTGGCTCAAATATTGATCCCGAAAAACTGAAATCCTTTAATGTAAGTGTTAGATATGTTCTAGAAAGGGTTTGTCCTTTGGAGGCAAGGAATACACCTCAGAACTGATAAATATGGAGTGTACATGTTTTCTGGGCCAGATTAGCTAGTTTCGGCCATTTAGGCCCCATCAGTGACCCTTGAATATTTTCAAAATATAAACTACATAATGATATAGGGCAGGGAGACTTTTTACGGCCACCCAACATTCCCAGCCAACAGCTGTAGTGACGTTAAATATGTTTTGTGATCATAACCCCCTTTTTAATTAAAAAATAAAGGTGGCAAATTTGTAATTTACCTTATATCAGAATCAGAATCAGAATTGTTACTGGTGACACGTCAAATGACATTCATACACCAGGACCTGTGATACGGGAAGTTAGTCCCTAGCTCTAACAAAAGATGTAAACTTAGCTACACAATCCTCAGCACCTTCACCCGTCAAAATAATAGAATCGGGAAGGGCATTCCAATCTCTAATGGTTCGGGGGAAAAATGATTCTTTATAAATATCCGTTCTTGCAGTAAGGGTCTGAAACGTCATTGAATGGTGTTTTCTACAGTGCCTAGCCGGGGGAACAAGGTCATCTGTTGGAATGCTGGCAGCACCCTTTAGACCTTTGTATAAGAGTATGAGCCTACTGTCTCTTCTCCTTTTCTTGAGAGACTCCCATCTTAATTTTCCTAGAATTCCAGTCATGCTCCCAGTTTCAGAGCAATAATTTCCAGTTACAAATCTAGCAGCTCTATTCTGAACTTTTTCAATTTCTTCGTTAAGGGCCACTCCGCTTGGGTCCCAGATGCAACTACCATATTCCAAGATTGGGCGAACAAGTCCCCTGTATGCTGTCTCTTTCACATCCTGATGACACTGATGAAGATTTCGCCTCAGGAAACCAAGTGTTCTATTCGCCTTTGTGCACTTATTGCTAATGTGTGTATTCCATCTCAAATCGTGAGTGATTGTCACACCAAGGTATTTAATGGAATTCACATTTTCGAGGACCGTTCCCTCTAAGGTGTAAGAAGCCTCAACTTTATTAGATCTCTTCCTTGTTATCTGCATAATATTGCATTTAACTGGTTGAAATCTCATGCCCCATTTTCTGGCCCAACATCCTAATCTATCTATGTCAGCCTGAAGTTTCAGTGAGTCATCTGTATCTCTAATTTCCCGGTAACAAACACAGTCATCTGCGAACAGTCTTATTTCTGAGTCAATGTCAGTGGAAATATCATTGATGTACAGGGAGAACAATAGAGGACCAAGAACAGTCCCTTGTGGGACTTCAGACAAAACTGGCGCCCATACTGAAGATTCACCATTAACAACAACACGCTGTTTTCTGTAGCAAAGGAAGGAATCTATCCATTTAAGAGTCTTCCCACCAATTCCATAACCAAATAATTTTGATTTAAGTAGTTTATGAGGAGAGGTGTCAAAAGCCTTCTCAAAGTCCAGAATAAATGTGTCCACCTGTCCCCCTTTGTCCAGGATTTTTGCCCAATCATTAATAACCGTGCTCAACTGAGTTTTGCAACTATGCCTTTTCCTAAATGCATGTTGTCTGTCTGACAAAAGTTTATGTTCATACAAGTGGGCCATGATGTTTGAGCAGACTATGTGTTCAAGCAATTTACATAGAACCCAGGTCAGTGACACCGGGCGATAATTACGAGCGAGAGCCCTGTCCCCTTTTTTGAAAAGTGGACAGATGTTCGCTAGGAGCCATTCTTTGGGAATTTCACCTGTATCCAGAGATTGTTGGAAAAGATGAGCAAAAACTGGACCTAACTCGTTTGCTAGTTCCTTCAGGACTCTAGGATGAAGCTCATCGGGCCCTAAAGCTTTAGAAGGGTTCAAGCCTTTAAGTAACTTGATCACTCCCGCAGAGGATACAACAATATTTTCCATGAAAGGAGCCGATCTTCCAGTCAATGGAACCTCGTTGAACTCAGTTTTATTAAATGCATCATTGAATTGACCAACCAATTCCTCTGCCCTTTCAGAGTCCGATTCAGCGACCCCGTTCCCTCCTCTTTTATTAAGGGGTGGGATACTTTGCCTATCTTTCTTCTGGCTATTGATATATCTGTAGAAGTCTCTGGGATTCGCCTTTACATCACCTACCAAGTTATTTACATACTGATCATGCTGATTTTTTATGTCATTTTTAATTTCTCGTCTCAAGTTTTCAAATTTTGCTCTGAGTTTACCACTTCCCGACTTTTTTGCCTTAGCATGAATCTTATTTCTCCTCCGAATTTTTCTTCTTATTTCTGGTGTGATCAAAGGAATTGAAGATACAGACCTGCTAGTTTAAGAGGGGATATGATTTTCGGACGAAGCTTGAATGAAAAGTAGAAGTAAAACAAAGATCAGGAATTGATACAATTAACTTACTCCACCCATAAAAGACACCAAAGGGAAAGAAATACAAACATTAAGCGACCAGACCATAATGGAAACCTAAACAAAAGAAGGCCATAAGGACAGTTACTTTCCCACAAAATGGCCATATGGCCATCCAAAATTAAAAGACACAAGTGATACACACACTAAGTAACAAACAACAACATAAATAAATCGCCACAGAAGATCCGCCTTGGAACGGTCAGTGGAAGATTTCCACTGGGGGCTTAAATCGATTTTACGTGGCCACAATCCTCGCCCTTACTTCCGTCGCGATTTAGACAAATAATTTGTTCAGTCCGCATGAAGGCCTCCTAACTCACCAGTGCAACATCTCCGTGAACACAAAAATCAAAGAACCACAGAGGTGAGACAACGGTGAGGACTCGACAGCAAGAAACCACTGAAATGCTGGAGCAAAAGAAAACCAACAGTTAGACTCCGATGGGCCCAACCAGAGACAGAGCATCAGGCACCAACCAACATTACCTTGAATTAGATCTCTCTAATTCTCAATAAGCCTTTACGTTGGAGCCGCCATAGAATCTGAGGCCTGACCCACCGGCGTGCAATTAAAGAGGGAAGCAAAGTTGCCAACCGTGATTGGGTTAACTACCATGCATGCAGTCTGTCGTATAATATCCATGTTGTACCCAATCTTTTTATATCGAAGAATGATTTTACGAAATTGGGTGCTAAAGTCATTGCGGTTATATATTTTTCTGAATTTATATACTAAGTCACCATAAAATTCGGGTTCCGATAGACCTTGTTGCAGAAGAGATTTAAGTCCAATATTGAATTTTGAAATTAAATCAGAATGGCGTCTATAAAATTTTGAAAAGGCTTTGCGTAGTTTATGGTACCGATAACCCTGATTAAGGAGTTTAGCCGTTAATAATTTATTACGAGTGTTGAAGTCAGTTACATGACTACACACTCTAGCAAATCGAATTAATTGCGAAATATAAACGCCATAGGATGGCGCACGAGGAACATCACCATCCAAAAAAGGAAAATTTACAATCTCAAAATCAAAGTCATCGCGTTTATCATAAATTTTGCACGAAACAAATCCATCTACAATAGATAGATGTAAATCCAAAAACGGGGCCTCAGTATCAGAAGAATTTGCTTTATTTAACTGAAGTTCTAGGGGGTAAATCTGACTGATCAAACCATCAAAATAGGTATTATCAATATTTAATAAATCATCTAAATATCTAGAAGTGGAGCTAAAAGCTTCAATAATTTCAGATTGGTTATCAATGGAAAGCGACAAAATGAAGTCTCTTTCATAACAATACAAGAACAGATCAGCCACAAGAGGTGCGCAATTAGTACCCATCGGAATACCCACAATTTGTCTAAATAACTTAGTACCGAATCTAATATAGATATTGTCAAGTAGAAAGGTGAGGGCATCACACACTTTCTGACATGACCAAAGTGTATAATTCTTATGCTCTTTAGAAGTGAAAAATGCATTTCTGACATTACATGCAAGATAGAGAGAATCTTCTCTGTGAAAAGCCCATTCAATTAAATCATTAAGCTTTTCTTTTATAAGATTATGAGGAAGTGTAGTGTAAAGAGTGGAAAAATCGTAAGTAGACAGACTAGAAGCACGAAAATGTCTGGATTTCAATTTGTTTAAAACCTCATTCGAATTTTTTATAGACCAAAACAGATTTCTTCCTGATCTTTCAAAGACTTTATCACAATATTTAATAACATGCGTTTTAATAGCAGTAAGACAGGAAGTTAATAATTTAGAAAGTTCAGTGGTAGTGCAAGAGCTAGAATTTGCAATAAACCGTGCTTTGTAAGGTCTTTTATGAAGTTTTGGTAACCAGTATAGCGTAGGAAGCTTGTCTTGGCCTTCGTTAACACACACAGCAAACTTGGTGGCTGAAAGACAAACATGTTTATCTACTATAGCTCTCTCTTCAGCTAAAGGCTGAAGTTCATAGGCCTTAGTACCACCAAGCTCCTGCTTAAGCGTGTTAACATAGTGGAGCCGTCACACAACGACGACGTTGTTAGCGGCCTTGTCTGCAGGGGCCAAAACAAACTTCTTATGAAATTCTTGAATACCTAGTTTAAGATGACGTAAAGACGTCTTGGGCTTAGGAGGTAATAAGTTAGTATTTTGAGAATAGAAAGAAATGCGTTTATTCACTAGTTTTAAAATGCTAAGTTTCCAGTCCTTAAGGGCTTTATGCTCAACATACTCTCGCTTACACCATCGATTACCGAATTCATTCAAGGAAGCAGCGATTTCATCTCTACATTTACTGAAATCAATTTTAGATGGAAACCGATATTTCGGTCCTTTAGAAATTATATTCCTTATCCTAGAATCAGGAATAATTTTCAAATTGCCAGTAATTACATGACCAGCAGCAGGATAGCAATACTTTGAGTTTTTACAATCACATGAATCAGGAGTATTAGTATCAATATCAAGATCTGAAACAAGTTTATTGAAATTAAAAATAATAGATCTAACAGGTTTGTTATATTTATAGCAAATTATAGGTGTTTCAGTATTTTGAAAATAAGCAGGAATGGAAGAAAGCACCGATCTCTCACGGAAGATACTGGGCAAATCTATAAAATCCATACCCTTATTAATGAAGGATATTTTGAAGAAATGGCGTTTATGATTAATTTCAGAATCAATGTAAGGACGGAGAGTATGCTGAGTATAGCCTCTAGTTAAGAGAGCCGCATCATATAACTGATGAGAACTATCGTAGAATTTATTCGCCTCGGTGTCCAGAAGACGTAAAACAGAAACGGGTAATGAACTTAAAAATGAAAGCATAGAGTGGCGTCCATGATTTAATAATATAATTGACAGTCACATCAGTCTAGTATTGTTTCGTTTAAACGCACGTGATTTACGTTTAAAGTTACCATTTTTCCTGGTGCCGTGAGATCTAGTTCTGCGTTTTCGACATTCCAGGAGTGAGAAAATATCAAAGTCCGGCATTCTGGAAATATTACCCTCATGATAAATGTTGTCATTAAATCCCAGTGGAAAAGGGGTCTGTAAAAATTTAATCCATTTTAGTTCAGCTTCATGTCTTTTGATTATTTTGAATCTAGATGTAGAATTTGCATCGTAATAAAGTTTTTCCACTGGTTGTATAACAATGTTATTTACAGAATGACCTGTACGTCGAAAGTGACGGTACAAGAAAGTGTCAGTTTTCTTAGGCTTACTCATTCTACGATAATGCTCGTTCAATCTAGTTTTAAGCATGCGGTTAGTTTGACCGACGTACTGCATATTACAGTTTGCAGCACGTCAAGTAATTAGATAAATTAAATCTGTAGACTGTCATGTCAAATCAGACATGTTAACTACAGAGAAGCGTCTACCGTTTACCGATGAAGTAACACTAGACGCAGTGCTTAAATGCGAACAACATCTGCACCTCTTGGCATTGCACTTAGAAATACTAGGATACATTCCACTTCTTTTCCACGGATTAGTATATTTTCGAAGGATGGGCGATTTTAGAGGAGATAGTCTTATACGAAGACTACTCCCAAAAACATTGGTATTGCCTGCTCCTTTGAGATTAACTGAAGTTACAGAAGACAAATTTAAGGGTCTAACCAATACCGAAGGCAACATAGTATTAAAGTTCTTAATAGAATGGGGAATCCGTACAGAAGAAGCAGAGTGTAACCTAAGGGGTGATATTGATATTTTAAATGTATTTGTGATACTCATTTGGGTTGATAAGGTTGTGATACCGCCAAAACTAAAGCGATGTTCATACCGGTTATTAAATAAATAAATACTGAAGAAGATTCCTTCGAACAGAAGGAAGGTACAACAAAAGCCCACAAAACACCCCAGTCTACTTAAAGTACAGGGATGTCAAACAAGCAGTTGTTATACAACGAGGAACGAACATCGGTTTAATAATGACCTTCAACAGGTATCTAAAGGATGTCAATTAATGGAACAGTGAAAAGCAATTGCATAAGCAATCCCTGAGGATTGGAAAAATAAGAGCATTAAATGCATGTACGGGGAGACCTTTTACAGCCGCCACACGGCACAAACAAAACAGCCCTGATATGCAAAGTAGAAGTAAAACAAAGATCAGGAATTGATACAATTAACTTACTCCACCCATAAAAGACACCAAAGGGAAAGAAATACAAACATTAAGCGACCAGACCATAATGGAAACCTAAACAAAAGAAGGCCATAAGGACAGTTACTTTCCCACAAAATGGCCATATGGCCATCCAAAATTAAAAGACACAAGTGATACACACACTAAGTAACAAACAACAACATAAATAAATCGCCACAGAAGATCCGCCTTGGAACGGTCAGTGGAAGATTTCCACTGGGGGGCTTAAATCGATTTTACGTGGCCACAATCCTCGCCCTTACTTCCGTCGCGATTTAGACAAATAATTTGTTCAGTCCGCATGAAGGCCTCCTAACTCACCAGTGCAACATCTCCGTGAACACAAAAATCAAAGAACCACAGAGGTGAGACAACGGTGAGGACTCGACAGCAAGAAACCACTGAAATGCTGGAGCAAAAGAAAACCAACAGTTAGACTCCGATGGGCCCAACCAGAGACAGAGCATCAGGCACCAACCAACATTACCTTGAATTAGATCTCTCTAATTCTCAATAAGCCTTTACGTTGGAGCCGTCATAGAATCTGAGGCCTGACCCACCGGCGTGCAATTAAAGAGGGAAGCAAAGTTGCCAACCGTGATTGGGTTAACTACCATGCATGCAGTCTGTCGTATAATATCCATGTTGTACCCAATCTTTTTATATCGAAGAATGATTTTACGAAATTGGGTGCTAAAGTCATTGCGGTTATATATTTTTCTGAATTTATATACTAAGTCACCATAAAATTCGGGTTCCGATAGACCTTGTTGCAGAAGAGATTTAAGTCCAATATTGAATTTTGAAATTAAATCAGAATGGCGTCTATAAAATTTTGAAAAGGCTTTGCGTAGTTTATGGTACCGATAACCCTGATTAAGGAGTTTAGCCGTCAATAATTTATTACGAGTGTTGAAGTCAGTTACATGACTACACACTCTAGCAAATCGAATTAATTGCGAAATATAAACGCCATAGGATGGCGCACGAGGAACATCACCATCCAAAAAAGGAAAATTTACAATCTCAAAATCAAAGTCATCGCGTTTATCATAAATTTTGCACGAAACAAATCCATCTACAATAGATAGATGTAAATCCAAAAACGGGGCCTCAGTATCAGAAGAATTTGCTTTATTTAACTGAAGTTCTAGGGGGTAAATCTGACTGATCAAACCATCAAAATAGGTATTATCAATATTTAATAAATCATCTAAATATCTAGAAGTGGAGCTAAAAGCTTCAATAATTTCAGATTGGTTATCAATGGAAAGCGACAAAATGAAGTCTCTTTCATAACAATACAAGAACAGATCAGCCACAAGAGGTGCGCAATTAGTACCCATCGGAATACCCACAATTTGTCTAAATAACTTAGTACCGAATCTAATATAGATATTGTCAAGTAGAAAGGTGAGGGCATCACACACTTTCTGACATGACCAAAGTGTATAATTCTTATGCTCTTTAGAAGTGAAAAATGCATTTCTGACATTACATGCAAGATAGAGAGAATCTTCTCTGTGAAAAGCCCATTCAATTAAATCATTAAGCTTTTCTTTTATAAGATTATGAGGAAGTGTAGTGTAAAGAGTGGAAAAATCGTAAGTAGACAGACTAGAAGCACGAAAATGTCTGGATTTCAATTTGTTTAAAACCTCATTCGAATTTTTTATAGACCAAAACAGATTTCTTCCTGATCTTTCAAAGACTTTATCACAATATTTAATAACATGCGTTTTAATAGCAGTAAGACAGGAAGTTAATAATTTAGAAAGTTCAGTGGTAGTGCAAGAGCTAGAATTTGCAATAAACCGTGCTTTGTAAGGTCTTTTATGAAGTTTTGGTAACCAGTATAGCGTAGGAAGCTTGTCTTGGCCTTCGTTAACACACACAGCAAACTTGGTGGCTGAAAGACAAACATGTTTATCTACTATAGCTCTCTCTTCAGCTAAAGGCTGAAGTTCATAGGCCTTAGTACCACCAAGCTCCTGCTTAAGCGTGTTAACATAGTGGAGCCGTCACACAACGACGACGTTGTTAGCGGCCTTGTCTGCAGGGGCCAAAACAAACTTCTTATGAAATTCTTGAATACCTAGTTTAAGATGACGTAAAGACGTCTTGGGCTTAGGAGGTAATAAGTTAGTATTTTGAGAATAGAAAGAAATGCGTTTATTCACTAGTTTTAAAATGCTAAGTTTCCAGTCCTTAAGGGCTTTATGCTCAACATACTCTCGCTTACACCATCGATTACCGAATTCATTCAAGGAAGCAGCGATTTCATCTCTACATTTACTGAAATCAATTTTAGATGGAAACCGATATTTCGGTCCTTTAGAAATTATATTCCTTATCCTAGAATCAGGAATAATTTTCAAATTGCCAGTAATTAGACTTTATCAAATCAAAGTTCTCCTGGACAGACCGAGCGTCTGAATGACCATTAAAGTATTTCTCTCTTGCAAATTTTAAGGCATCCTTCCTCATAGTTTCATAGTCACCCTTTTGATATAAGTACAGCTTTCTACGAGGTTTCTTTATAGGTGGTATGAAGATTTTCAAAAATCCAGAGACAATATCTTGATCACTTAGTTTGTCCGGGGATTGAATATCCCCAAACTGTCCTGGCAAAGTTGTAAGAATCAAATCCAAAGTGTTTCTCGAGTAGGGGTCAACAACCTGTTCCAAGCCATGATCATTCATGATGTCAACCAACACCTGTCCCTCTGACGGACTCAGCATCGTGCCTTGTTTGCTGAGCCTATCTGGCCAAACAATCTCTCTGAAGTTGAAGTCACCCAAGACATGTACTGCAGGAAGTTTTTACCCTTATTCTGAGACTTAATGCGATCAAGCTGATCTTTAAATAACTGGAAGTTTTCGACAGTGTCGTTGGGTGGTCGATACCAACTTGCAATAAAGTGGGAAGTTTTGTTTGCAAAAACCTTAACCCAAACAGATTCTGAATCGTTTTCCAGTTCCATGAATGGCATATGAGGGATATCTCTGTGAACGAGCAACATCACCCCGCCGCCATGAGTGTTTCTATCTTTTCTGTAGACACTGTATTCGCAAGTTTCAGTGAAAAGCTCCGAAGTCATAATTGAGCTGTCAATCTTTGTTTCCCGAATAGCCACAATATGTGGTTGGTGAGTATCAAGGAAAGCTGAAAGTTCAAGTATCTTTTCTCTTAAACCGTTAATGTTAAAACTGCAAAGTTTCAAACCTTTTACAAAATTCGGCTTTCTCATGTCAGTAGTCGGAGATTTAACTCCTTTCTCCTTTGACAGAGGTTCAAATTTATTTATTTCTTCCAGTTCTATAGGTTCACTGAAGAACGAGTCAGAAAAATTATCTTAGATATCAAATGGTTGATTTGTATTAACTTTGCATGCATACTATAAGACAGGAGGTTTAGCCGACAAATGTCATAACCCTTTCATGCAGTATACATGGGTTATAGCCTCTGTCAACTTAAAGAGTATTGTGCCATATGTTTAAAGGTTGTTAGAAACTTAGACAGGTGCCTGTTTGTGCCTGTTTGTTGGCTTACGTGGGACTTGTATCACTGTTATATCTGGAAGAAGATAGATTATCCGTGGGGGTAAGAGTTTTGAGGGGTGAGAGGGGGTGATGGACGTGTAAGGGATATCAAGTTACACTAAAGACCATAGAAAATAGATTGCAAAGTGGCAACTGAAATGTAAAGTCAAAAGATCTTCTACTTTGGGGTTTGCAATGGAGGCTGCAACGGGGACTTATACTGTTTCGTTTAACACTTAAGTGTATTTTTCCGCATTTTTTTGCAGACCCTAATCAAACGCCATGTTCTGTGGCGTCTGGTCTGGGTCTACACTGTTTGCCAATGCCCAGATACACGAGCCCAGTGCAGCTTTTACTTTTTTTTACACATTGCTAAGACGTCACATGGAGACGACTAGCGCTGCTATGAATAACTAGTAATAATCTTGATTCTGATAGTCACCTGGACAATAGCTGGAGGGAGGCTTCTGAAGTTGGTAACTTTAGATCAATTGATAAACAATCTAACTTAAATACCATTTTTTGCGCTAATGATTTTTACTTGTGGCAAATATTTTGCAGATGTTCTGTCGACTTTTTGTGGATGAGAATTTAGACAGAATGGTCCCAATTTCAAAACAGCCCAAGGACAAAATACAAGCCATTATTGACGCTTGTGATCGACAGTTTCCGGAATTTCACGAGCGATCCAGAAAGAGAATTCGCACCTATTTGAAATCCTGCCGAAGAATGAGACGGTCGAAAGAACAAAATGGATGGGAACCGGTAAGTATTAAAACTACTGATATTTGCAGAGGATTACTTCGGTATTTATATTGTGATCCAAGTTGAGGAGATGCCTATATCTGTCGGTGCGCAAATACAGCTAGGTTTTAGCTTGGAGAATGGAAATGTTTCTTTGAACACTTATCCATCATTACGAAATAGAAGGGAAGGCAAGGATCAGGAATCGATACAAATACCTCACACCTCCCAACCAAGACACCAAGCAACTGCACCATAATGAAAATGTCACAAGTGGATAGCCAGATCACAGTTACTCTCCCATGAAATGGCCGAGCGGCTATCCAGAATAAGAAAGATATTAACAATACATACATGTAAAGACGAGCTATAACAAACCACAATAGAAGAACAGCCATGGAGCGGTCAGTAAAAGTTTTCTACTGGGAGGACTTAAATCGGTTTTACGTGGCAACGATCCGTGATGGTTCAGGCAAATAATTTGTCAGTCCGCATGGAGGATTTCTAACGCATCAGTGCAGCATAAACAATCGAACGAAGACAGAGATGAAACAACAAGGAGGACTCAACAGCATGAAATAACTGAAATGTTGGAGCAAATGAAAACCAACAGTTGGACTCCGCTGGGCACCTACCGACATTACTTAACCAATTTGGTACCGGAAACTCCAAAACGGATAGCCTGGCAAACACTGCAGACCCAGACCAGACGCCGCAGTAAGCGGCGTCTGTTCAGGGCCTCCACTGTTTGCTAAATGTTCAGCCACTTTCCAAATAAATTTTGATGAAAACACAACCTGACACCCCTAAATTTCGAAATGAACTGCTATATATAAGGGGGAAGATTCCATTTGGTACAAAATGTGTTAAATAGTGAAGTAAGTCTTCAGGCTGGAACCGCCGGCGTGCAATTGAAGAGGGAAGCAAAGTTATCAACCGTGATTGGGTTAGCAACCATGCATGCAGTTTGTAGTATACCAGTTGTGTTCTACCTAATCTTTTCATATGGAAAACATATTTAACGAAATTGAGTACTGAAATCAGTGCAAGCATATACTTTTTATACCAGCAGAATCACCTGTACACCTTTCTTTGTAATTGTTCGGCTTGTTTCGCTCTATGGATTCTGTATATTTATTTCTAAACTCATTTTATACCTGAAGTGCCCAGGACCCGGAACACACCACGACTGGAAAATAGAGCCTTGATTTTATACATCATTGTCCTACTGAATAAATTAATTTTATCACACCAATTTTTTATTCAAATAATCAGATGCTTTGACGTAATGTATTCGTCCATTTTACAAACGTTTTCAGTGTCAGTATTAAGGTATTCAGCAGGACAAGGGTTAAGAGAAATTAAGAGTCTCGGTAGGAATGATGGTAAACAGTCCTATTGACACATCATGCAAGCTTTAGTATAATTAGTAGAGTACCGTTTATGACTATTGTATATTGGTACTTCTCTCTTAAATCAGCAACAAGGGGTGCGCAATTGTTCCAATTGGAGTGCCCAAAAGTTCAATGGAAGTGATAGAGCTTGAGTTTGTAATTCACCATGCTTTGTATGGTCTGTTATTAAGTTTAGGTATCCAATATAACATAGGTAACACACACAGCAATCTTGGTGGTTGAATGACAGATGTGGTCATTAGCCACAGACCTCTCTTTAGCCAAAGGCTGTAGTTCATAGTCTGTTGGTACCACCAAGCTCTTGCTGAAGAGTGTTAGCATAGTGGAGCCGTCAAACAACGACAACATTGTTAGCGGCAATGCCTGACGGAGCCAAAACATACTTCTTACGAAATTCTTGAATTCTTAAAGGTGACACAAAGACGTCTTCTGTCGCGGTTTATTTTTGTTATGGTTTGTCTTTGAATGTGTGTATCGCTAGTATTTTTGTTTTGGATAGCGAATTGGCCACTTTGTGGGAAAGTAACCATCCTTTTGTCTTTCCTCTATTGATGTTTCTATTGGGGTCTAGTTATTTCATGTTTGTACTTCTTTCCCATTATTGTCTCTGATGGGAGCTGTGGGTTAATTGTATCGATTCCTGATCATTGCCTTAACTTCTATTTTAGGCGTTGAAATCTATTATTATAACTCTTAATTACTATTATTATTATTATTATTATTATTATTATTATATGATGTACTTTTCTTACTCTATGTTGAACCATTGAAAAAAGGTGTGCTGATGATGATCAGGAATCAATACAGTACCTTACACATTCAACCCCAGACACCAAATGGCAAACACCCAGTAACGTCACCAATCATTAAAAGTGGAAAACCGAAAGGACAGGATGATCAAACGGAAATCCAAAATATAAAGATAAAACCTGCGCACGCATGCAAAGACAAACAATGACAATATTAACCACAACAGCAGCACCACCTTGCAGTGACCAGCGGAAAATTTGGCCACAATCGTCGCCCTTCGCGTGAAGGTTTTCTAACCCGTCATTGTAACATCTCTGAGGGCATAAAATTCAAGTCAAATCAGGGAATTTAATGGTCGATGAGGACTCGACAGTGTGAAATAATTGAATTTCTGAAGTAAAATTTGACTCTGGTGGCCATGACCAGAGACAGAGCAGCTCGCATCACGCTTACAAGTCCGTGAAATTGATACCAGCTTACACCCCACTTTATCTAGAGAAAACCTGGGTTTACCGGGGCATACATTATTTGCTTTATTTCTGCTCCTAGACATATGTTATTGGTACTTGTTAGAACTGCCTCAATAAGGAGTACCCATAACCTATGTTTTGCGTATGAATAAGAATAATATCACACATTTCATCAGAGAATTGACGGTTTTGTGTTGCAAAAAATTGCACTATGACGCACGGGTGTGTTATCGTAATGGGCTATACTATCACGTCCTTGCGGCATTTCATCTGGCTCTGCAGCATTTGTCGTAGTAAACAGATGATAGGGTAAACATACATGTGTTATAGATAGTTTAACAACGAACTTTGAGAGTTCAACGTTCAAGCGTGATAAGACTATTCCATGTTTTAGGGGAAGCAGGTTTCGGATTTCTTTTTTCACAGAATTTTAAAATTATAAATAAGTTTTTTGATAATGTCATTATGTAGAACTCGTGATCAAGTGGTTAATATGATGCAGTGCGACCCTCAGTAAAACTATATCGCCCAATATAAAATGCCAACTGAAGGCGATTTACCGGAAACGCGGACCAGTCCAGAATTAAAATGCAGTCGCGTCTCACTGCGTTTTGAAAGACTATAATAATTAGTTGTTATAGACACGTGTGTACCTTAATAGGTGATAAGTAACTGAAGACTGTAATCAGCTAAAGTACGGAAATACAAAAGGAAAGAACAAAAATAGTGTCAATAATTACAGTGTCTCGAGGGTTACATTTCCTTTTCTTGTAGTTAAAAGACAGTTATGTTATCCAGTTTCATTCTGTGACTTTCGCGAAAGTTCGCCGCGTGTTAAAAAAGCTAATTTGTAATCTTTGGAAAGAGAAAGAACCTTTTAGATAGTTCGCATACTTTATTAGCTCACCTGAGCACGAAGTGCTAATGGCGAGGTATTGTGATTAGTGAATGTCCGTCGTCCGTCGTGCGTCGTACATCGTGCGTCGTGCATCGTCAACAATTTGCTTTAAATGCGAACTACTCCTAAACCCTTGGACCAGTTTGAATCAAACTTCACAGGAATGTTGCATAAGTGGCTCCCTACCAAAAAAGCTAAAATCGCTCCGCTCTGATGAACAAGATGGCCACCAGAGCTGAAGACAGAAAAATATTTAAACGCCAACTCCTCCTGTACACTTGGGCCAATTTCATTCAAACTTCATAGAAATGTTGCTTTGATAACTCTCGACCAAACTCGCTAAAGCGGTTCCGCTCCGATTAGCAACATGGCCATCAGAGCTAAAAACAGAAAAAAAAACATCCTAAATTTGCTATAAACACAAACTCCTCCTAACGCATTGGGTCGGCATGATTTAAACTTCACATGAATGTTGCCTAGGTGACCCCCTACCATAATAGCTAACATTGTTCCGCTCTGACAAACAAGATGGCCTCCAGCCAGAGCTAAAATTTGAAAAAATCTTGAAACGACAACTCTTCCTGTACCTTTGGGCCAATTTCATTCAAACTGCATAGGAATCATGTTTAGACGGCCTTCTACCGAAATAACTTGAACGATTTTGCTCGGATGAACAAAATGGCTGCCAGAGTTAAAAATGGAAAAAAAAAACATCGCAAATTTGCTTCAAACGCGAACTCCTCCTAATCCCTTGGGCCAATGGATTCAAACTTCACAGGAATGTTGCCTTTGTGACTCACTGCCAAAATAGCTAAAATATTTTGCTTTGACGAACAAGGTGGCTACCAGAGCTAAAAGTAGAAAAAAAAATATCTTCAAATGACAACTTCTCCTGTGCCCTTGGGTCAATTTCAAACAAACCTCGTAGGAATGTAGAACTTCTTTAAAAATCTTCTCCCAGGGCCCGGATGAAACAGTTCTTTAACTGCCAACTTGCCATTTTAAATTTAAACGTGCATAGTCCTATGAAGAGAAATCAGTGTCCTTTAGAATGTTCTAGAGACAGTGAAGCCCAGGTGAGCGAAATAGGACCCTCTGGACCCTATAGTTATGCATGCATGATGTATGAAACCATTTTGAAATTTATTTGACTTTTGTAAGGAATTAAACTTTTCAGTTAAAATTGGTTTTGTAGAAGTTCGATAATCTATGGTAAGTTGGAAAAATAAAATAGCATTTCAAAAATAGTATACATGTAGATCATTGCTTTCACTTCTATTTTTAAAAATATGAAGGTTGGGTGTTTTCTGATCAGATTCGAATTGCGTTCAAAGCATATCCCTTAATTCTTAGGATGGCAACTTTTCAGTTAAAACTGGTTTTGCAGAAATTCGATCTTCTATGGTAAGAAGAAAAAATAAGATATGATTTCAAAAATACGATTATTAAAAGCTACTTCTGATTACATTTAAATTGCGTTCAGAGCAATGCTACGTCTCATGTCAACCTTTTCAAACATATTATTGCATGCAGGGAAATAGTTTACCTATGAGACCGAATCCAAGGCAGATGTATGATCTATGGACACTCTGTTTTCAGTGATAAAAACGTCAGCAACATACGGCAAGCGGCCTTTGTTGTGATTTGCAGTTATAAACACAAAATTCAGTAGCAAACGATTTCAGATGAATTTATGGAGATAATTAGGCTTGTAATTTCATATGAATCATCAGCCTAACGCTTGAAATATGATCAGCCTAAAGCTTGAAATATCATCAGCCTTACGCTTGAGATATCATCAGCCTAATGCTTGAAATATCATCAGCCTTACGCTTGAAATATGATCAGCAATATCATCAGCCTTACGCTTGAAATATGATCAGCCTAACGCTTGAAATATCATCAGCCTTACGCTTGAGATATCATCAGCCTAATGCTTGAAATATGATCAGCCTAATGCTTGAAATATCATCAGCCTTACGCTTGAGATATCATCAGCCTAATGCTTGAAATATCATCAGCCTTACGCTTGAAATATGATCAGCCTAACGCTTGAAATATCGAGACCGATTGTTGATGACTTATTGCATGCTTAATTCGTCTTTTTATTGACAAAAATCACGATGTAAATGCATGGTAAAATTGTGTTTTACAAACGAACTATCTATCGTTTGTCAGATTCTAAACGAATAGAACATCACAACTTACCATCCTAGGATCTGTCTTACGTGACCCAACTGGGGTCAGGTGTTCAAATTAAAAATGTCATTAGTTAAAACGTTGCTAAATATGAAATATGGCAACTATACATTTTTTAATAAGTAGCTTGTGCATTTACCAAAGCTTCTTACATTTTTCCATCGAAAAAATACTAGAGCGTTGTATATTGTACTTGCTAGAACAGTTTACATTTGACCACTAACGAGGTCATGAAGGTAAATTATTCTTTTGAAAAGCCGGGTTCGGTGGCGGGTATGTGTATTTTAGGTCGCGCGGACGAAGAACACTGGCGTCGGTGTCGGCGTTGGCGTTGCTATCGGCGCCAACATTTACTTTATTTCTCTTTCGAAGAAAGCTTACGTTTTCCAAACCATATGATCCAATTAATGTTAATTTCGCGCGGTAGTAGATATAGGTCAAAAGACCCCCGGGCATGCCGATGACTTTTAGATAAAGGTCACGGATTTAGAAATTTTATGTTCAAGTTTCACATTAAAGCATTAAGAGCTCATACTTTCCTAACAATATGATGGCGTAGGTTCATATTTGGTATGGTGATCGATACATGTATACAGTTTTTATCAACTTTACCCCTATCTGTGCCTAAGCCTTCGAGGTCAAGGTGATAGATTTACTAAAATATTATGTTAAAACTTCAAATAAACATTTTAAATGTGTTCATAAAAAATGATGGATTTGCCTCAATTGGGTTCCTGTTTAGTGTAATGATAGATATAGGCCAAAGGATTTATTCAGCAATGCCCTCGCCCATGCTCATAAATGCCCATGACCTCAAGGTCCAGGTGATGGACTTAAAATTGTTTTTTAAAGATATTCCGACGGATACAAACTTTCCTCCTCTTGTTGCATATATGTTTCTGTTGTTTTTTTATGAAAACGATTTCATGATGCACCTTTCCAAAAATAAACAAACCTATGTTATTAAGGCGTTTAAATCTACTTTTCGATATTTGGCTGATATTTTAAATATTGAAAATATCTTTGAACAAATGGTTGGTAGAATTTATCCGAAAGAATTGCAGTTAAATAAGGCTAATTCTGATGACTCTGAAGCCCCATTTGTGGATTTAATTTTGACTGTATATAATGGTACTGCCTCTTCTAAAATTTATGATAAAAGTGATGATTTTGATTTTGAAATTACAATTTTCCTTTCTTGCATAATGACGCCCCTTAAGCTATGTCTTATGGGCTTTATAGGTCTTGTGCGTCACTGATGAGGCCTAATTGGCCAAAACTAGCTAGTCTGGTCCAGAAAACATGTACACTCCATATTTTCCAGTTCTGTTGTGTATTCCTTGCTTCCAAAGGATAACCCTTTTGTAGAACATATTTAACGTCACTACAGCTGATGTGTCGGAATGTGTGGCGGCCGTAAAACGTCTCCCTGCTCTACATTATAGCGTAGATTATATTTTCTTGTTCTTTGGGATCATTGATTCCATTGTGGAATTTTGAAAATATTTGAGAGTCACTGATGAGGCCTAATTGGCCGAAACTAGCTAGTCTGGTCCAGAAAACATGTACACTCCATATTTTACAGTTCTGTTGTGTATTCCTTGCTTCCAAAGGATAACCGTTTTGTAGAACATATTTATAGGCCAGAGCTTTAGCTAGAGCTTGTTGTCATATTGATGACTTTAATGATCGTACCAGAATTTAACGGCAAAACTTCTAAAACAAGGCTATCGGTATCATAAACTCCGCAAAACATTTTCAATTTTTATCGCCAACATTATAATATAATTTCTAAATATGATGTTTCTTTGAAGACACTTCTGCAACAGGGGCTGTCGGAACCTGAATTTTATAGAGATTTAGTCTATAAAGTCAGTAGAATACCAGATAGTGATATTTTTTTTCGGGTCAGTTCAGGAAAATTGTTGCGAAAAAAAAAAATGCATGGATATTATGCGACACGCCGCGTGTTTGGTTGACGACCCTTTTACAGTGAACAACTTTGCTTCGCTCTGGTTGCACGGCAGTGGTTTTGATTGATTGATTTGAGGCTTAACGTCCCCGTCAACACTGTATAGGTCATTTTGGAGACGTTACTTCCAATTTTGTGGGATTTTAACCCGACATTGAGATGAAATGACTTCTCAAGCCCTGTCGCCCAATGAAACCAATAGGGTTTAATAGCATGGACGGTCCGCCTCGCTCCGCGGTTCCTGGGCAGGCTTAGATCCTCTAAGCGGTTTACCAGTACTAGTGTGCGGGCCGGATTCAGCTCTGCGTTGAAGCATCATGCAGTCCATATATTTCTTCAAGCCCCTATGACAATTGACATGTAACAAGTAATAATGCGCTAGAATGGCTATTGCCAGAAGTAGACTGACAATAAACAGTCTAACATATTGGCTATCATCAATAGCAGAAAGCCAAAAGAACCGTTACTTTCCCACCAAATGACCAATTGGCTATCAAAACAAAAATATAAGCGATAAACACACTCAAAGACAAACCATTAAAACATAAACCGTGACAGATGCCGGTTTTTAAAGCGACGTGATAGATTGTTAACTTATGAGGTTGATCTCAGTCAGGGTCGCCTACTTTGTCTGCACTTATTTCGAAAATATTCCAGGTGTGTTTGAGAAAGTCTTGAGTATCATTCCACATGATTCTCGGACTCCCAGAAATTCGTGGTCGAATGTCAATGGTGAGAGGGAGAATGTAATGTGGCATATAGGTACTTAAATAGCGCGACGTGGTAGAGTGCTTGTCAATCTGGCGGCCTGAATTCAATGACCAGGCTGAATCGTCTAAATGTTTTCTGTACCTTTTACAAATAGACGTCCGCTTTTTAGCTCCCCTGTGCTGAAGGCTCCGGGGTAGCTTATAGGATGGAAGGCCTCCGTTGTCCGTCCGTCCACCTTTTTTCAAATGTGTTCTTCTCTGAATCAACCGGGCCAAATCCAATTAAATGTCATATGCAGCCTCCCGGCAATGGGGAACGAAAGTTTGCAAGTATGGTCCAGGTCACATGACCAAGATGGTCACCATGCCAAATATGGTAAAATCCTTATAAATTCTTCTTCTCCAGAGCCACTGGGCCAATTGTCTTGACACTTGGTATGGAGCATCGGGTGACTTAGTACTACCAAGTTTGCAAAACTGATGACCCTAGGTTGACCTTAAAGGCATTTATTCTTGATTATTGATGATTATCATTTCATTACATGATATTATCTAACCCTCAGCGCTGACTAAAAAGAAGTCCTCTGTCTTCAACAGGTAAGGGACCTCTTTGGGGAAAAAGCAATAGTTTACTAACTGTTGACTTGAGTGCACCTAATTTATTTCCCCTCAGTCAGGGGATTTAACAAGAGCTACTGATCACCCTATTAAAGGCCGCCTTTGATCTGCTATAGACAGTATATCACAGGGGGGCAATGAAACAATTATGAACACACGGTGCGTCCTACTATCTAAGAATAAATGCCTTTAACCTTTTTTATGCCAAGGTCAAATTTGGCTCCTTACGCTTTTCAATGGGAAATAGGTAAATCAATGCATTTTCTAAAACTGTTGTGGTCTGTGATATGAGAATAGGTTAAAAATGAATTTGGTGACCATGGCCCAAGGTCATTTCTATTGCAGGCGCATTTACATAGTAGAAGACATTTTCTCTCTAACACCGCTTGGCCAGTTTTATTTGAAATTTATAAGCATCCTTAGGACACTTACAGAACAAAAATTTATTCAGATGGTCCAGGTCACATGATCAAGATGTTTGCCATGCCCAAATATGGTAAAAACCTTAAAAATCTTCTTCTCCAGAACCACTGGGCCAATTGTTTTGAAACTTCTTATGTAGAATCTAGCAACTTTGCAAAAATGATGACCCTAGATTGACCTTGACCTATTTTACACCAAGGTCAAATTTGGCTCCATAGGCTTTTCAAAGGGAAATAGGTAAATCACTGTATATTTCAAAAAGTATTGTGATCTATGATATGAGAATAGGTAAAAATTGAATGTCTATAAATGCTTAAGGTCAAGGTCATTTGGTGTCCTTTGTCCAAGGTCACTTGTATTGCAGGTCCATTGACATATTAGAAGACGTTTTCTCTAAAACCACTAGGCCAGTTCATTTAAATTTTACACGCAGCCTAAGGACTGTAAGGGAACAAAACTTTGTTCAAATGTTCCGGTTCACATGACCAAAATGGCCCCCATGCCTAAATATGGTAAAAACCATGAAAAGCTTCTTCTCCAGAACTAATGGTCCTGAAACTTGGTATGTGGCTTTTGGTGTCTAAGTACCAGCCAGTTTGCAAAAATGATGACACTAGCTTGACCGTGACCTATTTTACATCAAGGTGGCCACCATGTCCTATCTTCATCTCCGGAAACACTTGGCTGATTGTCTTGAACTTTGATATATAGCATCAGGTGATTGATTACTACCAAATTTACACTGGGTTCAGTGGAGCGACCAGGACCTAATGGTCCACTTGTTTTGTTACAAATTCTTGATTGTGAGTACTCGCTTAAACAGCTAACAAGCACCCAACAGATAAGCATAAACCCATTCAGTACCAGAAACCCCTGAAGAGGTACATTGGCAAGCACTGTAGGCCCAGATCAGACGCCGCTGAACGCAGTGTCTGATCAGGGTTTACACTGTTTGCAAAAAGTCAAGCCAATTCTCGAACAACCTAACGCAGATAGTTGTTTTACAGCACTATCGCACGAGCATATTTTTTTTTCTGATAATAGAAGTGAAGGCAGTGATCAGGTATGGATCAATTAACCCATGGCTTCCAACAGAGACACCAAAGGAAAAGAAACATGAAACAACAAGACCCTAATGGAAACATCAATAGTGGAAAGCCAAAAAGACAGTCTTACCTTTATACCTTTAAACTGTATTTCAGCTGCGACCAACGCCTCCCCATCTGACGTCAGCGGCGGCTGAGAGCTACCTAGCACAAGCTTGTGAGAATGAAAGCCAGAATGCAAAAAGGATGAGAATGGGTCTTGAACCTCTGCCGGTGAGGAGGCGTTTTTGTATAACCTTCCATTACAATAATACACCTGTGCAACAGAGTGCATTTTCACATCTCCAAAATGGCTACTTTTCTTATGAAAATCCTTGATAGTTTTGTTATAAACGGTTCTAACGAGTACCCACAATCTATGTCTTTGAGCAGAAATATGAAAAATAATTTATACCCCCGTGAACCAAAGTTTATATAAAGTGGGGTTAAGGGGATCTTCATTTCACGGACTTGTTCGCGTAATGCATTGAAAAAAATTGAACCGTCTGTCTGGAAGATTGGTACACCGTATTACAATAAAAGGGGACAGGTATTGCTACGCGGAGAGTTTCTGTTGCAATAAAAGGGGCTAGGTATTGCTATATGAGCAGGTTTTCATTACAATAATACGGGGTTCCGTATTGTTATATAGACAGGCTGTGTTGCAAAAAAAAGGTGTGGGTATGTGGGGGGGGGGGGGGGGCTCAGTATTGTTATAGAGATGTGTTCTATTGCGATTGAAGGGAGTTCCATATTCTTATAATTCCAGCATCTATTGCGATAAAAGGGGGACTTTGGATCGCTTAAGTAACTGTTCAATTATGATTTGTTTTGAGGTTTAACGTCCCCGTCAACACTATTAAGGTCATTTTTGAGACGTTGCTTCCAATTTTGTGGGACTTTCACCCGATATTGAGATGAAATGTTTCAGAAGGATTGTTGCCAACAATTGTCAACTGCTTTGTTTTCTGTAGGATTGTTGCCAACAATTGTCGACTGCTTTGTTTTCTGCAGGATTGTTGCCAACAATTGTCGACTGCTTTGTTTTCTGCAGGATTGTTGCCAACAATTGTCGACTGCTTTGTTTTCTGCAGGATTGTTGCAAACAGCGTGGACCAAGATCAGACTGCTCTTGTAGGAGCAGTCTATTAAGGACCCACACTGTTCGCCCAAATGCAAAGAACAATTCAGGTGAATGAACAAATCCCAACTTGAACGGAAATACGTTGTAACTTTACCCTTAAAATGCCAACGATTGTCAACTGCTTTGTTTTCTGCAGGATTATTGCCAACAATTGTCGACTGCATTGTTTTCTGAAGGATTGTTGCCAACAATTGTCAACTGCTTTGTTTTCTGAAGGATTGTTGCCAACAATTGTCAACTGCTTTGTTTTCTGAAGGATTGTTGCCAACGATTGTCAACTGCTTTTGTCAACTGCTTGGTTTTCTGCAGGATTGTTGCCAACAATTGTCAACTGCTTTGTTTTCTGTAGGATTGTTGCCAACAATTGTCAACTGCTTTGTTTTCTGAAGGATTGTTGCCAACAATTGTCAACTGCTTTGTTTTCTGCAGGATTGTTGCCAACAATTGTCAACTGCTTTGTTTTCTGAAGGATTGTTGCCAACAATTGTCAACTGCTTTGTTTTCTGAAGGATTGTTGCCAACAATTGTCAACTGCTATGTTTTCTGAAGGATTGTTGCCAACAATTGTCAACTGCTTTTTTTTTTTCATTAGGATTGTTGCCAACGATTGTCAACTGCTTTTTTTTCATTAGGATTGTTGCCAACAATTGTCAACTGCTTTGTTTTCTGTAGGATTGTTGCCAACAATTGTCAACTGCTTTGTTTTCTGAAGGATTGTTGCCAACAATTGTCAACTGCTTTGTTTTCTGAAGGATTGTTGCCAACAATTGTCAACTGCTTTGTTTTCTGAAGGATTGTTGCCAACAATTGTCAACTGCTTTGTTTTCTGAAGGATTGTTGCCAACAATTGTCAACTGCTTTGTTTCAGAAGGATTGTTGCCAACAATTGTCAACTGCTTTGTTTTCTGTAGGATTGTTGCCAACAATTGTCGACTGCTTTGTTTTCTGCAGGATTGTTGCCAACAATTGTCGACTGCTTTGTTTTCTGCGGGATTGTTGCAAACAGCGTGGACCAAGATCAGACTGCTCTTGTAGGAGCAGTCTATTAAGGACCCACACTGTTCGCCCATATGCAAAAATATATCTGAGTTGTTGGCAAGAAGGTGCAACAGACGACTTAAGCAGACGACATTATCAGATACAGGGTTTCATTGCATCTTAAGGGTTAACCAAACTTTCACCACAAAATTACTCCGGACATATAAACGAGCCCGTGGGAACATGTCTCCGTGCTTTTCGATCAATTAAGACAAGTTGCTCAGCATCCAGGACTAGCAAGAGTCTCTTGTTTTGGATACAAAATTTAATTACATGCTTTAACGGTAGTGTATTCACCATCAGAACAGGCACCTCTTTAAAACATATTCTGGCCTCACATGACAATAGGGATCTACTCTTTGATGTGTCAGATCCTTAGAAGCAAATTCTATCCTGTCAGAGTAGACCCGTTTCCAGAGGGACTGCGCTTCACGGAAAGCATAGAAGTTTTCTACCTTTGAAAACCTGAGGACAAATCTACGAGGTATACCATTATTATAGCTGCCGTATTAGCTGGCAGGGTAGATAATCAGGCGAGTTAGAAATTCTGCTTATGGAGTTTCATAGTTTTACTTGATCCAGTTTAAATCAGTGAACTCGAATTATCACAAAGCAACTTAATGTAAAAATATTTACCATTTTCCAGGCCACTTCAATGAATCCCCTCTCTACACAAATCATCGGTGCACCAGCTACGCCACAGAAAACAGCTCCACAGCCGTCGCCTCCAAGGGAGTCACGTGATCAGCAGCAGACACAGACGACACCGACAAAATCACCTGCACCGGAAAGACACACACCTGCCTCGACTAATGAATTCATCCGTCACCAGCCTCCACCTCCTGCCTTCAGACCGCCTCCAGAATTCCATCCACCATTCTTCACGAATGGAAACGGACTATTTCGTCCCGGTTTTCCGCCTGGTTACCAGCACCCGGCTCATCATCATCCACAAGTGCTACATAGTCCCATACAGCCAGCCACGCTGCAAAACGGTAATTCTCACAATATTTAATCCTTAAATAAAAATCAAAAATGAGTTCCTTTAAGAGCAATGAAAACATTCATAAGAAAGAAGATGGGTCATACTACGTAGTTTCGGCTAATAAAGCCTCATCAGTGACCCTGTAATGATCCGGCAAAGAAAGCCAGAGGAAACACTGCAATTGTGCGAATTTCGAATAGGCAGTCGATACAAAGACTGATAAAAAATCAAAATGGGGTCCAAATAATTAAAAACCTGTCTAGAATATGAGTCTAAACCAATAATTTATTACTGATTTCTCAGAATATTCACGCTGATCTCAAAGGACCAAAAGTAAAATATAAACTGCACTATGGTTGATGTACGGAGAGACGTTTTACGCCCGCCACACGGCACAACACCAGCTGCAGTGAAGGCAAATAAAAATCAAAAATGAGTTCCTTTAAGAGCAATGAAAACATTCATAAGAAAGAAGATGGGTCATACTACGTAGTTTCGGCTAATAAAGCCTCATCAGTGCATTCGTTGGATATCATTTCTATGTTTTGTATATGTACAGATTGTGGAAATCAATAAACAAAGCACCTTTCGAAATCGATCAGCAAACGATATTCAAATTGCATTAATTTTCCGAGAAAATCAAGCTTGGCATTACATGTAGATCGTCTGACCGAAACGATAAACGGTACTCGGCTTTATCACGACGTGAGCGATTTCAACCACAGCCTGAATATTAACGAGAGGATAAAAGGACACTTAACGTCCACGTTCCTCATCTCTATCTCTGTCTCTCTCTCTCTCTCTCTCTCTCTCTCTCTCTCTCTCTCTCTCTCTCTCACGTTTATTTATAATATTCCTTCACCCCTTTCTATTCTTTCCTGTTGCTTTCGTATTTCATTCGCACATCTGTTTGGGTTGACTTCAATGGTGATTTCGTAAAAGAAACGTGTCTCTAATCAGGCACCTCTAGATCATATCGTTACCATTCTGTTCTGCTTGATGTGTTAGTAACATTGACATGTTAGAGCAGTTTCTGGTCTGGCTTTATGTGATTACTTTTGCTTTGCCTTTTCAGGCCCTACAGATTTAAGCATGAAGAAACAGTCTTCGAAAAATCAGCTAAGTTCGAGCGAGGTAGCAACCATTAAACAACTTATATCCGGGTACCGAGAATCGGCCGCATTTCTATATAGGTCAGCAGATGAGCTTGAGCAGTTACTGCTGCAACAGAACTAATGGTAACTGGTGTCAGAACTCGGCAAGCCTCTCATTTATCAACATATCAGAACATTGTAAAATATTTTTATGTTGAAATAATTTATTTTGGGGATCATTATTATATACTTTTATACTGTCTCAATATAGCCCATTCTGTTAAGCATTTTGTATGAATCATCTGGTTAACATATCCGTGTGATTATGCCCCTGTAAACCCCACTTCACATAGAAACAAATTGGGTATACAGGGTTGCATTATTTTTTCTTGTTTTTGCTCAATGACATACGCTGTAGGAACTCGTTAGAACCGCCTAAATGAGACGATTCTAATGAGCACACAATCTGTAGTTGAACTAGAAACAAGAAAATATCGCACATTTTAATCTGAAACGTGCTAGTTCTGAGGACTTGAATGAGCTATTTCGGCACACGGATGTACCATTATGGTGGGCTGTCGCCACAAAAGGTGGTATCCTGTCCAAACCTTTAGTGTTTGCATTAAAATCAAGAATGGCTTGTAAATGGTAAAATGTTCGTATAAACGGACATCGTAGCAATTTGTCACTCATCCAGCATGTCCAACATAGGCCTTCCGACTCTACAGTAAAAATTAACTTCGCTTTAATGGCTGTTAGAAAAATTAAGTGTGCGACACCATATGAGGGAAGACAGGAATGGCAGAAAGATGAAGAAATCTGCGTGATGGTGAATCACTTCCCTCCGACCGTTCCGGAGTTCAATGATAAACCCATGTACTTGTTGAAATAGAAGGCGCACACCATGTTTACGACAGCGATTTTCTGCGAGGTAAATACAAAGTTTGCGCAAATTCTTTGTTCTATGAACAGCGCAAATTCTTTGTACTACATATATGAACAGCACATGTGGCATGAATGGAAGAATGTCGAGTTTTTGGTTGATCAGATTTTCATTGCAAATATTTTTCATATATGCGGTATGTGGTAAGGAATGCAATGCATAGTTTTATATGTGGCAGATTTTAAGTGTTTTACAGTAATATGCAAGCATTTCATTGCTATAAAACACCCGTGCGGCATAGTGCATTTTGTCAGATCTCCAAACTGGCTGGCTACTCTTCTGATGATAATCCATGATTGTTTTCATTCTTGAAACTGCAAACATAGGTTGTGGATGCTGTTAGGACCACCTTGATGAGGCTGTCTTAATGAGTACCGACAGCCTATATCTTGGAACAGAAATAAGAAAAATAGTGTTTACCCCCGTAAACCCCAGTTTTCTCTATATAAAGTGAGGTTTAGGGGATGTTCATTTCACGGATTTGTTGCAAACGACGGGATGTTGCACGTCATCTCCTACAGCTCTGAGCTTCGGGAGTTCAAAATGTCTAAGACTGGTCTCATACATTCGAGCTTGTCCAATCTGTCGGTTTTAGAAATTGCATAGTATTCCTTGCATTTGTTCAAAACATCATTATCCCAACCCATATATGAAAATGGAATCTACCATCTAATAAGTCCATTTTCAGTTAAAGGGGTTCCAGGTACTTTTTGTTGGTAATAATTTCTAAAAAAATGAATGGGCTTTAAGCAAACAGTGTAGGCCCATATCGGATGTGGCGTCGGATCTGGGTATACATTGTTTTCCAATGTCCCACAAAAGGGACGCTAGGCATATATGGGTCAACGATAGTATGTTAATGACAATTATGTCTCAGTAGTGTCTTAATTTAGGTTTTTAAATTTCTTTGTATTGTATTCCTAGTCATATAATAAGGCCAAATTGTTCAACGCCTTGTTAGCTTAACGACCTCATTACTGGTCAAAACGTCAACCCTTCTAGCTAGTATACCATATAATACAGCAGTATTTTTGCTGCGAAAATGTGAGTAGCTTTTCCATTCCATAAGCAACCCACATTTTTGCAGCAGAAAAGTCAGTATATTTGCTGTTTAATTATAAAAGTTTTGACAATACGTTAGCTTACTAAAGCACTATGTTCGAACGACTGGCCATCGGAGGAGAATTTAGCACAAATGAGGCATAATTGCTGTTATGAATTCATAGAAACCCATAGTGCGGATTGAGGCAATTATAATTTAGCCATAATATCCATACATTGCATATTGTCTAGTCATTTCAATGTAAAGTATAGATAGTGTCGCAGCTCAGAAAAACCTCAACGTTGACATGAGCGAACAGTGAGGACTCAGTGTGCACATGCTAATCTGTGTGTTCCTGGGCTAATGAGCCTAAGCTACATGATGAAATATCTATGGAATGAAAAGAGGCCATGCCATCTAGGAATAGCATGTTAAGAAGACTGTGTAATGAATACATTACAGAGAAAACTGGGGGTTAAAGGGGTAAACATTATTTTTCTTATTTTTGCTCTAACACATACGTTGTGGGTACTCGTTAGAACCGCGTCAATAAGGCGGTTCTAACGAGCACCATTAACCTGTGTTCGGGGTATAAATAAGAAAAAAAATAACAAATTGTCATCAGAAAAGGTCACCATTTTGGAGATATAAAAGAATGCACTATACCACAGTGATGTGTTATCGTTATGATGCCGTGCTATGAATACCTTCGTATACCCCCTTTGTATAAGGAACAGAAGGTTTACATGGGTGTACATTATTTTTTCTTTCTGTTTGTGCTCAAAATCATAGATTGTAGGTACTCAGTTAGGTTGGTTTAATGAGCACTCACAACCTATGTTTAGAGCAGAGAGAACGAAACAATCGCACTATTATCTGAAAACATGCCGGCCCCCGCCCATAGGGGCTTGAACAAATATATGGGCTGCATGATGCTTCCACGCAGAGCTGAATCCGGCCCGCACACTAGTACTGGCAAACCGATTAGAGGAACTAAGCCTGTCCAGGAACTGCGGTGTGAGGTGGACCGTCCATGCTAATAAACCCTATTGGTTTCATTGGGCGACAGGGCTTGAGATGTCATTACATCTCATTGTCGGGTAAAAGTCCCACACAATTGGAAGCAACGTCTCAAAAATGACCTTTACAGTGTTGACGGGGACGTGAAACCTCAAATCAAACAAACAAAATCTGAAAGCATGCCAGTTCTACAGATATTAAAATCAACATTGTAGCATATGGGGTATGTTATCATAATGCTGATCAGACTGTGGCAGTGTGCAGGCTGGTCTCAAGGTAGAGATCACTTGGTGCACTTGTCAACATGAAGGTTTTTGCTGAGCCCGGCTTTATAATAATTATTATCCTGATATTTTTCTGACAACTGTTGTGACACAAGATTGCCTTGTTTTGAAATCGTCCAGGTGATGACGTAATCAACAACCTCTTTGTCATTCAGGTTATGTCCTTTGAACTACAGCGGTTCAAAAACCTGTAAAATACTATAGCGGATAGCCTTAGCCGATACCCAAAGTTATAATTTCCTTTCATGGGCAACTCAAGTCAGTTGAGCATTTACTTTCCTCTGCTCATAAATATTAAGTTGTCAATAATTGTTATATGTTCATGAACTGGAAAACTATTATTCTCTGCTCAAGTGAGCATGAGTAAAGCCTGTCTGTAGATGTTGGCATTTAATACTTATGAACATCAAACAGTCAATGCGAAATTAAGTTGAACATGGATACATTTTCATACCATCACGAGAAACGCCTATATAATTTTGGCCCCCTTGAACCCCACTTTTTTATTGTGCAGGGGCAAACCTTATTTTTCTTATTTCTGTTCTGAAATATATATGGATTGTGGGTTCTCGTTAGAACTGCCTCGATGAGGAGCTAACGTCTACCCAAAATCTATATTTTGAGCAGAAATAAGAAAAATATCACAATTTTTCATCTCAAAATTTTCATTTTTTGTGGTAAATTTACAATGTATTTGTATAGGCGTGTTTTCGTAATATCCTTATTGGTAGGTATGACTTAGAACATTTTTGCGCTAGATCTTTAACAATAACATGTATTTTGTCAATTTATAAATAGGTTACAGCGAGGAATATTCTTTTAAACTCGCTCATTTCAGTGCAATATATTTATGCTCAGATATCAGATATCTTGACACTTTTAGAATGCCAGTCCATGAGATACTCTGTTTTCACCTGACCCAAGGTGAAGTTACTTGAAGACAATTTGGCCTCAACAGAGCATCCCATCAGATCAGAACGCTATATGTATAATAACATTGTCCTTCATATATGTAAGGACGTATTGTTCAGATATGGTTAAAACTGCTACGAGGCGCTTTTTAGTACTATTCAGTAAACCCACGTAGATATTTGACGATGGGCGCTTGTTAGTACCACTTAAAAAAGAGGCAGCCCAGTAAACCCACTTAGACCACAGATTATGAGTGCTAGAAAGTTCAATAAACCTACTTAGATGCGCTTGTTAATACCACCTAAAAGAGGCAGTTTAAAAATCTGACTTAGATCAAACATTGTGGGCGCTTGTTAGTACCGCCAAAAGAGACAGTTCAGTAAACTCACTAAGATCATAGATTGTCGGCGCTTGTTAGTATTACCTATAACCCCACTTAGGTCATAGATTGAAGTGGCTTCTACCTAAAAGAGTCAGTTTAAATAGCAATTTAAATCATAGATTGTTGGTGCTTTTTAGAACCGCCTCAATCTGTGGAGGGATTGTTAGAACCGCCTCAATCTGTGGAGGCATTGTTAGAACGCACCCACAATCAATGCCATGAGCTTAAAATATTTATAATGTATACACTTGCACTGCCTACTGTCTGTATACATAGTGGGGTTTGCAGGGACAGTCATAGTATAGTCTTGTTAACGACACGGGGCGTCTTCTTGTTATAAAGTTTGTTTGATTTGAGGCTTAACACCCCTCTCAACACTATTTAAGTCATTTCTGAGACGTTGCTTACAATACTGTGGGACTGAAATGACATCTCAAGCCCTACCGCTTAATGAAACCAATAGCGTTTATATTGCAACGACGGTCCGACTGGCACCACTTTGCCTGGGCAGTCTTAGACCTTCTATAGTAGAGATATACTAGGTAGGCTTAGACTTCCTACAGCAGAATATATTATTCTGATGTGATGGCCTGTTCTGTATAGGTCAACTTGTGTAATAGAAAAATCCCCTGACGTCAGGTGCAAACTGCAAGACTACTTCCCGATTGGCAAAATCTACAAAAAGATATGTGCTTACTGGGAATGCTCAGATCAACATATTCTTTCTAGTCAATATACAGGACCTATGAATACATGGAGATGTTGATTACGCACTAAAATCGTGTACATGTATTTCATTGTAAATAATCTATAATATATATGTCATATATTCTTTGTTCATCACATAGTGCAATTAGTGGGTATATTAATATACCCTGATTTTGTTACTGTTAATTTGACATGTAATTTGAGGATCTTTGCAATTTTTTAGTTTCTTTGTTTTTGTCGTTTTTAATTTACCATGTTATTGTGCTTATAAGGGTATACGGAAGATGGAAACATCTACTATATATCCTGGCATTTTTTTTCTGGGGAGACAACACTCACTTTCCTTTGAATGGAGCCTCTGAAACAAAGCTATATGGGCCCCGTCAAGCGATTTTGGTACTTATCGCCAATGCGAGCAGCGAAGGTTCAGGCGAGCCTGCGCATTCGCGCAGTCTCGCCAGAACCTTCGCTGCTCGCTCATACAAGCAGTGAATCAAGAGGAACCTTCAGACAGAAAGCCATATCCATGGCCCCTCTGAATGGCTGGGCATGCGCAGTTAAAATTTGTCATGACGGAATGCTCGAAGACACAAATCCGCTTGGCGGGGCTCATATATTCTTTATGATAGAAATTGTTCTGGTTCATTCTTATGAAGGAAGGGTTTGGATTAGGGTTCGGCGATCCCTAACCTTAATACTAACCCTGGCCCCTATTGATATGGGAGACAAAAATATTTTGAAAACGTTGTCTCCTCTGATGATTTATTTTATAATGTTATTAATCAAATAATTTCGTATTGGCCTAGTTACAGGTCCGAGGTCTGCTGTATTGGCCCGAGGCCGAAGGCCGAGGCCAATACAGCTGACCGAGGACCTGTAACTTGGCCAATACGAAATTACTTGATTAATGACAATTTTATTAATTGACCCTATTAAAAACATGATTATTGGTTTTTGACTTCAGTGTTAATACGGATGATCTCCGGACAATACAGGATAGTCAATTAATAAATTTTCCTAATGCGAAAAGGATAGACTTTCAGGTAAATAATCCTTGAATATACATGTATTTACTTAAGCAGTGCTGTTTAATGAAAAAAGACAGTGGTTAGAAACGCAAGAGGTCTCTTTATTTTTCTTCATATTTGTTCTTTTATTTTTTCTCTGGTGTATGGCAACATGTTTAACATTGTTATTATAAAAATGGTAGAGTGCAATATGAGCCGCGTCCAAGAAAATGTGTCAATGTACATAGGCGTTTAATATAGATTCAGAGTGAGGCTGTATACCTCCTAAGTCTCAATGCAACCATTCTTGTCCGCATTTTGAAACACTGGGAACCAGACAGAGTACAGAACACAACACCTTAACCACGTACTTAACCCATATACACGCCTAGTCTCCCAAACAGTGGGACTTTGTCATACAGTATAGACCCGCATAAGATACAGCTAAATACGTTTGTTTAAAGTACATGTACATGCTTGTTTCATAAACGTGCAACAAATAAAACAATTCTAACAACCCAAATCAGAAGTTTGATTTGTCCAAATCTTATAGTTATATAGGTTATTTATTTTATTTTATTTAAGATCATTTTTGTTGTCATAGTATTACATATTCTGTTACTTCTTTGCTAGTGTAGATTTTCCATATTTTTGTCATGTGCAATCAACAATTAAGGTCTCAAAATGATTTATTATACACTAAGGGAGACAACTCCAATTCTGACACTTTTTCCTCCCATCAAGCTAGGTTAAAACAGATTCCTCCAAGATACTGCAAACTAAACACGTCTCAGAATGATAGCAATGTAATGGTAAAACCGTTCAAACCCAACTTTATATATAGAAATTGGCCAGGTTACGCACGTACTTTTCTGCCCAAACCTAGTTTTGTCTCCAGTTGTAGGAGTAATATATTCTCTTCAGTTTCATCAGCATTATGACAACACGCCTATATATTTTTATCCCCTTGAACCCCACTTTTATGTTTACATTGGTAAACCTTTTTTCTTATTTCTGATCTAAAATATAGAATGTGGATACTCGTTCTGAGGAGTACTCACAATCTATATTTTGAGCAGAAATAAGAAAAATATCACATTTTTTTTCATCTAAAAAATTTGGATTTTTCGGAGGTAAAGTTTACAATGTATTTGTGTAGGCGTGTTTTCGTAATGGTGAAAACAGACAGCCTAGAGTGAACAAATATACACATTACACTGCATTTCGACGCAGTGACGAAGCTCTTATCGCATGCTTCTTCTGGAAACAGCTTCTTCAGATTGCAGTATACATTTTTTTTTGGTTTACGGCCCTTTGAAGATTATTTCACTCATATCGGGCCGATTGTTAATCAAAGGTGGGCGAAAACCGGAGTACCCGTAGAAAAACCACCTGACCTTCCGTTGCAGAACTTGGCGTCTCACATGTGATCCGAGCGACTGCAGTATACATGTATTTCCTTACTAAAACGGATTAGAAACCTTTGTCCTACCACACTGGCGTCCCTTTGAGATGGAAAACATTTTTTTTTCCAGTCGGAGTTGTCTCCCTCAGTGATTTGTCATTGATATGAGCTGCGACATGAGAAAAGGGGTCTTCTCACATGTGTAAATAACAAAGACTTAACCAAGCTTGAATATTAACCAATTAATCTTTCCGGTCTGTCAGCAGATTACGAAAACACGCCAATTTAAACATGTATAAAATTTTACCACAAAAAAGAGAGAAAATTTTCAGATAAACATTGTGTTTTTTGTTTTCAAACTTCTTCTCAAAACATAGATTGCGATAACTCGTTAGAACCGCCTCGTTGAGGAGGGCGATTCTAACGAGTACCCACAATATGTGTTTTTGTACAGAAATAAAAAAATAATGTATAGCCTTGTAAACTCCAGTTATACTATATAAAAGTGGGATTTAAGGGGATCAAAATTATAAAGGTGTGTTTTCGTGATGAGTGTCTGGCCCTATAGCGCCTAACGAAGAGTATGATCAGCCTGCTCATTCTGAGTCTTCGCTTGACGCACATGTCTGAAGACATCTTTACACCTGACGTGGCTCAGTAATATATATTCTCTGATCTTGTAAATAGAGGGTCTTACTTGAGTGTTCATGTCTTATTGAATTTATTAAATGAGTTGAGGAAAAGGTATAAAATGCGAGGCTTTGTCGAGCATTTTATCCCTTTTTTTCAACGAGTTTAATAAATTCAGTCATGCATGAGCACGAATGTAAGATTCTATTTATCATATGATATTTAAACGCATTTTATTCGCGACTGTTTAACAAAAGTGTCAATATTCCGCCATTAGTAAACGCGACGTCATTAAGGACGTCGTACATGTAACGTTACGGAACGTATCTAGCTAATTTGCATATTTAATCCACTAGTCGATTGTCAAAAATATTACATGACATTATTACACACTCAGATGCGACGTCATATGATAAATGCTTTTATAAAGCACACGGGGGAAGTGCAGTATAGAGTGTAATAGTCATACTTAGATAATTTAAAACAATAAGAGGAGAAAATGAATTATTTCCGCATCTGAATAATTTTTATTTTTTGCTCAGAGACCCTTTACAAAAGATAACAACCCGGATGATAAAATGTTTAGTCCACATTACTGGGTATACAAGAAATATCGTATCAACGTACGACACATGCCCATAAACGTGTATGTTGTCTGGGATCTGTATCGGGTCACTTCTGTCAGCTACTATTAATATATAGGGGACCGGGGCACTGGATTTATTTCATATTGTTAAAGCAAGTCTGATATTTCTATCTTTTGTCGAACTTGGCTGGTAAATGATTGATTGTCTTAAACGATTGATTAATGACAGACATTTAAGGATTTCCTAAATGAAATCACCCCAGTTTTGCTCTTTGTACCCGGATTCTATTATCGCAGCATAAATGTTGTGTTGTTGCGGTCGACCCCTTACTCAGATTTGTTTCACTAGTAGAGTACAAAAATTGCTCATAAGTCACGTCCAGAGAACACATTTGCAAACAACAAATGTCGAGACCAGCCTTTGCATCTACGCTGTCTGATTAACACCTAAGTGTTCGTTGCTAACACCTCTCATCACCTTAACAAGTCCATGTACACCCCTCTAAACCCAACTGTATACAGAGAAAACAGGGTTTACGGGGATATACATTATTTTCCTTATTTCGCCCCAAGACTAAGGTTGTAGGTACTCGTTAGAACCGCCTTAATGAGGCTGTTCTAACGAGCACCCAAAACCTAAGTTTGGAGTAAAAACCAGAAAAAAAAATATCACAAATTTTCTTCAGAAAAATAAGCGTATTGGAGATTGATAGAATGCCCTATTTCACATGGGTATGTTACTGTAATAAGTAACTGAGCAGCGTAGTTTGTGTTTTACCTAGTCACCAACCACCTCTAAGACAAGTTTTCTTCCCATGGTGTCAGCCGACAAAATAGGAAACAATGAAAATCGATCCAGATCAGACTGATTGGGGCAACTCCTCGGAGCAGGCTGATATGTGTTCACATTCATTTGCTAATGTATATGGGTCACATGTTTTTCTCTTCTTTTCTTCGCGGGTTATTTTGAAGCTAGTCCATGGTCTCTTTTAGTAAACACAAAATACATTTTAAGTGTCGTGGTGACATGATGGTTTGCCATATTTTTATGAACTAAAATAAATATTTATTTGTATGAATTTCTTTTAAACTGAAATAAATAAAATATGTTGGCAGACGACTTATTTTTTACCCACCCATTACTCATTTTGTCCTGAAGGATACAGATATTTCCCATCACGAAAACACGCCTATATTATTTTGACACCTTGAACCCCACGTTTATGTAGTAAAACTGGGGTTTACAGGGATAAACCTTATTTTCCTAAGTTCTGCTCTAGGTACTGGTTAGAACCGCATCGATAAGGCCGTTCTAACGAGTACCTACAATCTATATTTTGAGCAGAAATAAGTGTAATATCACAATTTTTCATCTTAATTTTTTTCTTTTATTCGGCGATAAAAGTGACAGTCTATTGGAATAGGCATATTTTCGTAATGATTAGTAAATCCATGTAGGAATGAAAATCCTGTGGATACCACTTTATATAAAGAAAAGTAGGGTACATGGATTTACTATAAGAATCTTACACTAGGTGTGACGGGTAGACTAAATAATCCGCCCGATAAATCACTGTCCGGAATATCGAGCGATCCCGAGGAACCTCTGGATTTCGAAGAAAGAATTTCGAGCTATTGTCGTCACTCCGGCGTTTGCGTTGTCGTTGTTGTCGTCGTCGTCGTGGTCAGCGTTCCGAAAAAAAAAAAAAACACTTAACCTTGGCTATGACCTAAATAGTATTTCACCTGTCCTCATGAAACTTCCACATTACGAAAACATGCCTATACAAATACATTTAAATTTAACACCCATAAAATGAAACTTTTTAGATAAAAAATTGTAGTATTTTTCATAACTCTACTCAAAAACATAGTTTGTGGATACACGTTAGAACCGCCTCGGCGAGGCGGTTCTAACAAGTACTCACAATCTATGTTTTTGAGCAGAAATAAGAATATAATGTATTCCCCTTCAAACCCCAGTTTTACTATATAAAAGTTGGATTTATGGGTTTTAAGGGTGTCGAATTTATATAGGCAAGTTTTCAAGATGCATACCGTCACAAGAGCACATTCTAACTTATGCCACGGTCACAAATCACTATTCGAGCACCGCCCGACTATTTGGCGACTGATTTCGGGCTGCAGACCAGTAGGGATAAGAGGCATCTTGTGTTGTACAGGCAGGAGAAGATGCAGTTTATATAAAATGGGCAACTGGACCGTTCCCGCTCGATGTAAACCCGTCCTCGCCGGAAACTTGGCGGACATCTGCGGAACATCGACCGATGCGCGACCGGCTAGTATCGATCGATAGGTATACGGCCGGCGTACGGCCGGTAACCTGCAGTGCACGTGCCGATTTCCGCCCGCCGTATACGCCGATGCTTCCCCCCAAAAATCTGGCAGACACCGCCCGATTCCAAGGCACCGCACGGCATACTTGTTGCCAAAACCGAGTCAGACACCTGCTTCCGACCCCTTAGGACAGGACCTATCAATTAATACCAAATGTTTTGACCCGTGACCTTGAACTTTGAACCTTGGCGATTTTGTTTTCAAAATTTAACCGGGACCTTCCACTTAAACCCCCCCCCCCCCACACACACACACAAAACACCAATTTATACAGAGAAAAGTGGGGTTTACGGGGTATACATTATCTGCCTTATTTTCGCTCAAAAACATAGATTTTTGGCACTCGTTAGAACCACCTCGTTGAGGCGGTTCTAACGAGCACCCACAATCTATGTTCGTTAGAACCGCCTCATTGACATGCACCCATAATCTATATTGAAAGTAGGAATAATAAAGGTTTTAATATTTTTACCTAACATTCGTCATTTCTGACACCATGTTGGACGTAATTACTTTTCACGGACATGTGTTCAAAATTTAATACAAGATACCTAACTCTATCATGCAATTTGTCTGAATTATTTCCCATTATATTTCCGTTTAAAAACTAAAAAAAAACTGGCAAAAGAAAAAAATAAAAAACGCTTTTATCAGCCATTTTGATACCACGAATATTAGAGCCTTCAAACTTCATATGGATGTTTCTTGAGACTAGTCGATTCCATAACTCTATCATGCAGCTACATTCTGACCAAGTTCCATAACATAACTCTATCATGCAGCTACATTCTGACCAAGTTCCATAACATAACTCTATCATGCAGCTACATACTGACCAAGTTCCATAACATAACTCTATCATGCAGCTACATTCTGACCAAGTTCCATAACATAACTATATCATGCACCTACATTCTGACCAAGTTCCATAACATAACTCTATCATGCAGCTACATTCTGACCAAGTTCCATAACATAACTCTACCATGCAGCTACATTCTGACCAAGTTCCATAACATAACTCTATCATGCAGCTACATTCTGACCAAGTTCCATAACATAACTCTATCATGCAGCTACATTCTGACCAAGTTCCATAACATAACTCTATCATGCAGCTACATTCTGACCAAGTTCCATAACATAACTCTATCATGCAGCTACATTCTGACCAAGTACCATAACATAACTCTATCATGCAGCTACATTCTGACCAAATTCCATAACATAACTCTATCATGCAGCTGCATTCTGACCAAGTTCCATAACATAACTCTATCATGCAGCTACATTCTGACCAAGTTCCATAACATAACTCTATCATGCAGCTACATTCTGACCAAGTTCCATAACATAACTCTATCATGCAGCTACATTCTGACCAAGTTCCATAACATAACTCCATCATGCAGCTACATTCTGACCAAGTTCCATAACATAACTCTATCATGCAGCTACATTCTGACCAAGTTCCATAACATAACTCTATCATGCAGCTACATTCTGACCAAGTTCCATAACATAACTCTATCATGCAGCTACATTCTGACCAAGTTCAATAACATAACTCTATTATGCAGCTACATTCTGACCAAGTTCCATAACATAACTCTATCATGCAGCTACATTCTGACCAAGTTCCATAACATAACTCTATCATGCAGCTACATTCTGACCAAGTTCCATAACATAACTCTATCATGCAGCTACATTCTGACCAAGTTCCATAACATAACTCTATCATGCAGCTACATTCTTACCAAGTTCCATAACATAACCCTATTAGCAGCTACATTCTGACCAAGTTCAATAACATAAACCTATCATGCAGCTACATTCTGACCAAGTTCCATAACATAACTCTATCATGCAGCTACATTCTGACCAAGTTCCATAACATAACTCTATCATGCAGCTACATTCTGACCAAGTTCAATAACATAACCCAATCATGCAGCTACATTCTGACCAAGTTCCATAACATAACTCTATCATGCAGCTACATTCTGGCCAAGTTCCATAACATAACTCTATCATGCAATTTGACTGATTTATCTCCTTTTGTGACAAACGAAAAAAAAAACGCCCGTTTCTAGAAAATGTTTTGGTCTTTTATCTTATTACCACAAACAATATAGCTTTCAAAATTCCACGTGCTTGTTCATCACGTGAATAAGTCCGTGAAATGAAGACCCCCAATACCCCACTTTATATAGAGAAAACCGGGGTTACGGGGTAGACATTATTTTTCTTATTTTTGCTCCAAGACATAGGTTGTGGATACTCGTTAGAACCGCCTCAACGAGGCGGTTCTAACGAGCACCAACAACCTATGTTTGCAGGAGTCATAAGAAAAATATCACGGATTTTCATCAGAAAAATTGCAATTTTGGAGATGAGAAAAATGCACTATGTCGCACGGGTGTGTTATCGTAATGTCTTTGGGTATGACCTTTCCAGTGATATCAAACTGTCTTACCTGAAATCTTGATCTTTGACCTATTTTGCGAACATTTAACCTTGGCCATGTTTACAAAACGTGCATAACATCTGTATCACACAAGGGCTACATTCTAATCAAGTTCCATAACTCCATCATGCAATTTGATTGAATTATCTTCCCTTGTGACATATGAAAAAAAAAACTAGATCAGCATTCGATCGAATACCATCGCAAAAACCTGCTTTTTCTATGACTAACACTAATGACTATGTATAAGCTAGCCAAAACTACATGTAAGTTAAAAAAAGTTGCAAAGAACATTCTAACTGACAAGCAAAGTTTCAGAAGTGTAACTCTTATAGTTTAGAAGATATGACAAAGTCATACTTTTTGATCTTTGACCATGGGGTTATGTTGAGGTCTACCAAAAGTATCCCAATTTATTCTATATTCCGACAGCCATACAATAACCAAGTTTCAGTAGTGTAACTCCAATTGTTTAGAAGATATGGCTAAATCATACTTTTTGACCCTTGACCTTGAGGTCATGTTGAGGTGAAGGTCACACCAAAAGTATCCAAATTTATTCTATATTCCAAGGGCCATCCAATAACCAAAGTTTCAGAAGTGTAACTCAAATAGTTTAGAAGATATGGCAAAATCATACTTGTTGACCTTTGACCTTTGGGTCGAGGTCACACCAAAAGTAGCACGGCATATTCTATATTCCAATGACCATCCAATAAGCAAAGTTTCAGAAGTGTAACTCAAATAGTTTAGGAGATATGGCAAATCATACCAATTGACCTTTGACCTTTGGGTCATGTTGAGGTCAAGGTCACAAAAAAGTTGCCCACTGCCATCTACATACTATGTACTATCCACACGCAAAATTTCAAAAGTGTAACTTCAGTGGTGCAGAGGAGATCCATTAACAAGAAACGTGACGGACGGGCAGAGAGACGGACATACGACCAGTCAATTCCGGTACGAAAACAATATATCTAATTTTTCTTCGAAAAAGCGGGTATAATAAACAGACGAGCATAGCACCCGCTTGCCGTGCTCTTGTTCTATCTACCATACACAACCACGACAAATTCTTTTTCTTGCACACCTTCTATTTCTGAGCGTGGGGTTTTGTAACAAGGCCACTTCGATTACTGAAGACCGCCATATTGTGTCCCACTGTTGGTTTCCTCTTGCTCCAGCATTTTTATGGTTTCTTGCTGTCGAGTCTTCACTGTTGTTTCATCTCTGAGGTTGTTTGATTTTTGTGTTCTCGGATGAGTTAGGAGGCATGAACAAATTATTTTTACGGCGTAGCCGTTATGGTTTTGCTTTTGTCCTACATTTTTCGTTACTCCATTGGTCAATAAAACCACATGTCCAAGGAGACAGTTTACCGAAGTTTTAACCTAGGAGATGTTTCATTTTTTATGTGAGACATGAATGAAAAATATATACAGTTTCGGCTTGCTCACCGTCTTGTCCTTTGATGACCATACGTCATATGTATAATTGTGATTCTAGTGAATTCTGTAACTGCTGCGGTGAATAGCTATTTTGACCTTATTTCACGTGGTTGGTCTATATAGCGGAAGGAACCATTTCGCGAAAGGAAGGTTCCTTTCGCGAAAGGAAGAATTTTCTGCGAAAGGAATTGTTTGTTTGATTTGAGGTTTAACGTCCCCATCAACACTGTGTAGGTCATTTTCGAGACGTTGCTTCCAAGTTTGTGGGACTTTTACCCGACATTGAGATGAAAGACACCTCAAGCCCTGTTGCCCAATGAAACCAATAAAGAGATATAGCATGACAAAAACATGTAATAATCGCATTACAAATTGACAGATGTTTAATTTACAATATATGCTAAATAAAAGTTGCAGTGTATCATTTGTCTTCAGCATACTTTATGTCCTCCATTTTAACACAAAAAGGACATTTTCGAATATCATTAATGTTATATAAATTCTGAAAAGGAATAAGTGTAATTTGAGTTTTAGTTAGGTGCACATAAGATCAAGTTTCCGTCCGTTTGTCTGCTCGTCCGTTTGTTCGTCCGTCTATGCGTTTACGTTCACCATAGCGACAACCCTAAATGTTAACCCTAGAATTTGTGTTCAAAAACAGTGAATGATAAAGTTTTCTTATTTGTTGTGCATATGTACTTGAGATCATATGCTCTTGAAATGAGGTCATGTTTTTAACCTTGACCTTTTACATTGACCTTAGCTCAAACAGGCGGGACACCGCCCTCTGCAAAGCTATTTTTCCTCGCGTGACATCTGAATTGTTTGACTACAGTAAACCATTTCATAGCTAGACAATTGTTGCTGTCACTATTGTAGCTCATATTGCACGACCCGCAGAAAAAAGCGACCGACTGAAGTCGGTTGATTTTCTAAGAGTGCCCTAAAATCACCGTGTCATTCTGTCAGTCTGTCTGTCCGTCCGTAACCCGTTTGTGAAAATTGGTGATAGTGACTTAACCGCTTGGAATATTTAAACATTTTTGGCATACTGATAGATATCAATGAGATCTAACCAATGAACTTGCGAAATATTACATTCCATTTAGTATAGCCTCGCCGAGGCGAAAAAATGTGAAAATTTTCGAACAGCTTCTCCTCGGAAACCGTTGGGCCAATTGAAGTCAAATTTCATATGGAGGCTCTATGGGATGGGGGAAACCAAAATTTGCTCATGGGGTCGAGGTCACATGACCAAATAGTGACTTAACCGCTTGGAATATTTAAACAATTTTTGGCATACTGATAGATATCAATGAGATCTAACCAATGAACTTGCGAAATATTACATTCCATTTAGTATAGCCTCGCCGAGGCGAAAAATGTGAAACTTTTCGAACTGCTTCTCCTCGGAAACCGTTGGGCCGATTAAGGTCAAATTTCATATGGAGCCTCTTTGGGATGGGGGAAACCAAAATTTGCTCATGGGGTCCAGGTCACATGACCAAAATGGCCGCCAATCCATATATAGTAAAAACCCTTCAAAAATAGTCTTCTCCAGAACCACTGGGCAGATTTCCACGAAACTTGATAAATAGCATCTGGGACGTAGGCCCATCATAAATTGCTAAAATGGTGACCCTGGGTTGACCTTGACCTTCTTTGTGCCTAGGTCAAACTTTGACACATATGCTTTTGTATTGGAAAAGTGAGAATTCATTTTATCCTGCAAACGATTCAGAATACAGTACTAAAGTATAAGATATATTTTTGCTCCTTACGATAAGGCGCATTTATTGGGGGAACAGTTTTAGGTCCAGGTCATACGACCAAAATGGCCGCCATACCCATATATGGTAACACTCATAAAGCTAAAAGCATCCGGCGGGTCGTGCACTTCAGCTGAAGCACTGGTTTCTAAACAACCTTCCAATTAAATCTACGCCGCATATCTTTTTTTAAAGATATTTCTTGTTATAAATCGCGACGGAGCGTGATAGCTCAGTGGTTAATGCACTTGCCTCTATTGCTAGAGGCCCCGGGTTCGATCCCCGGCAGCGATGATAAAATTTTGGTGTCCGAACACGCTCCACTGGCATCATTTGCAGGGATAAATACACCGTCCTTCTGATCGGTACGCTAACTTGAGGCCCCCTGTGCAGGTTTAAGATCACTGACGTAACTAAATGGTTACTGTGTAGGTTTTCATCCTGCAAATCTGGAGTGTACGTAATGTACACCTACCGAAAATGCCCACGAGCACGAGTGCGTAGGCAGTATTCGAAGATAGATAAGTATAGCAGTCGAAGATAAGATTGACTAGGCGGAGCTATCGTTAGGAATATTACATTAACGAAAAGGTAAACCAAGTCACCCGATTGTGTGGATTCAACTGTAACGCAAGCATAGCGTATATGACCATTTCGTCCGCTTATGGTGGACTCAGCGAATTTGACATACACTGAAAACACCAGAATAGCTCCGCCTAGTCAATCTTATTTGCGACTACTATAGTAAGGGCGTGGATTGCGGCCACGAAAAATTGCGTGGAGATTTGCGATGGCGTGTCATCGAATGCGCACTCTAATTAGTTTGCTGTTTGTTGCTTCTTTTTCTCAATGCATTTCATCTTTGGGGAGCTTGATATCTGATACAGAAAATTCAATACTGGCCACAAGGCTTCACATCTGACAAAAATACGGAAGAGATAGTGAACATGACTTAAAGATCTAGGAGCTAGACTAAGTATATTTCTATCTTTTAAAACTTCTGAGCTATATACTCTTCCGTGAATTTGACCCCGATTTATGTTCCAGACATAGCATGTTGTTGCTTATTAGGTCCGCATTGAGTTAAAAAAAGAAAAACATGGAAATACAAACGTGTTTGCTGGAATATTGTACCTACTCAGTGGTAGAGCGTCCGTTACGGGAATGGGAGATGGCGGGTTCGTGGAAAATGGTACTAGTCGCTGCCTTGGCTGACGCCCGCATTATCAAGGGTAGTCCTAGGAAGATAAATGAAGGCAGGTAAATATGTTCTATGAAAGGGTTATCCTTTGGAAGCAAAGAATACACAACAGAACTGGAACATATGAAGTGTGCATGTTTTTTGGGGTCAGACTAGCTAGTTTCGGCCAATTAGGCCTCATCAGTGATCCTCAAGTATTTTCAAAATTCCATAGTGGAATCAATGATCCCAAAGTTTATGTTACAAGAAAAGCTCTACAGAGCCTATTTTATTTGTTTCGGATAGGCGACGTTAAATAAAGCGTCTTTATCTTTATCTTTATAATGCCGATGCATAAACTAATACACTTAACTCTGATTACGGTATAAATTCTGGACCCATTTGTTCAAAGTAGAGTTTGCCGTATTATTGTTCTAGTGTGTACAACGTCTGAAGCGTCCGTGGTGTAGTGGTTATGCTAGTCGCCTTGTAAACCAGGGATCGCAGGATCGATCCCGGGCTTCTCCAGACTTTCAGATGAGGCTTTAAACCGAGGTCCCGTCTCCTTATAACCTTAGCTGTTGGTGGGACGTAAAACTCAAAGCCTCACTCACAACGTCTGATACAGTGGAAGTTATACTGAAAAATTGGAGAAATATTTGCAACTTCAAAAGCTATTCAGTTTTCATTTATTTATTTCCTCTATTAAGACCACCTTTGGGACTGTTCAAAAGTGGTCTTAAAGACCACTTTTGAACAGTCCCAAAGATGGTCTACCACAGAAACACAATGTTTGAAGAACACACAAAGACAATGTACATGAAACCTACTAAATATGCTTATAAAGGCTTATAATTTGTTTTAATTTTAGATGGTCTTAATAATAGAATTTCTGATCACTGCCAACACTTCTATTTTTACCTGTATTAGCATATCTGCTATATCAAACGAACAAATTTTACCCGATACTTTAAATAACGACTTCGTTAGACCCTGAATTTTATATGATTGCTATAGGGACGCAGATTGTGGCTGAATGTCATCACGTTAACAAGTCCGTGTAACGAACACCCCTTTAAACCCCATTTTATATGAAGAAAACTGGGATTTAAAGTGCTATGCAATATTTTCCTTATTTCTTCTCCAAGAAGAAAGTTGAGGGTACTCGTTAGAACCGCCTCATTTCAATGAGGTGGACCACCTTATTGAAACGAGGCGGTTCTAACGTGCACCCACAACCTACGTTTGGAGTATAAATAAGGATAACATCAGACATTTTCATCAGAAAATGACGGTTTTAGTGATATGAAAGGACGCAACATAGGGGTGTGTTATCGTCATGGTTAGAATCCATCACGAAAACACGCCTATATAGTTTTGACCCCCTTGAACCCCACTTTTATATACATGTAGTAAAACTGGGGTTTCCGGGGTATACCTTATTTCTGCTCTAACATATAGATTGTGGGTACTCGTTAGAACCGCCTCGATGAGGCGGTTCTAACGAGTGCCCACAATCTATATTTTGAGCAGAAACAAGAAAAATATCACAATTTTTCATCCTAAAATTTTCATTTTTTCGGCGATAAAGGTGGGAATGTATTTGTATAGACGTGTTTGCGTAATGGCCTCATTTGGGCGGCTATGTCCATAAACAAAAATTTATGTTTTAATAAGTAAAATCAAAGAACAATTAAGTTTACCGATGCAAATCCCACACTGAATAAAATGGGGGTTTTCTAGGGTGTGCATAAAACAGAATTATAAACGTTGTGATTTAAGAAATTAAAAAAAAAAATCTTTGAAAGCGAACAAGGAATGATTAATCGAGATATATTTCTTTGAAAGGGATTGAACCCGTATAAATAGAAAAACAAACAAGGGGCTTTTTTCAATTTTTCAAACATCCTGTTGACCATTTAACGCATGCGCATCAAGAGAAAGCGTATATATAAATCTCGGCCGAAAAGTTTTACAGGTAATTTAGTTTGTATTCCCGTCACGTTAACGAGGTTTTCTGACAACTCGAGACAGAAGTTTTATAAGGTTTATAATCATTATTTACTACATTACTTTTACAAGTGGTCAAGTGTGTCAATATTTGATTCAGAAGATTTTGTCGTTTACAACCCCATTTAACAGTCTAAGTAGAATTAAAGTGATAATATTCATCTGTCAGAACGGCGGCGAATCGAGCTAGTTACGGAACATTTTACGAAAGAGAGAATCGAAAATACAGAAAAATGGATTCAGAAGAAAAAAGCAACAAAGCAGATGAAATTTCTAAAATGCCTTTAGCGCGAAAAATTTTGCAGATGATGCGGAAGAATTTGCTTCTAATTCTGCTGCTACTGTCCCTTATTGTTGGAATCGGACTAGGGGCTGGTTTAAGAGCTGTAAATCCCCCGTTTGGTACTAGAGAAATATTCTACCTTCGTTTCCCTGGTGATTTGTTGATGAACATGTTAAAGATGCTGATTTTGCCATTGATTGTTTCAAGTTTGATTTCCGGTCTCGCCTCACTGGATGCACGTGCTTCCGGTAAAATGGGATTGCGTGCAGTTGTGTACTACCTGACGACGACATTTTTGGCGGTGATAGTTGGAATCGTTCTGACCATATCGATACAGCCCGGGAAGAGAGGAGGGGAGCCCGAGGATTTACCGGAAGGAGAAGAGAGAATCGTCAACACAGCTGATACCTTTCTCGATCTCTTAAGGTAATATTTGAATCATTTAACCGTAATGTTTTGAAAAAGTTCTTTTTTATTTTAGCCATTATCTGATTATTAATGATAAAGCTTAAAACAAATGACTACCCCTTTGGTCGGCCTACTGAGTTGCCGTGTTCACTGAAAATAAATGCTCATATTATTTCTATCTATACCTTAACACACCTGTGTGTTATAATGGCGCCTTTCATATATTTTTCAAATGAGTGTGTGTGTGTTTGTGTTTTTTTTTTTTTTTTTCATTTAACTAATTTATGCTCTAAGAATAGATTATGAGTACCCAAAAGGTATGTTTTTAGCAAAGATAAGGAAATAATGTAAATCTTTGTAAACCCGTTTTTCCTTTTGCATAACGTGTGATATAGAAAATTCCTTCATATCTCCAAAATGGCTACCTTTACGAAAACACGCCTGTATTAATACATTGTAAACTTTACTGTCCAAAAAACGAAAATTTTAAGATAAAAAATGTGATATTTTTTGTTATTTCCGCTCAAAATATAGATTGTGGGTACTCGTTAGTATCCACAATCTATATTTTAGAACAGAAATAAGAAAAATAAGGTATACCCCTGTAAACCCCAGTTTTACTTTATAAAGCTGAAGTTCAAGGGGGGTCAAAATTAAATAGTAGTGTTTTCGTGATGTTTGACGGTGAAATTTTTTGATACATGAGTTGTGGATGCTTGTTAGAACTGCATCATTGAGGCGGTTCTATCGAGTACCTACAACCTAAGTCTTGAAGCAGACACAAGCAAAATAATGGTGACCGCTGTAAACCCCAGTTTTTTCTTTATAAAGTGGGGTGTAGAGGGGTATTCCTTGTACAAACTTGTTAATTAGGTGACAAAGTGTTGGCTACATGAACATAACAACGTGATGCATGTTTAATTGAGGCGGTTCCAACGATTACTACAATGTTTGTTTGAAGACACCGCATATTTTTATTAGAATGAAATGTTATTTTCGAGCTTGTAACACAGCCTTCTTGCGAGAAATGATATCAGGAATTAAGCACTGCGGAATGGTCTGTCACATACTGTCACCTGGCTTCAGACAGTCCAGTTAGATTTCACTGTTTTCTGCACAGTGTACACATTGGATCTACCTGGTTTTGATCGACGGTTAAGCTTTCTTGTCTGAGGTACGCATTCGCCGGACACAAACTCAGTTTATACCTGAGAGAGCTACCCTAATGAAGATACAAACAGGCGGGAAGCTGTGCCTTTGTTGAGTGTGTGTGGCAGCTTTTCAAGTGCATTGTGTTATCAGGTTATTTTACTGCCCACTCCATTGTGTTGGTAGGTTATAAGGGCACTTGTGGAGAGTAAACACTAACTGTAAAATTACCGTAAAATATTTGAGACTATGTCCATTTATTGTTAGAGTGCCGATGGACTATTTCACGGTTGGTTTCCGGTTTATTTACCATTTATTGTTAGGGGTGCCCGTAGACAATATCGCTGGGGAGGGGGGTGGTTAAAGTTGTTTGGCAGAAAGGTTCTTCTAACTACTGAGTGTAAGTCCTTACGATACATGGCGGTTAGGTAGGAGACATATTTGGGAGTAATGTACTAATACATGACGGTAAGGAGACATAATTCGGGGTAATATATTGATACATGGCCATTATGAGACATATTAGGGGGTAATATATTGATACATGACGGTTAGGAGACATATTTGGGGGTAATATATTTATACATGGCGGTTAGGAGACATTTGGGGGTAATATATTGATACATGACGGTTTTGAGACATATTTGGGGATAATGTATTGATACATGGCGGTTAGGAGACATATTTTGGGGTACTATATTGATACATGGCGGTTAGGAGACATTTGGGGGTAATATATTGATACATGGCCGTTTGGAGACATATTTGGGGATAATATATTGATACATGGTGGTTAGGAGACATATTTGGGGGTAATATATTGATACATGGCGGTTAGGTGACATATTTTGGAGTAATATATTGATACATGGCGGTTTAGAGACATATTTGAGGATAACATATTGATACATGGCGGTTAGGAGACATATTAGGGGGTAATATATTAATACATGGCGGTTAGGAAACATATTTGGTGGTAATATATTGATACATGGCAGTTAGGAGACATATTAGGGGGTAATATATTGATACATGTATGTTTTCGTTCTACTGTAAATTAAACGGGACGAGGCGTCGAATCAGCGATATAGTAAATCAGGTGATAAGAAGATAAATTTTGAAACAAAAAAATCTACCTGCAGCTTTGGGTGCACTATTAGCTATAATAGATTAGCCATCTATGCATTTTCCCTTGTATGCGCGGTTCAGTAGACTATGTACGAGGTATTCCTCAATTCCCTGTATGCGCGGTTCAGTAGACTATGTACGAGGTATTCCTCAATCCCCTGTTAACGCGTTTCAGTAGACTATGTACGAGGTATTCCTCAGTCCCATGTTAACGCGTTTCAGTAATCTATGTACGAGGTATTCCTCAATTCCCTGTATACGCGGTTCAGTAGACTATGTACGAGATATTTCTCAATCCCCTGTTAACGCGGTTCAGTAGACTATGTACGAGGTATTCCTCAACCCCTGTATGCGCGGTTCAGTAGACTATGTACGAGGTATTCCTCAATCCGCTGTATGCGGGGTTCATTAGACTGTGTACGAGGTATTCCTCAATCCCCTGTATACGTGGTTCAGTAGACTATGTACGAGATATTTCTCAATCCCCTGTTAACGCGGTTCAGAAGACTATGTACGAGATATTTCTCAATCCCCTGTTGACGCGGTTCAGTAGACTTTGTACGAGGTATTCCTCAACCCTGTATGCGCGGTTCAGTAGACTATGTACGAGGTATTCCTCAATCCCCTGTTAACGCGGTTCAGTAGACTATGAACGAGGTATTCCTAAATCCCCTGTATACGTGGTTCAGTAGACTATGTACGAGGTATTCCTCAATCCGCTGTATGCGCGATTCAGTAGACTATGTACGAGGTATTCCTCAATCCCCTGTATGCGCGGTTAATTAGACTATGTACGAGGTCTTCCTCAATCCGCTGCAGCGCGGTTCAATAGACTATGTACGAGGTATTCCTCAATCCGCTGTAAGCGCGGTTCAGTAGACTATGTACGAGGTATTCCTCAATCCGCTGTATGCGCGGTTCAATAGACTATGTACGAGGTATTCCTCAATCCGCTGTAAGCGCGGTTCAGTAGACTATGTACGAGGTATTCCTCAATCCGCTGTAAGCGCGGTTCAATAGACTATGTACGAGGTATTCCTCAATCCGCTGTAAGCGCGGTTCAATAGACTATGTACGAGGTATTCCTCAATCCGCTGTATGCGCGGTTAATTAGACTATGTACGAGGTATTCCTGAATCCGCTGTATGCGCGATTCAGTATACTATGTACGAGGTATTCCTCAACCCCCCTGTTAACGCGGTTCAGTAGACTATGTACGAGGTATTCCTCAATCCGCTGTATGCGCGGTTCATTAGACTGTACGAGGTATTCCTAAATCCCCTGTATATGTGGTTCAGTGGACTATGTACGAGGTATTCCTCAACCCCTGTATGCGCGATTCAGTATACTATGTACGAGGTATTCCTCAATCCGCTGTATGCGCGGTTCATTAGACTGTACGAGGTATTCCTCAATCCCCTGTATGCGCGGTTAATTAGACTATGTACGAGGTCTTCCTCAATCCGCTGCAGCGCGGTTCAAAAGACTATGTAAGAGGTATTCCTCAATCCGCTGTAAGCGCGGTTCAGTAGACTATGTACGAGGTATTCCTCAATCCGCTGTATGCGCGGTTCAATAGACTATGTACGATGTATTCCTCAATCCGCTGTAAGCGCGGTTTCAGTAGACTATGTACGAGGTATTCCTCAATCCGCTGTTAGCGCGGTTCAGTAGACTATGTACGAGGTATTCCTCAATCCGCTGTAAGCGCGGTTCAATAGACTATGTACGAGGTATTCCTCAATCCGCTGTATGCGCGGTTAATTAGACTATGTACGAGGTATTCCTCAATCCGCTGTATGCGCGATTCAGTATACTATGTACGAGGTATTCCTCAACCCCTGTATGCGCGATTCAGTAGACTATGTACGAGGTATTCCTCAATCCGCTGTATACGCGGTTCAGTAGACTATGTACGAGGTATTCCTCAATCCCCTGTATACGCGGTTCAGTAGACTATGTACGAGATATTCCTCAATCCCCTGTATACGTGGTTAATTAGACTATGTACGAGGTATTCCTCAATCCGCTGAATGCGCGGTTCATTAGACTGTACGAGGTATTCCTAAATCCCCTGTATACGCAATTCAGTAGACTATGTACGAGATATTCCTCAATCCCCTGTATGCGCGGTTCAGTAGACTATGTTCGAGGTCTTCCTCAATCCGCTGTATACGCGGTTCAGTAGACTATGTACGAGGTATTCCTCAATCCCCTGTATACGCGGTTCAGTAGACTATGTACGAGATATTCCTCAATCCCCTGTATACGTGGTTAATTAGACTATGTACGAGGTATTCCTCAATCCGCTGAATGCGCGGTTCATTAGACTGTACGAGGTATTCCTAAATCCCCTGTATACGCAATTCAGTAGACTATGTACGAGATATTCCTCAATCCCCTGTATGCGCGGTTCAGTAGACTATGTTCGAGGTGTTCCTCAATCCGCTGTATACGCGGTTCGGTAGACTATGTACGAGGTATTCCTCAATCCCCTGTATACGCGGTTCAGTAGACTATGTACGAGGTATTCCTCAATCCCCTGTATACGCGGTTCAGTAGACTATGTACGAGATATTCCTCAATCCCCTGTATGCGCGGTTCAGTAGACTATATACGAGGTATTCCTCAATCCGCTGTATGCAGGGTTCATTAGACTGTGTACGAGGTATTCCTCAATCCCCTGTATGCGCGGTTCAGTAAACTATGTACGCGGTATTCCTCAATCCCCTGTATGCGCGGTTCAGTAGACTATGTTCGAGGTATTCCTCAACCCCCCTGTTAACGCGGTTCAGTAGACTATGTACGAGGTCTTCCTCAATCCCCTGTATGCGCGGTTCAGTAGACTATGAACGAGGTATTCCTCAATCCGCTGTATGCGCGGTTCAGTAGACTATGTACGAGGTATTCCTCAATCCCCTGTTTGCGCGGTTCAGTAGGCTATGTACGAGGTATTCCACAATCTCCTGTATGCGCGGTTCAGTAGACTATGTACGAGGTATTCCTGAATCCCCTGTATGCGCGATACAGTAAACTATGTACGAAGTATTCCTCAACCCCTGTATGCGCGGTTCAGTAGGCTATGTACGAGGTATTCCTCAATCCCCTGTATACGCGGTTCAGTAGACTATGTACGAGGTATTCCTCAATCCCCTGTATACGCGGTTCAGTAGACTATGTACGAGGTATTCCTCAATCCCCTGTATGCGCGGTTCAGTAGACTATGTACGAGGTATTCCTCAATCCCCTGTATGCTCGGTTCAGTAAACTATGAACGAGGTATTCCTCAATCCCCTGTATACGCGGTTCAGTAGACTATGTACGAGGTATTCCTCAATCCCCTGTATGCGCGGTTCAGTAGACTATGTACGAGATATTGCTCAATCCCCTGTATGCTCGGTTCAGTAAACTATGTACGAGGTATTCCTCAATCCCCTGTATACGCGGTTCAGTAGACTATGTACGAGGTATTCCTCAATCCCCTGTATGAGCGGTTCAGTAGACTATGTACGAGGTATTCCTCAATCCCCTGTATGCGCGGTTCAGTAGACTATGTACCAGGTATTCCTCAATCCCCTGTATGCTCGGTTCAGTAGACTATGTACGAGGTATTCCTCAATCCCCTGTATACGCGGTTCAGTAAACTATGTACGAGGTATTCGTACGAGGTATTCCTCAATTTCCTGTATGCGCGGTTAATTAGACTATGTACGAGGTATTCCTCAATTCCCTGTATGCGCGGTTAATCAGACTATGTACGAGGTATTCCTCAATCCCCTGTATACGCGGTTCAGTAAACTATGTACTCGGTATTCCACAATCCGCTGTATGCGCGGTTAATTAGACTATGTACGAGGTATTCCTGAATCCGCTGTATGCGCGATTCAGTATACTATGTACGAGGTATTCCTCAACCCCCCTGTTAACGCGGTTCAGTAGACTATGTACTAGGTATTCCTCAATCCGCTGTATGCGCGGTTCATTAGACTGTACGAGGTATTCCTAAATCCCCTGTATACGTGGTTCAGTAGACTATGTACGAGGTATTCCTCAACCCCTGTATGCGCGATTCAGTATACTATGTACGAGGTATTCCTCAATCCGCTGTATGCGCGGTTCATTAGACTGTACGAGGTATTCCTAAATCCCCTGTATACGCAATTCAGTAGACTATGTACGAGATATTCCTCAATCCCCTGTATACGTGGTTAATTAGACTATGTACGAGGTATTCCTCAATCCGCTGAATGCGCGGTTCATTAGACTGTACGAGGTATTCCTAAATCCCCTGTATACGCAATTAAGTAGACTATGTACGAGATATTCCTCAATCCCCTGTATGCGCGGTTCAGTAGACTATGTTCGAGGTCTTCCTCAATCCGCTGTATACGCGGTTCAGTAGACTATGTACGAGGTATTCCTAAATCCCCTGTATACGCAATTCAGTAGACTATGTACGAGATATTCCTCAATCCCCTGTATGCTCGGTTCAGTAAACTATGTACGAGGTATTCCTCAATCCCCTGTATGAGCGGTTCAGTAAACTATGTACGAGGTATTCCTCAATCCCCTGTATGCGCGGTTCAGTAGACTATGTTCGAGGTCTTCCTCAATCCGCTGTATACGCGGTTCAGTAGACTATATACGAGGTATTCCTCAATCCCCTGTATACGCGGTTCAGTAGATTATGTACGAGGTATTCCTCAATCCCCTGTATACGCGGTTCAGTAGACTATGTACGAGATATTCCTCAATCCCCTGTATGCGCGGTTCAGTAGACTATGTACGAGGTATTCCTCAATCCGCTGTATGCAGGGTTCATTAGACTGTGTACGAGGTATTCCTCAATCCCCTGTATGCGCGGTTCAGTAAACTATGTACACGGTATTCCTCAATCCCCTGTATGCGCGGTTCAGTAGACTATGTTCGAGGTATTCCTCAACCCCCCTGTTAACGCGGTTCAGTAGACTATGTACGAGGTATTCCTCAATCCCCTGTATGCGCGGTTCAGTAGACTATGAACGAGGTATTCCTCAATCCGCTGTATGCGCGGTTCAGTAGACTATGTACGAGGTATTCCTCAATCCCCTGTTTGCGCGGTTCAGTAGGCTATGTACGAGGTATTCCACAATCTCCTGTATGCGCGGTTCAGTAGACTATGTACGAGGTATTCCTGAATCCCCTGTATGCGCGATACAGTAAACTATGTACGAAGTATTCCTCAACCCCTGTATACGCGGTTCAGTAGACTATGTACGAGGTATTCCTCAATCCCCTGTATACGCGGTTCAGTAGACTATGTACGAGGTATTCCTCAATCCCCTGTATGCGCGGTTCAGTAGACTATGTACGAGGTATTCCTCAATCCCCTGTATGCTCGGTTCAGTAAACTATGTACGAGGTATTCCTCAATCCCCTGTATACGCGGTTCAGTAGACTATGTACGAGGTATTCCTCAATCCCCTGTATACGCGGTTCAGTAGACTATGTACGAGATATTCCTCAATCCCCTGTATGCTCGGTTCAGTAAACTATGTACGAGGTATTCCTCAATCCCCTGTATACGCGGTTCAGTAGACTATGTACGAGGTATTCCTCAATCCCCTGTATGAGCGGTTCAGTAGACTATGTACGAGGTATTCCTCAATCCCCTGTATGCGCGGTTCAGTAGACTATGTACGAGGTATTCCTCAATCCCCTGTATGCTCGGTTCAGTAGACTATGTACGAGGTATTCCTCAATCCCCTGTATACGCGGTTCAGTAAACTATGTACGAGGTATTCGTACGAGGTATTCCTCAATTTCCTGTATGCGCGGTAAATTAGACTATGTACGAGGTATTCCTCAATTCCCTGTATGCGCGGTTAATTAGACTATGTACGAGGTATTCCTCAATCCCCTGTATACGCGGTTCAGTAAACTATGTACGCGGTATTCCTCAATCCCCTGTATGCGCGGTTCAGTAGAATATGTACGAGGTATTCCTCAATCCCCTGTTTGCGCGGTTCAGTAGACTATGTACGAGGTATTCCTCAATCCCCTGTATGCGCGGTTCAGTAGACTATGTACGAGTTATCCCTCAATCCCCTGTATGCTCGGTTCAGTAGACTATGTACGAGGTATTCCTCAATCCGCTGTATGCGCGGTTCATTAGACTGTACGAGGTATTCCTAAATCCCCTGTGTACGCAATTCGAGATATTCCTCAATCCCCTGTATGCGCGGTTCAGTAGACTATGTACGAGGTATTCCTCAATCCGCTGTATGCGGGGTTCATTAGACTGTGTACGAGGTATTCCTCAATCCCCTGTATGCTCGGTTCAGTAGACTATGTACGAGGTATTCCTCAATCCCCTGTTTGCGCGGTTCAGTAGACTATGTACGAGGTATTCCTCAATCCGCTGTTAGCGCGGTTCTATAGACTATGTACGAGGTATTCCTCAATTCGCTGTAAGCGCGGTTCAATAGACTATGTACGAGGTATTCCTCAATCCGCTGTATGCGCGGTTAATTAGACTATGTACGAGGTATTCCTCAATCCGCTGTATGCGCGATTCAGTATACTATGTACGAGGTATTCCTCAACCCCTGTATGCGCGATTCAGTATACTATGTACGAGGTATTCCTCAATCCGCTGTATGCGCGGTTCATTAGACTGTACGAGGTATTCCTCAATCCCCTGTATACGCAATTCAGTAGACTATGTACGAGATATGTCTCAATCCCCTGTATGCGCAGTTAATTAGACTATGTACGAGGTCTTCCTCAATCCGCTGCAGCGCGGTTCAAAAGACTATGTACGAGGTATTCCTCAATCCCCTGTAAGCGCGGTTCAGTAGACTATGTACGAGGTATTCCTCAATCCGCTGCAGCGCGGTTCGGTAGACTATGTACGAGATATTCCTCAATCCCCTGTATGCGCGGTTCAGTAGACTATGTACGAGGTATTCCTCAATCCGCTGTATGCGGGGTTCATTAGACTGTGTACGAGGTATTCCTCAATCCCCTGTATGCGCGGTTCAGTAAACTATGTACGCGGTATTCCTCAATCCCCTGTATGCGCGGTTCAGTAGACTATGTACGAGGTATTCCTCAACCCCCCTGTTAACGCGGTTCAAAAGACTATGTACGAGGTATTCCTCAATCCCCTGTATGCGCGGTTCAGTAGACTATGTACGAGGTATTCCTCAATTTGCTGTATGCGCGGTTCAGTAGGCTATGTACGAGGTATTCCTCAATCCCCTGTTTGCGCGGTTCAGTAGGCTATGTACGAGGTATTCCACAATCTCCTGTATGCGCGGTTCAGTAGACTATGTACGAGGTATTCCTGAATCCCCTGTATGCGCGATACAGTAAACTATGTACGAAGTATTCCTCAACCCCTGTATGCGCGGTTCAGTAGGCTATGTACGAGGTATTCCTCAATCCCCTGTATACGCGGTTCAGTAGACTATGTACGAGGTATTCCTCAATCCCCTGTATACGCGGTTCAGTAGACTATGTACGAGGTATTCCTCAATCCCCTGTATGCGCGGTTCAGTAGACTTTGTACGAGGTATTCCTCAATCCCCTGTATGCTCGGTTCAGTAAACTATGTACGAGGTATTCCTCAATCCCCTGTATACGCGGTTCAGTAGACTATGTACGAGGTATTCCTCAATCCCCTGTATGCGCGGTTCAGTAGACTATGTACGAGATATTCCTCAATCCCCTGTATGCTCGGTTCAGTAAACTATGTACGAGGTATTCCTCAATCCCCTGTATACGCGGTTCAGTAGACTATGTACGAGGTATTCCTCAATCCCCTGTATGAGCGGTTCAGTAGACTATGTACGAGGTATTCCTCAATCCCCTGTATGCGCGGTTCAGTAGACTATGTACGAGGTATTCCTCAATCCCCTGTGTGCTCGGTTCAGTAAACTATGTACGAGGTATTCCTCAATCCCCTGTTTGCGCGGTTCAGTAGACTATGTACGAGGTATTCCTCAATCCCCTGTATGCGCGATACAGTAAACTATGTACGAGGTATTCCTCAATCCCCTGTATGCGCGGTTCAGTAGACTATGTACGAGGTATTCCTCAATCCCCTGTATGCTCGGATCAGTATACTAGATGTGTATTTTTGAAGCCCCTTTATGCGCGGGTGTATATCTCACCCCCACTGTATAAGTGGATGAGTAGACTGATATGAGATAAAGCTGGTAGTTATTTGTTTGGATGAAATTTCCAGTAATCTAAGGCGAAACATCATTCATCCTCATTTATCAAGACATGAATTATCTCCAGATATGGAATGAGGATTAAAAAGGAATAATCCATATAGTTGTTAGACCTTATCAGTAGCTACATGTAATGTCAAGTGAACTGCGACCATTTTGAAAGACTGGTTTGGGAAAATGATTAAGTTTTCTTTGTATGTTGTCCTAGTTGAAATATTTAGGTAATCAATGTAGATCCGTGAGCTGTCATATTTTATACAGTCTACATGTACATGATACACGTGGTAACTGTTGTTTTGCGTATTTGCATTAAGATGAAAATTGAGCCGTCACGAAAAAACAACAAAAAAAAAAAAAAAACGTTTGCTGCATTCTCCAGCTAATGTTCTTCAAATTAATTAAGCCAGCAATTCTGCTTGCAGTTACCTCGATGTCTTCTCGCCATCTGATGTTCCTGTTTGCCCTAGTTCTCTTTTCTCCTGACCTGACTCATTTAGTCATTTGAGCCCCCGCCAAGCGAATTTGGGTCTTCGAGCATTCCGTCATGACAAATTTTAACTGCGCATGCCCAGCCATTCAGAGGGGCCAGGGATATGGCTTTCTGTCTGAAGGTTCCTCTTGATTCACTGCTTGTATGAGCGAGCACCGAAGGTTCTGGCGAGACTGCGCGGATGCGCAGGCTCGCCTGAACCTTCGCTGCTCGCATAGGCGATAAGTACCAAAATCGCTTGGCGGGGCCCAATTATAGTAATGCATCGTTGAAACTGGGACAAAAAAAATAGATGAATGAACATTGTAGGACATAAAAATATAAACAGAAATGAAAAAAATATGTACATGCTGTGGTAATGATAAATCAGATAAAATCAAATCCGGAGCCAAATAATAGCAAATAAAACTTTAAATAAAGAGACGCACAGACGGTTATAAATTGGCGAAATGCACCAATGGAAATTATCTTCTTCCTCTTCTTCTTCTTCTTCGTCTTCGTCTAATTTAACATTGATATTGGAGGAGGGCCACACGATAGAAGGGGCATCTTATGAGACTACCACAAGTTTAATAACCATTCCTACAAATGATACGAACTTTGGACTTTATAACTCGTAACTGTCCGGTCCGCGCCTGCTAGTGCGCTGTCCAGAACTCTTCAAAACAATATTATGTACAATGAAACCTCGATAACTCAAACACGGATGGTCCGTTTACGATGGCTAATTCGAACTTATTCAGGAGGGAGTCCCTTGAGAATTCCCCTTATATGTCAAGATACCCATATCTATGGCAAGCCAGGTTCACAATAAATCTCTAAACCACGCCCTATTATAACCCATTGTATACTTGAAGACTCTTCCATTGCTATATGTTGGACAAGTCCATTTGTCATATAAGGGGTGATAGGCCTATTTTATCGTTTTTATTCTATTTTTGATGGAAAATTTTGTTAGCAAATAGTGCAGGCCCTGATCAGACGCCGTGTTTTGCGGAGTATGATCTGGGCCTGCACTATTTGCCAAGGTACCCTATAGTGGTTTCCGGCATGCAGTGGGTTAAAGTTTTCAAACCAAAGTTTGAAACTTCGAACCACGGTTTCAAAGAAAAACTGCACAGTAATTTCGAACTTTCAAACTGATGTCTAATGCCTTCACTTCAATCCTTAGTTTAAACACTTCAAACTCAAGTTTCATCGCCAAGTGCACAATAAATCTTCAAACAATGGTTTGAAATTGTGAACCCTGGCTTAATGGTTTAAACCGTACTTTGAGGAAAGTCTGTAAATTTATCTTCTTCAAACTACAGTTTGGATATTTGAAATATGATTCAAAAATAAAAACGATAAATAAATGTGCAACTCACGTCTCAGCCTGATTTCAAACTTCGAACCGTGGTTTGAAGATTTATTGTATATTTGATGTTTGAAATGGGGGTTTGAAGAATTTTAACTTATGATTGAAGTAAAGGGTATTAGACAAATAAATCAAACTCCCAGTTTGAAAGCCTGAGTAGAGACCGTGGTTTAAAGATTTCTGTGAAACCATGCTTTGGAATTTTCAAACCTTAGTTTGAAAACTTCAAACTGGGGTTTCAAATACAAACCGTGGTTTGGAGATTTATTTCGCACGTGGCTAGCCATACATATCTATTTAGGATAATTTATTGAAGTTTTTGTTATTATTATATCTTGAAAAGGTGTTTTGTGGGTACTCATATGAGTCGCCTCAGTTCAGTGAATACACAAACATTCTACTTAGTTTATACTAAATTATCTTAGTTCGATTGCGATGGAAGCTCCGCTCTCGAACACTCATTCCGAATGTTTTCACGCGCGCGAGAGAGAGGCAGTAACTATTACACCACTGCAACCAATTTACACCTAGGAGGGGTGAGGCAGTGTCATTACGTGTCTTGCCTAAGGATACACCTCGATACCGGGTGCCGGATTCGAACGCACAGCCTCTCGATCGCGTTAACCACTGCGTTATCGAGACTGACATTCTACTTGACAGAAGATAAAAAATAATACCCCAAGTCATCCCCGTTATTCTGTATTTTAATGACTGTACATATATAGTTTACCAGGATTAAGTGCGAGAGAAAGCCGGCTCCTCGTTTCACCATGTAAGAAAGACAACTGACCACGTAAAAACAAACTTTTTCCAGGGCGATTTTGTGTCGATTTTGAGGTGTTCGGCGTGTTGACTGGGTGTAATATTGGGTTTTTAACTGAAAGTTTGTACCTGGAAAACAGCTCGGAATATAATTTTATCAGAGGGTTCGCTTGAAATGTGCATTTAAATAATATCCGTAGTCACTACGCTTGTCTGGCGCCTCGTGCGTTATTTACGTTGGTAGGCGCAAAAAGTGATTTCATCAACGTCGGAATGACGCGAAAACGTGTCTGACGTAATTTATGTCACACAATTACAACGCTTAGCTAATTGACTTTTCACAAACAGTGTATGAGATTATTTGAGGAATTCGCAGACAGTGAGAAATAAAAAATCGTATTTTCACTGTTTTAAACAGTGAAGATATCGATTTAGATTTCACTGAGAAATCTCTGTCATTCATTGAAAAGCATGCAAGAAAGACAACTTTTTGACCATGTAAGAAAGACATCTGTTTGACCAGGTAAGAAAAGAGTTGCCTCCTCTAAAGGTTTATTTATTCCCTATAACCGTTGTATCACTAGAAACACCGATAAAGATCGATCGTTCTAAAGATGAATGGACACTGACATTGATGATAACAAAAGGCTATTTACCCTGACACACCAAGAAAAACTACATCTGAAAATGACGTCTGATTATGTCATCTGATGCATCCTGATTTTTTTTAATATTTTTGCATTTAGGCAAACGTGTAGACCTTTATAAGACGCTCCTAGAGAAACAGTCTGATCGAGGTTCACTCTGCTTGCAAGAATGACTTTTAAAGTGTCCAAAAGACAGAAAAACAGACGACAAATGTTGTGACTGGAGTCTTAAGTGTTAAACACTTTACTGAACACTAATTATTAAAGGTCTTAGATGTGAAGTTTGTGTCCCGTCCGTGACCCTCAGTGTATTGTTCGTCTGTGTCATACCTGTGAAATTCATATCCTGGTGTTGATTGGAGACAGAGAAATTTCACCTGCAAATATCACGTGTTTAACAGTAGTAATACCTGAACCCGGAACAAACAAATGCAGATTTTAACCCATTTTACACTCAGTGTAAACTGTATATAGTATTCACCATATTTGCATTATTTGCTGGCTCCCAGCTTGCACATTGTCAATATTGGAAAAACAGGTAACCAGACCCCCCTGACCTTTTAAGGTCAGGGGGGTCTGGTTACCTGTTTTTCCAACACTGATAACCTTCAGACTAGGAACCAGCAGATAATGCAAATAAGGTGAATAGTAGGGTCCATTTCGATTTAAGGGTACCAGGTTGAGTTAATTATAGAAAAGTATTTACAAAAGTGCTGAAAAGTGTGCGGTGTAGGTCCTGATCAGATGCCGCGTCCTGCGGCGCCTGTTCTGGGCCTGTACTTTTTATGAATACTTGGGGATTCCCGTCCGAAATGGGTGAAAGGATTGCACATATAGACAAATAAACAAACAATTTTGTCAGTTTATTAGTCACAGCCCCCGCCCATCGGGGCTTGAAGAAATATATGGGCTGCATGATGCTTCCACGCAGAGCTGAAATCCGACCACACATGAGTACTGGTAAACAGCTTAGAGGACCTAAGCCTGCACAGGCAAAGCGGTGCGAGTCGGACCGCCCATGCTTATAAACCCTATTGGTTTCATTGGGCAACAGGGCTTGAGACGTCATTTCATCTCAATGTCGGGTAAAAGTCCCTCAAAATTGGAAGCAGCGTCTCCAAAATGACCTATACAGTGTTGACGGGGACGTTAAACCTCAAATCAAACAAAACAAAAATAAACAGTTTATTAGTCTAAGAAAAGTGGTGGGGATATTGCTCATTCAACCCCGACTACAAAACCACTTAGGAGTCTAGATGCATCTCCAGGAGAAGAAACTGTTGCAAAAAAATGATTTGCCGAGTTTCGTATTTCCTTTCTGTGACCAAAGCAAATTCTGTTGTCTGCGCATGTCATATTCTTCGAAGCTTGACCTGCCTGCTATGACGCATCACTATCCTGTACAGGATAAATATTAATACGTGCTGCGCATAACTCAAAACTCTGTAGCAAGCGGAAAATGGCTATAAATAATACGTCTGTGGAGAGATCAAGCCTGTTTTTCGCTCCAAATTTATTAAAGATATAATAGTTTCAAATGGAAAATATAACTTTAAAAAATACCATTGTTTACTGCAAATCTTTGTTTACAGTTCCTAAATATAGATTTAGGGAAAACCGTCAAAACAATATCATCATATAGTCACTCAATAGTAATATTCTGCTTAAACACCGGTATAGTTTCACACTTACCTACCAGGATTTGTGCCGGGTTTATCAGACTTTTAACTACTAAAAAATGTCCCCACCATGCTGAGCTTATGCTGGGGCTATTTCCCTGACATATAGGGGCTATGAAATATATGGGCTGCATGATGCTTCCACGCAGAGCTAAGTCCGGCCCGCACACTAGTACTGGTAAATCGCTTGGAGGATCTAAGCCTGTCCAGGAACCGCGGTGCGAGGCGGACCGTCCATGCTAATAAACCTTTTGGTTTCATTGGGCGACAGGGCTTGAGATGTCATTTCATCTCAATGTCGGGTAAATGTCCCACAAAATTGGAAGCAACGTCTCCAAAATAACCTTTACAGTGTTGACGGCGACGTTAAAACTCAAATCAAACAAAAACAAAACAAAATATAGGGGCTATGTTTATAAATGACGGGTGCATAGGTTATATGCTAGCTAACCTTGGCTGGATGGATAGACCTGGAGTCTAGGGTTAAACAAATGTATCGCACAGTGCTGTGCGTACTGCCCGGTCGAATTTCTAGTACCTATCGGAAAATGTTCCGACTGCCATCTTGAAAGTAGTCCGATTCTGTTCCTAGAATGCTCAAATGAGATAGGTCAGTATTTGAAAAATGCCACCTAGCGGAAGATAATGAAGGAAATTCTTTTCGTTTTAAAGTAGAAACTAATTTTCGATGCGTTCGTTACAAGTACAGTGTGTGGTGTGTGTGTGTGTGGGGGGGGGGGGGGGGGGGGCAGCAGGGTGAGGGGGGAGGGGGTTGGGTGAAAAGGGCTCTGTTCACAATGTTGTCTCTTTGTAGGACTGGAGAAGGTAAAAGCACTTAAGATGTGAAATAAACATAAGATGTGTCGCGACAAATCTTTCGCATGCAGTTGCTGTCAGCTCAGGTGCCGTGACATCGCAGGTTTTATACTTTTGTACTTCATTCTGCATCGTTTTTTTTTTTAAGTTAATTGTCCCGTCTGAGGAAGGGATGTCAAAACCCGCTCATTCCCTGTGAATTTTCTCTCTTTCTCATGGTACCAGCTCTTCCAGAACTTTTATTTTAAATTTTGGTCATTAGAGCAAACGACGAAAACTTATCTTGTCCCCCACAATTGTGGTAACAGTGTAAGTATATGATATTTTCTGTGAAGGGATGCATATGGCGTATCAAATATTTCCTGCTTTTGATTAGCAAAACACAATTTTGTGTATTGATACCGCCCTTGTAGCGATTTATTTTCATGTTGGATTTCAGTTGTTCCTGTTTCCCCCTTGTCGATGGCCGTACGACTAAGGCGGTCTCTCTAACTCTACATGAAGTCCATACTGACACAACTCCGTAACTAATGCAGCGTCACCCTCTACCGTTATTGTGGAGAAAGGAAGACGTTGCACTGCACCAGCCCATACAGTAACCATAGCGAGTGGTCCTCGTTAGAACGCCTCTTTCAGTTGGTACTGAACGAGTACCCAGATTTTATGTCTAGGAACAAAGACAATGTATGTCCTTCTAACCCCACATTACCCTGTTTTAAGTGAGGTTTAAAAGGGTATACAGTCCATAACAAAATTTTGATGAGATGGCAGTATAATTCCATTAGAGGTTTATTCTCTTTTTTTCAGACAATGTTTTCCGGACAACTTGATCGAGATGTGCTTCAGAAAGGTAAAAAAGATTTTCCAGCTATGACGACAGTCATAATAAAGGCTTTTAAGTCATTCACAACTGTAGATCATAACACAAAGATCTTAAAAACAATCAGTTTCATATATTGAGTCCTATTTACAGTGAAGTCTGATTAAATAGACATGCTGTTGTCAGAATATATTTGACAAGTACTTCTCTATTCCTCTGGTGAACTTTTTTTTCTAAAATATTTGGCAATATATTGCAGTTGCACTATAAAAGTTTACTAGCACTGGTTTTAGATTTCTATGTCTACAAGACCAAAGTGACCTTTTGCGCTCTTAAACGCAATTGCTGGGAATTGAATATAATGTTTATATAAGGAGCAATTTATTTTCATCATTATTATCATCATCATTCATCATCCTGAGGAGCAAATTTGAACTATTCTCCTAATGAACAAATTTGGAAAATTCTCCCGAGGAGCAAATTTGAAAAATTGTCCTAAGGAGCAAATTGTTTCCTTGACAGTAGTCTCTTACAGTGACCTGTCTGTAAGGGAGAGACTAGCATATTTGAAAGAGTTGCCTCCCCTTCAAACCTCAACAACAGCTAAGCAGTGTCAATGAACAATTATACTAACCTTTACCATCTTCTATGCTAATTCAACAGACGACAAATTGTTGATATTTTTACTTATTTTCCCCAGAACACAGGACTTGGCAAATAATGCAAAAGTGTCTCCATAGGTGACAAGTGGCATAAAATGCTCAATCCTGTTTTCTGTGGAACAAAAGAATTCGTCTTCAAAATGTTGTCTGCTGCTTAATGTTAAGAGTGAGTGAGTGTTTGAGTTTTACGTTCAACCAACAGCTAAGGTCATTACCCTGCCAGCACCAACCACGGGCCAACGTCGGGCCGGCATTCTTTGCTGGCTGGGTAGGAGACGAGACCTCGGTTCAAAGCCACATCCGTAAGTGTGGTGAAGCCCGGGATCGATCCTGCGACTCCTGGTTTACAAGCCTTCTTTTTAATGTCTAGAACAAATGTGGTTCGCTTACCACGACTGTTTCCATCTAACCCTAGAATATTCTTATCATAGCTCTGGATATTTGCTTGTTTGTTTGATTTGAGGTTTAACTCCCCGTCAACACTGTATCTGGATATTTAAATATTCAGTAAAAGTCCGCTATTAAGTAAGACCAGCTAAAATACATGCATTATATTATACTGCTTTGAAAGCATTAAAAACATTTTTTTCTTTCTTTGTGTTTTCTATAGACAGTGTCCACGACCAGCAAAGAACCACCTTTGTATCTTTTCAAAAGTGGTCTTAATGTTTCCATTAGGTCTGTTGTTTCATGTTTGTGTTTCTTTCCCTTTTGTGTCTCTGATGGGAGCCGTGGGTTGATTGTATCGATTCCTGATCATTGCCTCCACTTCTATTAAGACCGCTTTTGAACAGTTACAAAGGTGGTCTTAATATAAGAATTTTACAGTATTCGGAATAATTTAGGGAAAATTGTTTTTCCTTGCATCATGAACATGAAAACTGTGTGTACTCATTAGAAACTCCTCCATGAAGCTATTCTTAATGGGAACACAAGACAATCCTTTAATTTATAGAAGATCGAAGAAAAATGCCTTAAAATTGTAAATTACGTCTCTTGACCTGGCGCAATGAAAACATCACGATATAAAGTGGGGTTTAAACGATTTTATTGTTCATGGTCTTGTTCATGTGGTTAAGGTGTGAAGATTCTGTAGAACTCGTTTACCATGGCTGAGTCGAACCCGTTCTTGAGTCCATAGGGAATTCCTCTACATAAGAAACAGTATGGGACAATTTAGGAGACTTTCATCTTTAATTTTGCAGATGTATGATGTGTGTACTCATTAGAATCGTCTCGATGATGCGATTCTAATGAGTGCACACACCATACATTTTTATTAATGAACACCGAAAAGATGTCAAAAAGTATCTCTATGCCTCCTGGCAGTAACTCTCAGTGACTCAAACTACACCTCGAACTGGTTTTCGAGGTCCGAAATTGAGCCATTGAAGTTCGACTGTTGTATGTAATCCTGAGGATGCTGTACATGCAGACAGGCCGACCATCATCGGGCAGTAGCAAATATCGGTCGGAAAATTTACAGTTTTAATGTCTGAAACCTCAATGTATTGCTCCGCCCCCGCCCATAGGGGCTTGAAGAAATATATGGGCTGCACGATGCTTCCACGCAGAGCTGAATCCGGCCCGCACACTAGTACTGGTAAACCGCTTAGAGGATCTTAGCCTGTCCAGGAACCGCGGTGCGAGGCGGACCGTCCATGCTAATAAATCCTATTGGTTTCATTAGGTGACAGGGCTTGAGGTGTCATTTCATCTCATGTCGGGTAAAAGTCCCACAAAATCGGAAGCAACGTCTCCAAAATGACCTTTACAGTGCTGACGGGGACGTTTAACCTCAAATCAAACAAACAGATCAATTTATTACTGAGGTTTGTATAAATTTGAAAAAATGCCAATTTATCAATCAGTCTCAGAGTTGCTGAAAATGGGCTGGCAATTCCGGGGTATTATTTGGATGCCAGTACGTAAAATTTTGGGAAACTCCCCATCTCTATGCTACACATCCACTGTTGTAAAGTTTGCGATGTAATCATTATGCTACATTGCTCTGAACGAATTTTATCAGGACATCAATTCAAGGGTAGCAATGGTGTTATTTAACATACCTTTATATTTTTTCTACTTTTTTATCATTTCTTTGGTAAAAATAAGTGTATTAGATTATACAGTTTCAACGAGTTCGTTAAGCTAAGAAAGTTTTTGGGTTATCTTTGGTTGTTTGTTGGTAAATATGCAAAAGTACGCCACCCTTGTCCTGACTCGACTCATCTAGAGTTGAGACTAGTTGTATAGGTGACCAGTTTGTGTCCGAATTTCAATTTTATAAATCTGCCACTGGCCTTGAATCAACAATATATTTGAATTGTATTGATTACTTCTAGCATAATTAAACGGTTAATGGACCAAGGACAGGTACTTACATTAACATAAGGAACAAGTCGGTCATCGCCACGGTGACTATTAGTCATTGCTATGCTAACCGATACACACGTTCTGGAGCACCGAAACCTCCCTCTACATTGGAAGAAAATGAATTAAATTTAGCGTAAAATAGGCATTATAATATATACAACTGTCTTTCACCAGGGCGTGGTTATAAAATTGTGCTTAAACACCGTATTTCTTGCTTCATGTATATACGAAGCTGCTATTCAACAAGAAGCAGAAAGAACAATAATGTATACGGCTGCAACAGTCTACTTTTCTCTTTATGGTACGAGTTTGTCTTTTGTTTATTGTCATGATGACCTTTGTCATATAACTTTCCCATTTTTCCATGTAGATCGTAACTGCTTTAGCGGGTTATAAACGCCTAAACAAATCTATTGTTTGAAGCCGAGAAATATCATCTAGTCCTTGCTAAACTAATGATTTCAGCCATTATTTCTCACCAGCAAGTGACCGATCAAGTTTTACGTGAACCTTCAGAAGTCATGGAAACTGCAACAGAAGTACAGAATACAACGGCTGTAATGACAACCGTTGCCATGACGACAGTATCATCTATGCTAACGACAAACCAGACGGATACCAATGCAACGACTTTAACCCCAGGTATGTTAGCAGACTACCCGCAGAGTTAGAATAAGATTTGGGTGTTATGTTTGCGACGATTTCGTCGCGTGATGGCAGAGTTAGAAATGAGGCTTGGGTATTATGTTATTGATTGGTTTGCAGTAAGGTGGCAGAGTTAGAATGAGACTTGGATGTTATGTTTGTAATGGGTTTGCCACAAGGTGACAGAGTTAGAATTAGACTGGGTATTGTGTTTGTGTTGTGTTACCTCCCTTCCATTATCTACCTTGGTAGATCATATGCATAGCTTCTAGGTTTTTAACCACTCCCTGACAACTGCGTCAGGGAGTCGACTCTTTGGCTCAGCGGTAAGAGCAGTTGACTATCACCCGAGCGACCCGGGTTCGAATCCCATTATTCGATTTTTCAGGCTATGCATCTTTCCTTTGTTACGGCTTTCATGTCGTAAGATTGGGGCTGGTCCGGGATCGGACTTTACATGCCAGAATTGGCTTTGTGCCGAAGTTGGCTCCACGTCATAATAAATGATAACTTCCTTGAAGTCAGATCCCGGACGAGCCCCCATCTTACGACCTGAAAGCCGTAACAAAGGAAATAGAAGCATAGCCTGAAAAAAACCCCGTCTATGGTGGGTTTCGAACCCGGGCCGCTCGAGTGATAGTCCAGTGCTCTAACTGCTGAGCCAAAGAGTCGACTCTCTGACGCAGTTGTCAGAGAGTGGTTATAAACCTAGAAGTTATGCATATGAAATACCAAGGTAGATAATGGAAGGGAGGTAGCAGGTGAGTTTGCCGCCAGGTGGCACAGTTAGAATCAGACTTGGGTGTTATGTTTGTGATAGGTTTGTCGCGTGGTGACACAGTAAGAATAAGACCTGGTGTTATGTTTGAGGTGGGTTTGCCGCAAGGTGGCAGAGTCAGAATGAGACTGAGATGTTATGTCTGTGATAAGTTTGCCGCGTGGGACAGAGTTAGAATGAGACCTTGGTGTTATCTTTGTGATGGGCTTGCAGCGTGGTGGCAGAGTTAGAATGAGACTTTGGTGTTATGTTTGTGATGGATCTGTCGCATGGTGGCAGAGTTAGAATGAGATTTGATTGTTATGTTTGTGATGGGTTTACCGCGTCGTGCCAGAGTTAGAATTAGACTTGGGTGTTATGTTTGTGATAGATTTGCTGGTGGGGCAGGGTTAGAATAAGACCTGGGTGTTATCTTGTGATGGGCTTGCCGCGTGGTGGCAGAGTTAGAATGTGACTTGGGTGTTATGTTTGCGATGGATTTTTCGCGTGGTGGCAGTGTTCGAACGAAATCTGAGTGTAACGTTTGTGATAGGGTTACCGCAAGGTGGCAGAGTAAGAATGAGACTTGGGTGTTTTGTTTGTTGTGGGTTTACCGCATTGTGACAGAATTAGAATGAGACTTCGGTGTTATGTTTGTTATAGTTTTGTAGCGTTGTGGCAGAGATAGAATGAGACTTTGGTGTTATGTTAATGATGGTTTGGCTGCAAGGTGGCAGAGTTAGAATGAGACCTCGGCGTTAGTTATGTTTGTGATGGGTTTGCCGAAAGGTGGCAGAGTTTGAATGGGAGTTATGTTTGTGATGTGTTTGCCACAATGTGACAGAGTTGGAATGAGTCCTAGGGTGTTATGTTATTGATGGGTTTACCATAAGGTGGCAGAGTAAGAATGAGACCTGGGTGTTATGTTTGTAATTGGTTTGCCCCACGGTGGCAGAGTTAGAATGAGATTTGGGTGTTATGTTATTGATGGGTCTGCCGTGTTTTAGTTGAGTTAGAATAAGACTTGGATGATATGTTTGTGATGGGTTTGTTGCGTGGTGGCAGACTTGGAATGAGATTTTGGTGTTGTTACTGATGGGTTTGCCGAGTTGTGACAGTTAGAATGAGACTTGAGCGTTACGTTTGTGATGTGTTTGTCGCGTGGGGGATGTATAACGTCTACCCGTAATTTTTATATACTTTGGGTTCACAGAGCCCAATTTTAACAATAGGATAATACACATGTGAGCCATGCTTCCACAACCGATATTTTTGTTCTGTGGAAAATTTTTAAATAAAATATTTATTTTTACTAAACAAAAAATTAGATTCTCATTGAGACATTTCTAACGAGTACCCACAATCTATAAGTTGACGCAGAAATTGTTAAAATAGTATATAACCAGGGGAACTTCAGCTGTTTTGTAACCGTGATGAATCTTTGAAAATGAATATAATTTTTATACGCCCGAGGATGTAAGCAGTTTTGCACACTTCTTAAATCATTCCATGTATTAACTTTGCGTTTGACAACTATCCTTAACCTTTCCCCAACGTTGTACGTTCGAACTGGTTTCAAGGCTCAAGGTGAATTATTGTGATCAATCTGTATCCGTCGTCTTGTTTCTGTCAACATTTAACCTTGCGAATGCTATACAGGCTGTATTGTTCATTAGATCTTCATGAAACTTTGTCAGGATGTTTGTCTATACAAAATCGAGGTCAGGTTCGAATATGGGTCAAATAATATAAAAATCTTTTAGATACAATAGGGGTTGCATTTTTCATTGGATCTTCATGAAACTTAATCAGGATGTGTGTTTAGATAAATTCTATGTCATATTTGAATATAGGTCATCTGCGATAAAAACTAGGTCACGGGGTCAAATGTGAAAATGTGGAAGCAATAGAAGCTGCAATTTTCAATGAGTCTTTGTGAAAGTTTGATAGGCTGTTTTTCCAGATAAAATCTTGGTCAAGTTTGAATCTGGGTCAACAGGGTCAAAAACTAGGTCACTAGATCAAATAATATGAAAACTCCTGCATGCAATGAAGGTTGCATTTTTCAATGGATCTTCATGAAGCTTTGTCAGGATGTGCGTCTAGATAAATTCTAGGCCAAGTTTGAATCTGATTATCTGGGTTCAAAACTAGGTCACTGAATAACCATATGAAAACCTTGTAGAGCGCTGTGGTGCAATGGTAAAGCATCGGATTTGAGATCGAGAGGTAGCCAGTCTGATCCCCGTAAGCGCCAAGTTTTGTTTCCTAGAGCAAGAGACTTTATCCACATTCCTTAGTACTGGTTCCTACCCAGGACAAGAGGGCCATATGAAAGATTAGTACTAGCACTAAATGTGTCACCCTTTATAAATAAGGCCGACTATTTATTTTTTTTTATTGTTATTATTGTTATATCATGTATTATTATTTACAAAAGAGCCTGTAATTGTCAACGGATCTTTGTGAGAGATGGTCAGATTGTTTGTGTTGAAGAAATCTAGGTCGAATTCGAACATGGGTCATTTGGGGTTAAAACCAGGTCACTAGGTAAAATCATATGAAACATCGTGGATGCAATGGAGGTTGCATTTTTTATTGAACCTTTGTGAAGCTTGGTCACGATATTTGTCTAGATACAATCAAGGTCAAGTTTGAATACGGGCCATTTGAGGTCGAAAAACTATGTCACCATGGCAAATTAGAAGCCCCTGTAGTGTAGAGGTTATGCTACTCGCCTGAAAACCAGGGATTGCAGTATCGACCCAGGGCTTCTCCAGACTTTCCGATGAGTCTTTAAACCGAGGTCCCGTTTCCGTATGACCTTAGCTGTTGGTGGGACGTAAAACTGAAACACACACACACACCTTGGCAAATTATATGAAAACTTCTCGTATGCAATAGAGGCTGCATTTTGCATAGATCTTGGTGAATCATAGTCAGACTGTTTGCTTTGATGAAATCTAGGTGAAGTTTGAAGCTAGGTCCTTTTTGATAAAAAACTAGGCCATTTGGTTAAATGATAGTATAACCTTTTTTTTCAATATATGCTTTATTACCCCCCCCCCTTGCACAAGGAAGTGGCGGAACGGGAGGTCAAAGGTTCGATGCCGGGCCGCGAGATATCAAAGTCGTTAAGAATGGTACTAGCTGCTCCTCGCTTGGCACTCAGATTTACGGGGTAGAGCTAGGACTGGTCGACCCAGTGTCAGGATAATGTGACTGGGTGTGGTATAATGTAATGTGTCTGGGGCATGATACTTCAGTGATGCAGCACTATAAAAGTGAGCATTGAGCTCCCTGTCACAACCAGACACCGTCGTGATATGACTGAAAAATTGTTGAAAGCGACGTTAAACCCGAATTCTCTCTCTCGCTCTCTCTCTCTCTCTCACACACACACACACACACACACACACACACACACACACACACACACACACACACACACACAAGGAAGTGGCCAGAGAAAAGAGTTTGCCCTGTACATTATTACATACATATGCACATACTTACATTCGTTCTTAGTTTGTTTTGTTTTGTTTGTTTGATTTGAGGTTTAACGTCCCCGTCATCACTGTATAGGTAATTTTGAAGGCGTTGCTTCCAATTTAATTGGACTTTTACCCGACACTGAGATGAAATAACATCTCAAGCCCTGTAGCCCAATGAAATCAGCGGGATTAATAAGCATGTACGGTCCGACTCGCACCACTTGCCTAGGCTGGCTTAGATCCACTGAGCGGTTTACCAGTACTCGTCTGTGGTCGGTTTCAGCTCTGCTTGGAAGCATCATGCAGCCCATCTTCTCAAGCCCTATCGCCGAATGAAACCGATTGTGTTTTCAAGCCCCGATGGGCGGGCCGATATGTATGTATGTATGTATGTATGTATGTATGTATGTATGTATGTATGTATGTACACATTTTGCCAACGCTCTAGCACCTACATTAATTGAACTTATTAACACAAATGATTTGTATGATAAATTCTCGAGCAATTTTGACTTTCAGGGTGCTGGGCAATATGTTTGACGCTCACAAACTATGCATTAAGCTGAAATATGTTTTTCAGTGTTAATAAGAAACTAACGAAAGAGTTTCTAAGTAAAACGTATTCCAAAAGCAATGTCAATAAAAATAAATGTAATAAGATGCACGTGTAAAAGTATCTGCGATCAATGAAAAATTGAATCCGCTGGATCATCTGCACACACTCAACAGTTTTCACAGATCACTTGAGTCATATGTGTTTGTGAAAAAGTGAATATGGCTCCAATGTTCTTTACTATTCCATCTACACACCCAGCAGCCACTCCACGTTACATAAAAGTTTCAACAATGTTGAAAACAACGTTACGTTGTTTCAATGTTGAATCACTGTTTGGTCAACGTTGTACCTGCACGCCAGGCACACATATAGCCAACCCATTGAATACCGATATTCGATGTTACGGCAAAACTCGTTTTAACGTTTCAGTTTTAAGTAAATGAATACTGAGCTCAAGATGTGGTGGAAACTGCGTTTTGTATTGAATATGCAACGAAACAAATTTGATATTTTGTAATTTTGGATTCGCCTCCGAAGGGGCCTTTATCATCCGTTATACTACTTATGATCTACTCATTACGAAAACATGCCTATATAAGTTTCAACCCATGAACCCCAATTTTGTATAGTAAAACTGCGGTTTATATGGGTATACATTGTTTTTCGCATTAATGTTTTAAGCATTAATTTAAAAAAAAAATGAGATATTTTTATCAGAAATTTTCAATTTTTGCTTGTAACAGTTTCATTATATTTGGATAGGCGTGTTTTCGTTATGTGGTATTATAATGTGAGTCTTGTGTTTGTAGTTTCAGAAGGAGAGAAAATGTATGACCCGGTAGTGAAGAAGATTGATGGTATGAATGTCCTTGGTCTGGTTGTATTCTCAATTTTCTTCGGTGTCATCATCGGCAGGATGGGACCCCGGGGCAGACCCTTGGTTGACCTGTTTGACTCCCTCTGCGAGGCCACTATGAAATTGGTTACATTGGTAATATGGTGAGTTTGACATTTGTAGATACTAGGGCGAGTCAATAAAATTTATTTCTGGATGAAATCGGTCTCTTCTTTATCGATGTAATTGGCCTCTAGAATGATACACTTCGGGCCAAAATTAAAGGAATTGATAAAATCAAATCACAAATTCTTCCCAGACTATCACAAGGGAAACAAGTCGAAACATGGAGTGACGACAGTAAACAAACGGACAACAGGTAAATCGAGTCAGCAGCTCTTTTCCACACAGGTGGTGACTCACAATATCCAACTCTAACTGAAAAGGAGCAAAATACATAATTGGGGAAAGAATCAGACTGGCCAATTGAATATGATAAACATTTAACTGGAAGGACAAACGTTACTAAACATTAACAACCAAAAATGGGGTAGAACCAGAAGAATAAGAATCATCAACGTAACAAAATATATGATTAGGGAAAGAATCAGAACCACCAGCACAGATCATGAAGGAACCGCAGCAAAAGCACCGAAGGTCAGACTGTAGAGGGAACGGTCAGAAAGTTTTTAACCTTTGCCATGAGGGCAGCATATGAAACGTAACTGAAATTGGCCCAGCAGTTTCAGAGAAAATTTGCTTTGAAATGTTGTGGAACCTGCAGGGCCAGAGTTACTGAATAACCTTGACCTTTGGCATATATAGACGTTCCTGAAGTACCTACATTTATGTCCTCAACTAAACCGTTTAAAATACATTGTTTTATCCTTTTTCCCATTCACAAGCCTTAGGGACAAACTGTGTCCTTGCCATAAAATAAGCCATTGTCAATCTAGGATCCAATGGAACACATTTTGTAGTACTCTGAGTAACTTTTAAGCTAAATATAAAATTTGATTGCGGTCTGCTCGAAGGTTGCAAAGATATGATTGCTCAATTGTTTTGACGGACGACGGGTGGACGACGGGGTCCGCCTTTTTATAAGCTCCCCCGAAGCTATCAGCCAAGGTGAGCAAAAGCTCTTCTCAAGTACCGTTGGTCCAATGGCCTTCAAACTTGGCATCCAGCTTTTTAAAAAGCATGCATTTGGTAGTCGATTGATGAAATACGTATTTGAGGTAAATGTCTTCAGAACTTTGGTTGCTATGCCATGTGGATAAATGCTTGTGACCAGTGTAGCTCCTTGATTTTCTGTCAGATCTACATTTCAGATAACGAAGATATGTATAAACTCCCAGATGAGCTCAGAACAGGTCAGGTCAAAGTTACAAAAGGGCCATATTTGACATTGTGATCAGCTTAGCTCTTTCGGCTTTTGTCGGACTCGAGACTTGCAGATGATTAAGATATGCATAAAACATTAGACGTGGTCATAGATGGGTCACTTCCGACGATCAGTATTAGAGTTACATCACTTACTTGGTTCTGGTACACTAATAGCTAGTATAATAAAACAAAATAATTTTTTCTGTTGGATACAGCTTTGGTAAATAAAAAGAAATAAAACATGATTTCGCATACATTTCCCTGTAAATATGGGTGCTAAAATCCTAAAAGTCAATAAGCATATTTCATTTTATTTGCTGACATATATATGTCACACGAAAGAAATTTGGCTGAAAAAAATAAATAAAATAAAATAATGTTACTGCAAAATACACTTTATTCTATTAACCTTTTCTCACGCCCACCCCATGACATAGCTCACACAATGAAAAGCTCCACTTCGTTGTTTAATTTCCTTAAACCACTGGGAGTACTGACACGTCAACCTGTGTGGGACATTTTGTGTCGCTCCCAGAGAAAGGGAGAAAGGTGACAGTGGAGAAGATGACAGCGAGGGACAGATGAGTAAAAGGCAAGTAAACGGAAGTGTAGAAACAGAAGAAAGAACAATATCCCCCTCTACCTTCGCCTCACCTAACTTCCCTAACTGAGACTTCTGAAGCCAGTAAACGGTGGAAACTTAATGGGTGGGAATTCCTTTAGTCTGGTCCACATTAACACGATAGGGGTCATGATACCTTTACACGAAGCAATCAATTTGGTAAGGCGTATGCGTCGTGTTACTTGCGTCACAGGAGGATCCAACTGATAGTGGCTTACATTTGGACAAGGCCTGTTGTCCGTGCAGCAGGTCAGGGTAGTGAGGGTTGTTGTTATTTCTTCCGTTTCTACCCTTTCATTCCTTTTTCTCTTCCTCCATTGTCTTTTACTTTCATCTCCTGTACTGTCTCTTCTATCTTTTTTCTCCCTTTCTCTAAGAGGCGACTCAAAATGACCCATAAGGCTTTAAGTGTCGTTAAATCCAACACAATCGATCGATATGATACAACCAAAGCCGTATAAAACAATGTTCATCCTTCGGTAAAACTTTCTAAAAAACTGTAGGGGATTGGTATGCAACACTGATGACCCAGGTAGTACTTGTTCAAACGATGACCCTGATTCAACTTGACCTACTTTAAAACTAGGTCAAAGGGTCGGGGCTGGTTTTGGCCGATTCTTGGATTTGTCTAGCAAATCCGATATTTAGCGCCAATTTTTGTGTTTGAGTGTGTGACAAGATTACCCATATACACGCCTTAAGAAAAAACGCCCATGTGTTGTAATGGTGTGAGACAAGGTTAGGTATATAAGCACCTTATAATAAAACATCAGCGTGTGACAATATTAGCTACATATATGCCTTATGACGAAACCCCTGTATGTAACAAGATTAGCTATGTACACGCCTTAGAATGAAACACCAGAGTGTTACAAGATTAGCTTTATACACTCCTTATGACGAAACACCCTTGCGTGACAATATTAGCTATATGCACGCCTTATGAAGAAAACCCCGTGTAACAAGATTAGCTATATACACGCCTTATGACGAAGCACCTGTGTGTGACAAGATTAGTTGTATACACGCCTTATGATAAAACACCTGTGTGTGACAAGATCAGCTATATACACGCCTTATGATAAACGCCCGAGTGTTACAAGGTTAGCTATATACACGCCTTATAATGAAACACCCGTGTATGACAAAATTAGATATATACACACCTTATGATGAAACGCACGCCTTATGATAAAACACCAGTGTGTGGCAAGATTAGTTATAGACATGTACACGCCTTATGATGAAATACCCGTGTATGACAAGATTAGCTATATACACGCCTTATGATGAAACACCCGTGTGTGACAATATTAGCTATATACACGCCTTATGATCAAAGAACCGAATGTTAAAAGATTAGCTATACACACGCCTTATAATATAACACCAATGTATTGTAATGCTGTTTGAATATAACACCAATGTATTGTAATGCTGTTTGCTTCGGATATAGAATGTCATGCTTATTAGAACCAACTCAATGATGTGTTAGAAAGTCGGTTCCAACCAGTGCCGACAATTAATGTTTTCGTGCAAAAATAAGAAAGTAATGTCAACCAGTGTTAATCCAATCTGTCGCTGTATACAGTGGTTTCTTGTGATATGCATAGAGCAAACTACATGTACATGGTTATTCCTTGAAATTGTGCGTGACAAGACAAACAAAACCTTGTGATTATAGTAGCTTTCTCGAGTTTGTATCACATCAATTTCTGTGTTTATAAAATAAGAGGTTATTATTCTGGTTTAAGTGTATTTTTGCTCAGATGAAAAGAGTGGCTATATCTGAAGTCGTTTCTTGCATTTGAGAATTGCTATGTCAGTGTATACGTCATGTCTGCATGCTTGAAAAAAATGGCTTTATCAGAGACCATTCTTGTCGTTTTATGTGTGAAAGGGTTGCGATATCAGCGACAATTCATGCTTTTTACGCATAAGACAAGTGCAACTTTGAGAACATTCCTCCAGTGGACCTACAGGACAACAGTATCTTAACGTTTATTCATTGTAAAGAAATCGACCCTGATCAAACACCAAATTCCTTTAGGTAAAACTAGGTCTTAATCCGTTACAATTGCAGGTACTCTCCTGTCGGTGTGATGTGTTTGGTGGCAGCTAAAGTGGTAGAAATGGATGACCCAGAAAAGACATTTCAACAGCTTCTCTTCTATTTCATCACAGTTATAGCAGGTCTGGCTGTCCATGGTCTCATAACACTCCCCCTCATTTACTTCCTCGCGGTCAGAAAAAATCCTTTCAGATTCATATATGGAGTACTAGAGCCAATGGTGACTGCATTAGCAACATCTTCAAGGTAAGTTCAACTTTTTCTTCGCATAAAAATGGAAATGAAGGCAATGATAAAGAATCCATACAATTATCTCCCACCTCCCAAGATACCAAAGGGAAATCTCCGTGTGTGCGAGTGAAAATAGAAGTGGAGGCAATGATCAGGAAGCATGTGTGTTTGGTGCTAAAAGAAATTACTGTAGTTACTGAGAAATAGAAGTGGAGGCAATGATCAGGAAGCATGTGTGTTTGGTGCCAAAAGAAATTACTGTAGTTACTGAGAATACCTGGTGCTGGTTGTCCAACACTAACAATGTCTTTGTGTAACTTATTGTTAAATCTCTGATCAGCTGATCTGACAAATATACTCTATGTTCTTCAAGAAAAAATGCATAAACAACTCACGTTTTTTTCAGCAAAAATAGTAGAGTACATGTATTAAATATTTTACTTGCTAGAAGTCACATTTTGACCAATAACGAGCTTGTTAAGCTAACAATGCTTTGAGCAACTAGGCCCTGTATACGTTACAGGGGCAATAGGGATTCAGAGGAGGAATCCCCTTTCCATTTTGGTCTTTTCAATGTAAATCTCATCTGAAAAGAAATAATTTACCCCTGAGGAGCCCATTCTTTCCTGTTAAAGTATACCCCATTCTTAGAAGGTATTGGTTAAGAGGACACGGTGGCGCCATTCTAGCCAAGAATTCCGCCGAATGCTATCTCGCGCCCGTGGGGGCGCAAAGTCACCGAACCATGACGTCTAGGCGAAGGTCAAACATAGATGCTTGCATAAAAATTGCCATTCTTAAATGCAAGCCAGAACTAAGCATCGTTAATGAAGCTCTGATAATTCTTGAGAAATGAACTTTACCATTAGGGTGAATGCTAGGGTTGTTGCAATATTTTACAAAGTCAGTGAACCATAAAATGTAGGTCAATGTCAACTACGGATGCTTGCAATTAAGTTTCCATCTCCAGATACAAGTTTGTACCAAGTATCATTAATGAAGCTCTTACAGTTCTAGAGAAATAAACTTGACCATTAGGGTGAACGCTAGGGTGGTCGCAATATTTTACAAAGTAGAAGTAAAACAAAGATCAGGAATCGATACAATTAACTTACTCCACCCATCAAAGACACCAAAGGGAAACAAACACAAACATTAAGCGACCAGACAATAATGGAAACCTAAACAAAGGAAGGCCATAAGGACAGTTACTTTCCCACAAAATGGCCATATGGCCATCCAAAATAAAAAGACACAAGTGATACACACAGTAAGTAACAAACAACAACATAAATAAACCGTCACAGAAGAACCGCCTTGGAACGGTCAGTGGAATGATTTCCACTGGGTGGGGGAGCTTAAATCGAATTTACGTGGCCACAATCCTCGCCCTTACTTCTGTCACGATTTAGACAAATAATTTGTTCAAAGTCTACATTTATAAAATATAGATCAAGTCAAATATGGATGCTTGGATTAACTTGCCACCCCTAGATACAAATTAATGACGCTCTTATAGTTCTTAAGAAATTAACTTGACCATTTGGGAGAACGCTAGGATGGTCGCAATATTTTACAAAGTCAGTGAACCATGAAATGTAGGTCAAGGTCAAATATGGATTCTTGCATTTAAGTTGTCATCCCGAGATACAAGTTTGTACTAAGTATCATTAAGAAAGCTCTCATAGTTCTTGAGAAATCATCTTGACCATTAGGGTGAACGCTATGGTGGTCGCAATATTTTACAAAGTAAGTGAACCATGAAATTTAGGTCAAGGTCAAATATGGGTGCTTGCATTAACGTTGCAATCCCCAGATTAAAGTTTGTACCAAATAGCATTAATAAAGCTCTTAAAGTTCTTGAGAAATAAACTTGACCATTAGGGTGAACACTAGGGTGGTCGCAATATTTTACAAAGACAGTGAACCATAAAATATAGGTCGAGGTCAAATATGGATGCTTGCATTTAAGTTGCCATCTCCAGATACAAATTTGTACCAAGTTTCATTAATGAAGCTCTTATAGATCTTGAGAAACAAACTTGACCATTAGGGTGAACGCTAGGGTGGTCGCACGGACGGATGGACAAACGGACGGACGGAAAACGTGACGCCTATATCGCGCCATGCTAATAGCAGGCATGTCAAAAATAACCGGTGTATCCACTCCCCCTATCTGTTGTCCTGCTGAATATATTAATTCCACGAAACCCGTTTCTGGCTATCAACCAATCAAATTACTTGATGTAATGTATTCATTCAAATTCAAAAACTGAATGAGTGTAGATCTTGATCAGATCTTCAGAAGCCATCTGATGTACACTGGATTATCATCTTCAGCACGATACCTTGTAACACTATCCGGTACATTTTATATTGTAGCTCAGCAACCCTACCAGTAACAATGAGATGTTTAGAAGAGAACAATGGTGTGGACAGTCGAGTCACTAAGTTTGTTGCACCAGTAGGTGCCACTATCAACATGGACGGTACTGCCCTCTATGAGGCAGTCGCTGTACTATTTATTGGTCAGATGAGAGGAATTGATATGAATATTGGTCAGATTATTACTGTAAGGTGAGTAAAGCTATGGTATTGATATTTTTTGTCTATTCAAGTTTTACATTTCACCAAAACAGTGGGGTCAAATAGAGGCGGGGTTTCATATTTGATCTATTTCAACATTGAAGAACATTTTAATTTCCTGCGACTGCTTTTTTGAACAGTTGAAATGTAGTTGGGTTACCTTTGTATGTACCAATATTAGGAGCGCACTTCATTCATCCTTAACCTGCCAATCAAGACATGTGTAGATATGTTTTCTTATTTTTAGGGAATCGTTGTCAAGGCAGACTGTTTCTGTTTCTTCTGTATGTTCCTCCTTTTCTTTCAGGAGCACCGTCCACCGGACGTAAAAGTTAAACGACTAATTTAATAAAGTCTAAAATCTAACTAATTGTAAAAGCGTTGGGGTGTTGACAGCCATCATTCTCGTTGTTTACATAATCTTAGCCTTTTTAGATGTAGTTTATAAAAGAAAGTTCTGGCAAGTCTCTCGATACAGACGATTGACACTGACAGTCCTGGCACCAGGGGCGTAACCCAATCCGGACACATCAACACCTTTAGGATAGTGTCCCAATTACAGAAATGGCTTCTCCATTCGTCAGTGCTGCACTGCTCCAAAACTATCTGCCTCAGTCGGCGTATCGTAGCTACCCGAATGTCATGATAGGCTGGACATCGTGTCGCCATATGGTATATATCCTCGTTTTCGAGTCGGCAAAATTGACAAGCTGGATCAACAGCTCCACCACTGAACGTGTGTCTGTTGGACTGCAGGATGTAAACACCAGTTAATACTCTTGCTTTGATAACACCTTTCTTCACTTCAGCTTCAGACTCGATGCTACTCCATACTGAATGGGTGATCCCCGTACGTAAAGTTTTTATGTTAAGAAATTTCAATGTTTTCTTCGTTTTAATGTCATTTATGTATTGTTCTGTCCAAAATTGTCCTATAGCCTTATTGCAAGTAGTTTTCCACTGCAACTTACTGGTACTTGAGGTGAGTAACTGACTCACAGTTGGTAAATCATACTTTTCAAGAACTTGTGAAATTATGTTAAAGAAACTGTTCGCTATATCAAAAGCACAAGCCAGTTGTCGCTGAATAACTTTCTGTAGACATTGGTTTTCACTGGTAATGGCAGCATATAGGAAACTCAGCTGTCTTTTGTGCATTTCCGCTTCAATTGGAAGAGCTCCAAGCAACATATACACAGCAGAAGAAGCTGTCCTTTTAGGTAAAGACTGTATCTGGCGTAGAGTGTTGAGATGATATTGTTCTAACTGTTGCAGTTGAGTCTTGTTTAGGCGTACGACTTCGAGCCCATATAGCAATCTTGGGATTACATAAGTTTTATATATGACATATGAAGTTTGTGGATTTAGGCCATTGGTACCATGAAGTCCCGTGTTTATAAGTGAATAAGAGGTACGTCTTGCTAAAGATATTCTATTCTGTACATTTAATTCTGATTCTTTTCTACCGGATCTGATCAGTCCAAGGTGAACAGTACTGTCGCTGAGTGAAAGTTCATTATCATTAAGAGTCCATATTGGATTTTCCTTGACAACTGAATTCCCCAGTGAAGCAACTTGTGTCTTTACAGGGTGTATCTGATATCTGTTCTGTCCTGAGTATCTACCGGCCTCCCCAAGCATTAACTGAAGTTCATGCTGGAATTTTGACATGAAAGCCAAGTCATCTGCAACTGTTGGGCTTCCGATATACACCGTACCCAAATGAAAACCGAGTCGTTTGCCATGCAATATATTCAGAAGTGGATCTATATATGTCTTGTAAAGATGCGTTGATAAAATGCCGCCCTGATTCACAGGAAAACTATCGCTGCAGTCACCAAGCCATTTGACTTTAGACGAGATGCCTGTATACAGGTTTTTAATAATTGTCCAGATGTCCTTTGGAATATTTGTTTTTGTCAGCTTGTCCATAAGAATTTTATGGTGTACAACATCAAATGCTTTCTGGCTGTCCAATGTAGCCAGAAACAACGGGTGATGACTACGGATGGCTTCAGCTTTGGCTTCACTCACAAGCAATCCCGCCATTATAGGAGAGAGACCACTGGTAAAACCGAACTGGTAATCTGATTGTTCAAGATTCAGTTTGTTCAAAATTGAGTATTCAAATACTTTGCCTAAGGCTGATGAGACTGTTATGCCTCTATAGTTTTCCATTAATTTTGAGTCTTTTCCTTTCTTAAGTACTGGCGTAATAATCCCTGTTTTGAATGATTCTGGGATTTTCTTTTCAGTTAAAATCTGATTAAAAAGTCTAGTTAAGAGTGGGACAATCACAGGTTTAGCAGTCTTAAAATGTTCCGCTGAGAGCCCATATTCATCAGCTGCTTTCACATTATTGAGCTTATCAACTGCAGATCCTACGTCTGTTTCAGAAACCTGTATGCCAGGCGCACATGATGAGTTAAACTCTGATTCAGCTTCTGCACACCTTATGTTACAAAGTTCAAGGAATACATTGTCGTAGTTTAAGTCTTTTGGGGTTGCCAGATCTTCATAGTATTGAGCAAAGAATTGTCTTTGTTGCTGAGGGTCATAACATTTATTGTCCTGAACTTGAATACATGCTGAGTTACTTTCTGTTTTCGACCTGCTTCTTCTTATGAGTTTATAAAACATTTCGGATGACGGGTTTTGCATCAAGGTGTCGTAAAAGGACTTGCGTCGTGAGACTTCCACCATACGCTGTTGACTGCGAAGATACTTTTTGGCTAATTTATTTTCGAGAAATAACGGTCCGGATGTCGGTTTGCCTGCTGATTTCCAACGATTGTAAGTATCCTTCACATCTCGTACACTCTGGAGTACTTGGCTTGACACTCGTCGTTTAGGACCCTTGAAGACAACGTTTTTTGATGGCACTGCATCATTTGCTGCCTTTTTCAAACAGTTTGTAAGAGCAGATACAGCATCGTCGACACTGCTATTGTGTACCTCAGATTTATATAGACTTTTTTGTAGGGTTTCTATGTAATTGTCAGAGTCCACTTTTTGCCATGTATATATTGTTTTTGATTGTTTCTTGTTTTTATATGTAGCTACGCCATTCACTACGGACTGTGGTAAATATAACTGAACCTGTATTGGCACATGTGATGAGACATTACACATATCCTTCTCAAAAATTGTATAAGACTTTATTAAGCTAGGGTCCCTTGCTAGAACATAATCAATTTGTGAAGATACTACACCATTAAAGTGGAAAAATGTAGGATTCGTGCTGTGGTTTGAAGGTCCCGTTGAAAGACAGTGATCTTGGACAAAGTCTTTAAGAATCACATCATGTTTGTTGTTTCTGGAAGACAAGAGTGTACCGTTCAGGTCACCACATAATAAGATTTTATGAGATGGTTCGTATCTATTGATAATGTCATGTAATATATCCAAACATTCCCTATACTTATATTCAGAGTCTGTCTTATTTGTTGGCATATACACATTTATAAGACAAATTTTAGTTCCCAGTTCAAGTTCTATAGCAATAATTCGTTCATTTCCTACATCTAGTCTGGATATTTTGTCTGTCAGTTTAGATGACCAGAGGATGGCTACCCCGGCCTGACCTCGTGGAATGTTAAAGTTTGTAATCGGCTCATTAGAGTCATGGCATCTTACAAATGTTCCAAAATCATTTAGTTTCCTTTCTATCCATTCTTTTTGGAAATCCCATAACCAGTGTTCTTGTAAACAGAGGATGTCGTTATCTTAACAAAGCTTATCTAAGTAAATTTTATTGGCAATAACGCCTTCAATGTTCACAGTTACAACTTTCAGAGACGAGTCACTAGCATCTCCCCGCACAGCTCTGTTTCCAAACTGTCCACATCCGGTGGGGCTTTTTTGAGGCTGGGAACCCACAAAAAATTCGGTGTTTTCTGATTTTCACATCTCACCATAAGATCATTCGGTTGGCCGATGACTGTTGTAGTGCTAACACTATCCATGCACCCGTATGACCCAGGTTTAGTAGATTGTCTTTCAGGTTGTTCCAGAGCTACCTGCACACTTGACCCCACGTGTGATGTCGTGTAGTCCGCATGAGCAGTACTGGGCTCAACACATGACTTTATCATGTAAGCCAGTCGCAGGCATGCTGCACGTCTGCTCCTCTAGGTCCACATAAGTCACCTCACAATCTTCTCGAGCAGTATTGGACACAGCAGAGGCATGCGCAGTCAGCGGCTTGCGTGAATCAGCTACACCCATGTTACACTCCTGCCCAGTTACAGGAACAACCAGATTACGGTGATCTTGATGAGATTGGTTACTTTCATCGTCAGTAGGATCCGGGTGGTGGATAACTGCTTGCCGTTGTTGTCTTTCAGAGACTGTTACATGTTTCCGAGCCGACTTAGCCTGTCTCTTTTCAGTATTGCATCGACTATGGTTCGCGTTATTTCTGGTTGGCACATTCTCCTGTCTCGCTGTCTGTTGCGTATGGCCGATGTGTACATTACTCCGACCAACATTATTCATAGTATTTATATGGGGTTGTGTTGACCCAGGAATAAAATGAGCACCACCTCCTGGTATGAATGTATGAGTTGCCGTCGGGACAAATGGCGGACGAGGTGGAGGGTGACCAATAAAGCTGTGAAAATGACCAGGAGCCGGTGGAAAAGCTGTGTGACCTATTACTGGATATATGTAGTGTGTTCCCGGAGCCATATAGGGGAATGGCGACACAAACCGTTCTCTAAGCATTGCCTGTAAGTGAAATTGATTCTGCATATGCATATTATTCATCATTTGAGTCTGATTTTCAAGTAAGATTAGTCTATTTTCCAAAAGTTTATAGTTCACATGCTCAAAACAAGATCCGGTTGACTGACTCAGATGGGTACCCGAGACATTTGGTGGAGCCTGAGTATTTTGGCCGCTCTGATTCTCAATAGTTTTTTGCATCACACTTATCATATTTTCAAGGTGATTTATTTTACCCTCCAGACTGGAAATGTAATATTTCTGCGCTATTAGAGTTTCTTGGGTTTCTGAGGTATTGGGTTTTTTCTGATTATTCAGAGGTTTCTTTGGTTTTTGCTTTTTCGATAAGCCAGGCGTGTCTTCCTTGTTTGTAATAAACTGTTCAATATCAGCTCTATCACATTGACTATTTTGGTTTTTGAGTGTCTTGAACAGATGTGGTTGTGATTGTAAGGGAATGTTCATTTAAACAAACTGAGTCTTGATCTTTTTTATTCACAAAGTCTTGTTTTTCTTGAGGTTGTTTATTTACAGATATCTGATTGTCGGGGTTCGCAACAGGTTTCCCATCCTGATTCATTTCAGAACCTGAGGTATTGTCAGTATACAGTATATTATCGTTACATGATAAGCATATATATGGCACATCATTGGGGATTGAGCTTGCTGTAAGCGTGTCGATACCAGCGCACGAGAAGTGAACCCACTCTCCACATTCCTCGCATGCGATAGTGTCTTGACCTGCAATTTGATCACACAATAGACAGTGATAAATTCTCTCATCTGTGCATTCTTGGGAAGGAGTCAATGTATAAGGTTGTGTCACGGTTGCAGCAACAGAACTATTGTCAGCTTCAGAGTCCTCTTTTTGATTACTTTTTTCAAGCCGAGATTCTGTGCCAGTTGTGATTGCTTTTTGTCCAACTGGGCCCTTTTTTCGCTCAATGTCAGAAAGTGCCATTGAAATCTGTTCATTAACTACAGCCAATTTTGCCCCCATGACTCTGATCCCTTTACAGATTTTCTCAAATAGCTCAGTTTCAAATATTTCTACCCTGTTTCCATTAACTAAAACGGTTGATGTTGTATGGTAAAAGTTTATAGTGAATTTAAGATACTTTCCCTTCCCCTCCCTGGTACGGTTAAAAACTCTGTAGACTGACCCCACTTGATTCTGGCATTCATCCTCATTTATACAAGATTCAATATAAAAGTTCAAACAAGAGCACCGCAAGCGGGTGCCAACGCTCGTCTGCAGTTTCTGTTAGAAAACAAAAGTTCTAAGTCAAATCAAATTGCAAGATGGAGTTATAAAACTTGTAGGGATTGTAGCTCTTGTGATGATGAGTATGTGTATGAAGTTTCATGAAGGTAGGCCAAATACTTTTGGAAATATGGTCAAGGTTAAGTTTTTTGGTTAATTTTTCGAAAAATAGGTCAAAGGTCAAAGGTCAAGGTCACAGGTCAAAAAGCGTGGTATGACTGAAAAGGTCTTGTCCCAAGGAACATTCATGTGAAGTTGGAAGGCTCTGTTCTGAATAGTATTGAAATAAGAGACAAAAACAATTAAAAAAAAAGGAGAGAAAAGGGGAGATAATTCAATCAAATTGCAAGATGGAGTTATATAACTTGTAGGGAATGTAGCTCTTGTGATGGTGAGTATGTGTATGAAGTTTCATGAAGGTAGGCCAAATACTTTTGGAAATATGGTCAAGGTTAAGGTTTTCGGTTAAATTTTCGAAAAATAGGTCAAAGTTCAAAGGTCAAGGTCACAGGTCAAAAAGCGTGGTATGACTGAAAAGGTCTTGTCCCAAGGAACATTCATGTGAAGTTGGAAGGCTCTGTTGTGAATAGTATTGAAATAAGAGACAAAAACAATTTAAAAAAAAAACGGAGAGAAAAGGGGAGATAATTCAATCAAATTGCAAGATGGAGTTATAAAACTTGTAGGGAATGTAGCTCTTGTGATGGTGAGTATGTGTATGAAGTTTCATGAAGGTAGGCCAAATACTTTTGGAAATATGGTCAAGGTTAAGGTTTTCGGTTAAATTTTCGAAAAATAGGTCAAAGTTCAAAGGTCAAGGTCACAGATCAAAAAGTGTGGTATCACTGAAAAGGTCTTGTCCCAAGGAACATTCACGTGAAGTTTGAAGGCTCTGTTGTGAATAGTATTAAAATGAGAGCAAAAAATGTGTTTCAGAAAAAAATTGGAAAAGGGGAGATAATTCAGCCAAAATCAACAATGTTGTTATGGTCCTTGGTCAAAATGTAGCTCTTGTGATGATGAGTGTGTGTATGAAGTTTCATGAGGCTAGGTCTAATACTTTTTAAGTTATAGCCAAGGTTAAGTTTTTTTTGGAACGACGCAGGACGACGCAGGACGACGCAGGACGACGCAGGACGACTACGCAGACGCCGGAGTGATGACAATAGCTCGAAAGTTTTTTTTCAAAAAAACAGACGAGCTAATAAAATGGGTCACTATGAATCTCCTCCACTACGACAAGTTTGGCTAGTTCATAGGCGGCTGGGCTTAAACGCATGACAAAATTTCTATTGGCCTTCATTTCGTATGATAAATGAACAGCGGTGCATTGTGACTGCTTCTTCTTCAATGCCTTCACCTTGTTCAGCACATATGCATTTTGACATACAGTAAAGTCCTGGTCTCGATTCCTTGAGTTAGCTCGCGTTCCCCGATCATGAGCCACCGACACGGTCTCTTTTGCAGGCACCAATGACATTATGATGCTGATAAACAAACAGGTTTCTCTTGTCAAAGCACTTTAAGAAGTCATACACTGGCAAAATTCTAAGTAAAATACTGGTTAAAATGTTTTTTAAAATGCATAAGATAAAGTACATGAAGGGCCAACCAGTAAAATATTCACTTAAAACCAGGTTACTTGGCTATTTAAGAATAAAATTCTGTTTTCTTCAATTTTTTCAGCAACGAGTGTAATGGCTGCCAACTCCAACACAATGGCGCATTCTTTGTTTCATTTCTTGGTCGAAGATTTTCCAAGTTTTTTCCGTGAATCTCTCAGTTAAAACACAAGCTGTGTGATTTAGAACATATGTACAGTTTAAAATAGTTAAAACTATTCTAATTCTATTTTACAAGTGCATTAAAAACGATAAAATTAATTTAAAATTTCAGTGATTAAAAAACACGTCCTTCTTCTTCGACAGCGCCCTCCTGACAGCAGACAAGCCATATTTAATGCCAAACCTTATATTCCTTAAAAATAATTTAAACAAAAATTCAACGGAAGGTTATTGTTGATGGTTTGACGCATCAAACGAACAGATGGAAAACTGGACTCCTACATTGTGCTATGCTTAAAGCAGGCATGACAAATCTAAAACGGCCTTCTGCCTTAAGAATTTCTATTACATTGAAACAGCAGTTTATAAAACACATCGTTTAAACAATAAATGGACTGGTTCAAATCAGGACCAGGCAAAATGGATAATATTTTACAATTTGATTGAATGATTTCAGACTAAATGAAGTTGGTTGGTTCAGGTCAGTTTGAGGTTTTACAGCCCAGTCAACATAGTTAATGTCATTTCAAAATAGAAGTAGAGACAATAATCAGGAATCGATACAATTAACCCACAGCTCCTATCAGAGACACCAAAGGGAAAGAAACACAAACATGAAATAACAGACCCCAACGGAAACACTAAACAGCGGAAAGCCAAAAGGGCATTTACTTTTCCACAAAATGGCCAAAAGGCTATCCAAAATAAATAATACAAGCGATACAAACACCCAAAGACAAACCATAACAAAAATAAATCGCGACAGAAGAACCGCCATGGAACGGTCAGCGGAAACGAATTCCACAGGGGGGCTTAAATCGATTTTACGTGGCCATAATCCTCGCCCTTACGTCCGTCGCTATTAAGACAAATAATTTGTTCAGTCCGCATGAAGGCGTCCTAACTCATCAGTGCAACATCTCCTTCGTGAACACAAAAAATAAACAACCGCAGAAATGAAACAACGGTGAGGACTCGACAGCAAGAAACAACAGAAATGCTGGAGCAAAAGAAAAACCAACATTTATGTTGTACCCAAACTTTTTATATCGAAGAATGATTTTACGAAATTGGGTGCTGAAGTCATTGCGGTTATAAATTTTTCAAAATTTATATACTAAGTCACCATAAAATTTGGGTTCCGCTAGACCTTGTTGCAGAAGAGATTTAAGTCCAATATTGAATTTTGAAATTAAATCAGAATGATGTCTATAAAATTTTGAAAAGGCTTTGCGTAGTTTATGGTACCGATAACCCTGATTAAGAAGTTTAGCCATTAGTTTATCCATGCATACCTTATACTTATGCAGCTGAGCAGTTCAATGTATACTAACAAACATAAAGGAGATATCTTCTTGAAACGGTTATTCTTTGAAAGCAAGGACTACAGCACAGAATATACACTTTTTTTTCTGGGGCCAGACAAGCTACTAAGAGACTAACTGCAGAACATACCTCATGACTAGTCAATATATGAGAATATTGATAGACCCTGCTGAGGTCTGATCATTTGTTAGAGGCACTTCTGATTGATCTAACAAGCGCAGCAAATCAGATGTTATCATAGACTTTAATGGAGGCAAAAAGTGGATTTCCTAGTATCTTTAATCATTCGAAATCGGAGCATTGGTGCTATACTTAAAGACATTTGCTTCGCCTTGCCAAATCAATTAACTTAACAATAATCCCATAGAAGAAAGATACCTAATTATATGAGATTGTCTGTTGAGTTTTACGTCCCACCAACAGTTAAGGTCATACGGAGACCGGACCTCGGTTTTAAGATTAATCAGCCCGGGATCGAACACACATTATATGAGGTTAGTCGCCTTTATATACAATAAGGGGAATGGATACATATGGCACTTTTTTACAAGGGAGATACCCCATGTAGACTTCATGTTTACTCTTCCACAACTTAGCTGCTTGGAAAAAGAGTTTTACTCTTAAAAAGAAAGCACCTACTTATAAGGAGCAAATTCTTTTTTCCAAAACCAGCCGATAAGCAAAAACAATAAAAAAATGTTTTTGAAAAAATTTGTCTGAGACCCTGAATGTGACCCGGAGTTGCCAGAGACCATGAAAACTATTTTTCAGAGAAACTAAGGCTTGAAATATGTATACATGTGACTCACATTAAATATAAAGCCTTGTTTTTTAGAAGCCTTCGTGGTGCAGTGGTTATGCTACTCGCCTCATACACAGGTACCGTGGGTTTGATCCCGAGCATGTAAGCAATGTTCGTTGGTTCGAGTCCGCTTCTGGTCGCATTTTTTCAGCTTCATTTCTTAAAGATTTATGTTTTTATTAGCAACAGCTGGTGTTAACAGCAGTTGTGGGGTCTATAAAAGGGTTCCTCGTATTTTATCAATAGTGCATTTTATTAAGTTTAAAAAACTTCGATACAGATGTCCTCGGCGCCAGATAGCTCAGTTGGTAGAACATTGACTTGTAAGCAATTTTTTTTTCAGCTTCATTTCTTAAAGATTTATGTGAGTATTAGCAACAGCCGTTGTTAAGGGCAGTTGTTGAGCCTGTACAAATATCCCCTGTACTTCATCAATAGTGCTGTTTATTATCAAGTTGATGAAATGTCATTAGCAACCCGTAGCTCAGTCGGTAGAGCACTTACCCTGTAAGCAAGGGGTCACCTGTTCGAGTACGGTTCTGGTCGTATTTTGTATTTCTCAAAGATTTTGTAATCTCGACTTTCAGATGAGCCTGTAAGCCGAGTTCCCGTCTCTGTATGATCTTACCTGTTGGTCGGACGTAAAACTCTCTCTCACACACACACACACACACACACACACACACACAGCAATATGTTCTTAAGTGCAAATTAGCTGTTGGTCAGACTTAAAACTCTCTCTCTCTCTCTCTCTCTCTCTCACACACACACACACACACACACACACACACACACACACACACACACACACACACACACACACACACAGAGCAATATGTTCTTAAGTACACCTTAGCTGTTGGACGTAAAACTCTCTCTCTCACACACACACACACACAGCAATATGAAATCTTTTCAACGGTCAAGGTCAGTTTTATGGTGAAAGAATGTGCACTGTACTGGTTGAGCAGTTCTTTATGAGCCTGCCCAGGAAACATGTGATTAGGTTACTGACCGGGTTAATATGATTTAAACAGTATAGACTGGACCGTTAAACTTCAAACCTTTAAGAGGAATGGGAACACCTAACAGATTTCTTTTGTTTTTCAAAAGTTGTCAAAACTTCTGGGCCCTGTCACACAGAAAAAAGGGTTCTACTCTTAAAGGGAAGAATTTGCTCCCCAGTAGCAAATTCAGTCTTTTCTTTAAGAGTTAACCCCTATTAACATGAGAGACAAAACGATTTTTCCAGGAGTTGCTCCCCCTGAAGCTATATCCATTCTCCTTAAACAGTGCTGAGTGGGCCGTGTAATTCCAAACCTTTAAGGTTAAATTCCAATTGATCTGTTCCAGTATAACAGCTACAGCGGCTGCTATTGGAGCAGCCGGGGTGCCACAAGCTGGTCTTGTAACCATGGTGATAGTGCTTTCAGCTGTAGGCTTCCCGACAGATGATGTTGCAATAATACTGGCAGTCGATTGGTTGTTGTAAGTATAAATGTTTAACAGTAAATAAGAAAATCTACTGAACATATAAAACATATATTAAATTATGTACTGCTACTTACTTAACATGGATTACGAGTTTTAGTCACTTTATATGAAACATAAAGATTTAAGACATGATCCAAGAGGTATGTCCGTTTGTTTGTTGATTTGAGGTGTATTGTCCCCTTCATCACTTTATAGGTCATTTTGGAGACGTTGCTTCCAATTTTATGGGACTTTTACCCGATATTGAGATAAAAGGAAATGAGGAAAAGGATAAAACCAATAGGGTGTATAAGCAAGGAAGGTCGGACTCGCACCGCTTTGCCTGGGCAGGCTTAGATCCGATAAGCGGTTTACCAGTACTCGTGTGCGGTCGGTTTCAGCTCTGCGTGGAAGCATCATGCAGCCCATATATTTCTTCAAGCCCCGATGGGTGGGGGCCTAGAAATATGTCCATTGTCTTTCTGGGAGTTCTTACAAAAGTTTTTGTCTGTATAAAGTAAAAATCAGTGTACAAACCACAACCTTGTTATAACAAGATTATAACAATGTCGGTAGTTGGATCGAAAGTTTGTATATATTATATATAGAAAAATGAACAAATATATATAAAAATATTTATTTTTCGCATTAATTCTCCACCATCTCCGAAGTTTCGGCTTTTGACAGCCTTTATCACGGAATTGTTCTTTAAACAATCACATATTCTTCAATTTCTTCTTTCCACCACATTAAATGTATTTGTTATGCCAAAAGTTGTCACGGCATCATGACGTCGGATTCCCGACATCATAACGTCGCAACCCTATTCTGCGCCAAAAAACCTGAACAGTAGGGAAAATCAATGCTACCACAATTGTCGGACGGTTATTTCACTATTGTTCAGGTTTTTGTTGTTTGTTAGATAATTGCTATTTTAATTAAATCACATTTCTTTTAAACCTTGTTCACCCTCCAGAAACATTCATGCAACATCCGGGTGTTTTCCTAGATGCTATTTTGGTCAAGTAAAATATGGATCATGCTGGGTAACAAACTAGGCCACCAACAATTTCTTCCAAAACTCGTAAACCCTCTAGATGCCATAATTTTGCTTCGATCTTCATGAAACTTTACCAGAATAATAATGTTGGTGCTGTTTCATTTAAGATTGAACGGCGATCATACTAAGTCAAAAACTAGGTCAAATTTAGGCCATACTTACATCCAGTCAAATGACATGTTGATATGTACATAGTATAGGTTTATGTGTCATGAAATTTCTAATAAATATATAATAAAAGCCTCCCTAACGCTGTATGATATCCCACCACTAACTAATATGGTTAAATCCATGACCACAATAGGCTTCTTTAAGTGTTCTATATATCTGTACAATCTTATCAAGGTATCCCATATAGTGTAGCAGCTATGGGCCAAAAACCATTTCTTACATAGAAAATAAATACAAAAGCTATTTCATTGAAATTGTTAAAAAACGTAACTCTGCCAAATGTTAACTCATTTTGCCTGCTAACCATCCCGACCATGCTTCTATAAAGGGTCTATATATCTATGAATTTTTTTCCAAATATTCCATTAAGTAAAAGAATAAAAAAAAAACAACAGCAATTCAATGAGAATTGTTAACGACCATAACTCTGACTAAGATGTTAACATATTTGCCAATTAATAATCCCAAACATGTTCCTTTAATAGTACATATGTGTGAAGTTCCATCCATATATTCCATTAAGTTAAGGAATAAGAGCCAAAAAGCATTTAAGAGGACTTGTACGTGGCAACAACTGTCTAATATGTTAACGTATTTTGCCAATTAACAATTCTAAACATTCCTCCTCTCCTACAGTGGTCTATATATTTGAAGTTTCGTCCATATATTCCATTTAGTAATGGAATAAGTGATCAAAAACCATTTAATGGAATTTGTTAACGACAATAACTCTTTCAAAAGTTAACGTAATTATGCCATGAGCAATTCCCAAACCACACATTCCCAACACCAATATATATATACAAATTTTCATCCAATTAGTCCTTAAGATAAACGAATAAGAGCGCAAAAACCATTAAATGGAAATTGTTAATGGCAATAACTCTGTCATATGTTAACGCATTTTGCCTAAAAACAATCCAAAACCTGCTTTTTATGGTGGTCTATATATCAGTGAAGCTTCATACATATAATCAATTTAGTAAAGGAATAAGTGCCCAAAAACTATTTAATGGGAATTGTTAACGGCCAAAACTCCGTTAAATGTTAACATATTTTGCCTAATAACAAGTCTAAAACACTGATACGCAATACTAATGTATATGCAAAATTTGAAGAAAATCCGGGAAAACATGTTCAAGTTATTGATCAGAAATGCCCTAAAAACCCTTATTTTGAACTAAAAAGGGCCGTAATTCTGTCAAATGTTAACGGAGTTTGCCCATTAACATGCCCATAACACTCATTCCCTGTATAAACATGTATGCAAAATTTGAAAAAAACAAACAAACAAAAAAACAAGAGGCCCATGGGCCACTATGCTCACCAGAGTTCAGGCGGGCACTTCCCACTGGTAGTCATGAATGGTTTCAATTTATTGATTATTAAGTCTCCCAAACGAACCCCCATTCCATGTGGACTCTGTATCTGAAATATTATGCCTTTTATGAAGTGGAGGGGCTGGGACATGGGTCCAACAGAGCCCAGGTTGGTATCCCAGAATGCGTCTTATCATAAGGAACACGAATATGTATGGTTTAGGGGTGGGGATGTGTACAGTTCCAGAGATATAAGGCCTTTTAAGCTGTGGAGGGGATGGGGCCTGGCCCGGCACATACCAGGGAACACCCTAGTTGGTGTCACTGAATGCGTCTTATCATAAAGAACAAGAATAGATATGGTTTGTGGTGGGGATCTGAATGGTTTCTGACATATATCGCCTTTTATGAAGTGGAGGGGTGGGGCATGGCCTGGGCACATCCCAGAGGACCCCCAGGTTGGAGTCACTGAATGCGTCTTATCATAAGGAACAATAATATATGGGGTGGGATCTAAACAGTTTCTGAGATACCGGGCCTTTTATGAAGTGGAGGGCTTGGGGCATGGCCTGGGCGCATCATAGGGGTCCCCCAGGTTGGTGTCACTGAATGCGTCTTATCTTAAGAAACAAGAATATATATGGTTTTGGGTGGGGATCTGAGATATATCGCCTTTTATGAAGTAGAGGGGTGGGGCATGGCCCCGGCACACCCTGAGAGACCCCTAGGTTGGTATCACTGAATGCGTCTTATCCTAAGGATCAAGAATATATATGGTTCAGGGGTGGGGATCTAAACGGTTTCTGAGATACTGGGCCTTTTGTGCAGTGGAGGGCCTGGGGCTTGGCCTAGGCACATCCCAGGGACCCATAGGTTGGTGTCACGAAATGCGTCTTATAATGAGAAAAAAGAATATATATGGTTTAGGGTGATGATCTGAAATGTTTCGGCGATATATCACCTTTTATTAAGTGGAGGGGTGGGGCATGGCCCCGGCGCACCCCTAGGTTGAAACTAGAATTTGTTTTTCTACAAAACACAGATGTCACCCCCGTTTTTGACTGCTAAGTATAACCTTGACATTGGAGGTATTGAGCTGGGTCTTGTGTGCAACACATCATATAATGAAGATGATCATTTCTGCATAGTAACTTTAAAAATGTTCATAGATAAAAAAAGGTATTGGCCGTAAACAAAAAAGCACTTTTTTACCTTTGACCTCTAAGTATGGCCTTTACCTTTGCGGTACAACACATCGTCTCATGATGGTTAACATTTCTGCCAAGTAATTTCATTATCCATCAAAGAATAAGGAAGTTATTGACTGTCCTTTTTTTACCTTTGACCTCTAGGTATGACCTTGACATTGGAGGTATGGACCTTGGTCTTGCACATGACTCATGGTCTAATGACGGTGAACATTTATGCATGGTTACTTTATAAAGTCCATCCAGAAATAAAAAGTTAATGACATGACACAAAAAAAAACCTTTTTTTACCTCTGACCTCTTAGTATGACCTTGATCTTGGAGGTACCGACCTGGGTCTAGCGTGCACAACATCGTCTCATGATGGTTAACATTTCTGTCAAGTAATTTCACAATCTATCCAGGAAGAAGAAAGTTATTGACTGAACACTAAAAAAGGCTCTTTTTGTCCTTTGACCTTTTGTCCTTGACATTTGAGGTACCAACTTGGGTCATGCACACAACACATCGTCACATGGTGGTTAACATTTCTGCCAATTAATTTCAAAATCCAGCTAAAAACTAGAAATGGTGTTTGTAAAACACAATGCCCCCAACCTTTGCTTGTCCCTAGATGGCAAAATATTCAACAAATATTGTTAAAGACTCAAAAACATACAACAAGAATTCCGCCGAAGGCTATGTCGCACCTGAGTGCATGTGTGCATGCATGTTTTCTTATGGCATGCATTAATGCGTGAGTGCATGCCTTCATGTGCATGCATGTGTGTGTGTGTGTGTGCATGTGTAAGTGCATAAGTGTGCATGCCTGCATGTGCATGCATGTGTGTGTATGCCTGTGTGAGTCCATAAGTGTGCATGCATGTGTGAGTACCTGCATGTATGCATGCAAGCATCAGTGTGTGTGTGTGTGTGTGTGTGCATGCATGTGCATTTGTATGTGGGTGTGCAAGCATAAAAGAGTGATTGTGTATGAGCATACATGTTTGAGTGTAAATGCATGTGTGTGTGCATGCATGCATGTGTAAGTGTTGTGGGCCGGGTTGAGGTGGGTTGTCGTGGAGTGGGGTGTTGTGGGATAGGGTGTCATGTGGTGGGGTCGGTGGGGTGTGGTGGGGTGGGGTAGGATAGGCATATATGCATGCATGTATTTATGTATGTGTGTGTGCATAGGGAGTGCATAAGTGTGCATGCCTGCATGTGCATGCATGTGTGTGTGTGCATGACATTGTGCAAGTCCATAAGTATGCATGCATGCATATTTGTGTACATGCATGCATGCATGTGTGAGTACCTGCATGTATGCATGCAAGCATCAGTGTGTGTGTGTGTACATGCATGCATGTGTGTTTGTATGTGAGTGTGCAAGCATAAATTAGTGATTGTGTATGAGCATGCATGTTTGAGTGTAAATGCATGTGTGTGTGCATGCATGCATGTGTAATTGGAGTGGGCCGGGTTGAGGTGTGTTGTCGTGGGGTGGGGTGTTGTGGGGTAGGGTGTCATGTGGTGGGGTGGTGTGGGGTAGGGTAGGGTAGGAATATATGCATGCATGTATTTATGTATGTACAGGACAAATGGCATATCACCACCCACTATCAACTTTTGTGTAGGGGTATAATTTCTGTGTTATGTGTTTATGAAGAAAAAGACAAAAAAAAATATTCCTAGTCAACTAAGGATTTGTGCATGACTGCATGCATGTGTGTGTGGGGTAGGGCTGGGTGTGGTGGGGTGTTGTATGGTGGGGCAAGGTGGGGTTGGGTGGGGTGGGGTGTAGTGTGGTTTGGTGGGGTGGGTGGGTTTGAGTGGTTAAGCGTGGGGTAGGGTAGGGTAGGGTAGCAATGTTTGCATGCATGTATTTATGTATGTACAGGACAAATGGCATATCCCCACCCCATATCAATTTTTGTGTAGGGGTGTAATCTCTGTTTATATGTGTTTATGTAGAAAAAAAAAACACAAAAAAATAATAAAAAAATGCCCATCCATCTGCCCAACCACCCACCCGGACATCGCTATTTTAAAGGACGGAATTTTTGAAAAACCCGTCCAATGAAACCGAAAATTATCATGATTACAATAATAATTAAAAGTGTGTGGCCTTGGCCCAAAGGTTATGCTAACAAATAAATTAAAGGACAATAACTTTTGAAAGGGGCATAATGCAGATGAGAAAAAAAATGTGTCAGCTAATTTTCCATAGCGAATCCATATATGAAATTACAAAACCCTGGCTTGCACAGTTCTTAAGTTAATCCGGATAAAAAAAAATACGTGTCAGCTTATTTTCCATCAGGAACGCCTATATGAAATTTCAAAACCATAGCATACACGGTTCTAAAGATATGGAATGCATCACTTTTAGCATACATTACAATAGACACAAATTACCAAAATGACAAAGGGCCATAACTCAAATTTTGTCAAAAGTTAATCAGGTCATCTACTCATCACCACCAATCTTTTCATCAACTTTCAAGACTCTAGCTATAATAGTTTTTGAGATCTCTTGCTGACAAGATTTTATTAAAAAAAACTTCAAAGGGCAATAACTCTTGAAAGAGGCATAATCCGGATGAGAAAAAAAAATACGCATCAGCTTATTTTCCATCAGGAATGCATATATAAAATTTCAAAACAATAGCATATACAGTTCTAAAGTTATGCTATGCATCACTTTTAGCATACATTATAATGGGCACAAATTACCAAAATGACAAAGGGCCATAACTCACAAAGTATTTTTCGGAATTTTGTCAAAAGTTAAGCAGGTCATCTACTCATCAACACCAATCTATGTGTATTCACCAATATTCAAGGCTTTAGCTATAATAGTTTTTAAGATATTTTGCTGACAAGCTTATTTTTCATCAGGAATGCATATATAAAATTTCAAAACAATAGCATATACAGTTCTAAAGTTAAAAGTTAATCAGTTCATCCACTCATCACCACCAATATGTTCATCATTTTTCAAGGCTCTAGTTCCAATAGTTTTGAGAAATCTTGCTAACAAGATTTTATAAAAAAAAAATTCAAAGGGCAATAACTCTTGAAAGGGGCATAATCCGGATGAGAAAAAAAATACGCGTCAGCTTATTTTCCATTAGGAATGCATATATGAAATTTCAAAACCATAGCATACACAGTTTTAAAGTTATGCTATGCATCACTTTTAGCATTCATTACAATGAACACAAATTACCAAAATGGCAAAGGGCCATAACTCGCAAAGTATTTTTCGGAATTTTGTCAAAAGTTTATCAGTTCATATACTCATCACCACCAATATACTCAACAACTTTCAAGGCTCTAGCTCCAATAGTGTTTGAGATATTTTGCTGACAAGATTTTATTAAAAAAATTCAAAGGGCAATTACTCTTGAAAGGGGCATAATCCTGACGAGAAAAAAAATATGCCTCAGCTAATTTTCCATGAGGAATCCCTATATGAAATTTCATAACCCTAGCATACACGGTTCTAAAGTTATGCTATGCATCACTTTTAGCACACATTACAATGGGCACAAATTACCAAAATGACAAAGGGCCATAACTCACAGTATTTTTCGGAATTTTGTCAAAAGTTAATCAGTTCATCTACTCATCACCATCAATATATTCACCAACTTTCAAGGCTCTAGCTCCAATAGTTTTTGAGATATCTTGCTGACAAGATTTTATTAAAAAAATTCAAAGGGCAATAACTCTTGAAAGGGGCATAATCCTGACGAGAAAAAAAAAATACGCGTCAGCTTAATTTCCATCAGAAATGCATATATGAAATTTCAAAACTATAGCATAAACGGTTCTAAAGTTATGCTATGCATCACTTTTAGCATACATTACAATGGGCACAAATTACCAAAATGACAAAGGGCAATAACTCACAAAGTATTTTTCGGAATTTTGTCATATGTTAATCAGTTCATCTACTCATCACCAACAATCTATTCACCATCTTTCAAGGCTTTCTCCAATAGTTTTTGAGATATCTTTGCTGACAAGATTTTATTAAAAAAAATTCAAAGGGCAATAACTCTCGAAAGGGGCATAATCCGGACGAGAAAAAAATATGCGTCTGCTAATTTTCCATGAGAAATCCATGTATGAAATTTCAAAACCCTAGCATACACGGTTCTTAAGTTATGCTATGCATCACTTTTAGCATACATTGCAATGGGCACAAATTACCAAAATGACAAAGAGCCATAACTCACAAAGTATTTTTCGGAATTTTGTCAAAAGTTAATCAGTTCATCTGCTCATCACCACCAATATATTCACCAATTTTCAAGGCTCTAGCTCCAATAGTTTTTGAGATATCTTGCTAACAAGATTTTATTAAAAAAATTCAAAGGGCAATAACTCTTGAAAGGGGCATAATCCGGATGAGAAAAAAAGTACGCGTCAGCTTATTTTCCATTAGGAATGCATATATGAAATTTCAAAACCATAGCATACACAGTTCTAAAGTTATGCTATGCATCACTTTTAGCATTCATTACAATGAGCACAGATTACCAAAATGACAAAGGGCCATAACTCGCAAAGTATTTTTCGGAATTTTGTCAAAAGTTAACCAGTACATATACTCATCACCGCCAACATACTCAACAACTTTCAAGGCTCTAGCTCCAATAGTGTTTGAGATATTTTGCTGACAATATTTTATTAAAAAATTTCAAAGGGCAATAACTCTTGAAAGGGACATAATCCAGACGATAAAAAAATACGTGTCAACTAATTTTCCATGAGGAATCCATATATGAAATTTCAAAACCCTAGCATACACGGTTCTAAAGTTATGCTATGCATCACTTTTAGCATACATTACAATGGGCACAAATTACCAAAATGACAAAGGGCCATAACTCACAAAGCATTTTTCGGAATTTTGTCAAAAGTTAATCAGTTCATCTACTCATCACCACCAATATATTCACCAATTTTCAAGGCTCTAGCTCCAATAGTTTTTGAGATATCTTGCTTTCAAGATTTTATTTAAAAAAATTCAAAGGGCAATAACTCTATAAGGGGGCATAATCCGGACAAGGAAAAAAATACACATCAGCTAATTTTCCATGAGGAATCCATATGTGAAGTTTCAAAACCCTAGCATACACGGTTCTATAGTTATGCTATGCATCAAAAGCGTAACGGACGGACGAACGAACCAGAACCAATATGCCCCTCCAACTTTTTCAAAGTTGGGGGCATAATAAGAAAGTTATTGACAGAACACAAAAAAGGCCCTTTTTTACCTTTAACCTCTATGTATGACCTTGACCTTTCAGGTACCAAACTGGGTCATTCGTGCAACACATCATCTCATGTTGGTTAACATTTCTGCCTAGCAATTTCAAAATCCATCTAAAAATAAGAAAGTTATTGACCAAACACGAAAAAAGGCCCCTTTCTTACCTTTGACCTCTATGTATGACCTTGACATTTTAGGTACCAAACTAAATCATGCATGCAACACATCGTCCCATGATAGTTAACATGTTTGCCAAGTAACTTCAAATTCTATTTAAAAATAAGCAAGTTATTGACAAAACCCGAAAAAAGGCCCCTTTTTTACCTTTGACCTCTAAGTATGACCTTGACCTTTGAGGTACCAACCTGGGTCATGCCCGCAACACATCGCTTATATTGGTTAACATTTCTGCCAAGTGATTTCAAAATCCATCTCAAAATAAGAAAGTTATTGACCAAATACGAAAAAAGGCCCCCTTTTTTACCTTTGACCTTTGAGGTACCGACCTGCCTCATGTGCACCACACATCGTCTCATGGTTGTTAATAATTATGCCAAGTAATTTTAAAATCCATCTCAAAATTAGAAAGTTATTGACCAAATACGAAAAAAGGCCCCTTTTTATGACCTTTGACCCCTAAGTATGACCTTGCCCTTTGTGGTACCGACCTACCTCATGCGCACCACACATCGTCTTATGGTTGTTAATAATTATGCCAATTAATTTTAAAATCCATCTCAAAATAAGAAAGTTATTGACCAAATACCAAAAAAGGCCCCTTTTTGACCTTTCACCTCTAAGTATGACCTTGACCTTTGAGGTACCGACCTGCCTCATGCGCACCACACATCGTCTTATGGTTGTTAATATTTCTGCCGAGTAATTTTAAAATCCATCAAAAAATAAAAAGTTATTGACCGGACACGATTTGCCCATACATATGTACATACCAACAAACTTCCAAGGGAGATAATTCAAAAAGTATATATGCGAGAGTTATAGTTTTTGCGCACTGCACGTCGTCTAATGCTGATTAATATTTATACGAAATTTCGTGAAGATAGCTCTAATGGTATTCAAGTTACAGAGCGGACACGAATGTGTGACAGGCGGACAGACGGACAGACACCCGGGGGAAAAACAATATGTCTCTCCGAAAAAAAAATTTTCGGGGGAGACATAATCACTAAATGTGTCTTATCAGATTATATGGTTTAGGGGTCGGGATCTGAACGGTTTCTGAGATATTAGGCCTTTTATGAGGTCGAAGGGGTTGGGGCAATGCCCAAGCACATCCCAGGGGACCCAAAGGTTGGTGTCTCTGAATTCGTCTTATCATTGGAAGCAAGAATATATATGGTTTTTGGGTGGGAATCTGGATGGTTTCTATGATATATCGACTTTTATGAAGTGGAATGAGGGGGACCCTTTGGTTGGTATCACTGAATGCCTCTTATCATAAGGAACGAGAATATATATGGTTTATGGATGGGGATCTCAACTGTCTCTGAGATATATGGTCTTGTACAAAGTGGAGGGGGTGGGGCATGCCCCGGGCACATCTCAGGAGACCCCTAGGTTGGTGTCACTGACTGCGTCTTATCATAAAAAAGAAGAATATATTTGTCTTTGGGGTGGGGATCTAAACGGTTTCTGAGATATTGCGCCTTTTACGAGGTCGATGGGGTGGGACATGGGCCCGGCACATCCCAGGGGACCCCCAGGTTGGTGTCACTGAATGCGACTTATCATAAGAAAAAAGAATATATATGGTTCAGGGGTGGGGATCTGAATGGCTTCTGAGATATATGGCCTTTTACGAGGTAGAGGGGGTGGGGCATGGCCCCGGCACACCCTGGGGGACACCCAAGTTGGCATAAAAGCATGTGGCTAAAAGAAGTTCACTCAAGGAATATTTCAATTTTTTTTTTCAAAATATCTGTAAAGGTTTGGCTGAAAATGCCATTTTTCTATTTACCCAATTATAAGTCTATGGAAACTCTGATTTGCCATAGCAACCAAACTAATGAGCCGATTTTCATGAAAAAGAGGGCCCAGAGGGCCCTGATTCGCTCACTTGAATGTCACTGTCTCTAGTACATTCTATTTTTAGCTCTGGTGGCCATCTTGTTCATCAGAGTGGAAAGATCTTAGCTATTTTGGTAGGGTGTCACCTAGGCAACATTCCTTTGAAGTTTGAATCAAATTGATCCAAGGGTTTAGGAAGAGTTCGCATTTGAAGCAAATTTACAATGTTTTTCTATTTTTAGCTCTGGCGGTCATATTGTTCATGGGAGCGAGACCATTTTAGCTTTTTTGATAGAGAGCCATCTTAGCATCATTCCTATGAAGTTTGAATGTAATTGGCCCAAGGGTACAGGAGGAGTTGTCGTTTGAAGATTTTTTTCTATTTTTAGCCCTGGTGGCCATCTTGTTTATCAGAGTGGAATGATTTTAACATTTTTGGCAGGGAGTCACCTGGGCAACATTCCTGTGAAGTTTGAAGCAAATTTACAATGTTTTTCTATTTTTAGCTCTGACGGCCATTTTGTTCATCTGAGTGAGATCATTTTAGCTTATACGGTAGAGTGTCAACGACATAAGATTCCTGTGAAGTTTGAATCAAATTGGCCCAAGGGGTAAGGAGGAATTGTCGTTTGAAGAATTTTTCTATTTTTAGCTCTGGCGGCCATCTTGTTAGTCAGAGCGGAACAATTTTAGCTATTTTGGTAGGGAGTCAACAACATAATATTCCTGTGCAGTTTGAATCAAATTGGCCCAAGGGGTAAGGAGGAGTTGTCGTTTGAAGATTTTTTTCTATTTTTAGCTCTGACGGCCATCTTGTTCGCTGCGTTGAACGATTTTAGCTATTTTGGTAGGGAGTCACCTAACTAACATTCCTGTGAAGTTTGAATAGAATTGGTTGAGGAGGAGTTCGCGTTGTGACGTAAATTCACAAAGTTTTTCTGTTTTTAGCTATGGCGGCCATTTTGTTCATCAGAGCGAAAACGTTTTAGTTATTTTGGTAGTGGGTCATCTAAGCAACATTCCTATGAATTTGAATGAAATTGGCCCACGGGTAAAGGAGAAGTCGTTTGAAGAATTTTTCTATTTTTCGCTCTGGCGGCCATCTTGTAAGTCAGAGCGGTATGATTTTAGCTTTTTCTTTAGGGAGTCACCTACATAACATTCCTGCGAAGGTTGAATCAAATTGACCCAAGGGTTAAGGGGGAGTTCTTGTTTGAAGCAAATTTACGATGTTTTTCTATTTTTAGCTATGGCGGCCATTTTGCTCATCAGAGCAAAACCTTTTCTGATATTTTGGCAGATGGTCACCTAAGCAACATTCCCATGAAGTTTGAATGAAATTGGCCCAAGGGAACAGGGGCAATTGTCGTTTAAAGATTTTTTTTCAATTTTTAGCTCTGGTGGCCATCTTATTTGTCAGAGCACAACGGTTTAAGCTATTTTGGTAGGGAGTCAGTTGGGCAACATTCCTGTGAAGTTTGAATCAAATTGGCCCAAGGGTTGAGAAGGAGTTTGTGTTTGAAGCAAATTTACGATGTTTTTCTATTTTTAGCTATGGCGGCCATTTTGCTCATCAAAGCAAAACCTTTTCAGCTATTTTAGTAGAGGGTCACCTAAGCAACATTCCTATGAAGTTTGAATTAATTTGGCCCAATGGTACAGGAGGAGTTGTCGTTTAAAGAATTTTCTATTTTTAGCTCTGGCGGCCATTTTGTTCACCGGAGCGGATACGTTTTAGCTGTTTTGGTAGCGGGTCACCTAAGCAACATTCCTATACAGTTTAAATGAAATTGGCCTTAAGGTACAGGAGAAGTTGTCGTTTAAAATTTTTTTCTAATTTTAACTCTGGCGGCCATCTTGTTCAGCGGAGCGGAACATTTTTAGCTATTTTGTAGAGGGTCACCTCAGCAATATTCCTATGAAGTTTTATTGAAATTGGCTCAAGGGTTAAGAAGGAGTTAGCATTTAAAGCAAATTGTTGACGCCGCACAACACACGACGCACGACGGACATTGACCTATCACAATAGCTCACCATGAGCACTAGGCAATATTTCTTTAAAACCCTTGTTCACTCCATATTCCACAATTTCTCTTCGATTAATCAGAATGTCTGTCCTAATAAGACAGAAATTAAGAGTGTGTAAAGTTGGAATATGGGTCATATCGGTCAAAAACTAGTTCAGGTCTATTCGCTTCATCACGAAAACAGGCATTTATAATTTTGACCCCTTTAACCCCAACTTTATACAGTAAAACTAGCGTTTTCAGGGTTAATCATTATTGTTCGTATTTTTTGCTCAAAAACATAGAGTGTGGGTACTCCAAGTCCCCGCAATCTAAGTTTTGAAACAAAGTAATAAAAATATCAGATTTTTTAATCTGGAAATTGTTTCCTGTTTGGAAAATGAGAACCTTCCAATACATTTGTATATGCGTGTCTTCGTTATGTTATATCTATTTGTACACTCTAGAGGAGGGTATAAATGACTAAGGTGAGCGATTAAGGCCAACTTGGCCTTCTTGTTTGTTGTTAATTTTCCCCCAAAGAAAATGTCCAATAACTGTATTGAAAACATTTAACCATTTTGCAGAGATCGATTCCGGACTTCAATCAACGTACTAGGTGATGCATTTGGGGCCGGCATTGTAGCTCATTTATCTCGCAAAGAAATCAGAAAGATGGACCGGGAAGACCTGGAAAATTCACTCAAACAGGGACTTGTGGAAGAGGACATTTCTATTGACGTACCAAATTATTACATTCAGAATGAAAAGCCAGAGAAAAATGGAATTACAAATGCAGGATTTCATGAAAACACAGCATTGTGATCTGGTGTACGGTACTGGGTACTGATTACAAGAAAGGTGTTGTGGTGCTTTGTGCATTGCCCTCTTTCTTGGCCTAATTGCTCAAAGCATCGGTAGCTTAAAAAAGTTGAATATTACCAAACTATTAACTTTTCTAGCAAGAACAATATCTGGTACTCGGGTATTTCGTTCAAACCGTTGTTACCGTGACCAACTCATTAGTGTCCAAAATTGTAACTGTCAAGCAAGTACAATATCTAATACTCTGGTACTTTTACCCCAAAATGCGGCTCGCATTGATTGACAAACTATTTGTGCATATGCCATATTTAATGATCAAACATTTAACAATCTGTTAATAAACAATGTTGTAGACTTGAACAACTGTAGCCCAGTTATCTTGCTCCAGAAATGACGTTTTGAGATGAAAACTTGTGACACTTTGTCTTAAGGGGATTACCTACACCTTCAGGGAGACAATACCTTCAAAATTTTATCTCCTTTATCTTAGTGGTTTACAATTATATACCCCCCCCCCACACACACACACACCTCCCCCGCTTTCAAGAGTAGATTCTTTTAGTGTGATTCTCGTTATCGAACAGCAAACGAGAAGTAAAGAAAGTTTTCTCTCTTGTTGAAAATAAAAAAAAAATATTTCGAGTGCACCCATTCCCTTTTATACTCAACTAAATATTTTAGGACCTAATGAAAACCACCTCATTTTTGACAGTTCTAACTAGTATCCAGTCATGTTTTGAAGTTTGAAGATGAAAAAAAAATTACAAAAGTCGAAAAACGTCATTTCAATGGCAATGCAATGAACAACTTTATGTTACCCCATGCCTTGCGAAATCCATGTGTTGGTGAACTATATTAAGCGACTGTATTTACCCTAAATATTGTTTTGTTTGTATTGGAGTTTATCGGCCCAATCAACACTATTTTAGGTCATGTTTGAGCCGGTCTATTTACCTATCCACACTTTTTCTGGGCAGGCTTATATGTAAGCAGTTAACCAGTACAGTGCACATTATTTCGCCCAAAACTGACAATTGGCCTTCTTGAATCAGCGGAATGGACAGAATGACGTTTTATTCTAAATACCCAAAATATACAAATAATCAGTCAAAAAAAGCCTTCGTAAACAGTGTAAACCCAGATCAGACTGCTCAGGGTATACACTGTTCCTTCACCACTGAGCAGTCTTTGCGGTCAAAATATATAAGGAATAACTTGTGAAACTATAAAGCTCATTGAAAAGCATCCGAATATTTGGAGTAAATTTGGGACTTGGAGAAAACTTATATGTGGTGACTGTAGGAAAATGCCAAAGGCAATGTTCAAATACTCAGGGAACTGTTCAAAACTCCATCCATTTAAAATACTACCTCAAAAGTTTGGCACCAAGTTCTGCTTTAAGGTAAAAGGATACATAATCTTAATGAGAAAATCTTTCAAAAATCTAACTATCACCCTTCAGTGGGGAACCTAGTTGTGAAGGGAAGAATTTGCTCTTAGAGACAATTCTTTCAAAAATAGACCCTTTTAAAATAGTGTTTTTGAAGTACTTAGATCGCATGAAGCAAAAGTTGTTTCCCTTGCAAAATTGGCAGAGATTATATAGAGTGGTATCCTTTAATCTTAACCACTTTGTCATCCTTGCGAACCTGGCAGGGCTTATAGCAGGGGTATCCATTGATCTTAACCTCTGGTTTCGACTTCCTCGCAAAACTTCTGGATCAACTGAGCTTATATCAGGGGTTTACTTTAACCCTAACCTCTCTTTAACCTCCGAGTTTCTGAAGCAGCTGATAGAGCCTGTATCAGTGTATCGTTTAATCCTAACCGCTGAGTTTCTGAAGTAACTAATAGAGCTTATATCAGGATTATCCTTTAATTTTAACCTCTGGTTTCTTATATCAGGGTTATCCTTTAACCTTAACGTCAGACTTTCTGAAGTGACTTTTCCATCTTTGATTTGGATGGTTGGTTCAGAATTTAACAGACCAGTCAACACTATCAACTTCAAGCTGAGCTAGTCTGTTTAACTGGCCACTTTGTTCCTGACCAGACCTGTACACAACAGTGGTCAACCAGTAGAGTACACATTCTTTTGCAAGAAATTGACCATGACCCTTCATTAATCAGCAGAAGGGGAACATTTACGACCTTCCTTCTTTGAATATTTCAATTCTTGTAAATAGGGGCTTGAGTCAAACTGATGAGCTTTTTCATCTGCACCTACATGCATATATCCGTGCTGGGTATAGGGCCCTGTAAGCAAGGGGTCGCCTGTTCGACTCCGGTTTTGGTCGTATTTTTTTTTCAACTCCATTTCTTAAAGTTGTCTGTATTTATTTGCAACAGCCGATGTTAAGTGCGGTTGTGTAGTCCCGTACTTCATCAATAGTGTTGTTTATTAACTAAGTTTATTAAACTCTGAAGTTGAAGAAATGTTATCAGCGGCCGGATAGCTCAGTCTGTACAGCACTATCAGCGGCCGGATAGCTCAGTCTGTACAGCACTTGCCTTTTAAGGAAGGGATTGCCGGTTTAAGTCCGTTTCTGGTCGCATTTTTTCAGCTTCATTTCTTAAAGATTTATGTATTTATTGACAGGGTTGAAAAATTATTCTGATTTTAATGCAAATAAAGTATGTATTCAGCAGTATCTGATCTAGGTATTTTTATGTTTAATGCCCCAGTCAACACTAATAGGGCATGTCAACCCGGTCATTTAAACCTCATCCCATTTTCATATACTTCAGAGTCAAATAGTTAAACCAGTTCATTATTTTGCATGTAACCGACGAATGTTCTTCTTGAATCAGCAGAAGAGATTGTCAGTAGCAATTATAAATCTCCATGCATGTATGTTGCCAACCTCGGCTTGGACTGAACCAGTGACACCATATTATCGGGCAGATGCACATCTGACCGAGCTCCCAGCCCATATTATTGAATGATAGGCATAAATGGGGGCAGAATAGTGTAAAGTTTAGTAATTTTTGTAAAGATTAGTTTCATAATAAAATGGTCAAAATAATTAGCGTTAGTCTTTACTTTATAACAATAAACCCCTCAGATTACCTGTTTGTTGAAGACGTGCATTAGGATTAAATACCTTTATAAAAAATTTAGAATCTGATATGGATGTGAGATTTGGATAGAAAACCTGCCAGGAATGTCACAGTCTATTGCTAAGAGAACTTCGTTAGTTTACGAGGACCAATTTTTTTCCAGCTTCCCCTCAGCCCATTAAAGATTATTTTTCTTGCCTACCTTTTATGTCTAAGCGTGGATGTTCAATAATTAAGTCAATTGGACTGCTGATGTCTGACATATTGAGATGGCATTAAGTACTTTGGATTGCTGATGTCTGCCGTATTGAGATAATATTACTGTGAAGTCTAGTGAAGTCACATTTCCTGGCATAATGAGTGAACATGAGATCTTATAAAACTAGTTCTCTTCAGCTTATCAAACATATGAGAAGGCTCTTTTCATCCTATCGATTGGTAGGATAACCTGGGAGGCAAAACAATGTCTATCCCGGAGTAACACTCATGGTTTCCTTACATGATTAGCAATATTTTCGCCCACACCAATGAGTAGGATAACCAGGGTAGCATAAAAATGTATATCCTAGAGTAACATTCCTAATAACTATAGAAATAATGTAGCGCTTCATACAGGATATATTGTGGGTCCATGTGTAAAATATAAACCATAATACACTCAGTAAATTTAATTCAAGAGGACCAGGATGGTCCTATATCGCTAAGCGTTTTACATACTTTATACTGAAGTTTCACAAGGTAGATTGCTTTAAGACTTTTAATTTATGTTCAAGAATTCAGTCACATGGTTAAAATGTGAGTATTCTCGGTAGAGACCCACAAGATGTACCTATGTGCCAAATATCAAAGGCCTAGCTTTTCTGTAACAGACAAGAGTTTAATAGTTTTCCTAATATTAACTAAATAGAAGTGAAGGCAATGGTCATGAATCGATACAATTAACACACAGCTCCCATCAGAGACACCAAAGGGAAAGAGATATAAACATGAAACAACAAACCTTAATGGAAACGTCAATAGCAGAAAGCCAAAAGGACAGTTACTTTCCCAAAAAATGGCCAGTTGGCTATCCAAAACAATTTAAGCGACACAAACACTCAAAGACATACCATAACAAAAAATAAACTGCGACAGAAGAACTGCCATTGAACGGTCATTGAAACGAATTACACTGGGACGTGTGTGTGTGTGTTGGGGGGGGGGGGGGCTAAAATCGATTTTACGTGGCAACAATCCTCGCCCTTACTTCCGTCGCGATTTAGACAAATAATTTGTTCAGTCCGCATGAAGGCCTCCTAACTCATAAGTGCAACATCCCATAGAACACAAAAAATCAAACAACCACAGAGATGAAACAACAGTGAGGACTCGACAGCAAGAAACCACTGAAATGCTGAAGCAAAAGAAAACCATCAATTAGACTCCGGTTGGCCCAACCAGAGACAGAGCATCAGGCACCAACCAACATAACATTGAATTAGATCTCTCTAATTCTCAGTAAGCCTTTATGCTGGAACCGTCATAGAATCTAAGGCCTGACCCACCAGCGTGCAATTAAAGAGGGAAGCAAAGTTGTCAACCTTGATTGGGTTAACTACCATGCATGCAGTCTTTCGTATAACATTTATGTTGTACCACATCTTTTTATATCGAAGAATGATTTTACGAAATTAGGTGCTGAAGTCATTGCGGTTATATATTTTTCTGAATTTATATACTAAGTCACCATAAAATTCGGGTTCCGATAGAGCTTGTTGCAGAAGAGATTTAAGTCCAATATCGAATTTTGAAATTACATCAGAATGACGTCTATAAAATTTTGAAAAGGCTTTGCGTAGTTTATAGAACCGATAATCCTGATTAAGAAGTTTAGCAGTTAACAGTTTATTACGAGTGTTGAAGTCAGTTACATGACTACACACACTGGCAAATCAAATTAACTGCGTAATATAAACGCCACAGGATGGCGCACAAGGAACATAACCATCCAAAAAAAAGGAAAATTTGCAATCTCAAAATTAAAATCATCACGTTTATCATAAATTTTGCAAGAAACAAGCCCAGCTATAATGGATGGATGTAAATCCAAAACCCGAGCCTCGGTACCAGAAGAATTTGCTTTATTTAACTTAAGTTCTGGGGGGTAAATTTGACTGATCAAGGCATCGTAATAGGTATTGATAATATCTAATAAATCATCCAAATGTCTAGAAGTTGAGCAAAAGCTTCAATGATTTCAGATTGGTTTTCAGCAGAAAGGGACAACATGAAGTCTCCCTCATAACAAAACAAAATCAGATCAGCCACAAGAGGTGCGCAATTAGTACCACTCGGAATACCCACAACTTGTCTAAATAACTAAGTACCAAATCTTATGTAAATATTGTCAAGTAAAGGTGTGAGCTTCACACATTTTCTGACATGACCATAAAGTATATGCTTTTCAGAAGTGAAAAAAGCGCCAAATGGCCCTATATCGCTCATTTGTGTACCAGAAAATCATTAATGATGTTTTAAGAATGTCCATCGGGGCTTGACGAAATAGAATGGGTTACATGGTGCTTCTATGCAGATCTGGAACCGACCACACGACTACTGGTAAACAGGTTCTAAGCCTGCCCAGGAAATGTGGTGGCCATATTGGTCAAGTGACTACGAGGACTGTTCAAATATGAATGAAAGTAGAACGTTTTCTCATGCACTAAAGCAAAAAATCACCTGGAAATAAATATCACAGCGTGGAAAAACATTTTACCTATACATTGATACCAAACCTGTTAAAATCCGTGCACTTTAGCCATGTATATCGTTCAATAAACACTGTCTACTCTTGTATACTAATACAAAACATGGTTGGAAGAAGGTCAGAGTACGCCGTTGAAATACGGTCCTATATAATTGAGAATCGTTGTATTCTTGGTATACGGTGCAAAGACATTTTTGATGAAATGTGTTCGGTTAATGGGCATAATGAAATGTCTTTTCCGACAGTTTTTCGTTGGTGTAAGAAATTCAGCTGTGGGCTAGGCTCAACAGAAGATGCACCATATGATCGTCGGCCGAAAAGAGCAACATCTGCCAAGATGGTTGCTAGAGTGAAAGAAATAAGTGCTACCGATGCACGATACACTACTAGGCAAATAGCTAGTATGGCTGGCATCTCATTAGGAGCAGCTCATACAATTCTGAAACGGGATTTGAAAATGAGAAAGATCTGTGCTAGATGGATTCCCCATCTGTTGACAGATGAGCAGAAAAAGACACGCGTTCAGAGCGCCAAAAAGTTGTTTAAAAAGTATCAAAATTACAATGCACTGTCTTTCGCTAAAGTCGTCACAGATGACGAGACATGGGTTCACTTTTTTGAGCCAAAACGAAAGATTCAGGACAAAATATGGACAACAAAGTATTGCAAAAGACCATGCATTGCAAAGCGGACCATGAGCGTCAAAAAGGTAATGTATGCCATATTCTTTTCAAATCAGGGCCCTGCTATTCAGGTTGCTGTGCCTAAAGGCAAATCTGTAAATGCGAAGTTTTACAAGAATAAAGTTCTTCGAAAATTGAAGAAATATTTCAAAGAACGAAGACACGCTACTGGTTAGGCCAATGTCAGATTGCTACATGACAATGCGTCATCGCACAAGGTGTTCATTGTGCAAGACTATCTGAAGCAGGAAAAGGTTGTTAAACTCCCTCACCCCACGTTTCCCCTGACCTTGCCCTGTGTGACTTCTTTTGTTCTTGCGGCTGAAAAAATACCTTTCTGGTCGAAAATTTGTACAGCACAAACACCTCGGTTCTGCAATATTCCAGTGCCTTCATAGTATACCTCGAAAAGACTACCAAAATGCATTCAATGATTGGATCAGAAGACTGAAAGTTTGTATATCTGTTAAAGGGGAATACTTTGAGGGGACAAAATAAATTTTTCATCGAAATCTATCGCGGAATCATTTTTATGTGCTTAGTTGCATTCATATTTGAACAGTCCTCGTAAATTTATATCAATCAAATTTCATTTCCTTGTTCCCTACAGGTTTCATATAAAATTTGGTTACAAACAGCCCAGCGATTTTGAGAAAAATGTGTTATAATTCACATATCTGAGTGACCTTGGACTAAGAACAAGGAATTACCTTGACCTTGAATACTTAGGTAGTTTAAATAACTCATTTAGCTAATTGCATCTACCAAATTTAGGTCACAGGCTGCAACATGTTCTGAAAAGTACATGGTTTTGATTTTTTTCCATACAAAAGCCTACTTGACCAAATTTGACCTTAGGGTAAAATATGTCAAGGTCATTCAGGAGTCATTATCGGAACAAATTGTAATTGGCTCGAGCCCCCATTGCCAGATACAAAGTTATATGGTAATCAACCCACAGATTCTGGAGAACATTTCTGAGGGGGTTTTACCTTATATGGGCATGGTGGCCATATTGGTCATGTAATCATACTCATATTGATTAATTTTCATTTCCTTGTTCCCAAAAGCGTTCATATGAAATGAAATGATTGAGTGAGTGGGTGAGTGTTTAAGTTTTACGTCCAACCAACAGCTAAGGTCATAAGGAGACAGGACCATGGTTTAAAGACTCATCCGAAAGTCTGATGTTCATATCAAATTTTGGTTACAAACGGCACAGTGGTTTCTGAGAAAAATGTTTTAATTCTCATATCATAATGCCCTTGAATCAATATCAAAGAATGACCATGACCTTGAATACTCATGTCATTTCATCCACTCATTTAGCTGACTGTATCTACCAGTTTTCAGATCACCAGGTACAATATTTTCCAAACAATAGACGGTTTCGAATTTTCCCCATACAAAAGTCTATGCCTTTCAATTTGACCTTGGCCTAAAATAGGTCAAGGTCATTCAGGAGTCATCATCTGAACAAATTTTGATGGGCCCCGAGTCCCCAATGCCACATACCAAATTACGTGATAATCGGCACACAGGTTCCAAAGAAGATTTCTGAAGGGTTTTACCTTATATGTGCATGGCGGCCATATTGGTCATGTGACCAAATTCATATCGACTAATTGTCATTTCCTTGTTCTTAAAATTTTCATATGCTATTTGTTTATAAATGGCTTTGTGGTTTCTGAGAAAAATAAGTTTTAATTCTCATACCTGAATGACCTTGAACAAAGGTCAAAGAATGACCTTGCTCTTGAATACTCATGTAGTTTCAACCACATATTTAGCTTAATGCATCTTCCAATTTTCAGATCACAGGCTGCAATAGTTTCCAAAAAATACATAGTTTTGACTTTTTCCCATACAAAAGTCTATGCGACCAAATTTGACCTTGAATTGGTCAAGGTCATCCAAGGGCCATCCTTTGAACAAAATATGATGGACCCGAGTCCCTAATGCAACATACCAAGTTTTAGGCCAATCGACCCACTGGTTCCGGAAAAGAAGATTTTTGAAGGGTTTTTACCTTATATGGGCATGGCGGCCATCTTTGTCATGTGACTGGACCCTGTGAAGAAACTTTCGTTTCCCGATCCCATGAATGCTCCACATGAAATATGACTCCAATCCGCCCTGTGGTTTCAGAGATGTTTGAAAATGTTGACAGACAACAGACGACGAGCCTTACCATACTATAAGATCACCTGTGAACCTTCGGCTCAGGTGAGCATATATACTGGTAGATTTTACCAGACATCAAACGTGACCTGCATTTGGGAGTCGAAAGCCTTTGTCTCATGCGGCCCCAAATTGAACTAAACATAGACTGTAAGCTCCTTCTGGTTTTCTGGAAGTTTGATGAAGGTCAGGTTAGAAATAGCCAAGCAAAGTTGGAGACATCGTTTTCCCATTGTTAGTCTTTGGGTAAATTTTTCACCCTCAAGGGGATGTAACTGGAAATCCGGTGGTCAAATTCAAGCCAAATCGAACTTATTAGAGTTTTATGCTTATCCTCGTTTACCAAACGTAACAAAATGATAAGATCAAAAATGGTTGCGGAAAGCTGGATACACAATTTTCATTAATATTTATGCTCAAGGACAGGTAACTCCGAAGTCATTTGACCTGTGTGGCCCAAGTTCAAACTCAACTTAGACTGTATGCCCCTCCTGGTTATCTGCAAGTTTGATGAAGATCTGATATGAAATGGTCGAGAAAAGCTGGAGACATCGTTTTCTCATTGTAAGTCTATGGGAAAATCTTTTACACTCAAGATGTAACTGCAAAACCACTGGTGAGATTCAAGTCAACTTCAAACTCACTCCAGATTTTATAGCTGTCCTCTTTACCAAAAGTTACAAAATGATCCAATCAAAAACGGCTGAGAAAAGCTGGTGACACCATTTTTCACTTACATTTATGCTCAAGGACAGGGTACTCAAAAGCTGTTTGTCCCGTGCAGCCCAAATTTGAATTCAACGTAAACTGTAAGCCCCTCCTGGTTATCTGCAAGTTTGATAAAGATCGGATCAGAAATGGCGGAGAAAAAGTGGAGACGTCGTTTTCCCCATTATAAGTCTATGGGAAATTTTTTCACGCTCAATGGGATGTAACTGAAAAAACCGCTCGTCAGATTCAAGCCAAATTCGAACTGTCCAAGATTTTATGCTTGTTCTCCTTTATAAAAAGTTACAAAAAGATCAGATCACAAACGGCTGAGAAAAGCTGGAGACACCTTTTTTTCACTTATATTTATGCTCAAGGGCAGGTAACTTTTTCAATTATATTTATGCTCAAGAGCAGGTAACTCTAAAGCTGTTTGTCCCATGCATCCCAAATATGAACTCGATGAAGACTGTAAGCCCCTCCTGGTTTTCTGCAAGTTTGATGAAGATCAAAAATGGCTGAGAAAAAGTGGAGACGCCGTATTCACCATTATAAGTCTATGGGAATATTTTTCACGCTCAAGGGGATTTAACTGCAAAACCGCTGGTCAAATTCAAACCAAATTCGAACTCGTCTGAGATTTTATGCTTGTCTTCGTTTATGAAAAGTGACAAAAAGAGCAGATCATAAACGGCTGAGAAAAGCTGGAGACACCATTTTTCACTTATATTTATGCTCAAGGGCAGGTAACTCCAAACCTGTTTGTCCCGTGCAGCCCAAATTCAAACTTGACGTAGACTGTAAGCCCCTCCTGGTTATCTGCAAGTTTGAAGAAGATCGGATCAGAAATGGCCGAGACAAAGTGCAGACGTCGTTTTCCCCATTAAACGTCTATGGATCTTTTTTTTTCCACGGCAACCACAGTTCTCATCAAAACTTGTCCAAAACCAAATGTAGTCAATCCACCAACCAAGTGATGCTGCACATAAAATTTGATTGGGATTGGCCAGCTGGTAACTTAGATATTAAAGTTCAAACAAGTGGAAAACAGATGGACGGACGGCGGACGCCGGATGCCTACCTACATTATAATCTCACCTTGTGAGCCTTGGCTCAGGTGAGCTAAAAAATCAGATCATAAACGGCTGAGAAAAGCTGGAGACACCACGTTTCACTTATATTTAGGCTCAAGGGCAGGTAACTTCAAAGCTGTTTGTCCCATGCATCCCATATATTAACTCAACGTAGACTGTAAGCCCCTCCTGGTTATCTGCAAGTTTGATGAAGATCGGATCAGAAATGGCTGAGAAAAAGTGGAGACGTCGTTTTCCCCATCATTAGTCAAAAATTTTCACGCTCAATGAGATGTAACTGGAAATTCCCTGGTCAGATTCGAACAAAATTCAAACTCGTCAGGGAATTTATGCTTGTCCTCGTTTATGAAAGGTTACAAAAAGATCAGATCAAAAACGGCTGAGAAAAGCTATAGACACCATTTTTTATATTTATGCTCAAGGGCAGAAAACTCCAAAGCTGTTTGTCCCGTGCAGCCTTAATTCTAACTCAACATAGACTGTAAGCCCTTCCTGGTTATCAGCAAGTTTGATGAAGATCCGATCGGAAATGGCCGAGAAAAAGTGGAGACGTCATTTTCCCCATTATAAGTCAATGGAACCTTTTTGTTTCCATGGCAACCAGAATTCCAATCTGATCAGCCCAAAAACCTTATAGAGCCTTCCCCCTACCTGATGATACTTCTTGTGAAATTTGATCAAGATTGGAAATGGCAGATCATAAACGGCTGAGAAAAGATAGAGACACCATTTTTCACTTATATTTATGCTCAAGGGCTAGAAACTCCAAAGTTGTTTGTCCCATGAATCCCAAATATGAACTCGACGTAGACTGCAAGCCCCTCCAGGTCATCTGCAAGTTTGATGAAGATCGGATCAGAAATGGCTGAGAAAAAGTGGAGATGTTATAAGTCTATGGGAAATTTTTCAAGCTCAAGGGGATGTAACTGGAAAACCGCTGGTCAGAGTCAAACCAAATTCAAACTCGTGCAAGATTTTATGCTTTTTCTCGTTTATGAAAAGTTACAAAGAGATCAGATCATAAATGGCTGAGAAAAGCTGGAGACACCACTTTCACTTATATTTATGCTCAAGGGCAGGTAAATCCAAAGCTGTTTGTCCCGTGCAGCCCTAATTCGAATTTGACGTAGACTGTAACCCCCTCCGAGTTATCAGCAAGTTTGATGAAGATCGGATCAGAAATGGCAAATACAAAGTGGAGACTTCGTTTTCCCCATTAAAAGTCTATGGGAAAATTTTTCACGTTCAAGGGGATGTAACTGGAAAACCGCTGGTCAGATTCAAACCAAATTCAAACTCATCCGAGATTTTATGCTTGTCCTCGTTTATGAAAAGTTACAAAAAGATCAGATCATCAACGGCTGAGAAAAGAGAGAGACACCATTTTTCACTTATATTTATGCTCAAGGACAGGTAACTCCAAAACTGTTTGTCCTGTGCAGCCCAAATTCGAACTCGACTTAGTCTGTAAGCACCGATGGTTATCTGCAAGTTTGATGAAGATCGGATCAGAAATGGCCGAGAAAAAGTGGCGACGTCGTTTTTCCCATTATAAGTCTATGGAATATTTTTGTTTCCATGGCAACCAGAATTCAAATCTGATCAGCCCAAAAACCTTATGGAGCCTCTCCTCCCCCCCCCCCCCCCTACCTGATGATGGTTCTCATGAAATTTGATCAAGATTGACCGTGGGGTATTAGAGATATACTTATTTGAAATTGTTTACGTACTGATGCATGCATGCATGCACGACGGACAAAATGTGATCACAAAAGCTCACCTTGTCACTACGTGACAGGTGAACTAAAAAGCATTTCTTACATTACATGAAAGGTAGAGGAAGTCTTCCCTATGAAAAGCCCAGTCAATTAAATCATTAAGTTTTTCTTTTATACGATTATGAGGAAGTGAAGTGTAAAGGGTGGATAAATCATAAGTAGACAGACTTGACAAGGCCGCTAACAACGTCGTCGTTGTGTGACGGCTCCACTATGTTAACACGCTTAAGCAGGAACTTGGTGGTACTAAGGCCTATGAACTTCAGCCTTTAGCTGAAGAGAGAGCTATAGTAGATAAACATATTTGTCATTTAGCCACAAAGTTTGCTGTGTGTGTTAACGAAGGCCAAGACAAGCTTCCTACGCTATACTGGTTACCAAAACTTCATAAAAGACCTTACAAAGCACGGTTTATTGCAAAATCTACCTCTTGCACAACCAATGAACTTTCTAAATTATTAACTTCCTGTCTTACTGCTATTAAAACGCATGTGATTAAATATTGTGATAAAGTCTTTGAAAGATCAGGAAGAAATCTGTTTTGGTCTATAAAAAATTCGAATGAGGTTTTAAATAAATTGAAATCCAGACATTTTCGTGCTTCAAGTCTGTCTACTTACGATTTTTCCACTCTTTACACTACACTTCCTCATAATCTAATAACAGAAAAGCTTAATGATTTAATTGAATGGGCTTTTCACAGAGAAGATTCTCTCTATCTTGCATGTAATGTCAGAAATGCATTTTTCACTTCTAAAGAGCATAAGAATTATACACTTTGGTCATGTCAGAAAGTGTGTGATGCCCTCACCTTTCTACTTGACAAAATTTATATTAGATTCGGTACTAAGTTATTTAGACAAATTGTGGGTATTCTTCCGATGGGTACAAATTGCGCACCTCTTGTGGCTGATCTGTTCTTGTATTGTTATGAAAGAGACTTCATGTTGTCGCTTTCCATTGAGAACCAATCTGAAATTATTGAAGCTTTTAGCTCCACTTCTAGATATTTAGATTTTTTTTTTTTTTTTTTTTTTTGGTTTGGGTTTTACGGCCCTTTCAAGATTATTTCACTCATATCGAGCCGATCGTTAATCATAGGTGGGCGAAAACCGGAGTACCCGGAGAAAAACCACCTGACCTTCCGTTGCAGAACTTGGCGTCTCACACGTGACCCGATGATATTTAGATGATTTATTAAATATTGATAATACCTATTTCGATGGTTTGATCAGTCAGATTTACCCCTCAGAACTTCAGTTAAATAAAGCAAATTCTTCTGATACCGAGGCCCCGTTTTTGGATTTACATCTATCTATTGTAGATGGACTTGTTTCGTGCAAAATTTATGATAAACGCGATGACTTTGATTTTGAGATTGTAAATTTTCCTTTTTTGGATGGTGATGTTCCTCATGCGCCATCCTATGGCGTTTATATTTCGCAATTAATTCGATTTGCTAGAGTGTGTAGTCATGTAACTGACTTCTACATTCGTAATAAATTATTAACGGCTAAACTACTTAATCAGGATTATTGGTACCATAAACTACGCAAAGCCTTTCAAAATTTTATAGACGCCATTCTGATTTAATTTCAAAATTCTATATTGGACTTAAATCTCTTCTGAAACAAGGTCTATCGGAACCCGAATTTTATGGTGACTTAGTATATAAATTCAGAAAAATATATAACCGCAATGACTTCAGCACCCAATTTCGTAAAATCATTCTTCGATATAAAAAGATTGGGTACAACATGGATGTTATAGGACAGACTGCATGCACGGTAGTTAACCCAATCACGGTTGGCAACTTTGCTTCCCTCTTTAATTGCACGCTGGTGGGTCAGGCCTCAGATTCTATGACGGCTCCAACGTAAAGGCTTATTGAGAATTAGATCTTGAGAATTAGAGAGATCTAATTCAAGGTAATGTTGGTTGGTGCCTGATGCTCTGTCTCTGGTCGGGCCCATCGGAGTCTAACTGTTGGTTTTCTTTCGCTCCAGCATTTCAGTGGTTTCTTGCTGTTGAGTCCTCACCATTGTCTCACCTCTGTAGTTCTTTGATTTTTGTGTTCACTGAGATGTTGCCATGATGAGTTAGGAGGCCTTCATGTGGACTGAACTAATTATTTATCTTAATCGTGACGGAAGTAAGGGCGAGGATTGTGGCCACGTAAAATCGATTTAAGCCCCCCAGTGGAAATCATTCCACTGACCGTTCAAAGGCGTTTCTTCTGTGGCGGTTTATTTATGGTGTTGTTTGTACCTTACTGTGTGTATCACTTGTGTCTTTTTATTTTGGATGGCCATATGGCCATTTTGTGGGAAAGTAACTGTCCTTATGGCCTTCCTTTGTTTAGGTTTCCATTATGGTCTGGTCGCTTAATGTTTGTGTTTCTTTCCCTTTGGTGTCTTTGATGGGTGGATTAAGTTAATTGTATCGATTCCTGATCTTTGTTTTACTTCTACTTTGAAGCACGAAAATATCTGGATTTCAATTTATTTAAAATTTCATTAGAATTTTTTATAGACCAAAAGAGATTTCTACCTGATCTTTTGAAGACTTTATCGCAATATTTTATCACAGGTTTTTTAAATGCAGTTAAACACGAAGTTAATAATTTAGAGAGTTCAGTGGCAGAACAAGAGATTGAATTTGCAATAAAACGTGCTTTGTATGGTCTTGTATGAAGTTTAGGTAACCAATATAACGTAGGAAGCTTGTCTTGGCCTTCTGTAACACAGACAGCAAACTTGGTGGCTGAATGACAAATGTTGGTCATCAACTAAAGCCCTCTTTACAGCTAAAGGCTGCAGTTCATATGCCTTAGTACCCCCAAGTTCTTGCTGAAGAGTGTTAATATAGCGAAGCCGTCAAACAACGACGACATTGTTAGCGGCCTTATCTGCTGGAACCAAAACAAACTTCTAATGAAATTTTTCAATACCTAGTTTAAGGCGACGTAAAGACGTTTAAGTCTATGTAAATACTTGAACAATCTTGGCAGAGGTCTACTAGATAAAGGTGTATACCAAATATCAAAGGCCTGGGCCTCCTTTTTTTAGACAAGAATATTTTTATAAGATTTCTCTCTATGTAAAAAATGTAGGACCCTAGGCAGGGTGATTTTTTTGGTACCGGGGCTATAAATTGAACAATCCTGGTAAAGGCCAGCAGACAAAGCTGTGTACCAAATATCAAAGACTTCTGGTTGCAGACAAGATTCTCCCTATATAACTCTATGTAAAACATGTGGGCCCCTAGGCAGGGCATTTTGGGCTCCAGGGCTATAAACTGAACAAGGGGCCACCAGACGAAGCTAAACGAAAATATAAAAGGCCGGGCCTTCTGATTTCAGACAAGAAGATTTTTTAAGGTTTTCCTTGTGTAACTCTGTAAAACAAGTTGGTCCCTCAGCGGGGGCCATTTTTGGCGACAGAGCTATAATTTGAACAATCTTTGGTAGAGGTCCATTAGATGAAGCTTCAAAGAAAATATAAAAGACTTGGGCCTTCTGGTTTCAGACAGGAAGATTCTCAAACGTTTTCCCTATATAATGTAAAACCAGTGGGCTCCCTGGCATGGCCATTTTCTGCCCAAGGTTTATAATAGGAACAAATTTGTCACAGGTCCACCAGATGAAGCTTCATACCAAATATCATAGACCTGGGCCTTCTGGTTTCAGACAAGAAGATTTTTAAAGGTTTTTACTGTTATAAGCCTATATGAAACCAGTTGGCCCCGACACAGGGCCTTTCTTTGGCCGCAGGGCTATAATTTGAACAATATTGGTATTGGTCCATTAGTTGAAGCTTCATACAAAATATCAAATACCCGGGCCCTCTGGTTTCCGACGAAGATTTTTAAAGGCTTTCCTTATATAAGCCTATGTGAAACCAGTGGACCCGGCTTTGGGCCCTTTTTTGCCCCAAGCTTATAATTTGAACCATCTTGGTAGAGCTCCATTAGATGAAGCTTCATACCAAATATCAAAGACCTGGGCCTTCTGGTTTCAGACGAAGTTTTTTTTCTTATTTTCCTTTTTTTTTGTTGCCATGGCAACCCGAGTTTTGCATGGAATGCAATTCTTTAAACAACTTTGAGAGAGGACCACCTAAAGATCAATTCTGCCAAGGTTGGTCAAAATCTGTTGAGTGGTTTAGGAGATGTTGTTTAATTAAAGGAATTGTGCACGGACAGACGTCCAGACGGACGAGGAGGGACAGTGACAGATCACAATAGTTTCCCCAGAGCCATCAGCTCAGGTGAGCTAAAAATGCCACACATCATCTAAACTTCACAATAATAGCTCCGCTTGCAATGTTACCAAGATGCAAACAGACTTTTTCAGCGAGTGCAACAGCTCCCTTGAAACATTAGGAGCCATAGCAGCGGCCAAAACTCGGCTCCGTCCTAATACTCCGGCCGAAATATGTGTCCGTGATATAAGTAAACTTACTTTTGTTACAATAATAATAATAAGAGTGAGAGTGTTTGAGTTTTACTTCCCACCAACAGCTAAGGTCATACGAAGACAGGGCCTCGGTTTAAAGACTTAGAAAGTCTGGAGAAGCCCGGGATCAATCCTGCAATCCCTGGTTTACTAGACAAGTAGGGTAACCACTACACCACGGAGGCTTCTAATAATAATAATAAGCAACTTATTTATAGAGGTAATACATTTAGTAAACTACACGTAATACTAATCTTCCATGAGGCCCTCTTTTTCCTTGGTAGAAACCAGTACGTACTAAGCAATATGGGTAAAGTCTCTTGCTCAAGGAAACAACATTTGGTGCTTCCAAGGATCAAACTGGTAACCTCTCGATCTCAAACTTGATGCTTTACCACTGTACCACAGCACTCAACTCAGTTTCCTTACATGATATGCAACATTTCTCACAAACCAATGCCCAATGAGACATTCCTGTGTTTGCTCACTAAAGGCGAAATGGGTCCCACATGACAGAAATCTCTCTGACAAGGGCAACCAAACCCAAACAGGACAGAAATCTATCCCACACGGGAACCAAACAGGACTGAAATCTCTTCCACACAGGCATTTATACAGTAAAGAAATCTCTACCACACAGACACCCATACAGAAAAGAAATCTGTCCCACATGAACACCCTTACAGGACAGAAATCTGTTCCGAATGGACAATTTTACAAGACAGAAATCTATCCCACATGTGCATCCATATAGAATAGAAATCTGACCCACATGGGCACGCTTACAGGATAGAAATCTGTCCCACACGGGCATCCTAATAGGACAGATGTCTGTCCCACATGGGCACCAATACAGGAAAGAAATGTCCCACATGAATAGAAATAGAGGCAATGATTAGAGGCAGAAGTCTATTCCACATGGCACACAGCAATTCCTAAGTTCATCACCAGTAACTTAAGTTATTTCTGGATAAAAACCTGGAAAGGGTTATACACTTTGCAGATAAAAATGGAACATTTTCTTACCAAAATTTCTCGACTTTGTTGGAATATTTGGTTTTGCCTCTTTTCCTCCAGCTTTTAATCAAATCATTATAGTCAGTGTATGTGTGTGTGTGTGAATTCGGGTTTAACGTCGCTTTCAACAATTTTTCAGTCATATCACGACGGTGTCTGGTTGCGACATGGAGCTCAATGCTCACTTTTATAGTGCTGCCTCACTGAAGTATCATGTCCCAGACACATTGCATGATACCACACCCAGTCACATTATCCTGACACTGGGTCGACCAGTCCTAGCTCTACCCCGTAAATCTGAGTGCCAAGCGAGGAGCAGCTAGTACCATTTTTAACGACTTTGGTATGTCGCGGCCCGGGATTGAACCCGTGACCTCCCGTTCCCGGGAGGGGACACTCTACCAACTGAGCTATCGGGGCCAGTCATTATAGTCAGGTTGTTTGCGAGAAAAAAATGATTGTTATTGTTGGGTTGGGAGAGAAATTCCGAACCCAGAGGTCGGAAAACACAGCAAACACAGCAAAGCCTCTTTCCCACTGGACAATCTGGTTGGGGTGTCTCTAGTCCCTACTGAACAACAATGACACATTCTATTTACCTATCATATCTCTAAGAATGATTGTTTCAGACTAATAGGTTAAATTGCTAATAACTTATGTTTCTAGCTCTTGTCTTGCAGAACCAGGTTATGCTCTACCTACTAGCAAATGGTGAAGATCCAGTTCAGAATGGCTTCTGAAGCCTTCACATCATAATGTAGATTATATTTTCGTGTCCTTTGGGATCATCGATTCCATTGTGGAATTTTGAAAATATATGACGGTCACTGATGAGGTCTAGATGGCCGAAACTAGCTAGTCTGGTCCAGAAAACATGTACACTCCAGATTTTTTCAGTTCTGTGGTGTATTCCTTGCTTCCAAAGGATAACCCTTTTATAAAACATATTCTGTCATTAACTGGTAGAAACACACTTTCCATCTATATAAGGCTGATGTTCAGTGCTTGGTTTGGCATCCAAACAGTAGGATTAATCCTTGCCTTCTGCTCCATAGCAACCTCAGCATGACAATTCATACAATAGCATATCCTTGCCTTCTGCTCCGTAGCAACCTCAGCATGACAATTCATACACTAGCAAATCCTTGCCTTCTGCTCCATAGCAACCTCAGCATGACAATTCATACAATAGCAAATCCTTGCCTTCTGCTCCTTAGCAACCTCAGCATGACAATTCATACAATAGCAAATCCTTGCCTTCTGCTCCATTGCAACCGCAGCATGGCAATTCATACAATAGCAAATCCTTGCCTTCTGCTCCATAGCAACATCAGCATGACAATTCATACAATAGCAAATCCTTGCCTTCTGTTCCATAGCAACCTCGGCATGACAATTCATACAATAGCAAATCCTTGCCTTCTGTTCCATAGCAACCTCAGCATGACAATTCATACAATAGCAGAGATGTTGACCATACTCCATGTGTTCTGTCTAATGCTTCAATACTTGATTAGTATAAGCTTTTAACCCACAATTTATGACTAGCACCCCTTCCCCTAATTGCTGTGGGTTCTAGAAGCCATAACTTCAGTTTGTTTGGATTGAGATTTTATGTCGCAGTCAACACTATATTTGTGTCATTTTGGAGTTTGGACAAGTTGCTTCCAATATTGTGGGATTTTTGCCCAATATGGAGATGAAATGAAATCTCAAGCCCTGCCACCCAAACAAACCAAAAAGGTTTATATGTAGTGATGGCCTGACTCACACCACTTTGCACGGGCATACTTAGACCCTCTTAGCAGTTTACCAGTACTCATGGATGGTCTATTTCACCTCTGTAAGGAAGCATCATCTAGCCTAATCTATTTCTCCAACCCGCGATTGGCCATGGCCCCTTAACTTCGGCTGCTGAAGGTTGGGTACATGAGCAATCTTACCCCAACCCCCACTAGTTTTCAGGAGATGATTTAAACAAGCTTCTAGCTTTTTATCAATTCCTGTACCATATACTATTATGCGGTGTAAACATGTGAATTTGTTCGAATAAATATTGTTTAAAGCAACCCCCGGCAATTTATGGAATATCAGCTCAATGAAGACATTCTAACAAGCAGCATTATCTGTTTTATTGGAAAGCATGAATATTTTTGACCACTGAACTGTCAAAGAAAATTCTGAAGTTCATGGCATTTCCAGAAAAAAATAAGGCTTGACATTACATGTAAATTGTCTGTCTAGCAGCGGATTCCTACAATGTCAAGCCTTACTTTTCCTCATATAACATGTCAATTGTCTGCCTAGCAGATGATTCCCACAGTGTCAAGCCTTACTTTTCCTCATATAACATGTCAATTGTCTGCCCAGCAGATGATTCCCACATAATGTCAAATCTTACGTTTCCTCATATAACATGTCAATTGTCTGTCCAGCAGAGGACTCCCACATAATGCCAAGCCTTACTTTTCCTCATATAACATGTGAATTGTCTGCCCAAATAATTCACATGCAATGTCAAGCTTTATTTTTCCTTATTTAGCAATGTCAAATATGTTCTATAAAAGGATTATCCTTTGTCTATTCCCACATAATGTCAAGCCTTACTTTTCCTCATATAACATGTCAATCGTCTGCCCAGCAGATGATTACCACATAATGTCAAGCCTTACTTTTCCTCATATAACATGTCAATTGTCTGCCCAGCAGATGATTCCCACATAATGTCAAGCCTTACTTTTCCTCATATAACATGTCAATTGTCTGCCCAGCAGATGATTCTCACATAATGTCAAGCCTTACTTTTCCTCATATAACATGTCAATTGTCTGCCCAGCAGATGATTCCCACATGTCTAGCCTTACTTTTCCTCATATAACATGTCAATTGTATGCCCAGCAGATGATTCCCACATGTCTAGCCTTACTTTTCCTCATATAACATGACATTCTAACAAGCAGCATTTCCTCATTTAACATGAGAATTGTCTGCCCAAATAATTCACATGCAATGTCAAGCCTTATTTTTCTTCATTTAGCAGTGTCAATTATGTTCTATAGAAGTTTTGTGTCGTGAGCTATCCAGAAACGCCGACCGGAAGGTGATGGGTTTTACCCCCTTGGATATTCAATAGAACCCGGGAAGCGAGAAAAGCATGCAGTACCACGCTCTTGAGTCCAGCTCGGCCACTTTAAGCAACCAGAACAGTGCATCTGCCAGGGAGATTATCAACCATTTACCCAGGTAAGACTCCTTCCCTGTCCCGTCCCCAGTCCTGGTCCCGCATACGGGCTATTAAAAATACATTATTTGGCGACGAGCGATAAAACGGAAGGGGGAATACTCCGGTCATTTCGTTAGAAGTGTATTACTACTTCACGAGTTATCCTCGGATTCGTGAGGGAGGTGAACATGATACGCGGTCCACTTCGTTATTTTTTTAACGTTGGGGATTGTGAAGGGTTCAAATTTACTTCACGTTTTCGGACGTGGGGGACGGTGAACATGATACGTTGTTCCTTTTGTTTACAGAAGGAACTGTGAAGGGTTCAACTCTTGATAGCCTGACGGGTTGAAATTGTAGGCGGGTGAAGTTCTGAGGCATTTAGCTTCTTGGTTTGGCCTGTTTATTTTTTCGACATCGTGGGGCCAGTCAGTTTTGGGGACAACCGGTGAGTTTGGCATTTAGCTGAATGAACCAATTCTTAAGGCAGTCTTAAATTAATTTAAGTTTAGCTAATTGGATTGATTTTTGTTTGTCTTCTGCCAGTTTTTTCCTTGGGGTAATTGTCGGTTTGGAAAAATTCTAAATTGTCCCTTGCCAGTTGGGGTTTGGTTTTGCCTGGTTGGGTGGCTGATTTTCTCCGTGGAATGGCAGAGGAATACCTGGTTGTCAAGAAAGAAGAAAAGGTAATCTCTGTGTTTTCTAAACCAAGATTTACATGTACTTTTCTTCGATTGTTCGCTGTATTTTATACGCGACCATTATTATTTTAGAAATCCATATCCTGTATCATTGTGGTATTAATTCAAGAAACCTACGTAAAATCTTTGGCGTATTCTATACACAAAGTATTTTCTTGAATACAATTGGTGACAAATAGATGTCTGCATTTTTGAAGAAAGGGTTGGTTGGTTGGTTGCAGACGAGAAAGGATTATTTTCTTGAGTTTTCTAAACCGAAAATAGTCCTTTTTCTTCAATTTTGTTGTATTGAAAGGTATTGGCAAATAGCCACTGCCTATTGAAAAAGCATAGTTCTTACATTTTGGGATTATTCTACACCCAAAATAGTTAAAAAGATCTGCTTATTACTTAAAAGAAGATAGCCATCTATTAAAAATTGTTGTTCTAACGTTTTAGAAGTACGGTGCAGTCCGGTGACATTGCGCATATAAAGTTTTGATAGCTACGTGTGACTTTGTTCAAGCCACCACTCAAATTTCACAATCAGCACCATTGCAACATTTCCATATCGACCAGCTGCAATGAAAATTGGCCTCTGAAGTTATTAATATACAGGACAAAGAATACTATGAAAAGGGATACCCCCTTGAAATTGAACTACCAATTTTGTCACCTAACGTTGCGCACAATATGTTTTTTGAACAGTTTGAACATGAGGGTTGACTCATAAGTTGTTGATTCGTTCTTCTGCAATGTTGTCAGAAGCAGTAAGTTTAGATACAAGGTAATAGCGCCTTTGGCTAGTTTTAAACTCAGTCTTGACTTTTAAAATTTCGTATTTTGAGAAAATTGAAAAATTCCGCGAAGCTATCTCATCTGCACGTGCAGGACATCTTTTTCTGTGCTAAGTTAAACTTAATGCCGATGCACTGGTAATAGTGGAACTGATAATTATGGATACAGTTTGTGAAAATGCGAATGCAGGGTGCGCAAAATAAACGGCCGTGCTGCTGCAAAGTTGCCGGACTCGACTGTAATATATTCTCAAAATTATTAGTAAATAACTGCTTATTACTTAAAAGACAGACTTTTATAGGGTTTTCGCAGTATTCTATACGCAAAAATTATTGAAAAGTGTCTTGCCTGTCGAAAAGCCAGAAAAAAGGATAAATATTTTGGGAAAGAATCTCTGGAGTATTCTATACATGGAGGTTTTCTTGAAATATTTATACACTTTACACAAGTTTGTATTTGTCACTCCTTGCACAAGTAAAAGATAGCAAATGTTGAGGCTAAGATTATTGACCAGACAGATGGCTGGATGGAGCATTAGTCGTCTTCTAGATACACAGGCGCCGGACGACACCATCAGTCAAAGGATGAAGAACTGCTTTCACGTGAACAGAATTGATAGAAGAATGTAGTGGACATGGCGTTGATTTCTAATCCCCATGACCAAGAACAGTAGTAGAGCAGTCATGTAGTTGATTTCTAATCCTCATGGCTAGGAAGAGTAGAGCACATTGGGTTGATTTCTAATCCCCATGGCTAGGAAGAGTAGAAGGCATGGAGTTGATTTCTAATCCCCATGACCTATCTAAAGTGGATTTCAGGAAGAGTTTAAAAATGAACAGAAAATAGTGATTGTGATCAGCTAGATGGTTCACCTGAGTGCTTGGAGTCTTCTAGACACAGGCGCTTTGGTCGACATCAGACAAGAATGAAAAAATAGTTTCACGTGACAGAGTAGTCTTTGGTCTCAGTTAGGACTTGATAAGAAGAAAAAGATGGGCTTCATGCCAGTGAATATGATTCCTACAGCCGAGAGTGACATTCATGGTCAGGATCACATGGTAGGAAGTTCGAAGAATCAAGAAGGCAAACCAGACCAAATCCAGAGGTTAAGGTCAGGAACAACCAAAAGAGGGCAGATTAAGCCAAGACTGGAGACACCTTCCAGAAGGCATGGAAGGTCGGGCTCACCTTCAAGGAGACAGAAATTGTCAAGGTCACCTAGGAGGGAAGGTCAAGTTCACCATCAGGAAGACAGGAATTGTCAAGGTCACCTAGGAGGCATGGAAGGTTTAGCTCCCCTTCAAGAAGACAGGAATTGTCAAGGTCACTTTCTAGAAGGCATGAAAGGTCAAGAACGCCTTCAAGATGACATGATGTGAGGAAATCACCTTCAAGAAGATCAAGGTCAAGATGTCAAGGTCACCTTTAAGAAGGCATGGAAAGTCAAAATCCCCTTCATGAGAGCATGGAGGTCAAGGACATCTAGAAGGCATAACATGTCAAGGACACATAGAAGGCATGACAGGTTGACTCTTCAAGAAGGCATGGCAGGCCAAGGTCACCATCAAGAAAGTATGACGGGTCAAGGTCAAGAAAGCATGACAAGCAAAGGCCATGCTCCAGATATGCAAGGTCAGGGTCGCATACAAGATACATTCGACACCGGATGCCAAGGTCACCAAGGACATATTCAAGGTCGAGCGTGTCAAGACTCTAATGCTAGTACTTCTAGCTCAAGGTCACCATTGCATACTGCTACTGATGTGGGAAAAAGCGAGTGATGATAACATATCACATCCTGAGGAGTCTTCTAGACACTCAAGGAGAGAGAGATGTGGTGATCTGAAACAGCTTCCAACGAACGTGGATTTGATGGAAATGTTTTTTTAAACAGACACAAGTTTGAAAGCTGCAGGTCAGTTTTATAATGGTTCGACAGAGAATGTTGTGATTACCTATATTGGTCTTTAGAGGGCAAAGCTTTGGATTTCTTCGCAATCGCTGCAGGACTGGGAAGAGATTTGAGGATAGATTGGGAAACAGCAAGAATTAAATTCCAGCAATCATTTCAAGATGGGAAAGATCTTTGGAAGAACAGCTGACCAAGTTCTGACCTTTGCCACTGCCACATTTAGAGACCCGCCTGAAAAGCATCGGATGCAGGAGGCTATTTCAAAATTCTTACAGGGATGTGCTGATGAATAGATAGTTTGTTTGATTTGAAGTTTAACGTCCCCGTCAACACTGTAAAGGTCATTTTGGAGACGTTGCTTCCAATTTTGTGGGACTTTTACCCGACATTGAGATGAAATGACATCTCAAGCCCTGTCGCCCAATGAAACCAATAGGGTTTATTAACATGGACGGTCCGCCTCGCACTGCGGTTCCTGGACAGGCTTAGATTTTCTAAGCGGTTAACCAGTACTAGTGTGCGGGCCGGATTCAGCTCTGCGTGGAAGCATCTTGCAGCCCATATATTTCTTCAAGCCCCTATGGGCGGGGGCGGTGATGAATAGATAGACAAGCAAGCTTGTTTTGAACAGTCTAGAAGTATGGAGGCTGCTCTTAATGGATTTAAACAACACCAGTGCAAATCCCAAGCGGTGGAAGGAAAGAGACATTCCAATGGGTAAAGAAAAGATGTTTTCCGTTAACAGTCAGCTCACTAACAGAATCCCAGGTACAACGGCTGACTGCTAATGAGATTGATGGACAAGATCTGAACGACAGAAGAATGAAACATCAAATGGAATGATCCACATTGATATTTTCAGATCATCGATGGAAGAACCAGTTGTCTAATGACTTCTACACTAAATTTTGAAATGGCTTGATGAAAACAGTTTCTAAGTAGGCTTCTAGCCACTAGGGAGTGCAAGGCAAGAAAATAGCAAGTAATTTGACAAGTTCAAACTATGACAGGCAAAACTAATCAAAACAAGGCAACGCAAGCGTAGCATCCCCTCGCAACTGCATACCATTCATTAACATGAAAATCCAATCTGAATATGTTAGACCATTGTGACCTTGACCTTTGACCCCTGACCTTGAAATTCAATAGGGTTCATCCTCTGTACATGGTGAACATTTGTGGAAAGTTTGATGCTTCTACGATGAATACTGTGTCGTCTATCCTGCTCACAAGGTTTTCAAGGTCAAGTCCATTGTGACCTTGACCTTTGACCCCTGACCTTGAAATTCAATAGGGTTCATCCTCTGTACATGGTGAACATTTGTGGAAGGTTTGATGCTTCTACGATGAATACTGTGTCGTCTATCCTGCTCACAAGGTTTTCAAGGTCAAGTCCATTGTGACCTTGACCTTTGACCCCTGACCTTGAAGTTCAATAGGGTTCATCCTCTGTACATGGTGAACATTTGTGGAAGGTTTGATGCTTCTACGATGAATACTGTGTCTTCTATCCTGCTCACAAGGTTTTCAAGGTCAAGTCCATTGTGACCTTGACCTTTGACCCCTGACCTTGAAGTTCAATAGGGTTCATCCTCTGTACATGGTGAACATTTGTGGAAGGTTTGATGCTTCTACGATGAATACTGTGTCTTCTATCCTGCTCACAAGGTTTTCAAGGTCAAGTCCATTGTGACCTTGACCTTTGACCCCTGACCTTGAAATTCAATAGGGTTCATCCTCTGTACATGGTGAACATTTGTGGAAGGTTTGATGCTTCTACGATGAATACTGTGTCTTCTATCCTGCTCACAAGGTTTTCAAGGTCAAGTCCATTGTGACCTTGACCTTTGACCCCTGACCTTGAAATTCAATAGGGTTCATCCTCTGTAAATGGTGAACATTTGTGGAAGGTTTGATGCTTCTACGATGAATACTGTGTCTTCTATCCTGCTCACAAGGTTCCAGACAGACACACACACACACACACACACACACAGACACACTAACACACGGACGCACGGCACCGATGCTATATCCCCATTCGCAACGTTGTTGCGAGGGGATAATAATGATGGCAAATAAGGCTTTTAAAACAGCAAAGAAAATTTGTCAAACCTAATGATACAGGTTCCTTTATTCTGTTATGTGAGTGCTTCCAAACGTTTGCAAGTTTAAAATGGAGCAGAAAGAGTATAGGCTTATAAAATAGCAGTTTCTCTTTGCCTCCATATTAAAGATAGACACATATGAATGAATAAAAGATTTTAAAATGGAGTAGAAAGAGTATAGGCTTATAAATAGCAGTTTCTCTTTGCGTCCATAAGAAAGATACAGTTGAATGAACAAAAATAGATTTTAGCTGGAGTTGAAAGAGTATAGGCTTATAAATAGCAGTTTCTCTTTGCCTCCGTTAAAAACACATTTGAATGAACAGGAATGAGATTTAAGCAGGGTTCTCCCTAAGGTTTTTAAAATTGGAGTAAAAATGAGGTCCTCCAGAAAAAGTTGGAGTTTACCATACTTTTCAAAAAGTTGGGAGACAGAAATGAAAAAAGTTGGAGTAAAGTACTCCCAAGTTTGGAATTAACTAGAAAAGTAGAAGTAAAACAAAGATCAGGAATTGATACAATTAACTTACTCCATCCATAAAAGACACCAAAGGGAAAGAAATACAAACATTAAGCGACCAGACCATAATGGAAACCTAAACAAAGGAAGGCCATATGGACAGTTACTTTCCCACAAAATGGCCATATGGCCATCCAAAATTAAAAGACACAAGTGATACACACAGTAAGTAACAAACAACAACATAAATAAATCGCCACAGAAGAGCCGCCTTGGAACGGTCAGTGGAAGATTTCCACTGGGGGGCTTAAATCGATTTTACGTGGCCACAATCCTCGCCCTTACTTCCGTCGCGATTTAGACAAATAATTTGTTCAGTCCGCATGAAGGCCTCCTAACTCATCAGTGCAACATCTCCGTGAACACAGAAATCAAAGAACCACAGAGGTGAGACAACGGTGAGGACTCGACAGCAAGAACCACTGAAATGCTGGAGCAAAAGAAAACCAACAGTTAGACTCCGATGAGCCCGACCAGAGAAGAGCATCAGGTACCAACCAACATTATCTCTTTAATTTTCAATAAGCCTTTACGTTGGAGCCGTCATAGAATCTGAGGCCTGACCCACCGGCGTGCAATTAAAGAGGGAAGCAAAGTTGCCAACCGTGATTGGGTTAACTACCATGCATGCAGTCTGTCGTATAATATCCATGTTGTACCCAATCTTTTTATATCGAAGAATGATTTTACGAAATTGGGTGCTGAAGTCATTGCGGTTATATATTTTTCTGAATTTATATACTAAGTCACCATAAAATTCGGGTTCCGATAGACCTTGTTGCAGAAGAGATTTAAGTCCAATATTGAATTTTGAAATTAAATCAGAATTGCGTCTATAAAATTTTGAAAAGGCTTTGCGTAGTTTATGGTACAGATAACCCTGATTAAGAAGTTTAGCCGTTAATAATTTATTACGAGTGTTGAAGTCAGTTACATGACTACACACTCTAGCAAATCGAATTAATTGCGAAATATAAACGCCATAGGATGGCGCACGAGGAACATCACCATCCAAAAAAGGAAAATTTACAATCTCAAAATCAAAGTCATCGCGTTTATCATAAATTTTGCACGAAACAAATCCATCTACAATAGATAGATGTAAATCCAAAAACGGGGCCTCGGTATCAGAAGAATTTGCTTTATTTAACTGAAGTTCTAGGGGGTAAATCTGACTGATCAAACCATCAAAATAGGCATTATCAATATTTAATAAATCATCTAAATATCTAGAAGTAGAGCTAAAAGCTTCAATAATTTCAGATTGGTTATCAATGGAAAGCGACAAAATGAAGTCTCTTTCATAACAATACAAGAACAGATCAGCCACAAGAGGTGCGCAATTAGAACCCATCGGAATACCCACAATTTGTCTAAATAACTTAGTACCGAATCTAATATAAATATTGTCAAGTAGAAAGGTGAGGGCATCACACACTTTCTGACATGACCAAAGTGTATAATTCTTATGCTCTTTAGAAGTGAAAAATGCATTTCTGACATTACATGCAAGATATAGAGAATCTTCTCTGTGAAAAGCCCATTCAATTAAATCATTAAGCTTTTCTTTTATAAGATTATGAGGAAGTGTAGTGTAAAGAGTGGAAAAATCGTAGGTAGACAGACTAGAAGCACGAAACTGTCTAGACTTCAATTTATTTAAAACCTCATTCGAATTTTTTATAGACCAAAACAGATTTCTTCCTGATCTTTCAAAGACTTTATCACAATATTTAATTACATGCGTTTTAATAGCAGTAAGACAGGAAGTTAATAATTTAGAAAGTTCAGTGGTAGTGCAAGAACTAGAATTTGCAATAAACCGTGCTTTGTAAGGTTTTTTATGAAGTTTTGGTAACCAGTATAGCGTAGGAAGCTTGTCTTGGCCTTTGTTAACACACACAGCAAACTTGGTGGCTGAAAGACAAACATGTTTATCTAACTCTGTTTAGCCACAGTATTGTTTACCAGTTATCTTGGGTACTATCTTCTAGGCAAGATTCTGAAAGTGAGAAAGGCTTATTCAAGTTTAACATGGTTTTTAATGTTCAGGGAGCCTCAAGGGTCAGCTAGCTCAATGGGTTGAGGGGTTATCTCGATGAAGCTTAACCTGAAAATACACACAGTTAAGGAATTCAGATCCTCTGATGCCATGTGCAGCATACTGCACATGAGTACTAGTAATGTACTTAGGGGTCCTAGCCTGCCCGGACGGGGTAGTGCAAGTCTGACTGTCCATGCATATAGGCTATGCTGGTTTCCTTGGGCGGCAGGAATTGAGATGTCATTTCATCTCTGGTAAGGGTCACGTAGGGTTGAGGGCGGCGTCTCCAGGATGGCCTAGGCGGTGTTGATGGGGACGTTGGGTCTCGGGGTCGGGTAAACAGAAAATGTATCTGACACACAAGCTGTAATTTTGCCCTGCGGTGGTTGTCATAACTGCACCAGGCCAGATGTTTAATGGGTCAGGTTCACGGAAAATGTGGGTGGATCCATTCGGGTACAATTAGCTGGGCAGGGAGGAAAAATAATGGGATATGCCATAAGGAGACAACCACAGAGATGAAAGACAAATTGTTACTAGAAGATGCACACGGGTAAAGAATTACCCGGTAACCATTAGGTATACTGATTGCTTAAGTTCACTGGTTAACAAACTGTGCTGATGTTTTGGAAGTATCCACTAAGAATAAAGGAAAGATTTTCTAGATCTCACAGATCCAGAAATGTGTCTTCTAGACAAGTCTATCCGTGGATTTCTGTAATAGTCCACTAAAAGACATTGAGCTTCTAATTCTGTCAAGATTTCTGGACTTCTAGTTCGAAATCTGTTGGACTTAACAAGATGGCCAGACAGCAAATTGAGTGTGTCTTCTTTGTCCGCTCAAGCTGTCAAATAACAAGCTAGACTCAACACAGCAGCTTGCAAGTGAGGCTTCTTCATCTCCTTCAAGCCAGACAATAGACGGTGAGACTTCTAGTCTCGCCCAAGCCCGAAGTGACAGTGGGACATCAGTCTCACTTGAGGAACAGTGGGACATCAGTCCCACTCAAGAATGAACCTGGCAGCTGGTGACAAGGCCTTCAAGATAAAGTGGGGAGGAGTGTTGTGTCGTGAGCTATTCAGAAACGCCGACCGGAAGGTGATGGGTTTTACCCCCTTGGATATACAATAGAACCCGGTGTAACGGTCAGTTTCTTCCCCCGGCCCGGTTCTTCCCCGGGGAAGAACTGGGCCGGCCCGTTTCTTCCCCGGGGGAAGAACTGGGCCGGCCCGGTTCTTCCCCGGGGGAAGAAACTGACTAGTCAGTTTCTTCCCCACCCGGTCAGTTTCCTCCCCATCTGAATATTTTTCAGAACCATAGTCAACGAATAATTTCCAAGTCACAATTTGTTATAAATGAGAAAAGAGAACATTCTGAATAAGTTCAGGGTCCTTTTAGCTTGGATGACAAAGTTTGCTCTATGCTACACCATTCATGGAGATGCAATAAAATATGCATCCCAATTCAAGCATCTTTGATAAATTTTCTTTGTTTTTTAAGACATAAATTAGTATTAACCAAACAGATGTAATAAGCCACAAATGTTTGGCACTCAAATCTAAATAGAATTTGGAGACTGGGGGTGGAGAAGAACTGGGCCGGCCCGTTTCTTCCCCACCCCAGAATTTCCTGTCTACTAATAATTCTTGTGATAAATTTCCTTTGCTTTTTAAGACAAAAAATGGTATAAACTAAAAAGATATAATAAGCAACAAATGTTTGGAGCTCAAATCTAAATACAGTTTGGAGACAGGGGGTGGGGAAGAACTGGGCCGGCCCGTTTCTTCCCCTCCCCCAGAGTTTTCTGTTTACAAAAAATTCTTGTGATAAATTTTCTTTGCTTTTTAAGACATAAATTGGTATAAACTAAAAAGATATAATAAGCAACAAATGTTTGGAGCTCAAATCTTAATAGAATTTGGAGACTGGAGGTGGGGAAGAACTGGGCCGGCCCGTTTCTTCCCCACCCCAGATTTTTCTGTTTACAAAAAATTCTTGTGATAAATTTTCTTCGCTTTTGAAGACATAAATTGGATTAAACTAAACAGATAAAATGAACAAAAAAATGTTTGGAGCTCAAATCTCTATAGAATTTGGAGACTGGGGGTGGGGAAGAACTGGGCCGGCCCATTTCTTCCCCACCCCAGATTTTTCTGTTTACAAAAAATTCTTGTGATAAATTTTCTTTGCTTTTTAAGACATAACTTGGTATAAACTAAAAAGATATAATAAGCAACAAATGTTTGGAGGTCAAATCTAAATAGAATTTGGAGACTGGGGGTGGAGAAGAACTGGGCCGGCCCGTTTCTTCCCCACCCCAGATTTTTCTGTTTACAAAAAATTCTTGTGATAAATTTTCTTTGCTTTTTAAGACATAAATTGGTATAAACTAAAAAGATATAATAAGCAACAAATGTTTGGAGGTCAAATCTAAATAGAATTTGGAGACTGGGGGTGGAGAAGAACTGGGCCGGCCCGTTTCTTCCCCACCCCAGATTTTTCTGTTTACAAAAAATTCTTGTGATAAATTTTCTTTGCTTTTTAAGACATAAATTGGTATAAACTAAAAAGATATAATAAGCAACAAATGTTTGGAGCTCAAATCTAAATACAGTTTGGAGACAGGGGGTGGGGAAGAACTGGGCCGGCCCGTTTCTTCCCCTCCCCCAGAGTTTTCTGTTTACAAAACATTCTTGTGATAAATTTTCTTTGCTTTTTAAGACATAAATTGGTATAAACTAAAAAGATATAATAAGCAACAAATGTTTGGAGCTCAAATCTTAATAAAATTTGGAGACTGGAGGTGTGGAAGAACTGGGCCGGCCCGTTTCTTCCCCACCCCAGATTTTTCTGTTTACAAAAAATTCTTGTGATAAATTTTCTTCGCTTTTGAAGACATAAATTGGATTAAACTAAACAGATAAAATGAACAAAAAAATGTTTAGAGCTCAAATCTCTATAGAATTTGGAGACTGGGGGTGGGGAAGAACTGGGCCGGCCCGTTTCTTCCCCACTCCAGATTTTTCTGTTTACAAAAAATTCTTGTGATAAATTTTCTTTGCTTTTTAAGACATAAATTGGTATAAACTAAAAAGATATAATAAGCAACAAATGTTTGGAGGTCAAATCTAAATAGAATTTGGAGACTGGGGGTGGAGAAGAACTGGGCCGGCCCGTTTCTTCCCCACCCCAGATTTTTCTGTTTACAAAAAATTCTTGTGATAAATTTTCTTTGCTTTTTAAGACATAAATTGGTATAAACTAAAAAGATATAATAAGCAACAAATGTTTGGAGCTCAAATCTAAATACAGTTTGGAGACAGGGGGTGGGGAAGAACTGGGCCGGCCCGTTTCTTCCCCTCCCCCAGAGTTTTCTGTTTACAAAAAATTCTTGTGATAAATTTTCTTTGGTTTTTAAGACATAAATTGGTATAAACTAAAAAGATATAATAAGCAACAAATGTTTGGAGCTCAAATCTTAATAGAATTTGGAGACTGGAGGTGGGGAAGAACTGGGCCTGCCCGTTTCTTCCCCCGCCCCAGATTTTTCTGTTTACAAAAAATTCTTGTGATAAATTTTCTTCGCTTTTGAAGACATAAATTGGATTAAACTAAACAGATAAAATGAACAAAAAAATGTTTGGAGCTCAAATCTCTATAGAATTTGGAGACTGGGGGTGGGGAAGAACTGGGCCGGCCCGTTTCTTCCCCACCCCAGATTTTTCTGTTTACAAAAAATTCTTGCGATAAATTTTCTTTGCTTTTTAAGACATAAATTGGTATAAACTAAAAAGATATAATAAGCAACAAATGTTTGGAGGTCAAATCTAAATAGAATTTGGAGACTGGGGGTGGAGAAGAACTGGGCCGGCCTGTTTCTTCCCCACCCCAGATTTTTCTGTTTACAAAAAATTCTTGTGATAAATTTTCTTTGCTTTTTAAGACATAAATTGGTATAAACTAAAAAGATATAATAAGCAACAAATGTTTGGAGGTCAAATCTAAATAGAATTTGGAGACTGGGGGTGGAGAAGAACTGGGCCGGCCCGTTTCTTCCCCACCCCAGATTTTTCTGTTTACAAAAAATTCTTGTGATAAATTTTCTTTGCTTTTTAAGACATAAATTGGTATAAACTAAAAAGATATAATAAGCAACAAATGTTTGGAGCTCAAATATAAATACAGTATGGAGACAGGGGGTGGGGAAGAACTGGGCCGGCCCGTTTCTTCCCCTCCCCCAGAGTTTTCTGTTTACAAAAAATTCTTGTGATAAATTTTCTTCGCTTTTGAAGACATAAATTGGATTAAACTAAACAGATAAAATGAACAAAAAAATGTTTGGAGCTCAAATCTCTATAGAATTTGGAGACTGGGGGTGGGGAAGAACTGGGCAGGCCCGTTTCTTCCCCACCCCAGATTTTTCTGTTTACAAAAAATTCTTGTGATAAATTTTCTTTGCTTTTTAAGACATAAATTGGTATAAACTAAAAAGATATAATAAGCAACAAATGTTTGGAGGTCAAATCTAAATAGAATTTGGAGACTGGGGGTGGAGAAGAACTGGGCCGGCCCGTTTCTTCCCCACCCCAGATTTTTCTGTTTACAAAAAATTCTTGTGATAAATTTTCTTTGCTTTTTAAGACATAAATTGGTATAAACTAAAAAGATATAATAAGCAACAAATGTTTGGAGGTCAAATCTAAATAGAATTTGGAGACTGGGGGTGGGGAAGAACTGGGCCGGCCCGTTTCTTCCCCACCCCAGTGTTTTCTGTTTACAAAAAAATCTTGTGATAAATTTTCTTTGCTTTTTAAGACATAAATTGGTATAAACTAAAAAGATATAATAAGCAACAAATATGTTTGGAGCTCAAATCTAAATAGAATTTGGAGACTGGGGGTGGAGAAGAACTGGGACGGCCCGTTTCTTCCCCACGCCAGTGTTTTCTGTTTACAAAAAAATCTTGTGATAAATTTTCTTTGCTTTTTAAGACATAAATTGGTATAAACTAAAAAGATATAATAAGCAACAAATATGTTTAGAGCTCAAATCTCAATTGAATTTGGAGACGGGGTGGGGAAGAACTGGGCCGGGCCGTTTCTTCCCCACCCCAGATTTTTCTGTTTATAAACAAATCTTGTAATAAATTTTCTTCGCTTTTTAAGACAAAAGTTGGTATAACTAAAAAGATATAATACCCAACAAATGTTTGGAGCTCAAATCTTAATAGAATTTGGAGACTGGGGGTGGAGAAGAACTGGGCCGGCCCGTTTCTTCCCCACCCCAGAGTTTTCTGTTTACAAAAAAATTCCTGGGATAAATTTTCTTCGCTTTTTAAGACAAATTGGTATTAACTAAACAGATATAAAAAGCCACAAATGTTTGGCACTCAAATCTAAATAGAATTTGGAGACTGGGGGTGGGGAAGAACTAGGCTGGCCAAGTTCTTCCCCACCCCAGATGTTTCCATTTACTAATATTTCTTGTGATAAATTTCCTTTGCTTTTTAAGACAAAAATTGGAATAAACTAAAAAGATATAATAAACAAAAAAATGTTTGGAGCTCAAATCTAAATAGAATTTGGAGATTGGGGGTGGGGAAGGACTGGGCCGGCCTAGTTCTTCCCCCACCACAGACAACTTAAACGTCATAACTGATTTAATTGTACATCACTACACAAGGGTGGGGAAGAAGCGGGTCGCCCCAGTTCTTCCCTGCATCAGACATCCTCTGATATAACTGACATAACTGTACAACACTACCCAAGGGTGGGGAAGAACTGGGTCGGCCCAGTTGTTACACACCCCTACACCTTCAATGTCATAATTTACTTAACAGTACAATACTTACCAAGGGTGGGAATGAAACAGACTGGCCCAGTCCTTCTCCATCCAAGACATCTTCAGCAATATAACTGACATAACTGTACAACACTAACCAGGGGTGGGGAAGAAATGGGTTGGCCCAGTTCTTCCCCACCCTGACACCTTCAACGTCATAATTGACTTAACAGTACAATACTTACCAAGGGAGGGAAAGAAACAGGTGGCCCAGTTCTTCCCCACCCAAGGCATCTTCAGCAATATAAATGACATAACTGTCCAACACTACCCAAGGGTGGGGAAGAAACAGGCCGGCCCACTTTTTCCCCACCCCCGAGTCCCGAATTCTATTGAAATTTAAGTGCCAAACATTTGCTGCTTATTATATCTGTTTAGTTAATACTCATTTATGTCTTTAAAAGTGAAGAAAATTTATCACAAGAATTTTTAGTAAACAAAAACATCTGGGGTGGGGAAGAAACGGGCCGGCCCAGATCTTTCCCATCCCCAACTCCAAATTCTATTAAGATTTGAGCTCCAAACATTTGTTGCTTATTATATCTGTTTAGTTTATACCAATTTATGTCTTAAAAAAGCAAAGGAAATTTATCACTAGAATTATTAGTAAGCAGAAACATCTGGGGTGGGGAAGAACTGGGCCGGCCCAGTTCTTCCCCACCCTAGCCTCCAAATTCTATTGATTATAAAGTTCCAAACATTTGTTGCTTATTATATCTTTTTAGGTTATACCAATTTTTTGTCCTGAAAAGCAAAGGAAATTTATCACAAGAATTATAAGTAAACAGAAACATCTGGGGTGGGGAAGAACTGGGCCGGCCCAGTTCTTCCCCACCCCCAAATCTCCGAATTCTATTAAAATTTAAGGGCCAAACATTTGTTGCTAATTATATCTCTGTAGTTAATACCAATTTATGTCTTTAAAAGTGAAGAACATTTATCACAAGAATTTTTAGTAAACAGAAAAATCTGGGGTGGGGAAGAAATGGGCCGGCCCAGTTCTTCCCAACCCCCACTTTCCAAATTATATTTAGACTGGAGCACTAAAGAGTTGTTGCTTATTATATCTGTTTAGTTAATATCAATTAATGTCATAAAAAGCTAAGGAAATTAATCATAGATACTGGAATTGGGATGAAAATTTCCTTGGATCTCCATATCTTGTATGGCATAGAGAAAATATTGCCATTCAAGCTGTAAAGACTCAAAACTAATTCAGAATGGTTTCTTTTTGAATTTTTAACAATTTGTGAGGCATAAATTACTCGTTCTCTATGGTTCTAAAAAAATTTCAGGTGGGGAAGAAACTGACTGGGTGGGGAAGAAACTGACTAGTCAGTTTCTTCCCCGGGGAAGAAATGGGCCGGCCCAGTTCTTCCCCGGGGAAGAAACTGACTGCGGGGAAGAACTGGCCTGTTACACCGGGAAGCGAGAAAAGCATGCAGAAGAGACCACGCTCTTGAGTCCAGCTCGGCCACTTCAAGCAACCAGAACAGTGCATCTGCCAGGGAGATTATCAACCATTTACCCAGGTAAGACTCCTTCCCTGTCCCGTCCCCAGTCGTGGTCCCGCATACGGGCTATTAAAAATACATTAGAAGGGTTATCAATTGTCTATTCCCACATAATGTCAAGCCTTACTTTTCCTCATATAACATGTCAATTGTCTGCCCAGCAGATGATTCTCACATAATGTCAAGCCTTACTTTTCCTCATGTAACATGTCAATTGTCTGCCCAGCAGATGATTCCCACATGTCAAGCCTTACTTTTCCTCATATAACATGTCAATTGTCTGCCCAGCAGATGATTCTCACATAATGTCAAGCCTTACTTTTCCTCATATAACATGTCAATTGTCTGCCCAGCAGATGATTCCCACATGTCAAGCCTTACTTTTCCTCATATAACATGTCAATTGTCTGCCCAGCAGATGATTCCCACATGTCTAGCCTTACTTTTCCGCATATAACATGACATTCTAACAAGCAGCATTATCTGTTTGATTGGAAAGAATGAACTGCCAAAGAAAATTCTAAAGTTGATGGCATTTTCAGTAAAAAAAAAGGGGTTGACGTTACATGTCAATTGTCTGCCCAGCAGAGGATTCCCACAGTGTCAAGCCTTACTTTTCCTCATATAACATGTGAATTGTCTGCCCAGCAGTGGATTCCCACAGTGTCAAGCCTTACTTTTCCTCATATAACATGTCAATTGTCTGTCCAGCAGAGGGTTCCCACATAATGTCAAGCCTTACTTTTCCTCATATAACATGTGAATTGTCTGTTTAGCAGAGGATTCCCACATAATGTCAAGCCTTTCTTTTCCTCATATAACATGTCAATTGTCTGCCCAGCAGAGGATTCCCACATAATGTCAAGCCTTTCTTTTCCTCATATAACATGTGAATTGTCTGCCCAAATAATTCACATGCAATGTCAAGCCTTATTTTTCCTCATTTATCAATGTCAAATATGTTCTATAGAAGGGTTATCCTTTGGAAGCAAGGAATACACCTCAGAACTGAAAAATATGGAGTGTGCATGTTTCTGGGCCAGACTAACTAGACAAAAGTGCCCAGTGGGGTACGTATACCCCCGGCCAGTGCCATCACCTCAGCTGAAAAAAGCAATGTCAAAAGCTTCTTTGCATATACAGGCCATATTCCATAGAATGGCCATTTTCAAGACTCAAAGGGCAATAACTCTGAAAGTAGGAAAGCAAGAGTTATGGTTCATGTGTTCTGCACGTCGTCTCATGGTGTTCAACATTCGTGTGGAGTTTCGTGAAAATATGTCAAGCGGTTGAAAAGTTATGGGGCGGACACGAAAATGCAAGTTAAAACATACAAACGGCAATAACTCTGAAAGTAAAAAAGCAAGAGTTACGGTTCATGTGTTCTGCACGTCGTCTCATGGTGTTTAACATTTATGTGAAGTTTCATGAAAATATATCAAATGGATGAAAAGTTATGGAGCGAACACGAAAATTCAAGTTAAAACATACAAAGGGCAATAACTCTAAAAGTAGAAAAGCAAGAGTTATGGTTCATGTGTTCTGCATGTCGTCTCATGGTGTTTAACATTTATGTGAAGTTTCATGAAAATATGTTTGCCGGGGGTATAACTAGTTTCAGCCAATTAGGCCTCATCAGTGACCCTCAAATATTTTCAAATTCCACAATGGAATCAATGATCCCAAAGGGCAAGAAAATATGAACTACACTATGATGCCTTATTTTTGCTCTGAAAAATAAGTATATACATGTTGAAACAGCAATTTGCTGGTAACGGTTGGAGCTCTATTTCTAGCAGCAACCATTACCAGCAAACTGCAGTTTCAACATAGCCTGATCATGTTGTCTTATTTTTATGTCTAGAAAAAGCACCAACAAAAATAAACAAATCAGTGAAGTTTTCATTAGTTTCTTATCAAAATGAAATGCAAAATAAACATGTTCAACTTTAACACAATAAACACATGCACTATATCATATTTACACACCCATCATCATTTTGGCTTTGCATGACAAAACCTACAGTAGGACTTGTGAACAGTGAATACTAATAACAGCCTGTACAGTCTGAACAGAGCCTTTGCTGATTGCATGTACCTTCTACAGCCTGTGGGCTATCCAGAGAGAGCTAAATGATAACTTTTGCCACAGGGTGTGGATGGACAGACTGATCAGAGTCTGTGTTGGCTGCACATCAAAATGTATGATTTGTTGTGTGCTTGCTAATACAGAACTATGCATACTTTGTTATAAATAAGAAATCAATAGGTCTTCTATAAAGGGTGGCAAATTGATGGCACCAATAAGGAATTAGCAAAATTATGATATAAAATATGATTGCATATGTAAAAACAACATATCACAGGTTCAATGTACCATAGTTTACCCAAATATAAGAACACAAGTACTTGCAGGACCCAGATGATCAAAGTATTTTATGTAAAGGGGAATAGATACATGTTCTAGAGAAGAAACATTTTTGACTCCATTTTGTTACAAACATTAACAAGGATCAACTTTTGATACTGAAAAGCAAATCTTGCCTTTAACTCTTGTCCTGCTGATTAAATTAATTAAGCTACACCCATTTCTGATTTTCAACCAATCAGATTACTTGATGTAATTTATTCCTATCAATTCACAATTGATTAGGTACTATCTTCAGAAAGCCAGATGGTCTGGATCTATACTGTAGAATCCTCCTTACATATAGAGCAGGAGCCCATTTCCAAATTTGGGGATGTCAGGTTGTGTTTTCAACAAAACTTACCTGGAAAATGAATGAACTCTTAGCAAACAGTGACGGTTCTGATCAGAGGCCGCATTCTGCAGCGTCTGAACTGGGCCTGCACTGTTTGCCAGGGTACCCATTTAGGGGTTTCTGGTACTCAAATACCTTTATGTGGTCTTTCTGCAGTATGAAAGGTACTCTGCAGTGTTTGCACTCAGCACAGATTTTCCAGTCTGATATCAGTGCTAACACACAACACAGATTTTCCAGTCTATTAACAGTGTTTGCACTCAGCACAGATTTGCCAGTCTATTGACAGTGTTTGCACTCAGCACAGATTTTCCAGACTATCGACAGTGTTTGCACTCAGCACAGATTTTCCGGTCTATTAACAGTGTTTGCACTCAGCACAGATTTGCCAATCTATTAACACTGCCTGCACTCAGCAAAGATTTGCCAGTCTATTAACAATGTTTGCACTCAGCACAGATTTTCCAGTCTATTAACACTGTTTGCACTCAGCAGTGTTTGGACTCATGACATATTTGCCAGTCTATTGACAGTGTTTGCACTCAGCACAGATTTGTCAGTCTATTAACAGTGTTTGCACTCAGTACAGATTTTCCAGTCTATTCCCAGTTTATGCAAATGGCCAATATTGAATTAAACATTGATCAACGAAACAGCCAAAAATATTTATAGCACTGTTTCTAAATACATGGTTTTGGACCTAATTAAGTTAAAGTTTTTGGAAGTTAAAGTTTTTGGAAAATGTATAGCTTGTGTTAAGAGTGGGAGTATTTGAGTCTTATGTCTCACCAACAGCTAAGGTCATACAGAGACGGGACCTAGGTTTAACGACTCATCAGGAAGTCTGGAGAAGCCCAGGATCTATCCTGTGATCCCTTGTTTACAAAGCAAGTAGCATAACCACTACACCACGGAGGCTTCAAAGAATGTGTTAAGAAAGGTTATCTATCTGATTTATATTGGTGTCCTAACTTATACTCCCCTATCCTGCTTTTTATAGTGAGAACGATTCTAAGGGTTAAGATGAGGCCGGCTATGTTAACTGCCCTAACACGTTCTTATATTTCAAGTAATTACGGTGAGCACACTATACAGTTTGTGAACACAAGAAAATGTGATTGGAGAAAACTTTACAGAGACAAAATGAAGAAAGCTCTTCACAAAACAAGAATTTCACTAAATACTATGTCATACCTATACCGACTTGAACAATATGGTGAAAGCTAGGTCTAGATGAACAAATGGAAAACAAGAACTCCTGTAACTTGCCATGCTTGAAGGAGGCAGGACAACACAATTTCAAAATGCACAGATTACCTATCACCTTCACACTATTGAATGTCAAACATAGTTCATGAAAAGGAGTAATGAGGATAGTTAGAAGATAATCATCCTTATTTCTTGTTTTGAAACTCATGCTCTAGCTATCTAAAATTCTTACAATTGTAAGTCTAAAGGAGCTGGTAAGCCCTGTGGCGTGGCCAGTTTGGACCCTAGGGGCATAATTAGCAGGATACATGTAGAGAACCACTTGAATTTGCTTCATGCTAAATATCTAAGTTCCAGGCCTAATGGTTTCAGAGAAATATATGGAGTTTTTCCTATTATAAGTCTATGGGAAATGATAAGCCCAGAGCATGTTCATTTTGGGCCACAGGGGCATGATTGGCAGGATTTATGTGAAGGACCACTTGACATTGCCTCATGCTAAATATCTAAGCATGGGCCTTTTGGTTTCAGAGAAGAAGATTTTTTTTCAATAATAAGTCTATTGGAACTGATAAGCCCATGGGCTTGGCCAATATGGACCCAAAGAACATGATTCACATCATTTTTATAGGGGATCGCTTGATGTTGCTATATACAAAATATCTAAATTCCGGGCCTTCTGGTTTTCAGGCCTTCTGGTTTCAGAGAAAAAGATTTTTTTAAGTTTCCATGGAAACCATGATTCCAATCCCATCAGCCCGAAAACCATACGCAGTCTTTGCCCCTATCTGATAATGCTTCATATGAAATTGGATCAAGACTGGCCATCTCGCTTCAGAGATATACCTATTTGAATATGTGAACGAATGACAGAGCATTGCCATACTAACACCTTCAGCTCAGGTGAGGTAATTAGAAGCCTCCGTGGTGCAGTAGTTACGCTACTCCCTTGTAAACCAGGGGTCGCAGGATCGATTCCGGGCTTCTGCAGACTTTCAGATGAGTCTTTAAACCGAGGTCCCGTCTCTGTATGACCTTAGCTGTTGGTGGGATGTAAAACTCAAAAACTCACTCACTCAGGTGAGGTAATAAGAAATATTGAAATATTAAAGAATTATGATTCACCAAATTTTACAAACTATTTCAATACATGTATATTAATGAACTAAATAAACATTCTGGCATTTTACAAGAGATATATTTTTATGACTTCACTTCTACATGTATTTTCCTGTTTGATTTTCAGTAAACTTGTTTATGCACAACACCTTTCAATAAGTTCCCTCAGAGGGTAGAGGTTGCCACTAGGATTATCAATAAGTTCCCTCAGAGGGAAGAGGTTGCCGGTAACATTATCAATAAGTTCCTTCAGAGGGAAGAGGTTGCCGGTAGGATTATCCCTGGGACAGAACCCTATTAGTAAGCCAAAAAAACATCACGAAAACACGCCTATACAAATACATTGTAACCTTTATCGCAGAAAAAATGAAAATTTTAAGATGAAAAATTGTGATATTTTTCTTATTTCTGCTCGAAATATAGATTGTTGGTACTCGTTAGAATCGCCTCATCAAGGCAGTTCTAACTAGTGCCCACAATCTATATTTTAGAGCAGAAATAAGGAAAATAAGGTTTCTTATAAATGTTTTCACTGCTCTTAAAGGAACTCATTTTTGATTTTTATTTACCCTGCAAACCCCAGTTTTACTATATAGAAATAGGGTTCAAGGGGCTCAAAATTATATAGGCGTAATTTCGTGATGGTCTTTGAATGAGTTCTCTTCCCTGAAAGTGTAACCATTTCCTCTAAATTCTTGGCTTATTTGTATTGAAATGTAACAAAAACTGCCAAGGCTCTAGAGTACATCATGACACAATTCTACTTCTGAGGTGTTCCAATAAAGCATTAGTTCCTTTAGCTAGAATGGCTGGTCGTGGATTTCTGAACAGGTTACCACCCAGTTGTAAGGATCTGAAAAGCAGATAAGGTAAATTTGAACATCTAGATGGCAGATTACTTGTAATCTGGTAGAGATATGAGCCATGTTATAACAAAACCTGTTGCAAACAACAAACGTGCAGATCAGACTGCAAAGTCTGGAATGTATAATACCACCCCTTTCTGAATCTGGAATTGTAAGACTGTAGCTAGTCTAAAAGTAGTTGCACTGGCTGGTGTCTTGTATAGTTCCAAACCCAGATCCAAAATGGCTGCTATTCTGATGAAAATCTGTGACAGTTTCCTTATAAATGCTCAAAACATAGGTTTTTGATACTCGTTAGAACTTCCTCAAAGAGGCGGTCTTAACGAATACCCACAACCTATGTCTTGGAACAGAAATAAGAAAAATAATGTTAAACCCCCTAAACCCCAGTTTTCTCTATATACAATGGGGTTTAGGGGGTCTTTATTTCACTAATTGTTCACATGATGAGACAGAATTTTTGTGACAGGGCTTGAATAACTATTACACCGCTGTATACAATCTGCAGTATGCAAGCCCCTGTGGTGTAGTGTGACAGGGCTTGAATAACTATTACACCTCCATATATAATCAGCGGTATACGTAGAAGCCCCTGTGACAGGGCTTGAATAACTATTTCACCTCCGTATACAATCAGAAGTATAGAAGCACCATGGTGTAATGGTTATGCTGCTTGCCTCATAAACCAGGGGTCTTTGGTTCCATCCCCAGCTTTTCAAGACTTTCAGATGGCTCTTTAAACCAAGGTAAGGTCTCCATATGACCTTAGCTGTAGGTGAGAAGTAAACCTCAAACACCACTATCAGCAGTATAATCTAGATCTCTCAGTATAGTCATGTATATTACAATCACAAGTATAATCTCCCAGTATGGTCATGTATAATAAAATCACAAGTATAATCTCCAAGTATGACCATGAATAATAAAATCACAAGTATAATCTCCCAGTATTGTCATGTATAATAAAGTCACAAGTATAATCTCCCAGTACGGTCATGTATAATAAAATCACAAGTATAATATCCAAAGTATGGTCATGTATAATAAAATCACCAGTATAATCTCCCAGTATGACCCTGTATAATACAAATCACTAGTATAATGTCCCAGTATGATCTCTCAGTATGGTCATGTATAAAACAATCACAAGTATAATCTCCCAGTATGGACCTATATAATACAATCACCAGTATAATCTCTCAGTATGACCATGTATAATACAAATCACTGGTATAATGTCCCAGTATGATAATGTATAATACAATCAGTAGTATAATCTCCCAGTATGATCAAGTATAATGCATATCAATAGTACAATCTCCCAGAATGATCACATACAATACAAATCACTGGTATAATCTCCCAGAATTATCATGTATAATACAAACGTCTAGTATGATCAAGTATAATACTAATCACAAGTACAATCTCCCAGAATGGTCACAAACAATACAAAGCACTAGTATAATTACCCAATATGACCATGTATAATACAAACGTCTAGTTTAATCTCCAAGTATGATCAAGTATAATACCAATCGCTAGAATAATCTTCCAGTATGTCCATGTATAATACAAATCACTAGTATAATCTACTCATTCAAGGGGCACTCATATAATTTTGTCACTATACCACGTGGCTGTAAGGAGAACATGGAAACTGCAGTGATGCCACGGGGCAGTGATTTTCTAATATAGGATGAAATTTCAGACTTTAAAAGGTTATTGGAAATTCAAAATAAAAGTGAAGGCAATGATCAGGAATCGATACAATCAACCCACAGCTCCCAGCAGTGGCACCAAACAAAAGGAAACACAAACAAGTTGGTTCAGTAATATACACTCAACCCTTACTGCATGCAAAATGAAAAACAAAACAAGCTTTGAAATTAGGGCCTACATTAAAGATCAGGTTGGTTTAATTGTTATATAGTGAACTATGTCAGAAACACGGGATATCTGTTGTCTCTAAAAGGTCAATATTCAGGTGGCATAAAGAATTTTAAGGTGATAAAACTGACCCCCATCCCAGCAGGCCAAGAAAAGCTGCTACATAAGCTAATGTTGCTGCTGTGGCAGATATGGTTAGACAAGATTCAGAGTTCACGGTATAAAAGAAATTGCTGACAGTGTTGGTGTTTCATCGGGGACAGTTCGTAAGATTTATCAAACTAAACTCATATTCAACTTGACCAAGATATCAATACATTCTGGTGTGTGTGTGTGTGAATTCGGGTTTAACGTCGCTTTCAACAATTTTTCAGTCATATCACGACGGTGTCTGGTTGCGACAGGGAGCTCAATGCTGACGTTTATAGTGCTGCCTCACTGAAGTATCATGTCCCAGACACATTATATGATACCACACCCAGTCACATTATCCTGAAACTGGATCGACCAGTCCTAGCTCTACCCCGTAAATCTGAGTGCCAAGCGAGGAGCAGCTAGTACCATTTTTAACGACTTTGGTATGTCGCGGCCCGGGATCAAACCCGAGACCTCCCGTTCCCCGGAGCGGACACTCTACCAACTGAGCTATCGGGGCCGGTCAATACATTCTGGTAAATGCTCATGAAAATTGAAGCAAAAATAAGTTGTCTACAGGGTGAACAAAATTTAATGAATTTTGTCCAACTTACCTTACGTAACCTATATTCAATGGGATTAAGATACCATCCAGAAAAGCATTCTGATAAAGTTTCCGTCAACAGTAACACTATTTAAGTTGTATCAAGCCATTATGTTTACCTAACCACACTTTTCCTGGGCAGGCCTATACATCAGGCCTCTACATAACCAATTTTCCATTACAGTGCATGTTCTTTCCCTAGAAGCTGGCAACTGCCATTCTTGAATCAAAGGAAAAATGATCATAACAAAGATTTCCAGGGTCAATCCCCAATCTATCTATCTATCTATCTTCTTATACTGAGTCGGTCATATCTGGCCATTACCTCAGTTGATTGGGAGGCTAAATTTAGAATTTAGCTGGAAGAAAAAAAAAAAAAAAAAAAAAAAGAGAGAGGCACTGGATGCGTCCTTAAAACTATTTACAATCTGCATAACAAAGGTATCCTAAAACGCATACCTCTGAGTCCCAATCTTACACTGTGCGGGCTTTGAACTCTTCTGCGGACTTGGCATTCACCACAGAGGAGGGAAGACTATTCCATTGGAGAATAGTTCTAGGAAAGAATGAGTTCTTCAGGGCATCACTATAGGGCTGGTATCTACGATATTGTGAGTCATTTACTTTTGATGCCCTAGTTTGGGTCGACACTGTTACAGGGGTCAAGTACCTATCTTTATCAATAGACACTGAATCAGAGTGTATCTTGTAGAAGAAGGTTAAAGAGGACTGCTCACGACGGGCCTCCAGGGACGGCCACTCTAGCTCATTAAGCATGTCACCGACGCTACTTCTATTTCGCCATCGCCTACAGGTCCATCGAGCAGCTGTCCTCTTCACCTTCTCCACCTGCTGAGTCTGAGTTTTAACATAGGGATGCCAAATGGGTGATGCATATTCTAGTTGAGGGAGAACCAATGTTTTATATGCAACATCTTTTGTCTGCCTAGGTGCAAAAGCCAAGTTCCGTCTAAGAAATCCCAAAGATCTAGTTTCTTTAGATGTAATCTCTGAGATGTGTTGACCCCAATCAAGATCGTCAGTGATGGTGATACCAAGATATTTGGCAGATTGAACATGCTCCAAAATTTGCTGGTGAAGAGTATAGTCGAACTTAATTTGCTTGTCCGGAGGGTGTCGTGATACCCTCATTGAGTGACATTTGGCCAGATTGAACTTCATTTGCCAATCGGCCTCCCACTGTGCAAGTTGATCCAGGTCATCTTGTAAAATAAGACAGTCAGAAGGAGAATATATGTTCCTATACAAGAAAGAATGTTGCAGACCCAGCAGGTATCCATAGTGTAGCCTCCTGGTCACCAATCAGACACACAACAGAGCTACCAGCAGGTATCCATACTGTAGCCTCCTGATCACCAATCAGACACACAACAGAGCTACCAGCAGGTATCCATACTGTAGCCTCCTGATCACCAATCGGACACACAATAGAACTACCAGCAGGTATCCATACTGTAGCCTCCTGATCACCACTTGGACACACAACAGAGCTACCAGCAGGTATCCATAATGTAGCCTCCTGATCACCAATCAGACACACAACAGAGCTACCAGCAGGTATCCATACTGTAGCCTCCTGATCACCAATCAGACCCATAACAGAGCTACCAAGGTTGGCTTTGGAGATGATACCTAAGTTTAAAGACTCATCTGAAAGTGTGGAATCGAATCTACAACCACTGTTTTTATAAGGCGAATAGCTTAACTATGTCATCGTTGATTTTTGTTTGTTTTGCAGTCAAATGTCCTACTCAATACTATTTAGTTCATATCATTCCAGTTGGTTTACCTAACAACACCCCAGGTGGATATTCTTTTGCCATAAAGTGACTGCCCTTCTTGAATCAGCTGGAGGTGGAGAATGATCAATCAATGTTGCCCTGGCAGGCAGGTATTGACCCTGCAAACTTCTGATTACCAGCCTGCTACAACATGGGAGACTTGTGAACAAACATTCTACCAGAAACTTTAGTGTCTAGAGACTGAACAAAATTGTGTGAAGAATTTTACCTAATGACTTGATTTCTGATCATACATAACCAATATTGGAACTTGAAAACAAAGACAAACTTTGTGGTAAAGTTTCATGGGACACAGAAGCAAAATTTAAGTTTCCAAAGTAAATATTGATGAGGCAGGACACACATAAGACTGACACAGAATGACCGCAAAGGCTCACTTTGAGCACTCTGTGCTTACAGAAGACTTACTTTAGCTGAGTACAAAGGCCCAGCTCTGGAGGTACTTGACTAATATTGTTGTTCTGTAGATCTAATGTTGCTAAAACTGGAAGCTTTTTAAGACCATCAGCATCAATACTGTCTATCTTGTTATCGTTGATGAATATTATCTCTAATTTTGGTAGCTGATATAAAACTTCAGGAATCTTTGTAAATCTGCAAAATACAGGATAATTCAATGCTTCATCACCCGAAAAAGTCTGTGAAATGAACACCCATCCCAGCCCTAAACCCCACTTTATAAAGATGGGGTTTAAAGGGTAAACATTATTTTTCTGATTTCTGCTCCAAGACATAGTTTGTGGGTACTCGTTACAACTGCCTCATTTGGGTTGTTCTAACAAGCACCCGCACCCCAAGTCTTGCCATTTTGGAGGTGGGAAAAAAATGCACTATGCTGCACGGGTGTGTTATTTTAATGTCAAGTTGCTATAGTGAACTCTTCCATCTTTGAATCTGGACACTTCCAGTCTTGTAAATAGGGGGTATAGTCACAATCCTTTACTGGATGACAAATGGTGTAGATCCCGATGAGACAGCTAGCTATGAGCTGTGTAATCTGGATTCACACTGTTTGCATAGGTATCTTTCTTTGTTGGTATTGGAGTTTTACAGCCCAGTCAACACTAATTAGGTCCTTTTTGAGCCGGTCAGTTTACCTATCAACACTTTCCTGGGCAGGCTTATACGTAAGCTGTTAACCAGTACAGAGCACATTCTTTCGCCAGAAACTGACAATTGCCCTCCTTGAATCAGTGGAAGGGAGAGAATGACCGTAGAAAAGATTTCATGATCAATCTCCACGAAAGAATGTTGCCGACCCCGGTGGGAGTCGAACCCGCGTCCTCCTGATCACCAGTCAGACGCGCATCCGACTGAGCTAACGAGGCCGGCTTGCATAGGTATCTGTACTTTTCTACAATACTGAAGGGTTCAATGAAGCAGTTAAGGCATTTATTACATTTTCAGTAGTGATATACTAAGCTTTCTCAGTGAGTTATCACTGAATGAATTATTTTATTTCGAAAGTTTGATGTCATAATTGCTGGGCAATCAATGTTGTTGATGTTGTTTGTAGCAACAAATATGAAGGAATGATGTATACCCTTAAACACCAGTTTTCACTGTAAAATATGGGTTTTAGATTCTTTTGTTTTTTCACATGGACTTGGTATTATGATGGATAAAGGCCTTGCCGTTTCAGAGAGTGAGTGAGTGTTTGAGTTTTACATCCCACCAACAGCTAAGGTCATACGGGGATGGGACCGGTATAAAGACACATTCGAAAGTCTGGAGAACCCCGGGATTGATCCTGCCACCCCTGGTTTTTAAGGCGAGTAGTGTTACCACTACACCGCTGAGGCTTCTTGCGGTTTCAGAGACGAAGTTTTTTAACTTTACAGTTAGAAAATCTATTTTTTGCTCCTGTAACCTATATTTGCAACCAACCAAAACCATTTGAACAACTTTGAAAGAAGACCAACTAAGGATCATTCCTGTGAAGTTTGGTCGAAATCCATCAGTGGTTTAGGAGATGTTGTTTGAACAAAATGTGGACAGACGGACGGATGACGACGATGATGGCCGGTGAGTGATCAGAATAGCTCCTTCGGAGCCTTTGGCTCAAGTGAGCTAACAACTGCACCCTTGACACAGTATAAAGAAAACAATATTATTATTATACCTTCGAATTTAATGTTAGTCACTTTCTTATGACATTCACATCACACATAGAAATTGTGATGCACATATAAAACTACTGGTAAGTTATTGCTATATAACTACAATGTTATTGCACTCATATTGTTGAAAATTATCCCCATCAAAGTACACTCACAATCTTGCGAACTCAGGATAATATTCACCAATCAAAGTCCCTACAATACAATATGATATCTACTAACCTATTATTCGAAAGAATTATCTCTCGGAGCTCTTTATTTGAAGACATATCACTTGGCAGATCTGACAGGCAGTTGTTTCTGAAATATTCAAGAGCTACCCATTTTTTGTTCGCTTAACACTTAAGGGGAATAGATACACCTTCAGGGGAGGCAACTCCTTCAAAAGTGTTTACTCCCATGTCAACAGGGGTCAACTGTTAAAGGAAAGAATTTGCTGCTGAGTAGCAAATTCTTCCCTTTATTGAAAAAATCTGACAGGTGTCCCCATTCCCCTTAAGATAAAGAAGCTCTATTTTATATGGCATATTAGAAACAACTTATATAAGCTTTGCAGAGCTTTAATTGAAAAACCAATTATCTATTCAACAATTCATACCTAACTTCATTCATCTTCCTAAGACTACCCTTGAGAATGTAAGCCTTCACTTCTTTTTATCATATGAGCAGGTTCAGATAAAATAGAAGTGAAAGCAATGATCGGGAATCGATTCAATTACCCACAGCTCCCATCAGAGACACGAAAGGGAAAGAAACACAAACATGAAATAACTAGACCCTAATGGAAACATCAATAGCGGAAAGCCAAAAGGACAGTTACTTTCCCACAAAAAGGCCAATTTGGCTATCCAAAACAAAAAATAGCCATCAGAAGACATGGCGAATCCCTCAAGCAAAAGCAAACATGGCCTTCAGAAGATTGTTCACAAATAGAAAGTGCATCAGAATTAAAATATACTAGTACACCAACAATATATTGCTGCAACATCTGCAGGATTTTGTATATGAAATGTTTATTGAGACTTTCTTCACCTAATGGTACTACAGATTACTTCTCAACATGATGGAGATCAAAGATATCTAATGCACAAAGAACTGGTATACTGAGTTGAGGTTCTTGCACATGAAATGCTTTTTCAACATTGTATACAACTGTGGCAAGTACCGGCAATATATCACAAAGGGTAATGGAGTTATGACCATCACAAGATTATATTGTCAGAGCAGAAAACTCAAAAACTAGGGCACTCAGAATTATGGTTCTTGTGCATGACACACCTGCTTAACCATATGTACATCTGTACCAAGTACCATCAATATGTCTCAAAGGTCTTGGAAATATGGTGATCACAAAGTTGTCATGCTGTTATATTGGACAGGGAGATAAATAACTCAGCACCAAGAGTTGTGGTTCTTGTGCATGACATGCCTTCTATACCTTGAATACAATTGTGCCAAGTTCCATCAATATATCTCAAAGGGTATTAAAGTTTTGGCCATCACATGGTTATATTGTTAGGGGAGGTGACCAAAAAAACCAGGGCACTATTGACCTTGACATGCCTGCTTAACCTAATGTACAACTGTACCATGTATCATTAATATGTGTGAAAGGGTATGTAGATATGGTGATCACAAGGTGGTCATACTGTTATATTGGAAGGGGAATTAACTCAAATACTACAACACCCATTACTTTTTGGAAGGGGGGATAACTATAACAACATGGCACCCAGAATTGTGACTCTTGTGCATGACAAGCTGTTTCAGCCTTAGGGCCATAGGGCCATTTTGTGGGAAAGTAACTGTCCTTATGGCCTTCCTTTGTTTAGGTTTCCATTATGGTCTGGTCGCTTAATGTTTGTATTTCTTTCCCTTTGGTGTCTTTTATAGGTGGAGTAAGTTAATTGTATCAATTCCTGATCTTTGTTTTACTTCTACTTTGTGAAAAATTATGCCAGATCTGGAAGGGTATTGGAGTTATTATGTCCATCACAAGGTTCTCACTCTATTTTATTAAAAGGTGATATAACTCAAAAACCATGGCAGCCAGAGTTGAGGATCTTGCACATGACATGCCATCTTGGCCTTGTGAACAATTGTGCCAGGTACCATAAATATGTCTCTGTGGGTATTGGAGTTATGGCCATCACAAGGTAGGCATTATATTCGATTTGAAGGGCAGATAACTCAAAAACTACCCAGAACTGTGGTTCTTGCACATGACAGGACTTCAACTTGTGAACAACTGTGCCTACTACCATTAAATAAATCTCAAGGGGATTGGAGTTATGGCCATCACAAGGTTTCGTCTATGGATGGACGGATGCACAGACGGATGTACAGACACCAGGCTGATCCCTATATCCCCCAAACCTATTCGGTCGGGGGATAACAATATAAGCGATATACACACTTTAAGAGAAACCACAACAAAAATAAACAGAAGAACCACCTTGGAATGGGGGGAGGGGGGTAATCGTTTTTACGCGGCCGCAATACTCACTCTTACTTCCGTTGCAATTTAGACAAATTATTTGTTCAGTCTTCAGTCAATAATTTGTTCAGTCTTGTTCAGTCAATAATTTGTTCACGTGCAACATCTCCAAGAACACAAAAATCAAACAACCACACAGATGAAACTAAGGTGAGGACTCGACAGCAAGAAACCACTGAAATGCTGGCCCAAAAGAAAACCAACAGTTAAACGCCAATTTGCCCAACCAGAGGGGGTCATATCTGGTTAAGACTGCACGGTTACTTCTCTGGACCTATAGCTCTTAACACAGGACCATTCACATCTGCTATTATACTCAACAGACATACAAGTTGAACTGTAACTTCACAGGTTAGTGACAGCAGTTTTCCCATGACACAGGCAGCTCAAATGAAACAGAATGACCTTTAATTAAACAGCAAAGATGTGTTTGTAAAACATGAACATGTCCCTGTGCCAAGGTCATTTTTTCTTTAAAGTTTTGTTTGTTTGATTTGAGGTTTAAAGTCCCCGTCAACACTGTAAAGGTCATTTTGGAGACCCTGCTTCCAATTTTGTGGGACTTTTACCCGACATTGAGATGAAATGACATCTCAAGCTTTAAAGTAGGTCACAGGTCAAGATCACAGGTCAAACTTTTGTATGAGTGGGAAGCCCTTGTCACAATGAACCTACATGCCAATTGTTTGTTTGATTTGAGGTTTAACGTCCCCATCCACACTGTATAGGTCATTTTGGAGACTTTGCTTACAATTTTGTGGGACTTTTACCCGACATTGAGATGAAATGACATCTCAAGCCCTGTCACCCAATGAAACTAATAGGGTTTTCTAAGTATGGACAGACCGACTCGCACCGCTTAGATCTCTAAGTGGTTTACCAGTACTCGTGTGCTGTCGGTTTCAGCTCTGCATGGAAGCATCATGCAGTCCATCTATTTCTTCAATTGCCAATGGGCAGGGGCCAAACCTGCATTCCAAATATGAAAGCTCTATCTCAAACTGTTCAAAATTATGACAAATGTCAAAGTTGTCCAACTAACCAAAAAAACAGACGTGGAACTAGAAAAAGTGTCCATAGGACACGGATGCCCCCGCCAAAAGCCATTCATAAAAAATAGCAACAGTGACCTTGACCTTGAAAGTAAAACTCGTTCAAGGTATTGTCATTAGGAACATTTGTGTGAAATTATTTTGAAACCAGTGAAGAAATGCAGGCGCTAGAGCGATGACAAAGTTTTTCTAAAAATAGCCACAGTGACCTTGACCTTGAAAGTCGAAATGGCTCAAGATATTGTCATAAGGAACATTTGTGTGAAGTTATATTGCAATCGGTGAAGAAATGTAAGCACTAGAGCAATGACAAAGTTTTTCTAAAAATAGCCACAGTGACCTTGACCTTGAAAGTGTCACTCGCTAGAGATATTGTCATAAGGAACATTTGTGTGAAGTTATATTGAAATCGGTGAAGAAATGTAAGTGCTAGAGCGATGACAAAGTTTTTCTGAAAATAGCCACAGTGACCTTGACCTTGATGCCATGACCTTGAAAGTTGAAATTGCTCGAGCTATTTTTATAAGGAACATTTGTGTGAAGTTATATTGAAATTGGTGAAGAAATGTAGGCGCTAGAGCAATGACTAAGTTTTTCTAAAAATAGCCACAGTGACCTTGACCTTTGGGTCATGACCTTGAAAGACCAACTCGCTCGAGATATTGTCATGGGGAACATTTGTGTGAAGTTATATTGAAATCAATGAAGAAATATAGACGCTAGAGCTATGTTGTGCGAGGGGATAATTAAAATTTTTAAGTCTGTGACCTTGATCTTATGGGCATGGGTGGGGGTATCACTGAATAAAATGGACAGGTATCTTACATCATACCAAATATCAACTCAATCCATCGCATGATTTGGAAAATATCAACTCTTAAAATATCTAATTAAAAATTTCTAAGTCTGTGACCTTGACCTTAAGGCCATAGGCATGAGTGGGGGTATTGCCAAATAAACATTTGGACCTGTATCTATCATCATAGCATACATAAGCCAAATCCATAATATAGTTTGGAAAATTTGAGCTCTTTAAAATCTTTCACATTAAAATTGTCTAAGTCTGTGACCTTGACCTTAAGGTCATAGGCATGGGTGGGGGTATTGCTGAATAAAACATTGTACCTATATCTATCATCACATGAACCAAAACCATCATAAAAGTTCAGTTTCTACCAGGTACAAATACCTTAACTGGAGTCTTTAACATTGAAAATTTCTAAGTCCATGACCTTGACCTTGAGGCCATGGGCATGGGTGGGGATACGCTGAATAAAACTTTGGACCTATATCTATAATCATACCAAATATGAACCAATTCCATTGAATGGTTTGGAAAATATGAGTTCTAAAATGTTCAAGTCTACCTGTTACAAAAACCTTAACCTGAGTCTTTAACATTGAAAATTTCTAAGTCTGTGATAGAATACAGCAATACCCCCACCCATGCCTGTGACCTCAAGGTCAATGTCACAGACTTAGAAATTTTCAATGTTAAAGACTCAGGTTAAGGTTTTTGTAACAGGTAGACTTGAACATTTTAGAACTCATATTTTCCAAACCATTCAATGGAATTGACATTCATTGGTGAATGACTTACATCAGGTCACAAACAACTTAAATAATACTGGTAAGCTAAGTCTCCTACATCAATCACTGTTGACTCAATATGGGAAAAATAGAAAATTTAGATTTTAACACAGATTTAAGCTCTCCCGGTAAAAACCTTTTCACTGACCATTCCAAGGTAGTGATTCTGTTGTGGCTTATTATTGTTATAGTTCATCTTTGCATGCATGTGTTGCTAATATATCTTTTTATTTTTGATAGCCATTTGGCCTTTTTGTGGGAAAGTAACTGTCCGTTTGGATTTCCGCCTGTGACATTTTCATTATGGTGGGGTTGTTTTAGTCTTTGGTATCTTGGATGGGAGGTGTGAGGTAATTGAATCATTTCTTGTTCATTGCCTATTGTCTATTTTGACACTGGCCAAACGTTGGGAGAATCTATAGGAATCAACAAAATTATTATCAATTTTTACTGTAGAAGAGTAAAAATAGTTTAGTTCTAGTGTGTAAATGGTTGATTAATTAATCAGCTGATTGGTCAAATGTAAGCAGACATATCAGATGCACTAAGCACTCATGATTTGATAAACTTTACAAATGACCTCCAAACAGATTTTCTTTAATTCAGGTTTATCAATACAGCCACCAAACACTTTCTATCAGCATTCTTTTACAGATATACTGATTGATTGATTTGGTTTTAACAACCCAAACTCTTGTAATTCATTTTGTATCCTTTGCCAAGGAAAGAGAGAGAAAAGAGACAGAAGAGATAGTAGAGATGAAAGTGAGGCATAGTGAAGAAAGAGGAAAATGAATGGAAGTGTCAAGACAGAAGAAATACAACTTGACAGCAGGCCTTGCCAAACAATAAGCCAATGGCAGTTGGATGCCAAAGTGATGCAAGATACATGTCACTTTTGACTCTCCCATTTTTCTACCGCTTGAGATTGTTTTTTAATTTCTTGTTAGCTTCCCTTTGTTAAGTTTGGACTTAAAACATGCATGGGATTTTTGGAAAACCCCTTTAGACAACTTCAGACTGTCAGGGATTAGACTCTTAAAGGATCTGATCCTTAGTTACAGATTCTTTCCTTCAATAACAGACCTGCAGTGAATGGAAAATTATTGGCTTATTGTGAGATTGTGCAAGCTAATCTGTGTCTTTGATCATCACAGGAATAAGGGAAGCAAACATAGTTTTATAAGAGTTGTGTTTCCTGAAGATGTGTCAATTTTATTTTGGAGTAGACTCCCAGTGAAGCTAAAAACAAAGGCTAACTGCCATTAACTCAAACACTGATATATCAAACCACTGCCTACCAAACTAAACTTTGGGCAATGTGGGTTTTAATATCACTATATCGTCTTGAGATTCCAACAACCTTTATCTCAAATTATTGCTTGCTCAAAAAATAAAGATAACATGGCAACAAAATGCAAATTGCAAATGAAATATATGTAAAAGACAGTCAACTCACCGTAAATCAAGAGTGGTCAGTCTGAAGAAAAGTCCAACATCTGTATGCACTGATGCAAGCTTGTTGAAGCCAAGGTTCAGTTCTTTTAGGTGGTCAGACACCAACATAAGCCTAAAACATTTTAATTTAGGTATTGTAGAGCATGTATATATTTACGATCACTGTTCCCCCCACCCCACGCCTGATCAGTTGATCTCCTGCATTTTGTTGTAATATTTTCTACTTTCATACCTGAAAATTATAACCCGCATATTAAAGCAAGAAGTTTGTAAACTATATTACAAAGCAAAGGGCTCTTTGGAAAGTTTGGGAATTCAGCTTTCTTATTTTAATTATTAAGATTAAACTTCAGAAAGATGCATCCTTTTGAAAATAGAATACAAACAAATAATGTATTTTATTCAACTCTGACCTTATTAGTAAACAGCTATCAGTTAATCAGGCCACAATTCACAGTACATATATTTTAAATCCTTCAATGTCAGTTTCTGCCTAGTTTTACACATATTCTTACGTCAAAAATGGCCCAATCAGGAAGCCTTCATGTGGACTGAACAAATTATTTGTCTAAGCCACGACAGAAGTGAGAGCGTGACAGCTTAGTGGTTAGTGCACCTGCTTCTGATGCTAGAGGTCCTGGGTTCGAATTTAGGTGTCCGAACGCCTTCAATTGGCATCATTTGCAGGGATGAATGTCATACAGTGCACAGTCTTTCTGATTGGAGGTTAACTGGAGGCCGCCTGTGGAGGGATAGACATGCCCTGTGCAGGTTAAAGACCCCTACAGTAACTTATTACATGATTACTGTGTAGGCTTCTTCTTTGCTTCCAAAGGATAACCCTTTTATAGAACATATTTAACTTCACTGCAGCTGGTGTGTGGGAATGTGTGGCGGCGGTAAAACGTCTCCCTGCCCTACATCATAGTGTAGATTATATTTTCTTGTCCTTTGGGATCATTGATTCCATTGTGGAGTTTTGAAAATATCTGAGGGTCACTGATGAGGCCTAATTGGCCGAAACTAGCTAGTCTGGCCCAGAAAACATGTACACTCCATATTTTTCACTTCTGTAGTGTATTCTTTGCTTCCAAAGGATAACCCTTTTATAGAACATATTCCAACCTGCAAACCTGGTGTGTTTGTAATGTACACTCAGATCTGACTGATCACAGTATAAGAAGAAAGAAAGAAAGTGACAGCAAGGACTGTGGCCATGTAAAATAGATTTAAGCCACCCCCACCAGAGAAAAACCTTTTACTGACCATCGCAAGGCGGTCCATCTGTTGCGGTTTGCTTTTGCTATAGTTCATCTTTACATGTGTGTATTGCTTGAGTTTGGATAAACATTTGGCCATTTTGTGGAAAAATGACTGTCCTTTCTGCAGGTGATGTTTCTATTAGGGTTTAGTTATTTCATGTTTAAGTTTCTTTCCTTTGGTGTCTCTGATGGGAGATGTAAGGTAATTGTATCCACTTCCGAACATTGTCTCAACTCCTCTTTAGTATAGTTGATACTAATTTATTTTAGTTTGATTGAGATGGAAGCTTCAAGCTTGTTTAATCGCTCTGGAAAAATCATTCCGGATGTTTTCACACGTGCGCAAGAGAGGCAGTGACTATTACACCACTGCTACCCATTTACACCTGAGTGGAGTGATGCGTGTGTGTGAATTCGGGTTTAACGTTGCTTTCAACAATTTTTCAGTCATATCACGACGGTGTCTGGTTGCGACAGGGAGCTCAGTGCTCACTTTTATAGTGCTGCCTCACTAAAGTATCATGTCCCAGACACATTACATGATACCACACCCAGTCACATTATCCTGACACTGGGTCGACCAGTCCTAGCTCTACCCCGTAAAACTGAGTGCCAAGCGAGGAGCAGCTAGTATCATTTTTAACAACTTTGGTATGTCGCGGCCCGGGATCGAACCCGTGACCTCCCGTTCCCCGGAGCGGACATTCTACCAACTGAGCTATTGGGGCCGGTTCCTGGGTGGAGTGATGCAGTGTCAATATGTGTCTTGCCCAAGGACACACCTCGATACCGGGTGCCTGATTCAAATGCACAACCTCTCGATCATGAGTAGAAACTTGTTAACCACTGCACTAGCTTCATTTCTGATAAATTGGATGATTGTGACAGCAATTGTTTGCATAAAGCAACAAAAGTTGTGACGCGGTGACTGTAGGCAGTGATTTAGAACGGGCAGAAGATCAATCAATCGAAGTGTGCATTGTTAATATGTTGTTTTGGCAGCCAATAAGATTAGACTGAAAGAGCTGTTAATTCAGATTGGTGCACTTCTCTGAGGGAGGCACCTGACATATTGCTAGCAGTTACACATCAGATACAAACAACAGAGATAGGCATATCCAAGGTCAGTGCATATTGAATCCCAAACCTTTTCAAAGAAGAGGAGAAACAAAGCAGAGTGGACTGTTCAGCAATGTTCTTATGATGGTTTGTCTCAGGAGGTCAATTTCCATAACAGTATTGTAACCACTGGTGAGACATGGCTCACTCACTTTGATCCCCAGACAAAGATGTAATCATCCATGTGGAAAACGTCAGCAACACCTCTGACAAAGAAAGCAATGGTCCAGAAGTTAATCTTTTTTATGGTTTGGGAGAGCATGATTTTGATACATCGTATCAGAGATGACCACACTGTAAACACAGAGTATCACTCTCGAGTATTATCATGTATGTATTAATACAAAAATTGATACATTAACAATGCAATTCTTTTTCAGAGAACAGAAATCTTTGCGTGGAGATGCGAATCAGTTGAGACATGTTCTTATACTTCAAGTTCTGCACAGAGATTTGGTAAAGGCCACCTGGAAGATTAGTCCAGACATTGACCTTGGGCATGTAATCTTACATCGAGACAAGCAAATTCGTTGAATTGATATCCCCCGCCGAATGGGTTTTTCGTGTAGAATGGCAAGAAAATATATCTGGCCAAAATTGAGGATGGTTCTAAGAAGCAAACTAGAGACAATGAGGAAGGGCCCCGCTGAACATTTACTCCCTGGATGAGAGGCTGTACCCTGACCTACTGACCTAATTATCAGTAGAGATTAACTTGTCTGTCAAAGTTGAGGTTTATTTACCTGTTATGTGGTTTCAAGGATACCAAAATAAAATTCGCGAATATTAAAAAAACCCGATATAATCACCGAATAGACAAAATTCCTCAATTTCAATCATTTAAGGGGAAATAACTCTGGATAAAAAAGTCAATCCAGGTAAATCCAAAAAAAAAATTGCGCGTGCATCACGGCAGCATAATAATACATATTTATTTCAAGTTTCATTTTATTCCATGCAATAGTTGCTGTGAAGCAGTTCCAGACAAAGTGAGACGACGAAAAATCCAGAATTTTAATCATTTAAGGGGCCATAACTCTGGGTGTAAAAAGTCAATCCGAAAAAAATTTGTGCGTGCATCACCACAGCATAATAATACATATTTATTTCAAGTTTCATATAATTCCATGCAATAGTTGCTGAGAAACAGTTCCCGACAAAAAAGTGAGACGACGAAAAATCCAGCATTACAATCATTTAAGGGGCCATAACTCTGGATGTAAAAAGTAAATCCGGAAAAAAAATGTGCGTGCATCACCACAGCATAATAATACATATTTATTTCAAGTTTCATTTAATTCCATGCAATAGTTGCTGAGAAACGGTTCCGGACAAAGTGAGACGAAGAAAAATCCAGAATTTCGATCATTTAAGGGGCCATAACTCTGGATGTAAAAAGTCAATCCAGAAAAAAATTGCGCGTGCATCACCGCAGCATAATAATACATATTTATTTCACGTTTCATTTAATTCCATCCAATAGTTGCTGAGAAACAGTTCCGGACAAAGTGAGATGACGAAAAAATCCAGAATTTCAATCATTTAAGGGGCCATAACTCTGGATGTAAAAAGTCAATCCGAAAAAAAATTGCGCGTGCATCACTGCAGCATATTAATACATATTTATTTCAATTTTCATTTAATTCCATGCAATAGTTGCTGAGAAACGGTTCCGGACAAAGTGAGACGACGAAAAATCCAGAATTTCAATCATTCAAGGGGCCATAACTCTGGATGTAAAAAGTCAATCCGAAAAAAAATTGCGCGTGCATCACCACAGCATAATAATACATATTTATTTCAAGTTTCATTTAATTCCATGCAATAGTTGCTGAGAAACGGTTCCGGACAAAAAAGTGTGACGGACGGACGGAAGGATGGACAACGCCAAAACTATATCCCTCCGCCTTCGGCGGGGGATAACAAGGCACCTGGGACCAAGCCACTTCAACCTTAGTAGATTAAACATATGTTATTGCCTTTAAGGATATAGCAATGGGGTTGGGCTACAAGTTTTCGCAACATTAGTTACAGCCCTTCCCCTACAGTAAAGATACAAAGCAACAACATCGCAAATGAACGATTGTGAAAATACAATCAGAGTAGACTAGACGAAAGAAGAGAAAGGAAATAAAGGAAGAGTAGAAAAGTGTGCTGTGCTTTTTGCGACCCTCAATATTCTCATGTGTCTAAGCCGACCACAAATATGGGAACAAGTATATCTTTTGAGCATGTCAAATTTAGAGATTAAGTAAATCTCTTGGTGTTTTTGATAAAACTATGAACAGCCTGAAAAAGAAGAGTATTCTGTTCATTGGATAAACATTGTTTACCATACAATAAAGTATCCAGACTAAGTGGGTGAAAAGCACGAGTTTGTCTAAACATAAGTATTCTCTGAATGTTATAATTATTACCTTTGTAGAGATCATCTTACTGTGATTTGAACACCTACAGCATCCCTCTTTATCTCTGATCTCATTCCAATGGACTGCAGTGATTCCAAAAGTGAACAAAATGTTGTGGTGTCAGCACATGAGAACTTCAGAAGGACTCACAGAGAATCATATCAGGATTCAATAGTGATTAGTACAATGACGTTTAAACAAAAGTGCACCGACATCAGAAATGTGTGGCAACACATGGCGACTACATAGAGAAAGTAAATCACTAGCTGAATTTTGATAACATTGTGTGACATTGGACCTCATTATAATGCGGTACCATGCTCCTGGTGCAGCACAGTGAAGTTTTTGTATGAGTGGGCATTTTAAAACTGATAAATGCAGAAACTTAATATTGATAAATTTTAGTGACAAGAATTAAGATTTCATTATGATGAACTTGTTTCTAGGATCTATGTTCATCTTATTAAAGTATAGCACAATTCCACAAACTTCCAGAACAGCCCTCGCACCATTACCAAAAAACAGTCTTTAAAGATTTCTCCTCGGTTGAAACATATTTATTCAGAAGTAACGAATTAACGAATTAACATACAAACATATACAGGTACATAATATGACAGGATTTGGATGGAATCAAAAATGCTTATAGAGTCAATTTCCTCAAAGAAATGGAGGTCTGCCAATAACAGTCTATCTTAACCGAATAAAGTTTCTGGAATATGAAAGATTTTTCCTTGAACTTGTATGCGATAATTACTGAATATCAATCACATCAGTTTCATTCGTGTCTTTCCCAGCCATCAGTTTCAGAACTACCTGGTTTGCTAGATTGAAAACTACTGTGTTTTTCATTTCATTTTTTTTTAAAACTGCTTCTACAGCTCTTTTAAGAATATTGTTTATTACCATAAAATTCATGCAAGACCACTTTTGAACAGTCTGAACAGGCTCAAGGCTGGTCTCTTACTAAAGGACATTGGTTGTTGAAAACCCAACGCAAGAATAATAAAACCTTTTAAATGTTTTTGAAAAAAGAAATAGTCTTCGTTTCAGCTAGTTTTGTTGTTTGAGTTGAGCTTTTACGTCCCTGTCAGAACTATTTAGGTCAGTTTTAGCTGGTTTTAATAGCTATTCATTTCTGATTTGGAGTGGAGTACCAAGAGAAAGTCAACCTGAATCTCTACAACATAATTTTGCTTTGTATTTGTGATGTCTGTTTGTTTGTTTGATTTTAGGTTGAACATCCCATCAACACTGTATAGGTCATTTTGGACACGTTGCATCCAATTTTGTTGGACTTTTGCCTAACAATGAGATGAAATGACATCTCAAGCCCTGTCCCCCAATGAAACCAATAGCTTTGATGGTCTGACCCACATCGCTTTGCCTGGGCAGGCTTAGATCCTCTAAGCAGTTTACCAGTACTCGTGTGCTGTTGGTTTCAGCTCTTTGTGGAAGCTACATGCAGCCCATCTATTTCTTCAAGCCACTATGGGCGGGGGTCAGGTTACGTGAGCCAGGTTCATCCTGCCAGTAATGAGATGCAAAGACTGACAGCAACCACCTGCCTAACCTGAAAGTATTGAAACATGTAACACTGTCAGTAATGAGATCTATGAGTAATGAGATGTCAAAACTGACAGTGACCACCTCGCCGACCTGAAAATATTGAAACACATAATAATGTGTCCTGCAATAACATTTATGATCCCAATACAGTACTGTTGGTATATAAAGACCACCTTTGAAATTTTTCATGGTGATCTAAAAGACCAGTTTTGAACAGTCCACAAATGCTCTCTTACTAAAGGACTCTGGGTCTAACACAGAAGCCTCCGTGGTGCAGTGGTTACGCTACTCGCCTTGTAAACCAGGGATCGCAGGATCGATCCCGGGCTTCTCCAGACTTTCGGATGAGTCTTTAAACCGAGGTCCCGTCTCCGTATGACCTTAGCTGTTGGTGGGACGTAAAACTAAAACTCACTCACTCTGGGTCTAACATGAAGAAACGACTCAAAACTTTTAAATACTTTTAAAGAAAACTAGAGCTGTCAGTGAAACTGACTAGGGCCCCGGCAGCGCTATCAGAAATTTGTGGACGGACAGACAGACAGAGTGATTACTATAGGGCACCCACACTTTCAGTGCGGGGCCCTAAATAAAACAAACAAACAAGAATTATGTCCTAATTTTAGCTGGTTTAATTTTATTTGAGAATTGGGGTTCTTGTTTTACGGCCCTTTCAAGATTATTTCAAGCCGAGTATTTCTCCATCAGAGGTGGGCATACCTGGAGAAAACCATCTGACCTTCTGCAGAACTTGGCATCTCATGTTGGCTGAGCAAGGTATGAACCACAGCGGTGAGAGACCTAATGATTACTAGTCAGCGCTCTTACCAATCAGGCAACGGAGGCCCGTAGCTGGTATAGTTAGCTAAATTTCACTGTATATAGCTAGTTACCTACCCTTCTGGTATACTGGTGAACATATTTTTACTGAGGTTGACCGTTGTGACCTCCCCTTTAGCTGCTACCTCCCACACCTGGCCTGGTACTTCACTACACTTCTTATTACTGCAACATATATTAACAGTTTGCTTAAGACAATAACCTTTCTGTACTGAATGGAATCTTCCCCCTTACACACAACACAAGTCAATTTCAAATTTTTGGATGTCAGGTTCAGTTATTTTATAAAATTAATTTAGAAAATGGTTGAAATTACTGCAAGCAGTTTGATTGTATTGGAGTTTAATGGCCCAGTCAACACTTATTATGTCATACTGAGCCAGTCAGTTTACTTTCCACACAATTTTCCATGACCAGCCCATACCTAGTCCACATACTTTGGCCAAACTGACAACTGCCCTTCTTGAATCACTGGAAGCCAGATGCCAGGCAAAAGACGTTGGTGGACAAATGCCTATCCTAGAAGGAGCTTTTGGCTCTGGTGAACTAAACAAGAGGACCAAGATGGTCCTGTATCGCTCACCTGAGCTAAGAGATTCAAAGTTTCAGGAAGTGCGAACCTTTACTGAAGGATTTATTGGAGGACAAGGTGATGACATGGTAAGCATTTTCTGCAATCAAGTAGAATGTAACTCTATGATACTTCATCTGACCTCACCAATTTTCAAACTCATTCAAGCTTTTATTCCTGACTTGCTTATATGTAACTTTCAAGAAGATCCGATATGAACTGAAGGGCTATGGTGATGACAAGGTCAAAATAAATGGACTGACTTGGCCAGTTTTCTAAAACTCATCCGTGTTTTTATCTCCAGCCACCTTACATATAAGTTTCAGAAAGATCCGATCAAACTGAAGGGGCTACATTGATGACAAGGTCAAAAATCGGCATTTTCAGCAATAAAAGGCATGCAACTCTTTGATAAATGTGCCAGCTTTGCCTGTATTAGAACTCATCTGAGGTTTTATTCCCAGCCACCTTACATATAAGTTTCAGAAAGATCCAATCAAAACTGAAGGGGCTACAGTGATTACAAGGTAAAAAATTGGCATTTTCAGCAATCAAAGGGACGTTACTGTATGATAAATGTGCTGACTTGGCCGGCCCAGCCACCTTACATATAAGTTTAAGAAAGGTCCGATCAAAACTGACAGGGCTATGGTGATGACAAGGTCAAAAATTGACTTTTTCAGCAATCAAAGGGACATAACTCTATGGTAAATGGGCTGACTTGGCCGGTTTTCGAACTCATTTTAGATTTTATCCCCAGCCATCTTACATATAAGTTACAGAAAGATTCGATCAAAACTGAAGGGGTTATGTTGATGACAAGGTAAAGATTCAGCATTTTCAGCAATCAAAGGGATGTAACTCTATGATAAATAGGGTGACTTGGCCGGTTTTCGAACTCATCTGAGGTTTAATCCCCAGCCACCTAACACATAAGTTTCAGAAAGATCTAATCAAAACTAAAAGTGTTACGGTGTTGACAAGGTAACAAAAATTGGCATTTTCAGCAATGAAAGGGACATTACTCTATGATAAATGGGCCGACTTGGCCGGTTTTCGACCTCGTCCAAGGTTTAATCCCCAGCCACCTTACATATAAGTTTTAGAGATCCATTAAAAACTGAAGGTGCTATGTTGGTGACAAGGTATAGAATCAGCATTTTCAGCAATCAAAGGGACGGAACTCTATGATAAATGTGCCAATTTGGCCGGTATTCAAACTCATCCAAAGTTTTATCCCCAGCCACCTTACATATAAGTTTCAGAAAGATCCGATCAAAACTAAAAGTGCTACTGTGATGACAAGATAAAACAAGAGTTGTCAGAAGACAACATACCTCGCCTTTGGGGGCCTAAGATGGATGAGGGCAAGTTATCAAAAATATTTTCTTCTGTAAAACAGCCCAATAGACTGCAGCAAATGAAAGAGAACCAAAATGTACCCCTAATCATCCTGTTTTCAAGCCTTTCCACTGCAAAAAAAAAAAAAAAAAAAAAAAAACATGAAAAAGTAATCTATATTTGATAAAAAAAGAATTCTACAAACTACCAAGTAATAACAAAGCATCACAGACAATACAAATCCCCTCGAGCAAGACAAATTAAAAAAAGCCTAGCCTAGCATTTGTGTAAAATTACAGTATATCCATCAATAAATGTATGTACTTAAGAGTGATGACAAAGTTTTTCCAAAAATAGCCACAGTGACCTTGACTTTGAGCCCCAGACCCTGAAAGTTGAACTTAATACCCAACATTTGTATGAAGTTATCTTAAAATCCATCAATAAATCTTGACACTAGAGCAATGATCAAGTTTTTCTAAAAAATAGCCACAGTGACCTTGACCTTCAACCCCTGACCCGGAAAGTCAAAGTCACTCAATATATCATCATACCAAACATTTGTGTCAATGTATATTAAAATCCATCAATAAATGAAGGCGCAAGAGCGATGACAAAGTTTTTCTAAAAATAGCCACAGTGACCTTGACCTTCAGCCCCAGACCCTGAAAGTCGAACTCGCTTAAGATATCATCATTGCCAACATTTTTGTGAAGTTATATTAAAATCCATCCATAAATGTAGGCACTAGAGCGATCACAAGTTTTTTCTAAAAATAGCCACAGTGACCTTGACCTTCAGCCCCGGAACCTGAAAGTCGAACTTGCTAGAGATATCATCATACCCAACATTTGTGTGAAGTTATATTAAAATCTATCAATAAATTAAGGTGCAAGAACGATGCCAATGTTTTTTCTAAAAATAGCCACAGTGACCTTGACCCCGTGACCCTGAAAGTAGTGACCTTGACCTTAGGCCCGGACCCTGAAAGTCAAAGTCACTCGAGATATCATTATACCCAACATTTGGGTGAAGTTATATTAAAATCCATCAATAAATGAAGGTGCTAGAGCGATGACAATGTTTTTCTAAAAATAGCCACAGTGACCTTGACCTTGAGCCCCAGACCCCGCTATGTTTTCAAAATGAAAAAAAAAAAGAAAAAAGAAAAGAAGAAAAAAAAAAAAAAATGTTCCTCCCCCGGGATTTGAACTCACGCAGCTTGCAGGTAAACTTTAACACAGAGAAGTAAGGGAGGTAATACAGAGGAAAATATTAACTTCTCAAAAAGTCCAATTTAAGCCAAAAAACCTGTAAAATGAAGTACAATGATAATGTTAAATACTGTTTTTTAGCAATTATTAATTATATATTCAAAATAAAGTTGTAAAACATCACATATAAGAGCTTGCAGGTAAACTTTAACCAAATGCGGACGCCGACGCCGACGCTGACGCTGGACGCCCGGGGGTATGGCAATAGCTCCCCCTTACTTTCGTAAGGCGAGCTAAAAATTGGCATTTTCAGCAATCAAAGGGACGTAACTGTATGATATATAGGCCGACTTGGCCAGTTTTCAAACTCATCCTAGGTTTTATCCCCTGCCACCATACATATTAGTTTTAGAAAGATCCGATCAAAACTGAAGGGGCTCCAGTGATGACAAGGTAAAAAATCGGCATTTTCAGCAATCAAAGGGACGTAACTATGATAAATGGGCCGACTTGGCCTGTTTTCAAACTCATATGAGTTTTTATCCCAAGACACCTTACACATAAGTTTCAGAAAGATCTGATCAAAACTGAAGGGGCTACGATGATGACAAGCATTTTCCCACTGTAAGTCTATGGGACCTTGCGGTTGCCATAGCAGCCAAAGTTTTTGTGAGATTTCGAAAAAAAGCTTATGTCATCAATGCCCCACCAGAGGCATGCTACAGATGAGAAATGATTGATATCAGCCTGCAGCCTGCAGAGATATAGCTGCTCAAAAATGTGGACGGACGGGATCCTATAAGCTCCCCTGAAGCCTTCGGCCTAGGTGAGCTAAAAATGTAATTTTTCATAAAAAATCAAGTAATAGATATTGAATATACAAGAAAAGTGTAGATTTTGACCACTAACCAGTTTGCTAAGCTATAGATGCTTTGAAAAACCAGGCTTATATGTTATTTTCAGTTTACTACTTTTAGTACCAATTTTCCTACCTGTAGTCCAGTGTTTTAAACTGGCAGACATCATGTGGGTTTACTCCCTCTCCTGACCCTCCTATGACCCCTGATTGACCTTGGCTACTCTGAACACCATTGGTGGTCCCATTAGGGACTGATGCTGGTTCCTCTATTCTACTTCTCAGATACTTCTTTAGCTCCTGGGTACCTCTCTGTGATAAAACATAAACAAGTTACAAGTATATTATATATTCAATTCTGAAAATTTCATATTTTTTCATTAAACAGTATGGTGCAAACAATTTTTATGGATGGAACATTAAGCCAATTATTTAGAAGCCTCCATGGTGTAGTGGTTATGCTACTCGCCTAGTAAACCAGGGGTCGCAGGATCTATCCCGGGCTTCTCCAGACTTTTGGATGAGTCTTTAAACCGAGGTCCTGTCTCAGTATGACCTTAGCTGTTGGTTGGACGTAAAACTAAAACCAGAGATTCAATTTCGGTGAAGTTGATGTCGCACCTGCTCCCCACCTGCCCCACACAAAAAATAAAAGTTTATTCAAGGCAGAAGAAATGAATATAGGGCTTTGAGAAGAATCCATAGCCTATATATGTGAGGTAAAAAAACTGACTAAGTTCACAATGTGGGAAAAGTGATAAAAATTGATCCCAAGATAAAGTCTAAATCACATGCACATCCTCATATACCAATCATTTTGAAACTTTGCATGTGCTTTCGCCATGGTATGAGGATGTGCATGTGGTTTTGACATAATTCTCAGAAACCACTGAAACGCTGGAGCAAAAGAAAACCAACAGTTAGACTCTGATGCACCATTATTTTATTCTCAACAAGGAATGAGCTAAGCTGTCCATTATCAACTTAATCTATGGTAGTTTCAGGCAAGCCAATGGCACACAATTTTGCTAACCAGCTATAGTTCTTCATCCTAACTCTTATCCTGCCTATCACAACATCCCCTACTTTTGCAAACAATTTAGATCCAGATCAGATGGCTTCTCCAGAATCTGAACAGGATCTACACTGTTATTCAGCTTGCAAATTTGAACGAAAACATTAAATCCAGTAATTTGATATTTTTGATAGTCAGACATGGATGTGGCAAAATTAATTTATTCAGCAGGATAAGTGTTAAAGGAGGTGCAGCAGTTGTGTTGAATTTTGCAATGCAGAGAAAAGTCCCATATTACCCTCATTAGTCCCAAGTACCTACTCCGAATTCTTTAAACTACAGCCTTTAAAGTGAGAGGAATCTTTTGCAATGCAGAACAAAGTCCCATATTACCCTCATTAGTCCCAAGTGCCTACTCCCCATTCTTTAAGCTACAGCCTTTAAAGTGAGAGAAATCCTCTTGCAATGCACAGCAAAGTCCAATATTATCTTTATTATTCCCCAGTACATTGATTTTGTTTGTTTGAGGTTTAACGTCCCCGTCAACACTGTACAGGTCATTTTGGAGACGTTGCTTCCAATTTTGTTGGACTTTTACCGGACACTGAGATGAAATGACATCTTAAGCCCTGAAGCCCAATGAAACCAATAGGGTTTATAAGCATGGACGGTCCAACCTTGGCATGCTTGAATCCTCTAAGCGGTTTAAATACCAGTACACTTGTGCGGTCAGTTTCAGCTCTGCATGGAAGCATCATGCAGCCCATCTATATCTTCAAGCCCCAATGGGCGGGGTGGGGGCGACCCCGGTACATTGAGTTATAGCCTTTAGAATGAGAGAAACCATCTGCCCTTGGAATGCAGAGCAAAATCCCATATTACTTCCCTGTACTTTAAGACAGTGCAAAGTATTAAGTGTATTCATCCATAGAAAAGGAAGTACATAATTCTTAGTCCCGCCACAAGAATTTCCCATGCAGACTTACCATAACAATATCTCGCCTAATAGTCTTCATGGGGTTACCATCTACAACAATTGATTTAAGGGAGTTGATAGTTCCTAGGACATATGGCAGACTGCAATAGAAATATGAATAAGCACTGCATATTAGATACTACCCACCCACCCACCCCCAGCAAGGTAATACCTGGACATCTTTTCAAAATCAACATTTATACAAAATATTACAAGATTTCTAAAATTATTTTGCAAGATAGATAGGAAAAACAAAAGTGTTAATGACACTAAATAATTACAAAGGAGAATAACTATAACAGTATACGCGGCATGGTTTGGTGAGGCAAAACTGTTGTGTAACTGATGCCACTAGGACGTTCAACTGATATTGGTTTACAGTTGGGCAAGGCCTCAGCAGGTAAGGGTAGATGGGGCACTATAAGGCCTCAGCAGGTAAGGGTAGAGGGGCACTATTATTATTTCTTCTCTTTCTTTACTTCCATTCCTCTTTCTCTCCTGTCTTTCATTTTCATTTCCTCTACTATCCTGTCTATCTCTCTTCTCTTCACATTACGATAACACACCCATGCAACATAGTGCATATTTCTCATCTCCAAAATGGCTATTTTTCTGATGAAAATCTCTAATATTTTTCTTATAAATACTGCAAACATAGGTTGTGGGTGCTCGTTAGAATGTCTGGGAGTAAAAATAAGAAAAATAATGTATACACACCGTAAACCCAGTTTTCTCTATATAAATTGGGGTATAAGGGGGTCTTCCTTTCACGGACTTGTACATGTGGTGTTTTTCTATAGCAGCAATATCTCATGAATAGCAGCATTTATGCACGATTCCTTATATTATTCATCAAGAGATGCAAGAAAAAAAGTTTTCAAGATCAAGAACAACAAAAGGGAATAACTATGTAAGTTTTGATACCTCAAACTCGATGTTTCCCTTGGAACATCTTTGATATCAACATTATTGCAAAATTTGATAAAATTCCAAAAATGTTATACCAGCCAGGCATAAAAACAAAAGTGTCTCGGACACCAAAGTGTCCGACAATTTTTTGAAAAGCTATAAAAAGAGCCTTGAAAGAAGATGAGTGGTTCGTTAGTGATGAGTTGATTACCTGATTAATTTTTGAAGAAATTCCAAAAAATCTTTCATGGGTTTTGACCCTTTTTGAAATTTGGGCATATGATCATTATGTGCTTTGGGAAGCATAGTGTAACTTTAGCACCATGTATGCTAGGGCTTTGAAACTTCACAGATATCTAGAGCACCATGAGACGACATGCAGAACATATAAACTGTAACTCTGATTTTCTTACTGTTGGAGTTATTGCCCTTGAAACATTGAACATAGCCGTTTCTATCAGTTTCGTGTCCACTCCGTAACTCTGATACCAATTGAAACTTCACAAATACATAGAGCACCAAGAGACAATGTGAAGAACATCTGAACCATAACTCTGGTTTTCCTTCTTTGGAGTTATTGCCCCTTGAACATTTAATATAGATATTTCTCCCGTGTACTTGTGGTCCCTCCTTAACTCTGACACGGTTAGATATTTTCATTAAAGGGGGAGTTCCAGCCTATAGTAAATTTCCATAGGGTTCTGCCCATGCACAGATTTCCATGATATTGTGCATAGATAATGTCTGGTAAATGCCTGTTCATTATTTAGCTATTTCACTCTCATATTGATTTTCATTATAAATCAACAACGTTTTGTTTATTTCCACATCCGAAAATAGGGGTACCACCAAAAAAGTGTATATATACATAACAGCTTCTTATGTTTTGGAGTCATTTTCTTCTCAGGCATCAATGTAGTCATTTGTGATTATTTTTGTATCACATTTACTATTGTTCAGGTGAAGTTCCATAGACCATGCTCAATTTCATATGGAGTAGTCCCCAGATTTCACAACCATAAAATCTTTTGGAGTATGTTTGACTTTTGATTTCACATTGTTGCAGTTCTTGTCACCCCATCATTTTAATATGAAAATTGCCCATAAATATGTAGAACATTTTGTCAAACTTTCTTGAAAATCTGAGACCGGTAACATACTGCATTTGCACATTGAATTGTTATGGTCAGATATTTTATTTTTTTTTTCAAACCACTTGAAGATATGGTATAACATTTTCAATCGGGAAATTGCTCGCCAATATATATACACACATGAATACATGTATGTTTAAACCTTGATTGCATAGTATGAGCTCATTTAATAAGCATTTGTATCAGTTATGGTACCCCGGAGAACACCAAAAACACAATTCATTTTGAGCATTCATTAACAATTCAATCAGATTTTATTAAAAATTATATTTCATTTCTTAACAGGCGTTTTTGCATTTAATGTAATCCTATAGCCTGCTGAGGCTTATTATGACAAAAATTGTTGAAATGGCAAGCAAAATGGATGGTTCTGTAAACCACACGATTTCGCGAGTCTCTATAATAAGTATGTATTGAACTGATGCAGTCGACTTAAAAAGTTTGAAAAGTCGGATTGTCATACCTGAATGGCACAGCTTGCTTGAATGACCAAGAGTAATGATGTTTTATTATGGTTGGGCCAGGTATGTCATAATAACACAGACAATATTTTCTGATTTTTTGGCCCACTGTATACACAGATTACTATAGACAAAATGGAAACACAATTTGTGTTAGCTCTTTTGTCACTCTGACAATGCCCGCTCAAAATCTGAACTAAAGCACAAACAAATGTCACCTGCTGTGAAAATCAGTGTAAGAAGGTTAAATTCTTAACATGAATTTATATAGTAGAGAAGACTAATGAGTTCCACTTTCAAATGATTTCAGAGGCAGAAAAGAGCAAACGGTATATCTGCTATCAGCTCTATAGAAAAATATAAAGCCAACTGCAGATTTTGGTTCAGCAAATATGCTAATATTACAGCTAACAGAAGATACGCGCCAATTGCAAAAACTGATGAATACAGCGCTAGAAAACTTAACATAGATGACAAGTACTGCATACATAGGACTAAATATGCAAATAGTATTATACCATCTAAATATAATATCAGCTTTCAAATGCATTACTTACAGCTACTTGCCTTCCATCTATTTCATTTAGGGCAGTGCATACCACATTAAGAAAATACGCCTATACAAATACACTGTAAGTTTTGCCGCCGAAAAACGACAATTTTAAGATGAAAAATTGTGACAGTTTTTCTTATTTCTGCTCCAAATATAGATTGTGGGTAATCGAGGCATTCCCAACGAGTACCCACAATCTATAATTTAGTGCAGAAATAAGAACATATGGTTTACCCCTGTAAACACCAGTTTTTACTATATAAAAGTGGGGTTCAAGGGGGTCAGAATTATATAGACATGTTTGCTTAATGAAATGCCAATTTTACAACTAGTTACAGTGTGACGAGCTCTGCATTTATTTTGAAGACTAAAACATTTTAGCTTCCACTTTTGCAGATGTTATAATGAACCTAGAAAAATAATGCAGAAATGGTTTTCATGATCTCACAAAACCTTTGGTGGTGGGAGGGAGTGTGAATCCCTTTGACCAAGTGATATAAGAAAGAATGGCCAATGCATGGACCCATCAATAATAAGATCAAATAAAAAAATCAGTCTGTCCCTTCACAGTTGGCAATTTATTGACTGCTGTTTAATTTTATAGAAGAAAATGACAACAACAAAAATAATTAAAGAAAAATAGGAATATGAAAGTTGTTTATTAAGCGGATTCAATACGTCATTGCGTATTACTGACATCAAGTGTCTTTGTATTGTAGGGTTTACGGAAATACCAAATAAAACAGGGAAACATCCACCATGTCTTATTCCCATTGTGTCATAATGTATTTTTTTTTCAGGATTAGCATTTTTGCAATGCTTTCAGCACTAACATTCATCATGAATTTATTTTATTTTTACTCTTTTAAATGTTTGGATGGAATTTGTATACTTTGCTAATGTATATTCTCATTTACTTTTTAAAAGTCAAACTAAAACTCCTGTTTGTAAACAGTGTCTTTTTTTTTTTGGTGGGGGGGGGGGGTGGGGGGGTGGAGGTGGGATGTGTGTGTGTGTGTGTGTGTGTGTGTGGGGGGGGGGGGTTATAACATAATAGCCTTTGCTAAGCTTTGTATGATAAGGTGGCACTAAATGGTCATAAAAATCGCAATAAGAATACACTTTAAAAAAATCTTGCTCCCTTATATTGCAACTGATTTTAGCACAAAAATAGACCTGAACCTATATCTAGCAATCAAAAACAATGTTACCGGTTTCTGATTTTTTTTTAATTTGTTTGCTGAATAGAGGATATATGTGGCCTATTTTATATGCAATATCTTGGGGTGACAAGATCGGTAACACATCCAATACTTATGATGAAAATCTCATTTTTTATAAATTTTCATGAAAAGTAGAAGAAATTTTGCAAATAAATTTATCAAAAAAATTAAAAGACATAGACACATTTACATTTTTTGTATTAGATTAATCCTTATAGAGTTCTGTTGCCAATCAAAGCAACAGAATTTGAAAATAATCACAACTATTGATTTAAGACCAAAAAGTTCACAGGTGTGTATGACCTCTACAGGGGATTACCTCAGGGAGCTCTCCTGAGACCTATAGTAATTTATCAAATGAAACAAAGTTATAAATATAGTTGATTGTCCTCACGTAAACAACAATTGAAGTTTCAAGAAAATCTGTGCGTGGGCAGATTTGGAACTCCCCCTTTCATAGAAATACGCTACAGGATGACATTCAAAACTCATGAACCATAACTCTGGTTTGCCTACTTTTCAAGTTATTGCCCTGTGAAGTGAACTACTTCCACCATGTACTAATAGGGTCCACTCTGAAAGTTGGAAAGATATTTTCATGAAATTTCTCACAAATGTATAGCACCACAAGACAACAAGCAGAACTCAATAACTGTAATTCTGGGTAACCTACTTTTGGAATTACAGCCCTTTGAACATAGTAAATATTGAAAATAGCCATTTCTACCAACTGTTCACATGCTTGGAAATTGTATCAGATATTTTGATGAAACCTGACAAAATGTAGAGCATCATAATAGGAGGTGCAGAAAGAGAAAAACCGTAACTCTTGCTGGCCGTTTGAATATTGAAAAAGTTGTTGCCATTTAAACACTGAACATAGCCATTTCTATCATAGTTTAGTGTCCGCTCTATAACTGAGATACCATTTCAGATATTTTCAGATATCTAGCGCACCACTAGACGATGTGCAGAACATGAACTGTAACTCTGATTTTTGCATGCCTACTTTAAGCATGGCCTGATATAGAAGTCCTGTTTTTCATCCGTTCATCTGTTCCTCCATTCGTCCCTTGAGAGTTGGCCTCGGTAGCTCAGTCGATGTGACTCTGACTGGTGATCAGGAGGATGCCTGTTCGATACCTGCCGGGGTAGGCAACATTCTTTCTTAGACATGGATCATAAAATCTTTTCCCAAGGTCATTCTCTTCCTTTCCCTGATTCAATTGGTAAAAATGGCTATTTTCAATATTTACTATGTTAAAAGGGCAGTAATTCCAAAAGTAGGTTACCAAGAGTTACAGTTCTTGAGTTCTGTTTGTTTTCTTGTGGTGCTATATATTTGTGAGAAATTTCATGAAAATATCTTTTCAACCTATTAGTACATGGTGGAAATAGCCGTGTTCAATGTTCACAGATCAATAACATGAAAAGTAGGCAAACCAGTTATGGTTCATGTTTGCATGCCATCTCATAGTGCATTTCTATGAAATTTCATGAAAATATGTCTAACAGTGTCAGAGTTATGGAGCAGACACCAGAACATGAGATAAATAGTTATATTAAATGTTCAAAGGGCAATAACTCCAAAAGCAGGAAAATCAGAATTATGGTTCATATGTTCTGAACGTCATCTCATAGAGCAGACACAAAACTGATAGAAACTGCTGGTATGAATGCCTCTCCTGGTTATCTGCAAGGCTGATAAAGACTGGATCAGAAATGGTTGAGAAAAAGTTGGAGACATCCTTTTTCCATTGTAAGCCTATGGTAAAATTATTCACGCTCAAGGGAACATAACTGTGAAACTGATTGCAAGATTCAAGCCAAATTTGAACTCATCCGAGATATTATGCTTGTCTTTGTTTACTAAATGTTTTAAATAGATCCTATCAAAAACAGCTGAGAGAAGGTGAAAACACCATTTTCCACCTATATTTATGCTCAAGGTCAGATAAATCCAAAGCCTTTTGTCCTGTGAGGCCAGAGCTCAAACTTGACTTAGACTGAATGCATGTCCTTTGATAAAGCTCAGATCAGAAATGGCCAAGAAAAATTGGAGACGTCTTTTTTCCATTGCAAGCCTATGGTAATTTTTTTCACACTAAAGTGAACGTTTCGCGAAACTGCCATGCGATTTCAGAGAAGTTTTTTAAAGATTTTCCCTATATAAGCCCATGTAAAACCAAAGGGCCCTGGGGCGGGGGCATTTTTGGCCCCAGCACTATAATTTGAACAATCTTGGTAGGGGTCCACTAAATGAAGCTTCATACCAAATATCAAAGACCTAGGCCTTGCGGTTTCAGAGAAGAAGATTTTTAAAAATTTTCCCTATATAATCCTATGTAAAACCAAAGGGACCCGGTTCGGGGGCATTTTTGGCCCCATCACTATAATTTGAACAATCTTGGTAGGGGTCCCTTAGATGAAGCTGCATACCAAATATCAAAGACCTGGGCCTTGTGGTTTCAGAGCAGAAGCTTTTTCAAGTTTTCGATGAAAAAAAATCTATTTTTGGCTCCTGTGACCTAGATGTGCAATTGACCGGAACCATTTGAACAACTTTGAAAGGGGACCACCTAAGGATCATTCCTGTTAAGTTTGGTCAAAATCCAATCAGTGGTTTAGGAGGAGATGTCGTTTGAAGAAATTGTTTACGCACACTCACACACACACTAATGACAGACAAAAAGTGATCACAAAAGCTCACCTCATTACGATAACAAACCCGTGCGACATAGTGCATTTTTTCACATGTCCAAAATGGCTAATTTTCTGACGAAAATCGATGATATTTTCCTTATTTATAAAGCAAACATAGGTTGTGGGTGCTCGTTAGAACCGCCTCATTGAGGCGGTTCTAACGAGTACCCACAACCTATGTCTAGGAGCAGATATAAAGAAAATAATGTAGACCCCCGTAAACCCCTGCTTCCTCTATATAAAGTGGGGTGTAAGGGGGTGTTCATTTCACGGACATGTTAGCGTGATGTTGTCACTATGTGATAGGTGAGCTAAAAATATCCAAGATCTGGGCCTTCTTATTCCACCTTCTTGTTTCAAACAAGAAGTTTTTAAAGGTTTTTCCTATATATGCCCATGTAAAACCAGGGGCATTTTTGCCCAAGGGCTATAATTTGAAAAATCTTGGTAGAGGTCCACTAGATGAAGCTTCATACCAAATATATCAAAGACCTGGGCATTCTGGTTTCAGACAAGAAGATTTTTAAATGTTTTCCCTATAATAGCCAATGTAAAACCAGTGGGCCCTGGCACGGCAGCATTATTGGCCCCAGGGCTATAATTTGAACAATCTTGGTATAGGTCAATTAGATGAAGCTTCATACCAAATATCAATGACCTGGGCCTTCTGGTTTCAGAGAAGATCTTTTAAAGGTTTTCCCTTTATAAGGCTATGTAAAACCAGTTGGTCCCGGGGCGGGGGTGTTTTTGGCCCCCGGGCTATAATTTGAACAATCTAGGTAAAGGTCCACTAACCGAAGCTTCATACCAAATATCAAAGATCTGGGCCTTCAGGTTTCAGACAAGAAGATTTTTAAAGGTTTTTCCTTATATAAGCCTATGTAAAACCATTGGGCCCAAGCGCGGGGGCATTTTTAGCCCCAGGGCTATAATTTGAACAATCTTAGTAGCGGTCCACTAGATGAAGCTTCATATCAAATATCAAAGACCTGGGCCTTCTGGTTTCAGACAAGAATATTTTTATATGTTTTTCCAATATAAGCCTATATAAAAAAGCAGTGGGTCCCGGGGCGGGCCGTTTTTGGCCCCAGGGCTATAATTTGAACAATCTTGGTAGAGGTCCACTAGATGAAGCTTCATACCAAATATCAAAGACCTGGGCTTTCTGGTTTCAGACAGAAGATTTTTAAAGGTTTTTCCTTATATAAGCCTATGTAAAACCATTGGGCCCCAGCGTGGGGGCATTTTTGGCCCCAGGGCTATAATTTGAACAATCTTGGTGGAGGTCCATTAGATGAAGCTTCATACCAAATGACAAAGACCTTGGTCTTCTGGTTTCAGACAAGAAGATTTTTATATGTTTTCCTCATATAAGCCTATGTAAAATCAGTGGGCCCCGGTGCGGGGGCGTTTTTGGCCCAAGGGCTATAATTTTAACAATCTTGGTAGAGGTTCAATAGATGAAGCTTCATATCAAATATCAAAGACATGGGCATTCTGCTTTCAGACAAGAAGATTTTTATATGCTTTTCCAATATAAGCCTATATAAAACCAGTGGGCCCCTGGGCGGGCCATTTTTGGCCCCAGGGCTATAATTTGAATAATCTTGGTAGAGGTCCACTAGATGAAGCTTCATACCAAATATCAAAGACCTGGGTCTTCTGGTTTCAGACAAGAAGAGTTTTATATGTTTTCCCCATATAAGCCTATATAAAACCAGTGGGCCCCGGGGCGGGACCATTTTTGGCCCCAGGGCTATAATTTGAACAATCTTGGTAGAGGTTCACTAGATGAAGCTTCATACCAAATATCAGAGACCTGGGCCTTCTGGTTTCAGACAAGAAGATTTTTAAAGGTTTTTCCTTATATAAGCCTATGTAAAACCTTTGGGCCCCGGCGCGGGGGCATGTTTGGCCCTAGGGCTATAATTTGAACAATCTTGGTAGAGGTCCACAAGATGAAGCTTCATACCAAATATCAAAGACCTAGGCCTTATGGTTTCTGAGAAGAAGATTTTTAAAGGTTTTTTTTTTTTATTTTCCCCTTTTTGTTGCAATGGCAAACAGAGTTCTGCATGGAATGGAATTCTTTGAACAACTTTGAGAGAGGACCACCCAAGGATCATTTCTGCCAAGTTTGGTCAAAATCTGTTCAGTGGTTGAGGAGGAGATGTCATTTATAGAAAGGGACGGACGGACGATAACGACAACTGACGAAAGACCGATCACAATAGCTCCCCCGGAGCCTTCAGCTCAGGTGAGCTAACACAAGAGGGCCATGATGACCCTGGATCGCTCACCTGATCCATAGAGTAACAAGGGGCCCCGGGGCGGGGGGCATTTTTGGCCACAGGGCTATAATTTGAACAATCTTGGTAGAGGTCCACAAGTTGAAGCTTCATACCAAATATCAAAGACCTGGGCCTTGCGGTTTCAAAGAAGAAGATTTTTAAAGATTTTCCCTATATAAGTTTATGTAAAACCAAAAGGCCCCGGGGCCGGGGCATTTTTGGCCCCAGCACTATAATTTGAAAAATCTTGGTAGGGGTTCACTAGGTGAAGCTTCATACCAGATACCAAAAACCTGGGCCTTGCAGTTTCAAAGAAGAAGATTTTTAAAGATTTTCCCTATATAAGCCCGTGTAAAACCAAAGGGCCCGGAGGTGGGGGCATTTTTGGCCTCAGCACTATAATTTGAACAATCTTGGTAGGGGTCCACTAGATGAAGCTTCATACCAAATAGCAAAGACCAGGGCCATGTGGTTTCAGAGAAGAAGCTTTTTAAAGAGTTTCTCTATATAAGCCCATGTCAAACCAAAGAGCCCCGGTGCGGGGGCAGTTTTGGCCCCAACACTATAATTTGAACAATCTTGGTAGGGGTCCATTAGATTAAGCTTCATACCAAATATCAAAGACCTAGTCTTTGCGGTTTCAGAGAAGAAGATTTTTCAAGATTTTCCTTATATAATCCTATGTAAAAATAAAGGGTCATGGGGCGGGGGCATTTTTGGCCCCAGCACTATAATTTGGACAACTTGGTAGGGGTCCACTAGATGAAGCTTTATACCAAATATCAAAGACCTGGGCCTTGTGGTTTCAGAGAAGAAGATTTTTTAAGTTTTCGGTGAGAAAAATCTATTTTTGGCTCCTGTGACCTAGATGTGCAACCGACCGAAACCATTTGAACAACTTTGAAAGGGAACCACCTAAGGATCATTCCTGTGAAGTTTGGTCAAAATCCAATCAGTGGTTTAGGAGGAGATGTCGTTTGAAGAAAAGTTTACAGACGAACGGACTGAAGCACGGACGACGGACGAAAAGTGATCACAAAAGCTCACCTTGTAACTACGTGACAGGTGAGCTAAAAACATAAACAAGAGGGCCCAGAGGGCCCTGGTTCGCTCACCTGATCCAATGTATAACAAGTGGGCCCCCGGACAGGGTCAATTTTGGCCCCAGGGCTATAATTTGAACAATGTTGGTAGAGGTCCCCAAGATGAAGCTTCATATCGAATATGAAAGACCTGGGCTTTCTGGTTTCAGAGAAGAAGATTTTAAAGGTTTACCCTGCATTTAGAAGTCTATGTAAAGCAAGATTTTCCCTATATAACGCCATGTTAAACCAAAGGGCCCCGGAGCGGGGGCATTTTTGGCCCCAGGGCTATAATTTGAACAATCTTGGTAGAGGTCCACTAGCTGAAGCTTCATAACAAATATCAAAGACCTAAGCCTTGTGTTTCAGAGAATATGATTTTTAAAGATTTTCCCTATATAAGTCTATGTAAAACCAAAGGGCCACATGGCGGGGGCATTTTTTGGTCTCAGGGCTATAATTTGAACAATCTTTATAGAGGTCCGCTAGCTGAAGCTTCATAACATATAACGAAGACCTAAGCCTTGTGGTTTCAGAGAAGAAGATTTTTAAAGATTTTCCCTATATAAGTCTATGTAAAACCAAAGGGCCCCGGAGCAGGGGCATTTTTGGCCCCAGGGCTATAATTTGAACAATCTTGGTAGAGGTCCACAAGATGAAGCTTCATACCAAATATCAAAGACCTGGGCCTTGCAGTTTCAGAGAAGAAGATTTTTCAAGATTTTCCCTATATAAGCCTATGTAAAGCAAAAGAGCCCTGGTGTGGGGGCATTTTTGGCCCCAGCACTATAATTTGAACAATCTTGGTAGGGGTTCACTAAATGAAGCTTCATACCAAATATCAAAGACCTGGGCCTTGTGGTTTCAGAGAAGAAGATTTTTAAAGATTTTCCCTATATAAGCCCATGTAAAACCAAAGGGCCCCCGTGCGGGGGGATGGCGGGGGGGAGCATTTTTAGCTCCAGCACTATAATTTGAACAATCTTGGTAGGGGTCCACTAGATGAAGCTTCGTACCAAATATCAAAGACCTGGGCCTTGTGGTTTCAGAGAAGAAGATTTTTAAAGATTTTCCCTATATAAGCCCATGTAAAACCAAAGGGCCCTGGTGCGGGGGCATTTTTGGCCCCAGCACTATAATTTGAACAATCTTGGTAGGGGTCCACTAGATGAAGCTTCATACCAAATATCAAAGACCTGGGCCTTGTGGTTTCAGAGAAGAAGATTTTTAAAGATTTTCCCTATATAAGCCCATTTTAAAACCAAAGGGCCCCCTTGCGGGGGCATTTTTAGCTCCAGCACTATAATTTGAACAATCTTGGTAGGGGTCCACTAGATAAAGCTTCATACCAAATATCAAAGACCTGGGCCTTGCGGTTTTAGAGAAGAAGATTTTTAAAGATTTTCCCTATATAAGCCCATGTAAAACCAAAGGGCCCCCGTGCAGGGGCATTTTTGGCCCCAGCACTATAATTTGAACAATCTTGGTAGGGGTCCACTAGATGAAGCTTCATACCAAATATCAAAGACCTGGGCCTTGCGGTTTCAAGGAAGAAGATTTTTAAAGATTTTCCCTATATAAGCCCATGTAAAACCAAAGGGCCCCCATGCGGGGGCATTTTTAGCTCCAGCACTATAATTTGAACAATCTTGGTAGGGGTCCACTAGATGAAGCTTCATACCAAATATCAAAGACATGGGCCTTGTGGTTTCAGAGAAGAAGATTTTTAAAGATTTTCCCTATATAAGCCCATGTAAAACCAAAGGGCCCCCGTGTGGGGGCATTTTTGGCCCCAGCATTATAATTTGAACAATCTTGGTCAGGGTCAATTAGATGAAGCTTCATACCAAACATCAAAGACCTGGGCCTTGCGGTTTCAGAGAAGAAGATTTTTTAAGTTTTCGGTGAAAAAAATCTATTTTTGGCTACTCTGACCTATATGTGCAATGGACCGGAACCATTTGAACAACTTTGAAAGGGGCCCACCTAAGGATCATTCCTGTGAAGTTTGGTCAAAATCCGATCAGTGGTTTAGGAGGAGATGTCGTTTGAAGAAAAGTTTACGGACGGACGGACCCACGCACGCACGCACGGCTGACGACGGACAAAAAGTGATCCCAAAAGCTCACCTTGTCACTATGTGACAGGTGAGCTAAAAATGTGGACGGACACATGGACAGACAGATGGACAGACGGTGATTACTATAGGGCACCTGCAAATAAACTTGTGGGGCCCTAATAAAACTTTGAAGCTGAAGATATGTCATCCGCATGGTGCACCTGGTAGCTCAGTCGGTAGAGCACTTGCCTTGTAAGCAAGAGTTAGCATGTTCGAGTTCGGTTCTTCAGCTTCTTTTCTTAATGATTTGTGCATTAATTGGTAGAGGTCCACTAGATGGAGCTTCATTTCAAATATTAGCCCATGCCCATCGGGGCTTGAAGAAATAGATGGGCTGCATGATGCTTCCACACAGAGCTGACACCGACCGCACACGAGTACTAGTATACCTCTTAGAGGATCTAAGCCTGCCCAGGCAAAGCGGCGCAAGTCAGCTGTCCATGCTTATAAACCCTATTGGTTTCACTGGGTGACAGGGCTTGAGATGTCATTTCATCTCAATGTCAGGTAAAAGTCCTACAAAATTGTAAGCAACATCTCTAAAATGACCTATACAGTGTTGACAGGGACCTTAAACCTCAAATCAAACAAACAAAACAAAACAAAATTATTTCAAATATCAAAGACGTTGGCAATCTGGTTTCAGATCAGAAGATTTTAGATTTTATAGGTTTTTCCCTTAGTAAATCTATAGAAAACATGTGGCTCTGAGAAATCATTATATTTATTCCTGACAACAAGTCTCTTTAAACACTGGAGCTCAACTACTTTATCTGGAAGCTTATAGATCTACATTGGTGATTTCAAGCCTCTTCTGACACTGCAACTGAACTATTTCACCTGGAAGCTTCATGGGAAATATGGGTTAATTGTATTGATTCTTGATCACTGCCTTTACTTCTAATTTTATAGACCTACCCTTAAAAATTATTATTGCTGACTTTAGCTGAACTACATCTTGAGGTTTATAGACCTACCCTGACAGATCATTATTGGTGACATCAAGCCTCTCCAGACCCTGCAGCTGAGCAATTTCATCTGGAAGCTCATGTATCTTATTATCTCTAAGGTCAAGAACTGATATTAACAGAAGGTGCTCCAGATGTGTTTCTGTTATCTCTTTGATTTGGTTGTTACCAAGATGCAGCTCCTATAAAGTACAATTAAAGTCTGCTAAAATTACCTTAATATTTGTTTGATTTCAGGTTTTCTTTGCTTCCAAAGGATCTAGCTATTCAGAACTTATCTTCACTGCAGCTGGTGCTGTGCCGTGTTGGTTGGTTGATTTGAGGTTTAACGTCCCCGCCAACACTGTAAAGGTCATTTTGGAGACGTTGCTTCCAATTTTGTGGGACTTTTACCCGACGTTGAGATGAAATGACTTCTCAAGCCCTGTCGCCCAATGAAACCAATAGGTTTATTAGCATGAATGGTCCGCCTCGCACCGTGATTCCTGGACAGGTTTAGATCCTCTAAGCGGTTTACCAGTACTAGTGTGGGGGCAGGATTCAGCTCTGCGTGGAAGCATCATGCAGCCCATATATTTCTTCAAGCCCCTATGGGCGGGGGCTGGCTGTGCTGTGTGGCGGCCGTAAAAAGTCTCTCAATAAAACCGAGTTTGCTATTTTCCTGTATTTGGTGTATTCTTTGCTTCTAAAGGATCTAGCTATTCAGAACTTATTAACACAGCATAGGTCATTTTGGAGACCTTGCTTCCAACTCTGTTGGACTTTAACCCGACATTGAGATGAAATGACATCTTAACCCTTCTCTTGCTGAATATTCATTTAAGCCACACCTATTTCTGTCTATCAACCAATCAAATTACTTGATGTAATTTATTGCTACAAAATCATAAACTGAATGCCATACAGTGTAGATCCAGATCAGATGGCTTCTGAAGAAGCCATCTGATCTGGATCTACACTGTTTGCAAAGACAGGGGATGTCGTGAACAGCAAGATAAGGGTTAAGCCCTGTCGCCCAATGAAACCAAACAGGTTTATAAACATGGACATGGACTTGCACCGCTTTGCCGGGGCAGGCTTAGATCCTCTAAGAGGTTTACCAGTACTTGTGTGTGGTCGGTTTCAGCTCTGGGTGGAAGCATCATGCAGCCTATCTATTTCTTCAAGCCCAGAAGGGCTAGGGGTGAAAATTTCTGTAATGATCCTGAGTATTGGGATCTAAGCAAACAGTGCAGACCCAGATCAGACTACTCCTGAAGCAGCAGGCTGATCAGGGTCTACACTGTTTGCCATTCCTTCTGCACTTTTTGGATTGCTTGCTGGATTGTGAAACTGACTGACTGACTGAGTTTTACGTCCCGTCAACAACTAATGTCATACAGAGATGGGACCTCAGTTTAAAGACTCACCCTAAAGTCTGGAGAAGCCAGGGATCGATCCTGCGATCCCTGGTTTACAAGGTGAGTAGCATAACCACTGCACCACGGAGGCTTCTGAAGGATTGTGAAACAGATTTATTAGAAGTTTAGGAAAATTACAAGTTCTTAAGGTGTCCAAATTTGTAGGATTCTTACGTAAGACTTATTCTGCTTTTAAGGCGTATTTAGACGGTTTCTTTCTTTGTGTCTTCTACACCCGGTGTACGCTAGTATGATATCAACGTTAAAACGGGATAGCCACACATATGTCAATTTTGTTAGTTAAAAAAAAAACAACATTCAAACTTTTATCCCTAAGATAATTATTTGTAAGTTTTAGAAAGATCTAGTCAACCCTTACGGACTTATGTGATGACAATGCCAAAACAAGAGGGCCATAATGGCCCTGGATCACTCACCTGATCCATAGTGTAACAAGTGGGCCGCAGAGAGGACCATTATTGGCCCCAGGGCTTAAATGTGCATAATGTTGATGGAGGTCTTAAAGGTGAAGCTTCATACCAAACATCAACAAAGGCTATAATTCGAACAATCTTGGCAAAGGTCCACTAGATGAAGCTACACACCAAATATCAAAGGCCTGGGCCTTGCGGTTTCAGAGAAGATTTTTTTAAAGATATTCCCTACATAAGCCTACAAAAAACCAAATGGCACCGGGGCGGGGGCATTTTTGGCCCCAGGTCTTTAATTTAAACAATCTTGATAGATTTCAAATAGATGAAGCTTCACACCAAATATCAAAGACCCGGGCCTTGCTGTTTCAGAGAAGAAGCTTTTCAAAATTATCTCTATATAAGTCTTTTATAAAACCAAAGAGCCCCAGGGTGGGGGCATTTATGCCCCCAGGGCTATAATTTGAACAATCTTGGTGAGGTCCACTAGATAAAGCTCCATACCAAATATCAAAGACCTGGGCCTTGCAGTTTCAGAAGATTTTTATAGATTTCCCTTTATTAATCTATGTATAACCAAAGGGTCTCAGGGCGAGGACATTTTTGGTCCCAGGGCTATAATTTGCATAATCTTGATAGAGGTCCACTAGATGAAATTTCACACCAAATATCAAAGACCTAGAAGTCTATGTAAAACCAAAGAGCCCCAAAGCAGCAACAATTCTGGTCTCAGGACTATAATTTGAATCATCTTGATAGAGGTCCACTAGATGAAGTTTCACACTAAATATCAAAGACCTAGGCCATGTGGTTTCAAAGAAAAAGATTTTTAAAGGATTATCACTATATGAGTCTATGTATAACCAAAGGGCCCCGGAGCAGGGGTCATTTTTGCCCCAAGGACTATAATTTGAACAATCTTGGTAGGGGTTCACTAGATGAAGCTTCATACCAAATATCGAAGAACGAGGTCTTGCGGTTTCAGATAAGAAGATTTTTTGCAAGTTTTCAGTGAAAAAAATCTATTATTGGCTCCTGTGAACTAGATGTGCCACGGACCAGAACCATTTGAACAATTTTGAAAAGGGACCACCTAAGGATCATTCCTATGAAGTTTGTGAAAATCCGATCAGTGGTTTTGGAGATGTCATTTGAAGAAATTGTTTAAGCACGGGTGCATGGACAGATGCACGCACGACGGATGACAGACAAAAGTGATCCCAAAAGCTCACCTCGTCACTACGTGTCAGTGAGCTAAAAATATGCTTTTTTAGCCATCAAAGAGACATAACTCTATGATAGATAGTAAGTAAATAAAATCTTTATTTAACAAGGGTAGCAACATTTACCATAGACATTTGCATGCATTAGCTTATCTTCTTCCATGAGGCCCTTAGAGGTATATACAGATGTACAAAACAACAACTGCCTTCTGACTACCATAATCAGAATCAGATCAGAATTGAATGACATTTATACACCAGGACCTGTGATATGCGAAGTAAGTCCCTAGCTCTAATCAAAGAGGTAGACTTAGCTATCGACCCCCGCCCATAGGGGCTTGAAGAAATAGATGGGCTGCATGATGCTTCCACGCAGAGCTGAATCCGGCTCGCACACTAGTACTGGTAAACCGCTTAGAGGAACTAAGCCTGTCAAATCAATCAAATAAACTTAGCTACACAATCCTCAGCACCTTCAGCCACAACACAATTATCATCAAAATCCTTGTCACTATATTGCTTTGGTCAAAAAGTTATGATAAAGTAGGTTAGAGGTCAAGATGCAGGCCAAAATGGGTGGAAAGCCCATGTCACGGTCAAGGTCAGGGGTCAAAATTTTTCTGTATGGGTGGGAAACCCTTGGGACAAGGAACATTCATGTCAAATAAGAAGGCCCTAAGTTATGACTAATCTTATTTTCTTCTTTTCAGTAGGTCACAGGTCAAGGTCACACTTTTTTTTTTTGTAGGAGTGGAAAGGCCTTGTCACAAGAAACATATGTGCCAAATATGAAGGCTCTAACTCAAACAGTTCAATGCAATGGCCAATATCATTATTTTTTCCTTAAAGAAGGTCACAGGTCAAGGTGACAGGTCAAAATATTTTGTAAGACATCACGTGAACGAGTCCGTTTAATTGAGACCCCCCTATACCCCGTACCGGAACTCCTGCTCATACAAGGCATTATGGTCTACCGTAATTAACAGAAAGGAAGCATCATACAGCCCAACTATTTCTTCAAGCCCCGAATGGCTGGGGTTGCTATGGACCAGAGTCTTGCATCAGACACATCTTATAATGGTTAACATTTCTGCCAAGTAGTTTCAAAATTCATCAGGGAATAACAAAGTCAGGGACCGGACACAATTTGCATATACATACAGACACATACACAAACAGGGTAAACACTATAAGCCATCTGCCATTGGCAGGGCATAAGGAAGATAACAAGAGGACCATGATGGCCCTGGATCGCTCACCTGATCCATAGAGTAACAAGTGGGCCCCGGGGAGGGCCATTATTGACCCCAGGGTTATAATGTGCATAATGTTGTGGGAGGTCTAAAAAGGTGAAGCTTCATACCAAATATCAACAAAAGGCTATAATTTGAACAATCTTGGCAAAGGTCCACTAGATGAAGCAACACAACAAATATCAAAGACCTGGGCCTTGTGGTTTCAGAGAAGAAGATTTTTTTAAAGATATTCCTTACATAAGCCTACGTAAAACCAAATGGCCCCGGGGCAGGGGCATTTTTGGCCTCAGGGCTATAATTTAAACAATCTTGATAGAGGTCCACTAGATGAAGCTTCACACCAAATAGCAAAGACCTGGGCCTTGTTGTTTCAGAGAAGAAGATTTTCAAAGATTATCTCTATTACAAGTCTATGTAAAACCAAAGGGCCCTGGGGTGGGGGCATTGTGGCCCCAGGGCTATAATTTGAACAATCTTGGTAGAGGTCCACTAGCTGAAGCTTCATACCAAATGTCAAAGACCTAGGCATTGTGGTTTCAGAGAAGAAGATTTTTCAAGATTTTCCCTATATAAGTCTATGAAAAACCAAAGGGCCCAGGAGCGGGGGCAATTTTGGCCTCAGGGCTATAATTTGAACAATCTTGATAGAGGTCCACAAGATGAAACTTCATACCAAATATCAAAGACCTGGGCCTTGCAGTTTCAGAAAAGAAGATTTTTAAAGATTTTCCCTATATAAGCCTATGTAAAACCAAAGGGCCCCGGGCGGGGGCATTTTTGGCCACAGCACTAAAATTTGAACAGTCTTGGTAGAGGTCCACTAGATGAAGCTTCATACCAAATAGCAAAGACCTGGGCCCTGCAGTTTCAGAGAAGGAGATTTTTTAAAGATTTTCCCAATACAAGAGGGCCCAGAGAGCCCTGATTCGCTCAACTGAATGTCACTGTCTCTAGTACATTCTATTTTTAGCACTGGTGGCCATCTTGTTGATCAGAGTGGAACGATCTTAGCTATTTTGGTACGGTGTCACCTAGGCAACATTCCTTTGAAGTTTGAATCAAATTGACCCAAGGATTTAGGAAGAGTTCGCATTTGAAGCAAATTTACAATGTTTTTCTATTTTTAGCTCTGGTGGCCATATTGTTTATCGGAGCAAGACCATTTTAGCTATTTTGGTAGAGAGTCATCTAAGCAACATTCCAAATAAGTTTGAATGTAATTGGCCCAAGGGTACAGGGGAGTTGTCGTTTGAAGATTTTTTCTATTTTTAGCCCTGGTGGCCATCTTGTTTATCAGAGTTGAATGATTTTAACTATTTTGGTGGGGAGTCACCTGGGCAACATTCCTGTGAAGTTTGAAGCAAATTTACAATGTTTTTCTATTTTTAGCTCTGGTGGCCATTTTGTTCATTGGAGCGGGATCATTTTAGCTAATATGGTAAAGGGTCAATGACATAATATTCCTGTGAAGTTTGAATCAAATGCGCCCAAGGGGTAAGGAGGAATTGTCGTTTGAAGAATTTTTCTATTTTTAGCTCTGGCGGCCATCTTGTTAGTCAGAGCGGAACAATTTTAGCTATTTTGGTAGGGAGTCAACCACATAATAGTCCTGTGAAGTTTGAATCATATTGACCCAAGGGGTAAGTAGGAGTTGTCGTTTGAAGATTTTTTTCTATTTTTAGCTCTGGCGGCCATCGTGTTCGCCGCATTGAACGATTTTAGCTATTTTGGTAGGGAGTCACCTAACTAACATTCCTGTGAAGTTTGAATCAAATTGGCCCAAGGGTTGAGGAGAAGTTCGCATTTTGACGTAAATTTACAAAGTTTTTCTGTTTTTAGCTATGGCGGCCATTTTGCTCATCAGAGCAAAAACAGTTTAGCCATTTTGGTAGTGGGTCATCTAAGCAACATTCCTATGAAGTTTGAATGAAATTGGCCCAAGGGTAAAGGAGGAGTAGTCGTTTGAAGATTTTTTCTATTTTTACCTCTGGCGGCCATCTTGTTAGTCAGCGCAGAATGATTTTAACTATTTCTTTAGGGAATCACCTACATAACATTCCTGTGAAGTTTGAATCAAATTGGCCCAAGGGTTAAGGAGGAGTTCGTGTTTGAAGCAAATTTACAATGTTTTTCTATTTTTAGCTATGGCGGCCATTTTGCTCATCAGAGCAGAATCTTTTCAGCTATTTTGGTAGATGGTCACCTAAGCAACATTCCTATGAAGTTTGAATAAAATTGTCCCAAGGGTACAGGAGGAATTGTTGTTTAAAGATTTTTTTCTATTTTTAGCTCTGGCGGCCATCTTGTTTGTCAGAGCACAACAATTTTAGCTATTTTTGTAGGGAGTCGTTTGGGCAACATTCCTGTGAAGTTTGAATCAAATTGGCCCAAGGGTTGAGGAGGAGTTTGTGTTTGAAGCAAATTTACGATGTTTTTCTATTTTCAGCTATGGCGGCCATTTTGCTCATCAGAGCAATACGGTTTTAGCTATTTTAGTAGAGGGTCACCTAAGTAACATTCCTATGAAGTTTGAATAAATTTGGCCAAAGGGTACAGGAGGAGTTGTGGTTTAAAGAATTTTCTATTTTTAGCTCTGGCGGCCATTTTGTTCACCGGAGCAATTTTTTTTTTTTAGCTATTTTGGTAGAGGGTCACCTAAGCAACGTTCCTATAAAGTTTGAATGAAATTAGCCTTAAGGTACAGGAGAAGTTGTCCTTTAAAGATTTTTCTATTTAAACAAATTGGCCCAAGGGTTAAGGAGGAGTTCGTGTTTGAAGCAAATTTACGATGTTTTTCTATTTTTAGCTATGACGGCCATTTTGCTCATCAGAGCAGAATCTTTTCAGCTATTTTGGTAGATGGTCACCTGAGCAACATTCCTATAAAGTTTGAATAAAATTGTCCCAAGGGTACAGGAGGAATTGTCGTTTAAAGATCGTTTCTTTTTTTAGCTCTGGCGGCCATCTTGTTTGTCAGAGCACAACAATTTTAGCTATTTTTGTAGGGAATCATTTGGGCAACATTCCTGTGAAGTTTGAATCAAATTGGCCCAAGGGTTGAGGAGGAGTTTGTGTTTGAAGCAAATTTACGATGTTTTTCTATTTTTAGCTATGGCGGCCATTTTGCTCATCAGAGCAATACCGTTTTAGCTATTTTGGTAGAGGGTCACCTAAGCAACGTTCCTATAAAGTTTGAATGAAATTAGCCTTAAGGTACAGGAGAAGTTGTCCTTTAAAGATTTTTCTATTTAAACAAAATGGCCCAAGGGTTAAGGAGGAGTTCGTGTTTGAAGCAAATTTACGATGTTTTTCTATTTTTAGCTATGACGGCCATTTTGCTCATCAGAGCATAATCTTTTCAGCTATTTTGGTAGATGGTCACCTGAGCCACATTCCTATAAAGTTTGAATAAAATTGTCCCAAGGGTACAGGAGGAATTGTCGTTTAAAGATTGTTTCTATTTTTAGATCTGGCGGCCATCTTGTTTGTCAGAGCACAACAATTTTAGCTATTTTTGTAGGGAATCATTTGGGCAACATTCCTGTGAAGTTTGAATCAAATTGGCCCAAGGGTTGAGGAGGAGTTTGTGTTTGAAGCAAATTTACGATGTTTTTCTATTTTTAGCTATGGCGGCCATTTTGCTCATCAGAGCAATACCGTTTTAGCTATTTTGGTAGAGGGTCACCTAAGCAACGTTCCTATAAAGTTTGAATGAAATTAGCCTTAAGGTACAGGAGAAGTTGTCCTTTAAAGATTTTTCTATTTAAACAAAATGGCCCAAGGGTTAAGGAGGAGTTCGTGTTTGAAGCAAATTTACGATGTTTTTCTATTTTTAGCTATGACGGCCATTTTGCTCATCAGAGCAGAATCTTTTCAGCTATTTTGGTAGATGGTCACCTGAGCAACATTCCTATAAAGTTTGAATAAAATTGTCCCAAGGGTACAGGAGGAATTGTCGTTTAAAGATTGTTTCTATTTTTAGATCTGGCGGCCATCTTGTTTGTCAGAGCACAACAATTTTAGCTATTTTTGTAGGGAATCATTTGGGCAACATTCCTGTGAAGTTTGAATCAAATTGGCCCAAGGGTTGAGGAGGAGTTTGTGTTTGAAGCAAATTTACGATGTTTTTCTATTTTTAGCTATGGCGGCCATTTTGCTCATCAGAGCAATACAGTTTTAGCTATTTTAGTAGAGGGTCACCTAAGCAACATTCCTATGAAGTTTGAATAAATTTGGCCAAAGGGTACAGGAGGAGTTGTCGTTTAAAGAATTTTCTATTTTTAGCTCTGGCGGCCATTTTGTTCACCAGAGCAGAAACGTTTTAGCTATTTTGGTAGAGGGTCACCTAAGCAACGTCCCTATAAAGTTTGAATGAAATTAGCCTTTAGGTACAGGAGAAGTTGTCCTTTAAAGATTTTTCTATTTTTAGCTCTGGCGGCCTTCTTGTTCAGCGGAGCGGGACAATTTTAGCTATTTTTGTAGAGGGTCACCTCAGCAATATTCCTATGAAGTTTTATTGAAATTGGCTCAAGGGTTTAGGAGGAGTTAGCATTTAAAGCAAATTGTTGACGCCGCACGACACATGACGCACGACGGACATTGACCGATCACAATAGCTCACCATGAGCACTTCGTGCTCAGGTGAGCTAATAAGCCCATGTAAAACCAAAGGGCCCTGGGGCGGGGGCATTTTTGGCCAATGCACTATAATTTGAACAATCTTGGTAGGGGTCCACTAGATGAAGCTTCATACCAAATATCAAAGACCTGGGCCTTGTGGTTTCATAGAAGAAGATTTTTAAAGGTTTTCCCTATATAAGCCTATGTAAAACCAAAGGGCCCCGGGGCGGGGGCATTTTTGGCCCCAGCACTATAATTTGAACAATCTTGGAAGGGGTCCATAAGATGAAGATTCATACCAAATATCAAAGACCTGGGCCTTGCAGTTTCAGAAAAGAAGATTTTTAAAGATTTTCCCTATATAAGCCCATGTAAAACCAAAGGGCCCTGGGGCGGGGGCATTTTTGGCCCCAGCACTAAAATTTGAACAATCTTGGTAGGGGTCCACTAGATGAAGCTTCATACCAAATATCAAAGACCTGGGCCTTGCGGTTTCAGAGAAGAAGATTTTTAAAGATTTTCCCTATATAAGCCTATGTAAAACCAAAGGGCCCCGGGGCGGGGGCATCTTTGGCCCCAGCACTATAATTTGAACAATCTTGCTAGGGGTCCACCAGATAAAGATTCATACCAAATATCAAAGACCTGGGCCTTGCAGTTTCAGAGAAGAAGATTTTCCCTATATAAGCCCATGTAAAACCAAAGGGCCCTGGGGCGGGGGCATTTTTGGCCCCAGCACTATAATTTGAGCAATCTCGGTAGGGGTCCACTAGATGAAGCTTCATACCAAATATCAAAGACCTGGGCCTTGCAGTTTCAGAGAAGAAGATTTTTTAAGTTTTCGGTGAAAAAAATCTATTTTTGGCTCCTGTGACCTATATGTGCAATGGACCGGAACCATTTGAACAACTTTGAAAGGGGACCACCTAAGGATCATTCCTGTGAAGTTTGGTCAAAATCCGCTCAGTGGTGTAGGAGGAGATGTCATTTGAAGAAAAAGTTTACGGACGCACGGACGCACGCACGACGGACAAAAAGTGATCCCAAAAGCTCACCTCGTCACTATGTGACGGTGAGCGTATAAAAATCTGAATTAATAGCACACAAACAGTACCAAGCCTCAAGGTTTTGTCAACTTTGTTACATTAGTAGAAAAATCTCCAGGGTGTATTCATTCAAAGTGATACAATACACTATAAACGCCAATTACCTTTAACTTAACACAGTCTTTGAGCACAGGTATGGCTGTCAGCTGATTATGTCTAAAGTATAACTGTTCTATGTTCTGCAGGGTACCAAACTGTGCTGGAACATCTTGCAAGGAATTGTGGGTGGCATCAAACTGCTTCATGGCTGTAAAGAAATGAGCTCTGACTGGCAAACCATTCTTTTTCAGTTTTCAGACAAAGATTTTTTTCTCTATTGTAAATTTAAAATTATTGCAGCTAATTCCTTATTAAAGATAACATGTCCAGACTATTTTGAATAAAATATGAATTCCCATCATAAATTTTTTATGCTCTTTGTGTCAAAATTCTTACAAGTGTCCACAATATATAGGAAAATAAACCTTAAACCTTTATGTACCAAATGGAATCTTCCTCCTTATATAAAGCAGGAGTCCATAATGATTTAAAAATTAAGGGTCCTCAGGTTGTGTTATATTTAAAATTTATTTGGGAACTGGCTGAATGTTTTGCCAACAATGTAGGCCCTGATCAAACGCTGCATTCTGTGGCATCTGATCTGGGCCTGCACTGTTTGCCAACTACCCATTTTGGGGTTTCTGGTGCAAAATGGGTTAATAACCCTACTTTTTCTTATATAAAGTTACCCTACTTTTCCTTATATAAAGTTGCCCTTCTTTTCCTTATATAAAGTTACCCTTCTTTTCCTTATATAAAGTTGGACTTACAGTGACTTTGTTAAAATGACTTGCTGTCAGACATGCTGAGTGACTTTGTGTGACCATTCTGCAACATCATTCAAGCAACTTGATTCCCATTTTCATTTCTATTACAGTATAATTTGTATTACATTGTTTCTATTACAATGTCACCAGTGTACTTCCATTTTCATGGATTTTCTTTCTTTGTGTTTATTGTTTTTTTGTTGTTTGTTTTTTTGTTTTTTTTTGTTTTTTCAGAGCATTTTTATTTCATTTCAGTTTTACAGCCCTTTCACAATTACTTCAATGGCAACAAGAGCTCTGCAAGTGGGACAGTATATGCCCGTGGCAAGTTAATGTTTGTTGGACTGCAACCTTGAAACAATTTGATCTATCTAAACAACATGCACTGCTCCAGATCATACTTAATATAATATCCAGGTTTTGGTGCTCGAATGTTACCTACAGAAGTTAGCCACAAACAAAATATGTACAGAAATGTTCATAGGACATACCTCAATTAAATTTTGGAGAACTGTAACCTTGAAACAATATGCTATGCTCCACACTGTGGTCAAACTATATATAAAGTTTCAGCATGATCACGTTTACTGTATGAGGAATTAGCCAGAGACAAAATGTTCACAAAATTTTCAAAGGGGATAACTCTGTAGATATTTGGTGGAGTGAAACCTTGAAACAATATACACTGCTCCAAATCATGGTCTAACTATATATCAAGTTTCAGCTTAATAGGATCTAAATTGACCACAGCAGAAAAGGCTCCACATAAAGCTGTCAAAGAGGCATGGTACAAGTTTTTGTCAGAATGTAGGTCTTGTGATGTTAGGTATGTGCGTGAAGTTTCATGAGAGAAAGGCAAATGCTTTTAAATTTATGACCCAGGTTAGATTTTTTTGATAGTACGTAGGTCTTGTGATGATTTGCTTGTTTGATTTGAGGTTTACCGTCCCTGAGACATTGCTTCCAATTTTTTGGGACTTTTACCCGACATTGAGATGAAATGACATCTCAAGCCCTGTCGCCCAATGATACCATATCATGCAGCCCATATTTTTCTTCAAGCCCCTTTGGGCGGGGGCCAGGTATTGTGATGATAAGTATGTATGTAAGTATGGGCAAATACTTTGGAATTTATGACCAAGGTTAAGTTTTTTGGTTATGGTGTGACAAACACATGGGCAAAAGCAATATAGCTATGGACATTTGTCAGAATGTAGGTTTTGTAATGGTTAGTATGTGTGTAAAGTTTCATGTGAGAAGGACAAATATTTCTGAAGTTATGACCTAGGTTAAGTTTTATATTAGGTTAAGGCGATCCAAACACACGGACAAAAGCAATATAGAATTAGTATACCTAGAGAAAAACTTCACCTTTTGTAGCTTTACTTGACATCTCAAATGTGACCCAAGCAAGCTTTGACATCACAGCGGTGAGAGAGATAACGTCTAAGTGTCAGCTTTGAAGCCTTTCTTACCATTAGACAACAAGGACTGTCTAATTTTCACTGTCAATGTGTCAAAAACAAGACCACTAGACCAGTCACTGCTCAATATCTATAATGTAATACTGTGATTTAAAACAAAACAACTCAAGTCTGTAAGCCAAAAGCAAACCAGGCAGTGTAATGTTGTGACTGAACAAATTATTTGTCTAAATCGCGACGGAAGTAAGGGCGAGGATTGTGGCCACGTAAAATCGATTTAAGCCCCCCAGTGGAAATCTTCCACTGACCGTTCCAAGGCGGCTCTTCTGTGGCGATTTATTTATGTTGTTGTTTGTTACTTACTGTGTGTATCACTTGTGTCTAATAATTTTGGATGGCCATATGGCCATTTTGTGGGAAAGTAACTGTCCATATGGCCTTCCTTTGTTTAGGTTTCCATTATGGTCTTGTCGCTTAATGTTTGTATTTCTTTCCCTTTGGTGTCTTTTATGGATGGAGTAAGTTAATTGTATCAATTCCTGATCTTTGTTTTACTTCTACTTTTTATGAAAGTCAACTCTTGGATGTTGCCTAAATGGACCAGAAAGGGGGCAGCAGATGAAACTGAACAGAGGCCTACAGACAATGAGGAATATAGAAAAAGAAAAATAACAATCCAACAACCCTCCACAACCCTAACCTGTTCCAGCAAAACAGTATCAGCTGGATGCATTGATACAGACAGACAGACAGACAATACATGTAACTCCCCCAAAATCAAATCTATGAAATTATGTTATGAAGTCAGGTGGTGAGCCAGCATGAATAAACTTTAAAGAAATATTGATCAGCATAATTATGCAAGGTTTGGGCTTGCAAGCTAAAGGAATCTTAGAAAACATACTTTCAGATAATATACATTGTTTCAGTTGTAGTCAGACTCTATACTGCAGCACAGGAACACTGACAGATGTAAGTACTTCAAAGGATCTAACTTCAGAACTTATTTATTTTCTCTGTAGCTGGTGTTGTGCCTTGTGGCGACCGTAAAATGTCTCCCCGTACATCATCATAGTGCAGATTATATTTTCTGATCCTTTGGGATCATTGAGTTCATTTGGTATCATTTTGAAAATACAGGTGCATGAGGGCGTGGCCGGTGTTGCACATTTCAGTACTGGTCATGAACAGACTCAATAAAACCGAGTATGCTATTTTCTTTTATTTGGTGTATTCCTTGCTTCCAAAGGATCTAGCTTCAGAACTTATTCAAGAAAACAGGAGTAATAACGTTTATCATGGATGAATTTCTTTATTGTTTGCCAGATCCATCATGTGGGTACTCCTTAAAATTGCCTCAGTGAGGGGATTCTAACAAGTGCCCACAATATTTTTCATGGAGAAAGCAGAAAAATTACTCCAGAATTATCCTCATTACTCCTGGGTATCTGGGGCTACTGATTCAAATCTGAGGCTGGTTCCCTGTACTGCAACAAAGAGTATTCAGTGTAACAGTTACCATTCATGGTTCCTATCTCTGCAGGCAATGTCTGTAGCTTGTTGTTGGACACATTTAGCTTAACAATCTTACACAGGTAACCAATACTCTTAGGAAGGGATGTCAGCTGATTGTTAGACACATCCTGTTAAATAAAACAATACTCTTAGGAAGGGGTTTCAGCTGATTGATAGACACATCCTGTTAATTAAACAATACTCTAAGGAAGGGATGTCAGCTGATTGTTAGACATAATTATCCTTTTAAATAAAGCAATACTCTTAGGAAGGGATGTCAGCTGATTGTTAGACACAGCCTGTTAAATAAAACAATACTCTTAGGAAGGGGTTTCAGCTGATTGATAGACACATCCTGTTAATTAAACAATACTCTTAGGAAGGGATGTCAGCTGATTGTTAGACACATTCTGTTAAATAAAGCAATAATCTTAGGAAGGGATGTCAGCTGATTGTTAGACACAGCCTGTTAAATAAAACAATACTCTTAGGAAGGGGTTTCAGCTGATTGATAGACACATCCTGTTAATTAAACAATACTCTTAGGAAGGGATGTCAGCTGATTGTTAGACATATCCTGTTAAAATAAAACAATACTCTTAGGAAGGGGTTTCAGCTGATTGTTAGACATATCCTGTTAAAAAAAGCAATACTCTTATGAAGGGATGTCAGCTGATTGTTAGACATATCCTGTTAAATAAAACAATAATCTTAGGAAGGGATTGTAGCTGATTGTTAGACACAGCCTGTTAAAAAAAAACAATACTCTTAGGAAGGGATGTCAGCTGATTGTTAGACACATCCTGTTAAAAAAAAATACTCTTAGGAAGGGGTTTCAGCTGATTGTTAGACATATCCTGTTAAAAAAGCAATACTCATATGAAGGGATGTTAGCTGATTGTTAGACATATCTTATTAAATAAAAAATACTCTTAGGAAGGGAGGCCCCCGCCCATAGGGGCTTGAAGAAATATATGGGCTGCATGATGCTTCCACGCAGAGCTGAATCCGGCCCACACACTAGTACTGGTAAACCGCTTAGAGGATCTAAGCCTGTCCAGGAACCGAGGTGTGAGGCGGACCGTCCATGCTAATAAACCCTATTGGTTTCATTGGGCGACAGGGCATGAGAAGTCATTTCATCTCAATGTCGGGTAAAAGTCCCACAAAATTGGAAGCAACGTCTCCAAAATGACCTTTACAGTGTTGACGGGGACGTTAAACCTCAAATCAAACAAACAAACTTAGGAAGGGATGTCAGCTGATTGTTAGAAACAGCCTGTTAAATAAAGCAATACTCTTAGGAAGGGATGTCAGCTGATTGTTAGAAACAGCCTGTTAAAAAAAAACAATATTCTTACAATTGGATGTCAGGTGATTGTTAGACACATCCTGTTAAATAAAACAATACTCTTAGGAAGGGATGTCAGCCGACTGTTAGACACATCCTGTTAAATAAAACAATACTCTTAGGAAGGAATGTCGGCTGATTGTTAGACATATCCTGTTAAATACGTGTAAAAGAATACTCATGCGGACTGAACAAATTATTTGTCTAAATTGCAATGGACTAATAGGCGAGGACTGCGGACACGTATAATCGACATAAGCCCCAAAGTAAAATTCTATTCACTGACCATTTCAAAGGCAGTTCTTCTGTCGCGTTTTATTTTTGTTATTGTTTGTCTTTGAGTGTGTGTATCGCTTATATCTTTTTGCTTTGGATAGCCAATTGGTCATTTTGTGGGAAAGTAACTGTCCTTTTGGCTTTCCGCAACTGATCTTTCCATTAGGATCAAGTTATTCAATGTATTTGTTTCTTTCCTTTTTTATGTCTCTAATTGGAGGTGTGGGTATTGTTTCCTGGTCATTGCTTTAACTTCTTTCTTACAAAAGGATGTCAGCTGATTGTTATACATATCCTGTTAAATAAAACAATACTCTTAGGAAGGGATGTCAACTGATTGTTAGACATATCCTGTTAAATAAAGCAATACTCTTAGGAAGGGATGTCAGCTGATTGTTAGACATATCCTGTTAAATAAAGCAATACTCTTAGGAAGGGATGTCAGCTGATTGTTAGACATATCCTGTTAAATAAAGCAATACTCTTAGGAAGGTATGTCAGCAATGGGCCAGAAATCCTCATCTGGATGAGGGTGATCATAGATTACATTGTTCCTTGGCGGCCATCTTGTCTGCCAGATTACATTGCCTTAGCAATTCTGAATCTGCATGTTGCCTTGATGCCTCTGATTAAGTTTTTAGAAGTGAAGGCAATGATCAGGAATCTATACAATTAACCCACACCTCCTATCAGAGACTCTTAGTCTTATTTACGCTTTAGGAAGAGATGATTATGAAGCAAACCGGCGGTGTATAGTCTGACAAGACAGAGCTATGTTTGCACCCACCTTCGGCATATTCTGTTATCAAAAACGTAAACCAGGCCAACCAATCATGTAATACAACTGCAACATAAACAAAGCTATGGTGTATATGGACACCATGAAGTCTTTCATAACAAAACAAGAACAGATCAGCCACAAGGGGTGCGCAATTTGTACCCATCGGAATACCCACACCTTGCCTAAATAACTCGGAACCAAATTTTATGTAAATATTGTCAAGAGCTTCACTCACTTTTTTGAATGACCATAAACTCTTTTAGCGAATTTGAATCTCCATGTCATCTATATGGCAGTCATCTTGGATATTTGAACAGAACAATTTCAGTCAATCTGAATCTACATGTTACCATTGTGCCTCCCTTTAAGTTTCAGCTCAATCCAATCTTTGGTTTTTGTTTGTTTAACTTGAGGTTTAACTTCCCTGTCCCAACCTTTGGATTGGGAGATGTATGAAGAATGTCAAGATGGACACCTGAAAATTTGAATTTCTTTGTTGCCCCAGTACCTCCCATGAAGTTTAAATTTTATCCAACCTCTTGTTTGGGTGATGTCGTTTGAAGAATTTCAAGCTGAAACTGGATGGCAGGTATTGGGGCAACATTGAGATTCAGATTTGCTTCTAGAGGAAGTGCCGCTTGAAGAATTTCAAGATGGCCGCTATAGTGCCAAGTTGGATAAGGGAACAATTTTGGCAAATCTGAATATTGGATAACGGAACAATTTTGGCAAATATGAATCTCCAGGTCAGCCCAATACCTTCATCAAATTTCAGCTCAATTCAACATTTGGTTTGGGAGGAGATGTCCACTGAAGAATTTCAAGATGACCACTGGAATCAAAACAGAAAGTTTTTAGCAAATCTGAATCTTCATGTCACCCTGATGCCTCCCATCAAGTTTGAGATCAATTTGACCTGTGGTTAAGGAGATGTTGTTTGAAGAATTTCAAGATGGCCACAATGGCAGCAATCTTAGCTACCAGAATGGAATGTTTGAGCAAATCGGAATCTCCAATTCACTCCCATACCTCCCATGAAGTTTCAGCTCAATTTTACCTTTGGTTTGTGGGGATATGTCATTTTAAGACTATGAAGTTGGCCACCATGTCAGCCATCTTTGAAAACCAAACAGAATCTCAATCCCATGTCACCAGGATGCCTTCCACCAGGTATTAGCTTAATCTGATTTCCAGTAAAGGAGATGTCAACAAGAGCTGCCTTCAGGCAGTTTAGCTCAGACAGCTTAGCTCGCCTGGAAGTGTCCTTGAGGTAATAATAATAGGTGGGAATATTGCAAATAAATCTTTGCACCTTTATCTATCATCATATGAATTATGATACCAATCTTTCATATGGTTTTACCATCAAAGCGATTTTCTTGACCTTGATGTCGTGTTCAAGGGTATTGCTGAATAAAACTTTGGACCTATATCAATTCTCATACCCAGAATCCATCATTTAGTTTAGAAAATATAAGCTCTACATAATAATTTCTAAGCCTGTGACCTTGACCCTGACCTTGGGGTCATGGGAATGGTCAGGGGTATTGCTGAATAAAACAACAAAACATTGGACCTATATCTATAATCCTATCAAATATGAAACAAGAGGGCCCAGAGGGCGCTGATTCACTCACCTGAGTGTCACTGTCTGTACTTTCTATTTTCGGCGCAGGCAGCCATCTTGCTAGTCAGAGTGGAACAATTTAGCTTTTTTTGGTAGGAAGTTGCCTAGGCAACATTCCTGTGAAGTTTGAATCAATTTGGCCTAAGGGTTTAGGAAGAGGTCACCTTTGAAGTTTTTTTCTATTTTTAGCTCTGCGGGCCACTTTGTTCACCAGAGCGGGATCATTTTAGCTATTTTGGTAGAGGGTCATCTATATTCCTACGAAGTTTGAATGAAATTGGCCAAAGGATACAGGAGGAGTTGTTTGAAGATTTTTTCCATTTTTAGCTCAGGCGAACATCTTGTTTAACAGAGGGAAACTTTTTATGCTATTTTGGCAGGGAGTCTCCATGTCACCCAAATAACAACCAAGGCAATATTCCTGTGAAGATTGAACCCAATTAGCCCTAGGGATTACGAGGAGTTTGCGTTTGAAGCAATTTTATGATATTTTCTATTTTTTGCCATTTCACTAGGTCATCCAAGCATTATTCCAGTGAAGTTAGGGTACAGGAGGAGTTGCGTTTCAAGATTTTTCTATTTTTAGCTCTGGCGCCCATCTTGTTTGTCAGAGCGGAACGATTTTTTTCTAGCTATTTTGGTGTGGAGTCTTCCACAAAACATTCCTGTGAAGTTTGTATCAAATTGGCCCAAGGGTTTAGGAGGAGTCTGCTTTTGATGCAAATTTACGATGTTTTTCTATTTTTAGCTAAGGCAGCCATTTTCTCATCAGAGCAGAACTCTTTCAGCTATTTTGGTAGAAGGTCACCTGAGCAACATTCCCATGATGTTTGAATGAAACTGGCCCATTAGCACAGTACAAGTTGTCTTTTCAAGTTTTTTATTTCTATTTTTAGCTCTGGTGGCCATCTTATTCATCGGAGCAGAAGAAGCAATTTTGGTAGAAAAGTAGATGTAAAACAAAGATCAGGAATTGATACAATTAATTTACTCCACCCATAAAAGACACCAAAGGGAAAGAAATACAAACATTAAGCGACCAGACCATAATGGAAACCTAAACAAAAGAAGGCCATAAGGACAGTTACTTTCCCACAAAATGGCCATATGGCCATCCAAAACCAAAAGACACAAGTGATACACACAGTAAGTAACAAACAACAACATAAATAAATTGCCACAGAAGAGCCGCCTTGGAACGGTCAGTGGAAGATTTCCACTGGGGGGGCTTAAATCGATTATACGTGGCCACAATCCTCGCCCTTACTTCCGTCGCGATTTAGACAAATAATTTGTTCATTCCTCATGAAGGCCTCCTAACTCATCAGTGCAACATCTCCGTGAACACAAAAATCAAAGAACCACAGAGGTGAGACAACGGTGAGGACTCGACAGCAAGAAACAACTGAAATGCTGGAGCAAAAGAAAACCAACAGTTAGACTCCGATGAGCCCGACCAGAGACAGAGCATCAGGCACCAACCAACATTATCTCTCTAATTTTCAATAAGCCTTTACGTTGGAGCCGTCATAGAATCTGAGGCCTGACCCACCGGCGTGCAATTAAAGAGGGATGCAAAGTTGCCAACCGTGATTGGGTTAACAACCATGCATGCAGTCTGTCGTATAATATCCATGTTGTACCCAATCTTTTTATATCGAAGAATGATTTTACCAAGTTGGGTGCTGAAGTCATTGCTGTTATATATTTTTCTGAATTTATATACTAAGTCACCATAAAATTCGGGTTCCGATAGACCTTGTTGCAGAAGAGATTTAAGTCCAATATTGAATTTTGAAATTAAATCAGAAAGGCGTCTATAAAATTTTGAAAAGACTTTGCGTAGTTTATGGTACCGATAACCCTGATTAAGGAGTTTAGCTGTTAATAATTTATTACGAGTGTTGAAGTCAGTTACATGCCTACACACTCTAGCAAATCGAATTAATTGCGAAATATAAACGCCATAGAATGGCGCACGAGGAACATCACCATCCAAAAAAGGAAAATTTACAATCTCAAAATCAAAGTCATCGCGTTTATTATTAATTTTGCACGAAACAAATCCATCTACAATAGATGTAAATCCAAAAACTGGGCCTCGGTATCAGAAGAATTTGCTTTATTTAACTGAAGTTCTAGGGGGTAAATCTGACTGATCAAACCATCAAAATAGGTATTATCAATATTTAATAAATCATCTAAATATCTAGAAGTAGAGCTAAAAGCTTCAATAATTTCAGATTGGTTATCAATGGAAAGCGACAAAATGAATAAAAATCAAAAATGAGTTCCTTTATGAAGTCTCTTTCATAACAATACAAGAACAGATCAGCCACAAGAGGTGCGCAATTAGTACCCATTGGAATACCCACAATTTGTCTAAATAACTTAGTACCGAATCTAATATAAATATTGTCAAGTAGAAAGGTGAGGGCATCACAGATTTCTTCCTGATCTTTCAAAGACTTTATCACAATATTCAATTACATGCGTTTTAATAGCAGTAAGACAGGAAGTTAATAATTTAGAAAGTTCAGTGGTAGTGCAAGAGCTAGAATTTGCAATAAACCGTGCTTTGTAAGGTTTTTTATGAAGTTTTGGTAGTCAGTATAGCGTAGGAAGCTTGTCTTGGCCTTCGTTAACACACACAGCAAACTTGGTGGCTGAAAGACAAACATGTTTATCTACTATAGCTCTCTCTTCAGCTAAAGGCTGAAGTTCATAGGCCTTAGTACCACCAAGCTCCTGCTTAAGCGTGTTAACATAGTGGAGCCGTCACACAACGATGACGTCACTGAGGCAACTTTCCTGAGACGTCTAAATCAATCTGGCCCAAGTTTTTAGGAGGAGTTCGCATTGGAAGCAAATTTACTATGTTTTTTTTATCTCTTTCAGCCATTTTGTTCATCATAGCAGAACCATTTTTGCTATTTTGGTAGCGGGTCACATAGGCAACATTCAGATGTAGTTTGAATGAAATTGGCCGAAGGGTACAGAGGAGTTGTCGCTTAAAGATTTTTTTTCTAATTTTAGCTCTGGTGGCCATCTTGTTTGTCAGAGGGGAATGGTTTTAGCTATGGTTTTTGTGAGGTTTGAATGAAATTGGCCCAAGGGTACAGTAGGAGTTGGCATTTAAAGGCATTTATTCTTGATAATTGAAGACTATCGTTTCATTACATATAGGCCAGTACATATAGCCGGAAATGACCCTTGACCCACAACTAATTCCTTGAGAAATGTTATCAGCAGTTTTAGTATCAGGAAGGTGTCCTGATTTATAGAAAAAAGTCCTCAAAAAAATCCGTGGGGAAAGGGTATGTTTGGGGGGTGAAAAAAAAATACGAAAAATGAAGAAAAATCACAAAAACCAGGCGTATGTTAAACAATTAATACTTGACTTCATTAAATCATCCAAAATGAATATTTCTATCTGGGGGAAACATACTAAAAATTCTGAAGATAAAAGTTTTCTTTTAATTTTTTTTTGTATATTTTTGTGCGAAATTTCGAAAAACCAAGTATTAGCTTTTATAAAAAGCTTGAGTCTATGCTAAGCACACATTAATTTGTGTAGAACTAAAATGTGCCAGTTACCACAAAGTGTAAAAAAAGTTACAGATATCAAATGAGGATTTCCAAATCCTGTCACCAATGTTACATAAAACAAAATTTCCGATTTTTTTTCTCTATCAATTACAACTAATTGTACTACGTGCCTACATTTACGGTTTCTTCATTTCGCATTCTAGTTTAAACTTTCATTTTACATTCTAGGTTAACATCATGAAAAAACAATCTGCCAAGATTGCCTTCTAGAAATGAAAACATTCAGAATTGGATGTGGGAAGAACTAGATAAGGGCAAATATATGTTAATTTTGCAAGTGTGAGAGCAATCATGCATATCCATGTGATAAACTTTTGGCAGCTTTCGGGTATTGGCTGGGTTTCAATATGCAAGTGGGCGTTCCAGTATGACCAGAGTTGGGATGTCCTTGGGTAACCAGATGGAAAATGAAAAGTAGAACCAGTCAACAGAATACCAGTAATGACCTTTCATTAAATGCTTCCGGAGCAAAAGCTATCATTAAGATTGTCTACACCGGAAAGTCGCTTACAACAAGAAAAAAATAATATCACTGACATATATCTTAAAAGAAAATCCATATTGGTACTTTACTTCATGAAATCATTAAAAAATGATAGTTTCTGTACTACGCCAAAATAAATGATAAGTTATTTGATGCACCAAAAGATATTTCTTTTTTTTTTTTTTTTTTTTTTTTTGGTGGGTGGGGGAGGGGGGGAGGAGAAGGGAGAAAAAAGGAAAATCAAAAGCAAACACATCACGAAAACATGCCTATATAATTTTGACCCCCACTAACCCAGTTATCTATTTACTTGAAAAACTTCGGGTTTAGGGGTTATATTTTTTTCTGCTCAAAAACATAGCTTCTGAGATTGTTGATACTCAATATAACTGCCTCATCTATGTTTTGAGCAGAAATAAGTGAGTGAGTGTGTTTGAGGTTTACATCCCTTCAACAGCAAATGTCATATGCAGTGGTTTCAAAAACATTTCGGCATCTAGATTTCAAGGAAAGATAGGAGTGTGATTTTCAATGTTATCTGAATGAAACCCTTACAAATTTATCAAGCGTAGCAGGGGAATAATGTCTAAGTAAACTGGAAAATCCCCATTACCCGCCTATTGATGAAACCTCTGCATACGGAGACCGGACCTCGGTTTAAAGACTGGTCTGAGAGTCTGGCGAAGCCCTTGGATCGAACCCACGACTCCTGGTTTATGAGGCTAGTAGCTTATCCACTACACCGTGGAGGCTTTTTAGTGGGAATAAGAAAAATAATGTACACCCCCAAAACTCCCCACTGCCCCACCCAACCAGGTGTAAATGGGTAGCAGTGGTGTAAAAGTCAACTGCCTCTCCCTCGTGCGCGTGAAAACATCCGGAATGAGTGTTCGAGAGCGATTAATTAAGCTTGAGGCTTTCATAGCAATCGAACTAAAATGAATTAGTATAAACTAAAACTCCGGTAGGAGGGGGTTTCTATCGAGTACCCACAATCTATGCTTTTGAGCAGACATTACGAAACACGCCTAAACGAAACCATGGTCAATTGTTCAGCCCAAAAATGGAATTTTAAGATAAAAAAAAAATGATGTTTTTCTTATTTCTGTTCAAAACATAGATTGCAGAGCTCGACAGAACCGCCTGAACTTGGCGGTTCTACAGAGTACCCACAATCTATGTTTTTGAGCTGATATAAGATATTAAATATTTATCCATGTACTACATGTATATAAAAGTGGGGTTCGAGGGGTCAAAATTATATAGGCGTGTTTTTTTACCCAACCCATCTGGGCTTGGAGTTAAATATTGGGCTGCTAATGCTTCCGCGCAGAACTGATACCGACCGCATATGAGTGCTGCTAAAGCGCTGAGAATACCCAGAAACGTTGCTGCGAGTCAGCCTGTCCATGCATGTAAACCCTTTTGGAGCCATTGGGCGGCAGGGATTGAGATGTCATTTCATCTCAATGTCAGGTAAAAGTCCCACAAAGTTGACAGCAACGTCTCGTTTTCGTGATGAATAAGAAAAAACTCAGAATTTTTCTCCGGGTTTGTTTTTGGGGTGCATGATCAAATCTTCCAATAGATTTGAATATGCGTGTTTTCGTTATGTTTTATATGACCCCAACTTTAAAAAAGTTGGAGGGGCATATTGCTTCTGCATGGTTCGTCCATTTGACTTTCCTTTACGCTTTTGATGCATAGCATAACGCAAGAAAGGTGCATGCTAGGGTTTTGAAAGTTCATATATTGATTTTTCATGGAAAATTAGCAAACGCGTATTTTTTCTTATCCGGATTATGCCCCTTTCAAAGGTTATTGCCCTTTGAATTTTTTTATAAAATCTTGTCAGCAAAATATCTCAAAATCTATTGGAGCTACTGCCTTGTAAGTTGGTGACGAGTAGTTGTCCTGATAAACTTTTGACTAAATTTCAAAAAATACTTTGTGGCTAATGGCCCTTCGTCACTTTGGGTACATTGTAGGCCTATGCTTTGTGATGCATAGCAAAACTTTAGAACCTTGTATGCCAGGGTTTTGAAATTTCATATATGGATTCCTCTTGGCAAATTAGCTGAAAGATATTTTTCTCATCCGGACTTTGCCCCTTTTAAGGTTGTTTGAGTCAACCTTTGTGTTCAGTCAGCTCAAAACAGTTATTGTGCGCAATGTTGGGAGACAAAATTTGAAAATCAATTTCAAGGGGTTTCACCCATATTATTTTTCCTGCCTGTTAAAAAGTCAGCGGCCAATTTCTATTGCAGTAAGTATATATAGATAGGACAGTGTTGCAATTGTTCTGATTGTGATTTTTGAGTGGTTGCTTCCACAAAGTCACTCATAGCTATCAAAATCTTACGTATGCCATGTTACCGGAATACACTGTATGCACATATTTACGATATTAATTCATTTGATTCTGATGGCACAAATGTGCTTCCATACATTAAAATTTTGTCATGAGACATTGACAAATGTATTTTCCGACCCCCAAAAGAATGCTTACTTTTACAACTTGAACATAGAACTTGTTTATCAATACCATACAAGGAAAATATACATGGCATGTATTAAAAAAATAGAATGTAGAAAGACTGCACTTTATCAATTTCTGACATAAGTTTTGTTTTTGATGACGACATTTGTTTGCGCGTGAGGAGCCTTACAGCCGAAAAAACAGTGTATGGTGCTGTTATCTGGCCATTACTTATTTGATGCTTTTTCTGCGGATTAAATCCTAATTTTCTCAGAACTGGCACGGATATTTATTGAGGACTTTTTTTCGGTAATTAATATAACATAGCCCTGTGTTTTGGTGTTAAAAGAATTTCTCAAGGAATTAGTTGGACCATAAAAATTAAAGTACCTCGCCTAATAATACTATATAGCTGTCAGTGCTGACAGAAGAGAAGTCCTCTGTCTTCAACAGGTAAGGGGCCTCCTTAGGGAAAATCAATAATTTACGAACTGTTGACTGGAGGGTACATTATTCATTTTCCCTTTAAAAGCCTTAGTCAGGAGATTCAACAAGAGCTAATAATCATTCTATTTAGGTCCGCCTTTGATCTGCTATAGACAGTACATCACAGGGGCAATAAAACTATTATGAACACATGGTGTGTCCAACTGCTTCAAGAATAAATACCTTTAAAGATTTTTCTATTTTTAGCTCTGGTTCCCAACGTTTGAAATGTCAGTATGTTTGTTTGTTTGATTTGAGGTTTAACGTCCCCGTCAACACTGTAAAGGTCATTTTGGAGACGTTGCTTCCAATTATGTTGGGCTTTTACCCGACAATGAGATGAAATGACATCACAAGCCCTGTCGCCCAATGAAACCAATAGGGTTTATTAGCATGGACGGTCCGCCTCACACCTCGGTTCCTGGACAGGCTTAGAACCTCTAAGCGGTTTACCAGTACTAGTGTGCGGGCCGGATTCAGCTCTGCGTGGAAGCATCATGCAGCCGGGCTGCCCATATATTTCTTCCAAGCCCCTATGGGCGGCCGGAACAAAATGTCAGTTTGTGATGAATATGTCTATAACATGTTTTGGGAGTTGCGGAAACAAGAATTTCTGTTTCTCAACAGGCTAAAACTGACAAAGGGCCATAACTCTGGTAAAAATCAGTCAAGCATCTTCAAGTCAAGGGAAAAAGAAGAGCTGTGGCATGACAGAATAGCTCGCCTGTTTTGCACCTTCAAGATATAAGGTAAAATTAGTGAACCATGAAAATATAGGTCACACTCACCTAGATATATCAATGATCAGGTAAAAACAGCGGGCCCTGGCCCGTGGGCATTTCAGGGATATAATTTGACCAATCTCAGCAGAGGTTCACTAGTTGAAGCTTCACACCAGATATCAAAGACCTGGGCCTTCTGGTTTTGGACCAGAAGATTTTTAAAGGTTTTTTCCTATATATGCGTATGTAAAACTAGTGGGTCCCAGAGCAGGGACATTTTTGGCCCAAAGGCTATAATTTGAACAATCTTGATAGAGGTCCATTAGATGAAGCTTCAAACCCAATATCAAAGACCTGGGCCTTCGTGGTTTCAGAGAAGATTTTCTAAAGATTTTCCATATATAAGCCTATGTAAAACCAAAGGGCCCCGGGGCGGTGGCATTTTTGGCCCCAGCACTATAATTTGAACAATCTTGGTAGGGGTCCACTATATGAAGCTTCATACCAAATAGCAAAGACCTGGGCCCTGCAGTTTCAGAGAAGAAGATTTTTAAAGATTTTCCCTATATAAGCAATGGAAAACCAAAGGCCCCGGGGCGGGGCATTTTTGGCCCCAGCACTATAATTTGAACAATCTTGGATACAAAGCAAAGACCTGGGCCTTGCAGTTTCAGAGAAGAAAATTTTTAAAGATTTTCCCTATTTAAGCCTATGTAAAACCAAAGGGCCCCAAGGCGGGGGCATTTTTGGCCCCAGCACTATAATTTGATCAATCTTGGTAGGGGTCCACTAAATGAAGCTTCATACCAAATAGCAAAGACCTGGGCCTTGCAGTTTCAGAGAAGAAAATTTTTAAAGATCTTTCCCTATTTAAGCCCATGTAAAACCAAAGGGCCCAGGAGCGGGGGCATTTTTGGCCCCAGCACTATATTTTGAACAATCTTGGTAGGGGTCCACTAGATGAAGCTTCAAACCAAATATCAAAGATTTAAGCCTTGCGGTTTCAGAGAAGAAGATTTTTTAAGATTTTCCCCATATAGGCCCATCTTAAAACCAAAGGGCCCTGGAGCGGGGGCATTTTTCACTCCAGCACTATAATTTGAACAATCTTGGTAGAGGTCCACTAGATGAAGCTTCATACCAAATATCAAAGATCAGGGTCTGACGGTTTCAGAGAAGAAGGTTTTTAAAGGTTTTCCCTATATAAGCCCATGTAAAACCAAAGGGCCAAGGGGCGGGGGCATTTTTGGCCCCAGCACTATAATTTGAACAATCTTGGTAGGGGTCCACTAGATGAAGCTTCAAACCAAATATCAAAGACCTAGGCCTTGTGGTTTCAGAGAAGAAGATTTTTAAAGTTTTAGGTGAAAAAAAAATCTATTTTTGGCTCCTGTGACCTAGATGTGCAATGGACCGTAAACATTTGAACAGCTTTGAAGGGGGACCACCTAAGGATCATTCCTGTGAAGTTTGGTCAAAATCCGATGAGTGGTTTAGGAGGAGATGTCGTTTGAAGAAAAAGTTTACGGACGCACGCATGGACGCAAGGACGCATGAAGGACGACGGACAAAAAGTGATCCCAAAAGCTCACCTCGTCACTACGTGACAGGTGAGCTAAAAATGGCTAACCCTAACTCTGGTAAAAATCAGTCAAGCATGACCTCGCTAAAATTTTATCATCTTCAGGTCATCGGAACAATAACTTGAAAGTTTCATCAAAATCCCTAGAAAACTGTAGGAGGTGTTGCAGAGACAAGGGCTTCAGTTGACAAAATGGCTAAATGAGAAAGGGCATTAACTCTGGTAAAGATCAGTCGAACATGACCTTGATAAAATATGATCATCTTCAGGTCATATGAACATATCTAGAAAGTTTCATGAAAAATGGCTTACCCTAACTCGGTAAAAATCAGTCAAGCATGACCTCGATAAAATTTTTATCATCTTCAGGTCATGGGACTAATAACTGGAAAGTTTCATCAAAATCCCTAGAAAACTGTAGGAGGTGTTGCAGAGACAAGGACTTCAGTTGACAAAATGGCTAAAACTGAGAAAGGGCAATAACTCTGGTAAATATCAGTCAGTGATCTTGATAAAATATAATCATCTTCAGGTCATATGAACATACCGTATTCGCCCTAATTACCGCATCGGGCGCTTAGTTTTTTCAAAATCATGTCAAAAAATCACAGTGAAAAATCTACCTAATTAGCGCACACTCGATGCGAAAACAATAGCCCTCCAGATTATGCATACTGATATTCAATGGGACGGAAAATGATACTAAAGCATTTCCTTCACTGTTGAAGAAATAACGGTTAGTTTTTTAGCGATTTATTGTAAGAGCTTCCAGGGGGAGGTTACTGTAAAGTTTGAGCTTATGCATTTCCTTTTCAAAAATATCTTTGGTGTGCGCTTATAGGAGCATGTGGGGTAATTAGGGCGAATATGGTATCTAGAAAGTTTCATGGAAACTGTATTAGGAGCTTTGGAGAGAAGATTGTATTTACGGATAGACTGATGGATGGACAGACGGATGAACCCATTACTATAGTCCCCTTAGATTAACGTCTTGGGACAAAAATATGAGCTCTTAAAAACTTAAACATAAATCTCTAAGTCTGTTACCTTCACCTTGAGAAAATGGGTAAGGGGCATGGGTATTGCTGAATAAAACTTTATCTATCACCATATCAAATATGAACCAAATCCATCCTTAGGTTTGATAAATATGAGCTCTTAAAAACTTCAACATAAAATTTTCTAAGTCTCAACTTGACCTAAAGTTCAAGGGAGTGGGCGGTTGTATTGTCAAATGTAGCTTTGGACCTATATCTACCATCCTACCAAATATGAATCAAATCCGTCATTTCGTTTGGAGAATATGAGCTCTTAAAAACCTTTAACATAAAATTCAGGACGGCCTACGGATGACATACAACAGGCCATGGCATAAGCTGACCAGGTGAGATAATAGGGCAATACTCTTTGGAAGAAATGTCCACTGACTGTTAGACATATACTGTTGAATAAAACAATACTCTTAGGAAGGGATGTTCAATGATTGTTAGACATATACTGTTGAATAAAACAATACTCTTAGGAAGGGATGTCCACTGATTGTTAGACATAATCTGTTGAATAAAACAATACTCTGAAGGAAGAGATGTCCACTGATTGTTAGACATATACAGTTGAATAAAACAATAGGCTTAAGGAAGAGATGTCACCTGATTGTTAGACATAATCTGTTGAAAAAAAACAATACTCTGAAGGAAGAGATGTCCACTGATTGTTAGACATATACAGTTGAATAAAACAATAGGCTTAAGGAAGAGATGTCACCTGATTGTTAGACATAATCTGTTGAATAAAACAAAACTCTTAGAAAGGGATGTCCACTGATTGTTAGACATATACTCTTGAATAAAACAATACTCTTAAGGAAGAGATGTCACCTGATTGTTAGACATACTCTGTTGAATAAAACAATACTCTTAAGAAGGGATGTATTGTATGAATCAAGGTTTAACATCCTCAGCAACACTATTCAGGTAATTTTGGAGACATTGCTTCCAATTTTGTGGGACTTTTACCCGACACTGAGGTGAAATGTCATCTCAAGCCCTGCTGCCCAGTTGAACCAAAAGGCTATATACATTGGATGGTCTGACTCACACTACTTTGCCTGGTCTAAGGGGTTTACCAGTACTCCTGTGTGGTCAGTTTGAACTCTGTGTGGAAGCACCATGCAGCCCATCCATTTCTCAAAGCCCCAATGGGTGGGGGCGAAAAGAAGCTGATTATTAGACATATCCTGTTGAACACAACAATATTCTTATGAAGGATGTCAGCTGATTGTTAGATATATCCTGTTAAATAAAACAATAAGTCAATCCACAACAAAACCAACAATAACACTTGTCCCAAGTTGTGCCACCATCAAGGTCTCAGATCAGACTGCACAACAGCATAGCTTCAGAGCTTTAGGCATAGAAGGCTGATGTCTGACCGACCCAATTATTGCTGGTCACACATCCTGATCAGAGTTTTCACTGATCACATGCACTTGCAATAGCTGTGGTCTATACACAGCAAGATTAATGGCATATTGGGTTGGTGACAGGCTGTTCCAAGTTATTGGTAGTCACACATCTTTATCAAAGCTTTCACTAATCAAATGTACCTGCAATACCTGTGGTCTATACACAGCAAGCTAAATAGCACATTGGATTGGTGTCAGGCTGTTCCAAGTTATTGGTAGTCACACATCTTGATCAGAGCTTTCACTGATCAAATGTACCTGCAATACCTGTGGTCTATACACAGTGAGCTATATGGCACATTGGGTTGGTGTCAGGCTGAGCCGAGTTATTGCTGGTCACAAGTCTTGAAGGTTGTGTTGTGTGCGAGCTAAATGTATTTCCACTTGTCTTATGTCCATCAAATCTCAGTAACTTCAAAAAGACATCCATTGCTCAATCTAATTAATACCTACTATTTACCAAGTTTCAGGTTAGTCAGAAATAAGTTGTAGGAGTTATCAGGTAACAATAATCACCATACCCAACCACCCGTGCATTATGCAAAGCTAGAAATTCACCTACCAGATCTTCCAAATATATCAGCTCTCCCAATTCCTCACAAAGCTGGCTGAGTTGATTATATTCAATATGCAGACTTTTCAAGTTCTTAATTGTTCCTATGCATCTTGGCATCTCTGTCAGCTTGTTACGGCTGCAATAAAATAGAGAAAACTTGGTAAAAGCAACATTAGTATAGCTCAATTAGCTGACTTAGGCACCCAGCAACTGACAAAGGCACTCAGCAGTTGACAAAGGCACTCAGCAGTTGACAAAGGCACTCTGCAGCTGATATAGACACTCAGCAACTGACAAAGACACTCAGCAACTGACAAAGGCACCCAGCAACTGACAAAGGCACTCAGCAGTTGACAAAGTCACTCTGCAGCTGATATAGACACTCAGCAACTGACAAAGACACTCAGCAGTTGACAAAGGCACCCAGCAACTGATAAAGGCACTCAGCAGTTGACAAAGGCACTCTGCAGCTGATATAGACACTCAGCAACTGACAAAGGCACCCAGCAACTGACAAAGGCACTCAGCAACTGACAAAGGCACTCAGCAGTTGACAAAGGCACTCTGCAGCTGATATAGACACTCAGCAACTGACAAAGACACTCAGCAACTGACAAAGGCACCCAGCAACTGACAAAGGCACTCAGCAGTTGACAAAGTCACTCAACAGCAGACAAAGGCACTCTGCAGCTGATATAGACACTCAGCAACTGACAAAGGCACTCAGCAACTGACAAAGGCACTCAGCAGTTGACAAAGGCACTCTGCAGCTGATATAGACACTCAGCAACTGACAAAGGCACCCAGCAACTGACAAAGGCACTCAGCAACTGACAAAGGCACTCAGCAGTTGACAAAGGCACTCTGCAGCTGATATAGACACTCAGCAACTGACAAAGACACTCAGCAACTGACAAAGGCACCCAGCAACTGACAAAGGCACTCAGCAGTTGACAAAGTCACTCAACAGCAGACAAAGGCACTCTGCAGCTGATATAGACACTCAGCAACTGACAAAGACACTCAGCAACTGACAAAGGCACTCAGCAGTTGACAAAGTCACTCAACAGCGGACAAAGGCACTCTGCAGCTGATATAGACACTCAGGTGCTGACAAAGGCGCTCAGCAGTGGACAAAGGCATTCAACAGCTGTCAAAGTCACTCAGCAGCTGACACAGGCACTCAGCAGCTGATATATACACAAAGCAGTTGACAAAGGCACTCGGCAGTAGGTAAAGCACTCAATAGCTGACAAAGTCACTCAGCAGCTGACAAAGGCACTCGCCAGTTGATATAAACACTCAGCAGCTGACAAAGACACTCAGCAGCTGATAAAGACACTCAGCAGCTGATATAGACACTCAGCAGCTGACAAAGACACTCAGCAGCTGATATAGACACTCAGCAGCTGATATAGACACTCAGTAGCTGACAAAGGCACTCAACAACTGGCATAGGCACCCAGTAGCTGAAAAAGGCACCAGTAGCTGAACAAGAGGGCCATGATGGCCCTGGATCGCTCACCTGATCCATATGATAGAGTAACATGTGGGCCTCGGGGAGGGCCATTATTGACCCCAGGGCTAAAATGTGCATAATGTTGAGGGAGGTCTAAATAGGTGAAGCTTCATACCAAATATCAACAAAGGCTATAATTTAAACAATCTTGGCAAAGGTCCACTAGATGAAGCTACACACCAAATATCAAAGACCTGGGCCTTGGGGTTTCAGAGAAGAAGATTTTTAAAGATATTCCCTACATTAGCCTATGTACCGGCCCCGATAGCTCAGTTGGTAGAGTGTCCGCTCCGGGGAACGGGAGGTCTCGGGTTCGATCCTGGGCCGCGACATACCAAAGTCGTTAAAAATGGTACTAGCTGCTCCTCGTTTGGCACTCAGATTTACTGGGTAGAGCTAGGACTGGTCGATCCAGTGTCAGGATAATGTGACTGGGTGTGGTATCATGTAATGTGTCTGGGACATGATACTTCAGTGAGGCAGCACTATAAACGTGAGCATTGAGCTCCCTGTCGCAACCAGACACCGTCGTGATATGACTGAAAAATTGTTGAAAGCGACGTTAAACCCGAATTCACACACACACACATTAGCCTATGTAAAACCGAATGGCCCTGGAGCGGGGGCATTTTTGGCTTCAGGGCCATAATTTAAACAATCTTTGTAGAGGTCCACTAGATGAAGCTCCATACCAAATATCAAAGGCATGGGCCTTAGGGTTTCAGAGAAGTAGATTTTTAAAGATTTCCCTATTTAAGTCTGTGTAAAAGAAAAGGGTCTCGGGGCGGGGGCATTTTTGGCCCCAGGGCTAATAGCCTATAATTTGAACAATCTTGATAGAGGTCCACTAGATGAAATTTCACACCAAATATCAAAGACCTATGCCTTGTGGTTTCACAGAAGAAGATTTTTAAAGATTTTCCCTATATAAAGTAGAAGTAAAACAAAGATCAGGAATCGATACACATCAAAGACACCAAAGGGAAAGAAATACAAACATTAAGCGACCAGACCATAATGGAAACCTAAACAAAAGAAGGCCATAAGGACAGTTACTTTCCCACAAAATGGCAATATGGCCATCCAAAATTAAAAGACACAAGTGATACACACAGTAAGTAATTAACAACAACATAAATAAATCGCCACAGAAGAACCGCCTTGGAACGGTCAGTGGAAAATTTTATTAAATCTATTTTACATGGCCACAATCCTCGCCCTTACTTCCGCTGCGATTTAGACAAATAATTTGAAGGCCTCCTAACTCATCAGTGCAACATCTCCGTGAACACAAATAATCAAAGAACCACAAAGGTGAGACAAAGGTGAGGACTCGACAGCAAGAAATCACTGAAATGCTGGAGCAAAAGAAAACCAACAGTTAGACTCTATAAGTTATAAGTCTATGTAAAACCAAAAGGGCACCCGAGACAGGGGCGTTTTTGGTCTCAGGGCTAAAATTTGAACAATCTTGGTAGAGGTCCACTAGATGAAGCTTCATACCAAATATCAAAGACCTAGGCCTTCTGGTTTCAGAGAAGAAGATTTTTCAAGATTTTCCCCATATAAGTCTATGTAATACCAAAGGGCCCTGGAGCGGGGGCATTTTTGGCCCCAGGGCTATAATTTGAACAATCTATGGTAGAGGTCCACAAGATGAAGCTTCATACCAAATATCAAAGACCTAGGCCTTGTGGTTTCAGAGAAGAAGATTTTTAAAGATTTTCCCTATATAAGTCTATGTAAAACCAAAGGGCCCCGATGCGGGGGCATTTTTGGTCTCAGGGCTATAATTGAACAATTTTGGTAGAGGTCCACTAGATGAAGCTTCATACTGAATATCAAAGACCTAGGCCTTGTGGTTTCCGAGAAGAAGATTTTTCAAGATTTTCCCCTCTATAAGCCCATGTAAAACCAAAAGGCCCCGGGGTGGGGGCATTTTTGGCCCCACCACTATAATTTGAACAATATTGGTAGGGGTCCACCAGATGAAGCTTCATACCAAATATCAAAGACCTGGGCCTTGCGGTTTCAGAGAAGAAGATTATTAAAGATTTTCCCCTTTATAAGGGGGGGTGGGGGGGGGGGGTTAACTAGGCATTGTGGGGTGAAGCTTCATACCAAATATAAAAAAATGGGCCTTACAGTTTCAGAGAAGAAAATTTTTAAAGATTTTCCCTATATAAGTCTATGTAAAACCAAGGGGCCCCGGAGCGGGAGCATTTTTGGCCCCAGGGCAATAATTTGAATAGTCCTGGTAGGGGTCCACTAGGTGAAGCTTCATACCAAATATCAAAGACCTGGGCCCTGTGGTTTCAGAAAAGAAGATTTTTAAAGAGTTTCCCTATATAAGCCCATGTAAAACCAAAGGGCCCCAGAGCGGGGGCATTTTTTGCCCCAGCACTTTATTTTGAACAATCTTGGTAGGGGTCCACTAGGTGACGCTTCATACCAAATATCAAAGACCTGAGCCTAGCAGTTTCAGAGAAGAAGATATAAGCCCATGTAAAACCAAAAGGCCCCGGGATGGGGGCATTTTTGGCCCCCAGGGCCTGGGCCTTGTGGGGTTAAGCTTCATACCAAATATCAAAGACATGGGCCTTACGGTTTCAGAGAAGAAAATTTTTGGCCCCAGCACTATAATTTGAACAATCTTGGTAGGGGTCCACTAGATTTTTGGCCCCAGCACTATAATTTGAACAATCTTGGTAGGGGTCCACTAGATGAAGCTTCATACCAAATATCAAAGACCTGGGCCTTGCGGTTTCAGAGAAGAAGATTTTTTAAGATTTTCCCTATATAAGCCCATGTAAAACCAAAGGGCCCCAGGGCGGGGGCATTTTTGGCCCCAGCACTATAATTTGAACAATCTTGGTAGGGGTCCACTAGATTAAGGTTCATACCAAATATCAAAGACCTTGGCCTTGCGGTTTCAGAGAAGAAGTTTTTTTAAGATTTGCCCTGTATAAGCCCATGTAAAACCAAAAAGCCCCGGGGCGTGGGGGGGGGGGGGGGAACCTGGGCCTTGTGGGGTGAAGTCATACCAAATATCAAAGACATGGGCCTTAGGGTTTCAGAGAAGAAAATTTTAAAATATTTTCCCTATATAAGCCCATGTAAAACCAAAGGGCCCCAGAGTGGGGGCATTTTTTGCCCCAGCACTATAATTTGAACAATCTTGGTAGGGGTCCACTAGGTGAAGCTTCATACCAAATATCAAAGACCTGGGCCTAGCGGTTTTAGAGAAGAAGATTTTTAAAGATTTTCCCTATATAAGCCCATGTAAAATCAAAGGGCCCCGGGGCAGGGAGCATTTTTGGCCCCAGGGCTATAATTTGAACAATCTTGGTAGGGGTCCATTAGGTGAAGCTTCATACCAAATATCAAAGACCTGGGCTTTACAGTTTCAGAGAAGAAGATTTTTAAAGATCTTCCATATATAAGCCCATGTAAAACCCAAGGGCCCTGGAGCGGGGGCATTTTTGGCCCCAGCACTATAATTTGAACAATCTTGGTGGGGGTCCTCTAGATAAAGCTTCATACCAAATATCAAAGACCTGGGCCTTGCGGTTTCAGAGAAGAAAATTTTAAAAGATTTTCCCTATATAAGCCCATGTAAAATCAAAGGGCCCCGGGGCAGGGGGCATTCTTGGCCCCAGGGCTATAATTTGAACAATCTTGGTAGGGGTCCATTAGGTGAAGCTTCATACCAAATATCAAAGACCTGGGCTATACGGTTTCAGAGAAGAAGATTTTTAAAGATCTTCCATATATAAGCCCATGTAAAACCCAAGGGCCCTGGAGCTGGGGCATTTTTGGCTCCAGCACTATAATTTGAACAATCTTGGTAGGGGTCCACTAGATGAAGCTTCATACCAAATATCAAAGACCTGGGCCTTGCGGTTTCAGAGAAGAAGATTTTTTAAGATTTTCCCTATATAAGCCCATGTAAAACCAAAGGGCCCCGGAGCGGGGGCATTTTTGGCCCCAGCACTATAATTTGAACAATCTTGGTAGGGGTCCACTAGATGAAGCTTCATACCATATATCAAAGACCTGGGCCTTGTGGTTTCAGAGAAGAAGATTTTTTAAGTTTTTGGTGAAAAAAATCTATTTTTGGCCCCAAAAACCTATATGTGCAATGGACCAGAACCATTTGATCAACTTTGAAAGGGGACCACCTAAGGATCATTCCTGTGAAGTTTGGTCAAAATCCGATCAGTGGTTTAGGAGGAGATGTCGTTTAAAGAAATTGTTTACGGACGCACTGACGCACGACGGACGACGGACGAAAAGTGATCCCATAAGCTCACCTCGTCACTACGTGACGGTGAGCTAAAAAGGCACTCGGTAGCTGACAAAGGCACTCAGCAGCCAACAAAGTCAGTCAGCAGCTAACACAGCTACTCAGCAGCTGATATAGACACTCAGTAGCTGACAAAGGCACTCAGCAGCTGATATAGGCACTCACAACAAAAGCACTCAGCAGCTAACACAGGCACTCAGTAGCAGACACAGGCACTCAGCAGCTTATCTAGACACTCAGTAGCTGACAAAGGTACTCAGCAGCTGATAAAGACACTCACAACAAAATCACTCAGCAGCTAACACAGGCACTTAGTAGCTGACAAAGACACTCAGCAGCTGGTATATGCACTCAGCAGCTGGTATATGCACTCAGCAGCTGGTATATGCACTCAGCAGCTGACAAATGCACTCAAAAGCTGACAAAGGCACTTGGTAGCTGACAAAGGCAATCAAAGGCACTCAGCAGCTGACACAGTCACTCAGCAACTGACACAGGCACTCAGCAGCTAATATAGACACTCAGTAGCTGACAATGGCACTCAGCAGCTGGCACAGGCACTCAGTAGCTGACAAAGGCACTCAGGAGCTGATATAGACACTCAGCAGCGGGCAAAGTCACTCAGCAGCTGACATAGGCAATGCAATGCTGATATAGACACTCAGCAGCTGACAAAGGCACTCAGTAGCTGATAAAGGCACTCAGCAGCTACCAAAGGCACTCAGTGGCAGACACAGGCACTCAGTAGCTGACAAAGGCACACTCAGCAGTGACACAGGCACTCAGTAGCTGACAAAGGCAATCAGCAGCTGAAAAAGGCACTCAGCAGCTGATATAGACACTCAGCAGCTGTCAAAAGGCAATCAGCTCAATCTGCTCTTAGAAATAACAGTTTGCTCCAATGAGCTAAAAAGAAGTGAAGGCCATGAAGTCTTTCCTCTAAAAGCAGGGCCCATTTTTTTAAAACTACATGTACATGTGACAACTTATTTTGTGTGTGTGTGTGGGGGGGGGGGGGGGGGTTGGGGGGGTTAAAGATTTGATCATTTTATGCAGCAAATTTGCTAATATTTTTGCTGAAAAAAATTGTGAACAGCTTTTTAACATTTTTATCATAAACAAATATATTAGATTGTATATTTGGTGACACCTTAAAAGTTTTGACCACAGATTAGATTGACAAACTAATGCTTAGCGATCAATTTCAATTCCAGCATGAAATATTATCTAGACTACTGTCATTATCATGAACTGTAATCTTTTCCAAGTAAACCTATGTCCTCCAACCAAATACAGCTTGTCATTCTCTTACTTCCACGGATTCAAGAAGGGCAGTTGTCAGTTTCTGGCGAAAGAATGTGCACTGTGCTGGTTAACCGCTTATGTATAAGCCTGCCCAGGAAAAGTGTTGATAGGAAAACTGACCGGCTCAAAAATGACCTAAAATAGTGTTGACTGCGCCGATAAACTCTAATACAAACAAACATAAATATAACTTAAACACTTAGGGACAGCTATGTACTCCAACCATAAATATAACTTCAATGATTCTAGGTCATCAGAACAGAATCTAATCAAGTCCGTGGCAGAATTAATCATCAATATTGCATCACACGTCTGAACACAATTCTGGAATTTATTTTGGAAATACAATGCAGGCAGACAAGCATTTTGGGCTAAAATTGACATTTTGGGGAGCCTGTGACCTTAAATGTGAGGTCAATGTCAGTAAAATGTGATCAAATCTTTGGTGGGTTGTAGAGATATATTGTACCAAGTTTCATAACGAAAACACGCCTATACAAATACATTGTAAATTTTAGCACTGAAAAAAGAAAATTTTCAGATGAAAAAAAATGGAATATTTTTCTAAGTCCTGCTCATAACATAGACTGTAGATACTCGTTAGAATCGCCTGGGTGAGGCGGTTCTAACGAGTACCCACAATCAATTTTTTAGCAGAAATAAGAACAAGAGGGTCCAGTGAGCCCTGAATCACTCACCTGAGTATCAGTGTCTCTAGTACATTCTTAAGCCAAGAGCTCTAATTTGAACAAACTTAGTAGCGGTCCACTAGATGAAGCTTCATACCAAATATCATAGACCTAGGCCTTCTGGTTTCAGAAAAGAAGATATTCAAAGGTTTTCCCTATATAAGCCTATGTAAAACCAAAGGGCCCCAGAGCTGGGACATTTTTGGCACCAAAGCTATAATTTGAACAATCTCATTAGATGTCCACTAGATGAAGCTTCATACCAAATATCAAAGACCTGGGCCCTCTGGTTTCAGAAAAGAAGATTTTTAAAGGTCTTCCCTATATAAGCCTATGTAAAACTGGTGGACCCCGGCGCGGAGATTTTTGGCCCCCAGCCTATTATTTGAACAATCCTGGTAGAGGTCCTTTAGATGAGGCTTCGTACCAAATATCAAAGACCTCGGCCTTCTGGTTTCAGGTAAGAAGATTTTTAAAGGTTATCCCTGTATACGCCTTTATGAAACCAGTGGGCCCCGGTGCGGGGACATTTTTGACCCCAGTACTTTATTTTGAACAATCTTGGAAGAGGTCCACTATATGAAGCTTCATGCCAAATATCAAAGCCCTGTGCCTTCTAGTTTCAGACAAGAAGATTTTTAAAGGTTTTCCCTATATACGCCTATGTGAAACCAGTGGGCCCTGGTGCTGGGGCGTTTTTGGCCCCAGGACTATATTTTGAACAATCTTGGTAGAGGTCTAAATGATGAAGCTTCATACCAAATATCAATGACCTAGGCATTCTGGTTTCAGACAAGAAGATTTTTAAAGGTTTCCCTATAAAAGTCTATGTAAAGCTGGTGGGCCCCGGTGCAGGGGCATTTTTGGACCCAGGGCTATAATTTGAACAATCATGGTAGAGGTCTATTAGATGAAGCTTCATACCAAATATCAAAGACCTGGACCATGCGGTTTCAGAGAAGACTTTTTAAGTTTTCAGTAAAAAAATCTATTTTTAGCTCCTGTGACCTAGATGTGCAACAGACCGGAACAATTTGAATAACTCTGAAAGGGGACCACCAAAGGATCATTCCTGTGAAGTTTGGTCAAAATCTGGTCAGTGGTTTAGGAAAAGATGATGTTTGAAGAAATTGTTGATGGACGCACGCACACATGACAGACGACGGACAAAAATTGATCCCAAAAGCTCACCTTGTCACTATGTGACAGGTGAGCTAAAAATAATGTATACCCTTGCAAACCCCAGTTTTGCTATACAAAAGTGGGGTTCAATGGGGTCAAAATTATATAGGCATGTTTTCATGATGGATCAAATTCATCAATTCATTCATGGCAACATAAAATCGATTTAAGCCCCGCAGTAGAGTTCCTTTCAGCTGGCCGTTCCAAGGTGGTTCTTCTGTCGCGGTTTATTTTTGTTATGGTTTGTCTTTGGGTGTTTGTGTCGCTTATACTATTTTATTTTGGATAGCCTATTGGCCATTTTGAGGGAAAGTAACTGTCCTTTTGGCTTTTCGCTATTGATGTTTCCATTGGTTCTGTTGTTTCTTTTTTGTAATTCTTTCCCTTTGGTGTCTCTGATTGGAGCTGTGGGTTGACTATATCGATTCCTGATCATTGCCTACACGTCTATTTAGGTGCAGACAAAGCCAATTCTGGCTCAAAATTGACATTTTTTGTAAGCCTGTGACATTGAGAAAAGGCCATGGTCACCAAAATCCAATGATACATGTTTATTGTACCAAGTTTGACCAAAAGCCATCAACATGTTCATAAGATACTCAGAGATAGACAGGCCATTTTTGGACAATAATTAACTGTATTTTTGGGAGCCTGCAACCTTAAACAGAAAGTTCAAGAATAGAATAAGAATATTTAAAGGGGAAACATATAAACTATATAAACCTCTGTTTTTATTCATCTGACAGTAGCCTGACGAAATGTTCATCATTCAGTTTGCAAAAACAACTTCACAAATACAAGTGGCAAAAATTAATTGAAGAAACGAGGCATAAGATTTTTAAGTATTACTACAATTAGCTAAGAGTCAGGAATAGTGTAGGAACTGATCAGCCCGACCTGACCTTAGCTGTTGACTGGGCTGCAAAACCACAACACAAAACTAAAATCATACATGTTATTTTAGAGGAAATGGGACTCTATTTGCTAACATGTTTAAATCTAAGAAAGATATCACAGATATGGGTGAACAAGCATCAACAAGGATGTTTCGAATGAAATATTGGGATAATGGTACAGATACAGTTTAAGAAATAGTTATAGAGAAGATTTGTAAATCATATTTCGCAAATATGACTGAAACCAAGCTGTAAGATCAGGAAGTCATGTCCGCACATTATTGAATACATTCTATGGAAAGGTAATCTTTGGAAGCAAGAACTACAACACAGAACTGAAATAATCCTTGGAAGCAAGGACTACAACATAGAACTGAAATAATCCTTGGAAGCAAGGACTACAACACAGAACTGAAATAGTCTTTGGAAGCAAGGACTACAACACAGAACTGAAATAATCCTTGGAAGCAAGTACCACAACACAGAACTGAAATAGTCTTTGGAAGCAAGGACTACAACACAGAACTGAAATAGTCCTTGGAAGCAAGAACTACAACACAGAACTGAAATAATCCTTGGAAGCAAAGACCTCAACACAGATCTGTAATCTGTGGAATGTTCAAGATTTTTCTGGCCCAGACTAGCAAGTTAAGGCCAAAATGGCCTCAACAATGACCCTCAAAGAGTTTTGAAATTCCGCAATGGAATCAAAGATCACACGATGACGGGCAAGGAGACTTTATACGGCCATCAGATCTTCCCTGAACACCAGCCGTGGCAAGTTAAATATGTTATATATAAAGGTAATTCTTTGAAAATCATTGAAAACTTATTCAGACGAGCATAAAAAAAGAATAATAAATAAATGGACGATTAGACACCAAAAACAACAAAGTATGCAAATAGGTGTTCGTTATTAGTAATGTTGAGTAAAGTTGAGAAAGTGGGATGCCATAAGGTGCTATCAGCAATAATTGCCAAGTAAGGTCTTCACCCATTTAGTACCAGAAACCCCAAAACGGCTCCCTGGCAAACAGTGCAGGCCCAGATCAGACGCCGCAAAACGCAGGCGTCTGATCAGGGCCTCCACTGTTTGCTAAAAGTTCAGTCATTTTCCAAACGAGTTTTGATGAAAACACAACCCGACATCCCTAAATTTAGAAATGAACTCCTGTTATATATAAGCAGGAAGATTCCATTTGGTACAAAAAGGGTTAAACTGCAATACTCAATGATCATTCTTCTGCTGTATATTGCCATGCCTGTTTATAATAAGTATGCCAAATTTTATTTAGATATAAACAGATGCTGATTTTTAATCAAAGTTTCAATCATTAAATGGCATTTTCTCAAAACTCTAAAAACTGCTGATAGCACCTTCTGGCAATAAAGGGACGATATGGTATGGAAAATATGAGCTCTTAAAAAAAAAACTAAAAAATAAAATTTCTAAGTCCACGACCATGACAGTTCCCGCCCATAGGGGCTTGACGAAACATATGGGCTGCATGATGCTTCCATGCAGAGCTGAATCCGGCCTGCACACTAGTACTGGTAAACAGCTTTGAGGATCTAAGCCTGTCCAGGAACGGCGGTGCAAAGCGGCCGTCCATGCCAATAAACCCTATTGGTTTCATTAGGTGACAGGGCCATCTCAATGTCGGGTAAAGTCCCACAAAATTGGAAGCAACGTCTCCAAAATGACCTTTACAGTGTTGACAGGGACGTTAAACCTCAAATCAACAAACCAACTAAGACCTTGACCTTGAGGTCACGGGCAGGGGCATAGCTGAATAACAATTTCAACCCTTATCTATCATCATACCAAATATAAACCAAATCCATGTTATGGTTTGGAAAATATGAGCTTTTAAAAATCTTTAAAATCAAATTTCTAAGTTTATGACCTTCAACTTTCCTTTTGTTGATAAACAACATAACATCTTTATAACACTATTCATTATAACACAGTTTTTGATATACAATGGTTTAAAGATGAATCCAAAACATGTCATACAGATTATATCGAAAATGGCAAAATCTAACCTATACATTTTTATTGGTTATAACATGGTTGGTTAAGCGATATATTTTTTGCTGTTGTGATATATACACTCACCTGACATCCAATTTCTGGAGATTTCCCAAAGTTCCTAATGCTTCTGGCAAACTTTCTAACCTATTGTCATGTACCTGTATGAAAAGAACTGAATGTAATTTGCATTGAAAATTTTAGTAAACAGTGCAGACTGCATAATTTGGCATTTGATTAGGGTCTACATTGTTTTGTTACAGTTTTTGTTTGTTTGATTTGAGGTTTAACGTCCCCATCAACACTGTAAAGGTCATTTTGGAGACGTTGCTTCCAATTTTGTGGGACTCTTACCTGACATTGAGATGAAATGACATCTCAAGCCCTGTCGCCCAATGAAACCAATAGGGTTTATTAGCATGGACGGTCGGCCTCGCACCGTTCCTGGACAGGCTTAGATCCTCTTAGCAGTTTAGCAGTACTAGTGTGTGGGCTGGATTTCAGCTCTGCGTGGAAGCATCATATAGCCCATATATTTTTTCAGGCCCCTATGGGTGGGGGCCGTGTTTTGTAACAGAAGTTTCCATCACAAATAGAACAAAATTGAAACAAGAGGGGGCCAAGATGGCAATGAATAACTGATATCAAGTTGTCACATCGATTCTGAAAGTACACCAAGGCAACATTCCTGTTAAGTTTGAGTATATTTGGCCCAAGGGTTTAGAAGGGGTTCAAGTTTGAACGAAATTTACTATGTTTTTCTATTTTTTGCTTTGGTGGCCATTTTGTTTATTAAAGCGGAACCATTTTAGACATAATGGTAGACAGTCACCTAAGTAATATTCTAATGTTGGCCCAAGGTTACAGAAGAAGTTGTTGTGTGAAGATTTTTTCTGTTTTTAGCTCTGGCGGCCATCTTGTTCATCAGAGCGGAACGATAGTGGCTATTTTGGTAGGGAGTCACTTAGGCAACATGCCTGTGGAGTTTGAATCCAAATGGTCCAAGGGTTTATGAGGAGTTTGTGTTTGGAGCAAATTTACAATGTATTTGTTTGGGCTCTGGTGGCCATTTTACTCATTTTAGCAAAACTTTTTTTAGACATTTTGGTAGAGAGTCACCTAAGCAATATTCCTTATGAAGTTTGAATGAAATTGGCCAAAGGGTACAGGAGTTGTCATTTGAAGATTTTTTTTCCATTTTTAGCTCTGGCAGCCATCTTGTTCATCAGAGCGGAATGATTTTAGCTATTTTTGTAGAGAGTCACCTGGGCAACATTGCTGTGAAGACTGAATCAAACTAGAATTGTTTTTCTACAAAAACACAGATGTCTCCCCCCTTTTTGACCTCTAATTATGACCTTGACATTGGAGGTATTGACCTGGGTCTTGTGTGCAACACATCATCTAATGAAGATGAGCATTTCTGCAAAGTATCTTTAAAAAAGTTCATTGAGAAATAAAAAAGTTATTGGCCATACACAAAAAAGCCCTTATTTTACCTCTGACCTCTAAGTATGGCCTTGACCTTTGAGGTACAACACATCGTCTCATGATGGTTAACATTTCTGCCAAGTAATTTCATAATCCATAGAAGAATAAGAAAGTTATTGACTGTCCCTTTTTTTACCTTTGACCTCTATGTATGACCTTGAAATTGGAGGTATGGACCTTGGTCTTGCACATGAATCATGGTCTAATGTCTGTGAACATTTCTGCATGGTTACTTTAAAAAGTCTATCCAGAAATAAAAAAGTTATTGACTGGACACAAAAAAGGCCCCTTTTTGTCCTTTGACCTCTTAGTACGACCTTGACATTTGAGTACCAAATAGGTTCATGCACGCAACAAATCCTCTCATGGTGGTTAACGAAGTAATTTCAAAATCCATCTTTAAATAAAAAGTTATTGACCAAAAACAAAAAAGGTCCCTTTTATACTTTGACCTCTAAGTATGACCTTGACCTTTGAGGTACCGACCTGGATCATGCACGCAACACATCCTCTCATGGTGGTTAACATTTCTGCCAAGTAATTTCAAAATCTATCTCAAAATAAGAAAGTTATTGACCGAACACAAGAAAGACCCCTTTTTTACCTTTAACCTCTATGTTATGACCTTGACCTTTCAGGTACCAAACTGGGTCATGCGTGCAACACATCATCTCATAGTGGTTAACATTTCTGCCATGCAATTTCAAAAATCCATCTAAAGATAAAGTTATTGACCAAACACGAAAAAAGGTCCCTTTTTTTACCTTTGACCGCAATGTATGACCTTGACATTTGAGGCACAAACTGAATCATGCATGCAACTCATCGTCTCATGATAGTTAACGTTTTTGCTAAGTAACTTCAAATTCTATCTAGACAAAGTGCCCAGTGGGTCATGTATACCTCTGGCCAGTGCCATCGCCTCAGCTGAAAATGGCAATGTCAAAAGCTTCTTTGCATATACAGGCCATATTGAAGTTTCATGAAATTATCTCAAATAGTTTGAAAGTTACAGAGCGGACACAAGTGTATGATAAAATGGCCATTTTCAATATTCAAAGGGCAATAACTCTGAAAGTAGGAAAGCAAGAGTAATGGTTCATGTGTTCTGCACGTCGTCTCATAGTGTTCAACATTCATGAGGAGTTTCATGAAAATATGTCAAGCCATTTAAAAGTAATGGAGAAGACACAAAGATGGTAACAGACACATAATTCACTTCAAAGGGAAATAATTTATAATGTATGCAAACAAGAGGTATGGTTCTTGTGTTCTGCCCATCCTATTATCTTGCTTTACATTTGTTTGAAGTTTCATGAAATTATCTCAAAAGGTTTTAAAGTTACAGAGCGGACACAAGTGTATGGTAAAAATTGCAAGCTATAATATTCAAAGGGCAAAAACTCTGAAAGTAGAAAAGCAAGAGTTATGGTTGATGTGTTCTACATGTCGTCTCATGGTGTTTAACATTTGCGTGAAGTTTCATGAAAATATGCCGTTCAAAAGTTATGGAGCGGACAAAAAGACGTTAACAGACACATAATTTACTATGTTCAAAGAGAAATAATTCAAAAAGCATGCAAACCAGACTTATGGTTCTTGTGTTCTGCCCATCCTATTATTGTGCTTAACATTTGTTTGAAGTTTCATGAAATTATCACAAACGGTTGGAAAGTTACTGAGTGGACACAAGTGAATGGTAAAACAGGTCATTTTTAATAGGGCAATAACTCTGAAAGTAGGAAAGCAAGAGTTACGATTCATGCGTTCTGCACGTCATCTAATGGTGTTTAACATTTATAATACGTTTCATGAAAATATGTCAAGCAGTTCAAAAGTTATGGAGCAGACACGAAAATACTAAACACACACACACACACACACACACACACACACACACACACACACACACACACACACACACACACACACACACACACACACACAGAAAAGACAAAAACTATATACCCCCATGGCATACTCCGTATGCCGGGGGTATCAATAAACAAGAGGGCCATGATGGCCCTGGATCGCTCACCTGATCCATAGAGTAACAAGTGGGCCCCGTGGAGGGCCATTATTGACCCCAAGGTTATAATGTGCATAATGTTGACCCCAAGGTTATAATGTGCATAATGTTGAGGGAGGTCTAGAAAGGTGAAGCTTCATACCAAATATCAACAAAGGCTATAATTGTCCACTAAATGAAGCTCCATACCAAATATCAAAGACATGGGCCTTAAGCTTGCGGTTTCAGAGAAGATTTTTTTAAAGATATTCCCAACATAAGCCTATGTAAAACAAAATGGACCCAGGGCGGGGGCATTTTTGGCCTCAGGGCTATAATTTAAACAATCTTGATTTAGGTCCACTAGACGAAGCTTCACACTAAATATCAAAGACCTGGGCCTTGCTGTTTCAGAGAAGAAGATTTTCAAAGATTGTTTCTATAATCTATGTAAAACCAAAGGGTATCGGGGCGGGGGCATTATTGGCCCCAGGGCTATTATTTGAACAATCTTGATAGAGTTCCACTAGCTGAAGCTTCAAACCAAATATCAAAGACCTAGGCCTTGTGGTTTCAGAAGAAGATTTTTCAAGATTTTCCCTATATAAGTATATGTAAAAGCAAAGGGCCCCGTAGCGGGGGCATTTTTGGCCCCAGGGCAATAATTTGAACAATCTTGGAAGAGGTCCAAAAGATGAAGCTTCATACCAAATATCAAAGACCTGGGCCTTGCAGTTTCAGAGAAGAAGATTTTTAAAGATTTTCCCTATATAACCCTATGTTAAACCAAAGGGCCCCGGGGCGGGGGCATTTTTGGCCCCAGCACATTATAATTTGAACAATCTTGGTAGGGGTCCACTAGATGAAGCTTCATTACAAGTAGCAACTAGAGCTGTCAGAGGATCTGACTATAGCCCCGCTTCAGCGCTGTCAGAGAAGAAAGTTATTTAAGCTGCAGAGAAAACAGTTATGAACAAGAAATAACTGTTGAAAATTTTACATTATCTGGAAAAAACTCTAAGAGTTGTGAGCCCTTGTCCCTCATTTCAATGAGCATGATACATTACCAGAATGTCCATGTTTATACTAAATTTCATCTTCCATTTTTCAATGTTCAAAGGGTAATAACTCCTAAAGTAGGCAAATCAGAGTCAGGGTTCCTGCGCTCTGCACATTGTCTCATGGTGCTTTACACTTGTGTGAAGTGTCATGAAAATATCTCAAATGGTTTGTGAGTTATGGAGCCGACACAGTCAAAATTGCCTTTTTAAATGTTCAAAGGGCAATAACTCCTAAAGTAGGCAAACCAGAGTTATGGTTCCTGCACTCTGCACATCATCTCAAGGTGCTTTTCATTTATTTGAAGTTTCATGAAAATATCAGAAACGGTTATGGAGCGGACATAGTTAAAATTGCCATTTTTTAATATTCAAAAGCCTATAACTGAAAAAGTAGACAATCCAGAGTTTGGGTTCCTGCGCTCTGCACACGTAATATGGTGCTTTACATTTGTGTGAAGTTTCATAAAATTATCTCAAACGGTTTTTGAGTTATTGAGCAAAGACGTCTAAAATTGATATTTTTCAATATTCAAAGGGAAATAACTCAAAAATTAGGCAATCCAGAGTTATGGTTCCTGCACTCTGCACACCATCTCATGGTGTTTAATGTTTGTGTGAAGTTTCATGAAAATATGTGAATGGGTTTTAAAGTTATGGAGCGGACACGAAAATTGTTAACAGACACAGACAGACACACAGACAGACACACAAAAAATACGAAAACCTGCGCTCTGCACATTGTCTTATAGTGCTTAACATTTGTGTGAAGTTTCATGAAATTATCTCAAACGGTTTTCGAGTTATGAAGCGGACACTGTTAAAATTGCCATTTTTCAATGTTCAAAGGGCAATAACTCCAAAAATAAGCAATGCAGAGTTATGGTTCCTGTGCTCTGCACATCGTCTCATAGTGCTTAACATTTGTGTGAAGTTTCCTAAAAATATCTCAAACGGTTTTCGAGTTATGAAGCGGACACAATTAAAATTGCCATTTTTCAATGTTCGAAGGGCAATAACTCCAAAAGTAGGCAATCCACAGTTATAATTCCTTCGCTCTGCACATTGTCTTATGGTGTTTAACATTTGTGTGAAGTTTCATGAAAATATGTTAAGCAGATACAAAGTTATGGAGCCAACACAAATTAACGGAATCACGGAATTACGGAATTACGGAAAATGTTCAAAGGGCAATAACTCCAAAAGTAGGCAATCCACAGTTATAATTCCTTCGCTCTGCACATTGTCTTATGGTGTTTAACATTTGTGTGAAGTTTCATGAAAATATGTTAAGCAGATACAAAGTTATGGAGCCAACACAAATTAACGGAATCACGGAATTACGGAATGACAGAAGGACATGGCAAATCCAATATAGCCCCACTTTTTCAAAGCGGGGCTATAAAGACCTGGGCCTTGCAGTTTCAGAGAAGAAAATTTTTAAAGATTTTCCCTATATAAGCCCATGTAAAACCAAAGGGCCCCGGGGCGGAGGCATTTTTGGCCACAGCACTATAATTTGAACAATCTTTGTAGGGGTCCACTAGATATAGCTTCATACCAAATATCAAAGACCTGGGCCTTGTGGTTTTAGAGAAGAAGGTTTTTAAAGATTTTCCCTATATAACCCTATGTAAAACCAAAGGGCCCCGGGGCGGGGGCATTTTTGGCCCCAGCACATTATAATTTGAACAATCTTGGTAGGGGTCCACTAGATGAAGCTTCATTACAAGTAGCAAAGACCTGGGCCTTGCAGTTTCAGAGAAGAAAATTTTAAAAGATTTTCCCTATATAAGCCCATGTAAAACCAAAGGGCCCCGGGCGGAGGCATTTTTGGCCACAGCACTATAATTTGAACAATCTTTGTAGGGGTCCACTAGATATAGCTTCATACCAAATATCAAAGACCTGGGCCTTGTGGTTTTAGAGAAGAAGATTTTTAAAGATTTTCCCTATATAACCCTATGTAAAACCAAAGGGCCCTGGGGTTGGGGCTTTTTTGGCCCCAGGGCTATAATTGAACAATCTTGCTAGAGGTCCACTAGATGAAATTTCACACCAAATATCAAAGACCTAGGCTTTGTGGTTTCACAGAAGAAGATTTTTAAAGATTTTCCCAATCAAAGTCTATGTAAAACAAAAGGGCCCCGAGGCGGGGGCATTTTTGGCCTAAGGGCTATAATTTGAACAATCTTGGTAGTGGTCAACTAGCTGAAGCTTCATACCAAATATCAAAGACCTAGGCCTTGTGGTTTCAGAGAAGAAGATTTTTCAAGATTTTCCCTATATAAGTCTATGTAAAACCAAAGGGCCCCGGAGCGGGGGCATTTTTGGACCCAGCACTATAATTTGAACAATCTTGGTAGGGGTCCACTAGATGAAGCTTCATACCACATAGCAAAGACATGGGCCTTGCAGTTTCAGAGAAGAAGATTTTTAAAGATTTTCCCTATATAAGCCCATGTAAAACAAAAGGGCCTGGGGCTGGGGCATTTTTGGCCCCAGCACTATAATTTGAACAATCTTGGTAGGGGTCCACTAGATGAAGCTTCATATCAAACATCAAAGACATTGGCCTTGCGGTTTCAGAGAAGAAGATTTTTACGGATTTTTACGGATTTTCCCTATATAAGCCCATGTAAAACCAAAGGGCCCTGTGGCGGGGGCATTTTTGGCCCCAGCACTTTAATTTGAACAATCTTGGTAGGGGTCCACTAGATGAAGCTTCATACCAAAAATCAAAGACCTGGGCCTTGTGATTTCAGAGAAGAAGATTTTTGAAGATTTTCCAATATAAGCCCATGTTAAACCAAAGGGCCCTGGGGCGGGGGCATTTTTGGCCCCAGCACTATAATTTGAACAATCTTGGTAGAGGTCCACTAAATGAAGCTTCATACCAAATATCAAAGGCTTGGGCCTTGCGGTTTCAGAGAAGAAGATTTTTTAAGTTTTGGGTGAAAAAATCTATTTTTGGTTCCTGTGACCTATATTTGCAATGGACCGGAACCATTTGAATAACTTTGAAAGGGGACCCCCTAAGGATCATTCCTGTGAAGTTTGTTCAAAATCCCATCAGTGGTTTAGGAGGAGATGTCGTTTGAAGAAATTGTTTACGCACGAATGACAGACAAAAAGTGATCCTAATATTAATCACAAGAGGGCCATGATGGCCCTGGATCGCTCACCTGATCCATAGAGTAACAAGTGGGGCCCCGTAGAGGGCCATTATTGACCCCAGGGTTATAATGTGCATAATGTTGAGGGAGGTCTAAAAAGGTGAAGCTTCATACCAAATATCAAAGACATGGGCATTGCAGTTTCAGAGAAGAAGACTTTTAAAGATTTCCCTATGTAAGTCTTGTTAAACCAAAGGGTCTCAGGGCGGGGGCAATTTTGGCCCTAGGGCTATAATTTGAACAATCTTGATAGAGGTCCACTAGATGAAATTTCACACCAAATATCAAAGACCTAGGCTAGTGGTTTCACAGAAGAAGATATTTAAAGATTTTCCGAAAATAAGTCTATGTAAAACCAAAGGGCCCCGGAGCAAGGGCATTTTTGGCCACAGGGCTATAATTTCAACAATCTTGGTAGAAGTCCAAAAGATGAAGCTTTACACCAAATATCAAAGACCTGGGCCTTGCGGTTTCAGAGAACTAGAATTTTTAAAGATTTTCCTTATATAAGCCTATGTAAAACCAAACGGCCCCACGGCGGGGGCATTTTTGGCCCCAGCATTATAATTTGAACAACCTTGGTAGGGGTCCACTAGATGAAGCTTCATACCAAATAGCAAAGACCTGGGCCTTGCGGTTTCAGAGTAGAAGATTTTTAAAGATTTTCCCTATATAAGCCCATGTAAAACCAAAGGGCCCCGGGGCGGGGGCATTTTTGGCTCCAGCACTATAATTTGAACAATCTTGGTAGGGGTCCACTAGATGAAGCTTCATACCAAATAGCAAAGACCTTGGCCTTGCGGTTTCAGAGAAGAAGATTTTTAAAGATTTTCCCTATATAAGCCCATGTAAAACCAAAGGGCCCCGAAATGGGGGCATTTTTGGCCCCAGCACTATAGTTTGAACAATCTTGGTAGGGCTGGACTAGATGAAGCTTCATACCAAATATCAAAGATATGGGCCTTGTGGTTTCAGAGAAGAAGATTTTTAAAGATTTTCCCTAAATAAACCCATGTTAAACCAAAGGGCCCCAGGGCGGGGGCATTTTGGGCCCCAGCACTATAATTTGAACAATCTTGTTAGGGGTCCACTAGATGAAGCTTCATACCAAATATCAAAGACCTTGGCCTTGTGGTTTCAGAGAAGAAGATTTTTTAAGTTTTCGGTGAAAAAAATCTATTTTTGGCTCCTGTGACCTAGATGTGCAGCAGACCGGAACCATTCGAACAACTTTGAAAGGGGTCCACCTAAGGATCATTCCTGTGAAGTTTGGTCAAAATCCGATCAGTGGTTTAGGAGGAGATGTCGTTTGAAGAAATTGTTTACGCACGGATGACAGACAAAAAGTGATCCTAATATAAAACACAAGAGGGCCATGATGGCCCTGGATCGCTCACCTGATCCATAGTGTAACAAGTGGGCCCCAGAGAGGGACATTATTGGCCCCAGGGCTTTAATGTGCATAATGTTGAGGGAGGTCTTAAAGGTGAAGCTTCATACCAAACATCAACAAAGGCTATAGTTTGAATAATCTTGGCAAAGGTCCACTAGATGAAGCTACACATCAAATATCAAAGACCTGGGCCTAGCCGTTTCAGAGAAGAAGATTTTTAAAGATTTTCCCTATATAAGCCTATGTAAAACCAAAGGGCCCCGGGACGGGTGCATTTTTTGCCCCAGCACTTTAATTTGAACAATCTTGGTAGGGGTCCACTAGATGAAGCTTCATACCAAATATCAAAGTCCTGGGCCTTGTGGTTTCAGAGAAGAAGATTTTTAAAGATTTTCCCTATGTAAGCCTATGTAAAACCAAAGGGTCCCGGGGCGGGGACATTTTTGGCCCCAGCACTATAATTTGAACAATCTTGGTAGGGGTCCACTAGATAAAGCTTCATACCAAATATCAAAGACCTGGGCCTTGTGGTTTCAGAGAAGAAGATTTTTAAAGATTTTCCCTATATAAGCCAATGTAAAACCAAAGGGTCCCGTGGCGGGGGCATTTTTTTTCCAAGCACTATAATTTGAACAATCTTGGTAGGAGTCCACTAGATGAAGCTTCATACCATATATCAAAGTCCTGGGCCTTGTGGTTTCAGAGAAGAAGATTTTTAAAGATTTTCCCTATATAAGCCTATGTAAAACCAAAGGGCCCCGGGGCGGGGGCATTTTTGGCCCCAGCACTATAATTTAAACAATCTTGGAAGGGGTCCACTAGATGAAGCTTCATACCAAATATCAAAGACCTGGGCCTTGTGGTTTCAGAAAAGAAGATTTTTAAAGATTTTCCCTATATAAGCCTATGTAAAACCAAAGGGCCCACGGGCGGGGGCATTTTTGGCCCCAGCACTATAATTTGAACAATCTTGGTATGGGTCCACTAGATGAAGCTTCATACCAAATATCAAAGACCTGGGCCTTGTGGTTTCAGAAAAGAAGAATTTTTAAGTTTTTTGTGAAAAAAAAATCTATTTTTGGCTCCTGTGACCTAGATGAGCAACGGACCGAAACCATTTGAACAACTTTGAAAGGGGACCACCTAAGGATCATTCCTGTGAAGTTTGGTCAAAATCCGATCAGTGGTTTAGGAGGAGATGTCGTTTAAAGAAATTGTTTACGCACCGATGACAGACAAAAAGTGATCCTAATATTAATCACAAGAGGGCCATGATGGCCCTGGATCGCTCACCTGATCCATAGTGTAACAAGTGGGCCCCAGAGAGGGCCATTATTGGCCCCAGGGCTTTAATGTGCATAATGTTGAGGGAGGTCTTAAAGGTGAAGCTTCATACCAAACATCAACAAAGGCTATAATTTTAACAATCTTGGCAAAGGTCCACAAGTTGAAGCTACACATCAAATATCAAAGACCTGGGCCTAGCGGTTTCAGAGAAGAAGATTTTTGAAAGATTTTGCCGATATAAGCCTATATAAAACCAAAGGGCCCCGGGACGGGGGCATTTTTTGCCCCAGCACTATAATTTGAACAATCTTGGTAGGGGTCCACTAGATGAAGCTTCATACCAAATATCAAAGTCCTGGGCCTTGTGGTTTCAGAGAAGAAGATTTTTAAAGATTTTCCCTATACAAGCCAATGTAAAACCAAAGGGCCCCGTGGTGGGGGCATTTTTTGTCCCAGCACTATAATTTGAACAATCTTGGTATGGGTCCACTAGATGAAGCTTCATACCAAATATCAAAGTCCTGGGCCTTGTGGTTTCAGAGAAGAAGATTTTTAAAGATTTTCCCTCTATAAGCCTATGTAAAACCAAAGGGCCCCGGGGCGGGGGCATTTTTGGCCCCAGCACTATCATTTGAACAATCTTGGTAAGGGTCCACTAGATGAAGCTTCATACCAAATATCAAAGTCCTGGGCCTTGTGATTTCAGAGAAGAAGATTTTTAAAGATTTTCCCTATATAAGCCAATGTAAAACCAAAGGGCCCCGTGGCAGGGGCATTTTTTGTCCCAGCACTAAAATTTGAACAATCTTGGTAGGGGTCCACTAGATGAAGCTTCATACCAAATATCAAAGTCCTGGGCCTTGTGTTTTCAGAGAAGAAAATTTTTAAAGATTTTCCCTATATAAGCCTATGTAAAACCAAAGGGCCCCGGGGCGGGGGCATTTTTGGCCCCAGCACTATAATTTGACTAATCTTGGTAGGGGTCCACTAGATGAAGCTTCATACCAAATATCAAAGTCCTGGGCCTTGTGGTTTCAGAGAAGAAGATTTTTAAAGATTTTCCCTATATAAGCCTATGTCAAACAAAAGGGCCCCGGGGAAGGGGCATTTTCGGCCCCAGCACTATAATTTAAACAATTTTGGTAGGGGTCCACTAGATGAAGCTTCATACCAAATATCAAAGACATGGGCCTTGTGGTTTCAGAGAAGAAGATTTTTAAAGATTTTCCCTATATAAGCCAATGTAAAACCAAAGGGCCCTGTGGGGGGGGGGGGGGGGGGGGGCATTTTTTGTCCCAGCACTAAAATTTGAACAATCTTGGTAGGGGTCCACTAGATGAAGCTTCATACCAAATATCAAAGTCCTGGGCCTTGTGATTTCAGAGAAGAAGATTTTTAAAGATTTTCCCTATATAAGTCTATGTAAAACCAAAGGGCCCCGGGGCGGGGGCATTTTTGGCCCCAGCACTATAATTTGAACAATCTTGGTAGGGGTCCACTAGATGAAGCTTCATACCAAATATCAAAGACCTGGGCCTTGTAGTTTCAGAGAAGAAGATTTTTAAAGATTTTCCCTATATAAGCCAATGTAAAACCAAAGGGCCCCGTGGCGGGAGCATTTTTTGTCCCAGCACTAAAATTTGAACAATCTTGGTAGGGGTCCACTAGATGAAGCTTCATACCAAATATCAAAGTCCTGGGCCTTGTGGTTTCAGAGAAGAAGATTTTTAAAGATTTTCCCTATATAAGCCTATGTAAAACCAAAGGGCCCCGGGGCGGGGGCATTTTTGGCCCCAGCACTATAATTTGAACAATCTTGGTAGGGGCCCACTAGATGAAGCTTCATACCAAATATCAAAGACCTGGGCCTTGTGGTTTCAGAGAAGAAGATTTTTAAAGATTTTCCCTATATAAGCCTATGTAAAACCAAAGGGCCCCAGGGCGGGGGCATTTTTGGCCCCAGCACTATAATTTGAACAATCTTGGTAGGGGTCCACTAGATGAAGCTTCATACCAAATATCAAAGACCTGGGCCTTGTGGTTTCAGAAAAGAAGATTTTTTAAGTTTTTGGTGAAAAAAATCTGTTTTTGGCTCCTGTGACCTAGATGTGCAACGGACCGGAACCATTTGAACAACTTTGAAAGGGGACCACCTAAGGATCATTCCTGTGAAGTTTGGTCAAAATCCGATCAGTGGTTTAGGAGGAGATGTCGTTTAAAGAAATTGTTTACGCACGGACGCACGGACGCACGGACGCACGCACGCACGGACGCACGACGGACGACGGACAAAAAGTGATCCCAAAAGCTCACCTCGTCACTACGTGACGGTGAGCTAAAAAGGAATTGACAAAACACAAAAAGGGCCCCTTTTTTAACCTTTTACCTCTAAGTTTGACCTTGAGGTACCAACCTGGGTCATGCACACAAAACATTGTCATATGGTAGTTAACATTTCTGCCAAGTGATTTCGAAATCCATCTAAAAACAAGAATGTTATTTACTAAACACGAAAAAAGGCCCCTTTTTGACCTTTGACCTCTAAGTATGACTTTTACCTTTGAGGTACCGAACTACCTCAGGCACACCACACATCGTCTCATGGTTGTTAATATTTCTGCCAAGTAATTTAAAAGTCCATCTGAAAATAAGAAAGTTATTGACCGGACACGATTTGCCAATACATACATACATACCGACAAACTTCCAAGGGAGATAATTCAAAAAGTATAAATGCGAGAGTAATAGTTCTTGCACACTGCATGTCCTCTAATATTGATTAATATTTATATGAAGTTTCTTGAAGATAGCTTGAACGGTTTTGTCGTTATATAGCGGACACGAATGCGTGACAGAAAGACAGACGCCCGGGGAAAAAACAATATGTCTCTCAAAAAAAAAATTGGGGGAAGACATAATTGGCCTAAGGGTTTAGGAGGACTTCACATTTGATTTGTTTGTTTGATTTGAGGATTAACGTCCCCTTCAACACTGTAAAGGTCATTTTGGAGACGTTGCTTCCAATTTTGTGAGACTTTTACCCGACACTCAGATGAAATGACATCTCAAGCACTGTCACCAAATGAAACCAATAGGTTTTATTAGCATGGACGGTCCGCCTAACACTGCGGTTCCTGGACAGGCTTAGATCCTCTAAGCTGTTTAATTTACAATGTTTTTCTATTTTAAGCTCTGGTGGGCACTTTGCCCATTGGAGAGGAACGGTTTTAGCTATTTTGGTAGAGGGTCATCTAAGCAACATTCCTATGAAGTTTGAATGCAATTGGCCCAAGGGTACAGAAGAAGTTGTTTGAAGATTTTTTTCTGTTTTTTAGATCTGGCGGCCATCTTGTTCATCAGAGCAAAATGATTTTAGCTATTTTGGTAGAGAGTCACCCAGGCAACATGCCTGTGAAGTTTGAATCCGATTGGTCCAAGGGTTTAGGAGGAGTTCGCGTTTGAAGCAAATTTACTATGTTTTTCTGTTTTTAGCTCTGGTGGCCATTTTACTCATTTGAGCAAAACCATTTTAGACATTTTTGTAAAAAATGTCACCAAAGCAATATTCCTATGAAGTTTGAATGAAATTGGCCAAAGGGCACAGGAGAAGCTGTCATTTGAAGATTTTTTCCATTTTTAGCTCTGGCGCCCATCTTGTTCATCAGAGCAGAATGATTTTAGCTCTTTTGGTAGAGAGTCACCCAGGCAACATGCCTGTGAAGTTTGAATCCAATTGGTCCAAGGGTTTAGGAGGAGTTCCCGTTTGAAGCAAATTTACTATGTTTTACTGTTTTTAGCTCTGGTGGCCATTTTACTCATTGGAGCAAACCATTTTAGACATTTTTGTAAAAAAAGTCACCTAAGCAATATTCCTATGAAGTTTGAATGAAATTGGCCAAAGGGCACAGGAGAAGCTGTCATTTGAAGATTTTTTTCCATTTTTAGCTCTGGTGCCCATCTTGTTCATCAGAGCAGAATGATTTTAGCTCTTTTAGTTGGGAGTCACCTAGGCAACATGCCTGTGAAGTTTGAATCCAGTTGGCCAAACTAACCGTTTAGGAGGTGTTTGCGTTTGAAGTAATTTTTTATGTTTTTTTCTATTTTTAGCTCTGGCGGCCACTTTGCTCAATGGAGTGGAAACATTTTAGCTATTTTGTTAGAGGGTCACCTTAGCAACATGCCTATAAAGTTTGAATGATATTGGCCCAAGGGTACAGGAGAAGTTGGGGTTTAAAGATTTCATTTTCTATTTTTAGCTCTGGCAGTCATCTGGTACATCAGGCAAGATTCCTGTGAAGTTTGAATCAAATTAGCCCAAGGGTTTAGGAGTTCGCATTTAAAGCAAATTGTTGACAAAGCACGACGGACATTGACTGATCACAATAGCTCACCATGAGTACTTTGTGCTCAGGTGAGCTAAAAATAGACCCAATATCAATGAAATGACAAATGGATTTGTCGAAAATATAAGAATGGAAGATAACAATAATTCTAAACCACTTACAAATGTAAATCAATGCCTCATTGGAAAACAAAAGTTGAAGTTTAAAAAAATTTCAAGGTCAACTCAAATGAGCATGAAATTTGTAAGGATAACAAATTAAAAATACAAACCAATATGGCTTGTTTCATATGATATTCATCATGCTCATGAATATTATTCCATGCATATATTAATTTAGGCACACCCATTTACATTTCAACCAATCAAATAACTTGATGTTATTTATACATTCAAATTCACAAAGTGAAAGACAAACAGTGCAGATGCTGATCAGATGGCTTCTTGAGAAGTCATCAGCTCTTGATCTACACTGCTTGCAAAGGTAGGGATTGTAGTGAACAGCAGTGTAAGGGTTCTTCAGAAGCCATCTGATCTGGATCTGATTTGATTTTGATTTAACAGCCCTTTCAAGATTCTTTCACACATATTGAGTCGATCCTTAATCAGAGGTGGGCGAAAACCGGAGTACCCGGGGGAAAAACCACCTGACCATCCGTTGCAGAACATGGCGTCTCACATATATATGAACCAAGCGAGGCTCAAACCTACAGGGGTGAGAGACCTAATGATAAAGAGTCAGGGCTCTTCTCCACTAGGCCACGGACACCCATTCCTGATCTGGATCTACACTTGTTTGCAAAGGCAGGAGTTGTTGAGAACAGTAGGATAAGGGTTAAAATGACAACAAACTGCCATTTCAATATTCATAAGAAAGTCAAATTTCATGTCAACATGATCTTAGCATGAAAAATGTTTTGGGTCAAGATAATATATCTGATTAATGTACTTACCCTAAGTATTTGGACAGCTTAACTACTTACCATCCTTCTTCAAAAATTTTAACAAGTTCAATTTACTATCCAGTATTGTGCTTTGAAATTAATGGACAAGTGGCAAACAGTGTAGACCCTGATGAGATTCTGTTTGCAGCATCTTGGCTGTGTCTACTCTGTCTGTCCGAATACATATGGTAAATACATTACGCTTACATCAAGGACGGTCAGTGCTGGCAGATTAACAATATCTTCTGACAGAGCAGCTAGCCAGTTAGAAGCCATGATGAGTTTGACAAGATCTGTCTGTTCCCACCAACGGTCATCAGCATTATCCATGGACACGGTCTGGCCCTCCTCAGGAACATCCAGGTTGATTCTCCATACTGAGTCAGGCACTGAAAATCATGCTTGTAAACTTACTTCTTATACAATATCCCAAGTGTTGGCCATGGCATTATTTGATGTTTTGGTATTGTTGTTGTTTATTTCAAGATAAATGGTACTGCCAATTCTTTTGCTTTTTCATGGTTGGGGATACAATAAAATCTTAAAAATTTGGACACCTTCATAATTTGCTGTTATTCTCAAAAACCTTTTAACCATATTTTGTTTTACAATCCAGCAAGGACCCTAGTATTATAATGAGCTTTTAGTGTATGTTACTGTTATGCATAAGAATTTATTTTTCTGATTCCCACTTGCACCCCACTGTGACCTAATAGTGCTATAAATATCTTGTTAATCTTCTTATAGAAGATTCTAGAAAACTGAGTCACAGATTAATTTCATTTTTGTAAACAACATGTTTACAAGGAAAAGTACTTCAGAACCTTCCAGAAAGTTCTGGGTTGCATTATTTTTAGAAAATTACCTCATCTTATTCCACAGCCCTCTGGAATGTTCTAGAGAAATCTTAGGGTCTATAAAAGAGCTTGATTTTTCTCATTGAGTCAGACTTTGGAGTTTGATGTTTGGGCATTTAAGAAAAGTTATTTCTAAATTCTGTGTTGGATTGTTAAAGGATATTACTTTTCATTTTGGACTGTGAATTCTGTGGGATCAAGGAAAATAGATTCATTCAGGATATTTCATAACAGAGCTAAGTACATTTAATTTTCTTACTTCTACAGGTTAAAGTTAACTTTCAAGATTATTTCACTCATATCGAGCCGATCGTTAATCAGAGGTGGGCAAAAACCGGAGTATCCAGAGAAAAACCATGTGACCTTCCATTGCAGAACTTGGTGTCTCACATGTGACCCGAGCGAGGCTCGAACCATCAGCGGTGAGAGACCTAATGATCAAGAGTCAGTGCTCTTAACCACTGGGCCACGGAGGCCAGTATTGATATGTATGAACATTAACATATGAAAATATGTAAATAGTCAGTGAAATATTAAAGCTTGCATTTAAGTTGCCATCCCAAGATGCAAGTTTTGCACCAAGTATTATTGATGAGGTTCTAATAGTTCTTGAGAAATGGACTCTTACATTATGGTGAACGCAAAGGTGAATGCAGTTGCTGAAAAACAAAGGAACAGATGAACAAACGGAAAAAGGCAGACTCCTAGTCCTATATCATGCAATGCTTAAAGCAAGTGCAACAAAAATGGTTGAACTTTCTGCAAACAGTGAAATCCTTATCAGATACAGCATTCTATGACATCTGGGCCTGCACTGTTTGCTAATGACATATTTTGGGATTGTTTTTGTAAGGGTTGATGATCTGTGTCTTTTACTTTAACAAAATAAAATCTACAAGTACCTGATGTCAAGCTTCTGCCTGATATGTTCAGCTGACCACTTTTTCTTGCTGCTTTTAATATACTGGGATGAACACCCTCCCCCGTATCATCAGAGGCATTCTTGGCTCCACCCCTTGCATTAAATGGACGACGCCCTCTGGCAGCCATACTTCATCTGCTTATAAAATAAAAAATAAAACAAATACAGCCAATTTTTAAACTCCCTAGGACCCATGATATGGGATAATTTTCCCTACCGGACCTACTTTTCAGGTCCCTAATTTGCAAGTGTAAACAATAACATGCAACCTAACACGAAAAAACAACCAAATAGCAAGTTATAATCTTTGCAATATTTATTTAAACAAATTTTCATAAATTTCAGCTAAATTCTTACCTTCTCAGACTTTCCTGGTTTGAATGGTTGTTGGAATAATTGTGCACTGATACTGCGGTTGCATTTCAACCTCGAAAATAATTTCTAAAGCTAAAATAAACTATTTATTTGCAGATTTTTATACAGACTGTAAAGCTCTGAGAAATTTTTATTCGAGTGTCCATGTTGTTTCCAATGTCTTCCTGGCGCGGTGACATCAGAAATTTAGCACTATTTGACGTCACGTTAAACAACGTGTGCGGGCCATGGCACTGGATGTTGTTTAATATGCCGTGCTGTCTGCTGTCTTATTTGCTTAAATTTGCTTAATTATTGCCAAATCCCTTGATTGTTTTGAGTTGCAGTATAAACTAAATACATGATTAGTGTCTTTAATTAATAAAATATAATCGGTTCGCCGCGACAAATTCATAGGGGCTCGCTAAAGCTCGCCCCTATAAAATTATCTAAAGCTCAACGATTATATTTTATTATTAAAGACACTAAACATGTATTTACTATATATTATTAGATATCGATTATAAATGATGCTTTTTCGCTCATTCTGAGGTCTATGTGGATTCATGTAAAAAGATCGCTATTATCCAATGGACAGTTTACAGTCTCTCAGATAATTTGCGAGTAAATGGACTCTAGAAAAACAGGACACTCTAAAATGTATGAGATAAAATCTGAGTGTTTAGGGACTTATAATGACTGTATTAACCCTTTTTGTACCAAATCGAATATATAGCAGGAGTCCATTTCAAATTTTAGGGGTCTCAGGTTGTGTTTTCATCAAAATTCATTTATTTAGAGTTTTTTGTAAACGGTGTAGGCCCTGATCAGATGCCGCATTCTGCGGCATCTAATCTGGGTCTGCACTGTTTGCCGGCTACCCGTTTTGGGGTTTTCCGGTACCAAATGGGTTAAAGTAACATTAATCTCAAGCCCACCACCAAAACATGAACACACAAGAAGTGACAGTTCTATTTAAGGACAATCAAAATGACTGTCTGGCATGTGGGCTAAATTTTACTGTAGTCATTTCTTGAATCAAAGCACTGACAGCACTGGTGGGTCGATTGTCTAGACAGCGGATGAGTGTCGACAGACAGACTGTTTTGTTTAACCCTTAAATTACTATCCAGTTACTGGATTCTGTGCTGGCTGATCTAGGTGCTCTGTTTGCCAATGTGGTGGCTGATCCAGGTCCTCTTTTTGCCAATGTGCTAGCTGATCTAGGTCCTCTGTTTGCCAATGTGCTGGCTGATCTAGGTCCTCTGTTTGCCAATGTGCTAGCTGATCTAGGTCCTCTGTTTGCCAATGTGCTGGCTGATCTAGGTCCTCTGTTTGCCAATGTGCTGGCTGATCTAGGTCCTCTGTTTGCCAATGTGCTGGCTGATCTAGGTCCTCTGTTTGCCAATGTGCTGGCTGATCTAGGTCCTCTGTTTGCCAATGTGCTGGCTGATCTAGGTCCTCTGTTTGCCAATGTGCTAGCTGATCTAGGTCCTCTGTTTGCCAATGTGCTAGCTGATCTAGGTCCTCTGTTTGCCAATGTGCTGGCTGATCTAGGTCCTCTGTTTGCCAATGTGCTGGCTGATCTAGGTCCTCTGTATTTCCCAGCACACGCACCAAGTCAATGTTTCACAATATGCTTTCTTTCCCACAGCACTCTGTTAACACAAGACAAGCACAGCTACTGTTAACTGCACTTCCTATTGTTAACTGGACTACCTACAAATCAGTGGTAATCACAAGGACATCAGCTTTTGTTTTGTGCCTTGTTAACTTGTGCTTCATTGACAAACAACCCAAAAATCACCTATTCTGTTCCGAATTACAGTATAATCACAAAACATGCATATAAAATATGTACTTTTGTTGGTGGAAGAAAAAAATAAATCTCCTTTTGTAAGAAAATTACAGTCTAATATGGTAACATTCAACAGCCTTTTTAGAAGCCTCTGTGGTTACACTACTCGCCTTGCAAACCAGGGATCGCAGGAGTGACCCCGGGCTTCTCCAGTCTTTCGGATGAGTCTTTTAACCGAGGTCTCCATATGAACTTAGCTGTTGGTGCGACGTGAAACTCCAACACTCACTCAACAGCCTTTTATTTTGCACACTATACATTGACAGCTTCTTTAACTATCTATCTCCCATTTGACATTTTGCTCAACACTTGGGCATTTTGTTTAGATTAGCTTATAAACAAGATAATAGAATGAGCTGTGCATTGCATTTTTAATAGTTGTTTGTATAATGTATATGTGTTTTCCTTTTAAGATTGTTGTCTACATGTACTCCTAGTAGTTTTTCAACATCTGTCAGTTCAATTTCTTGGGGCTTGAAGAAATGGACGGGGCTGCATGATGCTTCCATGCAGAGCTGAAACCGATCACACACGAGTACTGGTAAACCGCTTAGATGATCTAAGCCTGCCCAGGCAAAGCGGTGCGAGTCGGTCAGTCCGTCCTTATAAACCCTATTGGTTTCATTGGACGACAGGGATTGAGATGTCATTTCATCTCAATGTCTGGTAAAAGTCTCTCAAAATTGGAAGCAATGTCTCCAAAATGACATATACAGTGTTGACGGGGATGTTAAACTTCAAATCAAACAAACAAAACAATGGTCTTGAATGTGGAGAGTATGTGATTTAGTATTTTTTGATATCGTATTTTTCGTTGATGTGTTCATGGATTTATTTTTTGTGCATTAAGTACCACTGCATTTTGTTTGCACCATGTATGAACATTATCTAGATTCAAAAGAGAAACCATCCGGCACTAAGACAATCAGATCCCAAATTCTTCCCACAATATCACTAGGGAAAGAAGTTGAAACATGGAGAGATGACAGAAAACAAGATGCACAACAGGTAAACCGAGTCAGCAGCTGTTTCCCAAATACATGTAGGTGGTGACTCAGAATATCTCAACCTAACTAAAAAGGAGCTGTACCGGTATATATAATGGGGAAAGAATCAGAATCAGCAACAATATAAACATTAAACTGGATGGCAAACGTAACTAAAATAATACCCCCGGCCAAAGCCATCGGTAACTTTCTGGCAATTCAAAGCCATCAAGTTTGACAAAAACCTATTATGAACACAGAATTAATCTTGCAAAAGTAAGGAGAATACCATTACATCTAAATAACTCACCTGATAACTAATGAGATCTTGAACAGATGTTTGAAATGTCAGTATCACAAGTTGTCTGTTTAGTCTTTTTAGAACAAAGGCTATTTCTCTTCCAATTGTCTGATTCAGTAATAACTCCTGAAAATTATTGGAGCTAGAGCCTTGAAAGTTGGTGAATAGATTGGTGGTGATGAGTAGATGAACTGATTAACTTTTGACAACATTCCGAAAAATACTTTGTGAGTTATGGCCCTTTGTCATTTTGGTAATTTGTGCCATTGATCTGTATGGTAAAAGTGATGCATAGCATGAGATATCTTGCTGACAAAATTTTATAAAAAAAAAATTCTTAGAGCAATAACTCTTGAAAGGGGCATAATCCTGACGAGAAAAAAAAATACGCGTCAGCTAATTTTCCATGAGGAATCCATATATGAAATTTCAAAACCCTAGCATACACGGTTCTAAAGTTATGCTATGCATCACTTTTACCATACAGATCAATGGCACAAATTACCAAAATGACAAAGGGCCATAACTCACAAAGTATTTTTCGGAATGTTGTCAAAAGTTAATCAGTTCATCTACTCATCACCACCAATCTATTCACCAACTTTCAAGGCTCTAGCTCCAATAATTTTCGAGATATCTTGCTGACAAGATTTTATTAAAAAAATTTCAAAGGGCAATAACTCTTGAAAGGGGCATAATCCGGAGGAGAAAAAAAATACGCGTCAGCTAATTTTCCATGAGGAATCCATATATGAAATTTCAAAACCCTAGCATACACGGTTCTAAAATTATGCTATGCATCACTTTTACCATACAGATCAATGGCACAAATTACCAAAATGACAAAGGGCCATAACTCACAAAGTATTTTTCGTAATATTGTCAAAAGTTAATCAGTTCATCTACTCATCACCACCAATCTATTCACCAACTTTCAAGGCTCTAGCTCCAATAGTTTTTGAGATATCTTGCTGACAAGATTTTATTAAAAAAAATTCAAAGGGCAATAACTCTTGAAAGGAGCATAATCCGGACGAGAAAAAAAATACGTGTCGGCTAATTTTCCATGAGTTATGCTATGCATCACTTTTACCATACAGATCAATGGCACAAATTACCAAAATGACAAAGGGCCATAACTCACAAAGTATTTTTCGGAATGTTGTCAAAAGTTAATCAGTTCATCTACTCATCACCACCAATCTATTCACCAACTTTCAAGGCTCTAGCTCCAATAATTTTCGAGATATCTTGCTGACAAGATTTTATTAAAAAAATTTCAAAGGGCAATAACTCTTGAAAGGGGCATAATCCGGAGGAGAACGTTATGATATCGATATCCCTGATGTAGCAGTTTAGCAGTTAAATTTTTATTACAAGTGTTTAAATCATCGACATGACTTGACACTCTTGCAAATCGAATAAGCTGTGAAATATAAATATCTTTAGATGGCAAACAAGGCACATCACTATCTAAAAATGGGAAATAAACTATATTAAAATCAAAATCATGAGAATCAGAATTGTTACTGGTGACACGTCAAATGACATTCATACACCAGGACCTGTGATGTGGGAAGTTAGTCCCTAGCTCTAACCAAAGAGGTAAATTTAGCTACACAATCATCAGCACCTTCAGCTGTCGAAATAATCGAATCGGGAAGGGCATTCCAATATCTAATGGTTCTGGGGAAGAACGACTCTTTATAAATGTCAGTTCTTGCGCTAAGGGTCTGAAACGCCAACGAATGGTGATTTCTACAGTGTCTAGCTGGGGGAACAAGGTCATCTGTTGGAATGCAGGCAGCACCCTTTAGACCTTTGTATAACAGGATTAGCCTACTGTCTTTTCTCCTTTTCTTGAGAGACTCCCATTTTAATTTTCCAAGTATTCCAGTCATGCTCTCAGTTTCAAAGCAGTAATTGCCTGTTACAAATCTAGCAGCTCTATTCTGAACTTTCTCAATTTCATCATTAAGGACCACTCCACTGGGGTCCCAGATACAACTACCATATTCCAAGATTGGGCGAACAAGACCTTTATATGCTGCCTCTTTTACATCCTGAGGGCACTGATGAAGAATCCGCCTCAGGAAACCAAGCGTTCTATTTGCCTTAGTACACATGTTGCTTATATGAGTATTCCATCTCAAGTTGTGTGAGATTGTCACTCCAAGGTATTTAATGGAGTCCACATTCTCGAGGACCGTTCCCTCTAAGGTGTAAGAAGCCTCAACTTTATTAGATCTCTTCCTAGTTATCTGCATAATATTGCATTTAACTGGCTGAAATATCATGCCCCATTTACGTGCCCAACATCCTAATCTATCTATGTCAGCCTGAAGTTTCAATGAGTCATCTGCATCTCTAATTTCCCGGTAACAAACACAGTCATCTGCGAACAGTCTTATTTCTGAGTCAATGTCAGTGGAATTATCATTGATGTACAGGGAGAACAAAAGTGGACCAAGAACGGTCCCTTGCGGGACTCCAGACAAAACTGGAGCCCACTCCGAAGCTTCACCATTAACAACAACCCGCTGTTTTCTGTAGCAGAGAAAGGAATCTATCCATTTGAGGGTCTTTCCCCCAATTCCATAACCAAATAACTTAGATTTAAGTAGTTCATGAGGAGGGGTGTCAAAGGCCTTCTCGAAGGGGATGGTTCTCCCTACACAGGGGGCCTCCAGTTAACGTCCCGATCCGAAGGACTGTGCACTTTATGACATTCATCCCTGCAAATGATGCCAATGGAGCGTGTTCAGACACCGAAATTTTATCGCCGCTGCCGGGGATCGAACCCGGGACGCATCAGAGGCAAGTGCACTAACCACTGAGCTATCACACTCCAGATGTTATTGGATAAATTTTTTTACAGCAAAGTACCTGTGGAACGGTACGTACAATCACCGGATCGGACCCAATTACCGGATTGGACCCAATTACCGGATCAGACCCCATTTTTCCTATTATTTTGAATTTTTTATTTTTTTTCTTTCTTTTTCTTTTTTTTTTTCTTTCTATATATACTGCCATACGCCCTCGCGGACATTCTAGGCAGGTGTATATTATATACACTCCAGTTTTGCAGGATGAAAGCCTACACAGTAATCATGTAATTATGGTAGGGTTCTTTAACCTGCACAGGGGGTGGTTCTCCCTGCACAGGGGGCCTTCAGTTAACGTCCCGATCTGAAGGACGATGCACTTTATGACATTCATCCCTGCAAATGATGCCAATGGAGCGTGTTCGGACACCGAAATTTTATCGCCGCTGCCGGGGATCGAACCCGGGACCTCTAGCATCAGAGGCAAGTGCACTAACCACTGAGCTATCACGCTCCACTTTCTGGTTGTTATTATTTAATACTTGACAATCATGATAAATAAAGACTTTTGGTAATCATTGCATATTCCCTATCAAGCATCCACAATGTCTACGTTCGCCCAATATGGAGATAGTTCAGAATCAGAATTGTTACTGGTGACACGTCAAAAGACATTCATACACCAAGACCTGTGATGTGGGACGTTAGTCCCTAGCTCTAACCAAGGAGGTAAATTTAGCTACACAATCATCAGCACCTTCAGCTGTCGAAATAATTGAATCGGGAAGGGCATTCCAATCTCTAATGGTTCTGGGGAAGAACGACTCTTTATAGATGTCAGTTCTTCAAACATCTTGGATAGATTAGATAGATAGATAGATAGATAGATAGATAGATAGATAGATAGATAGATAGATAGATAGATAGATAGATAGATAGATAGATAGATAGATAGATAGATAGATAGATAGATAGATAGATAGATAGATAGATAGATAGATAGATAGATAGATAGATAGATAGATAGATAGATAGATAGATAGATAGATAGATAGATAGATAGATAGATAGATAGATAGATAGATAGATAGATAGATAGATAGATAGATAGATAGATAGATAGATAGATAGATAGATAGATAGATAGATAGATAGATAGATAGATAGATAGATAGATAGATAGATAGATAGATAGATAGATAGATAGATAGATAGATAGATAGATAGATAGATAGATAGATAGATAGATAGATAGATAGATAGATAGATAGATAGATAGATAGATAGATAGATAGATAGATAGATAGATAGATAGATAGATAGATAGATAGATAGATAGATAGATAGATAGATAGATAGATAGATAGATAGATAGATAGATAGATAGATAGATAGATAGATAGATAGATAGATAGATAGATAGATAGATAGATAGATAGATAGATAGATAGATAGATAGATAGATAGATAGATAGATAGATAGATAGATAGATAGATAGATAGATAGATAGATAGATAGATAGATAGATAGATAGATAGATAGATAGATAGATAGATAGATAGATAGATAGATAGATAGATAGATAGATAGATAGATAGATAGATAGATAGATAGATAGATAGATAGATAGATAGATAGATAGATAGATAGATAGATAGATAGATAGATAGATAGATAGATAGATAGATAGATAGATAGATAGATAGATAGATAGATAGATAGATAGATAGATAGATAGATAGATAGATAGATAGTTTATGAGGTTTACATCCCGCCAACAGCTCAGGTCATGCGGACACTAGAACTTGGATTATGAAAGTGTCATAGATGTAGCTTTTTCGGTTCGGTTCTGTGTTTCGCATCTCCGAAGCACGGTAGCTAGGTCACTAGCTTGATGTAATGACCTTCACCTTGCAAATAAATTTAGAACCGAAACAAGTTGGCGTGCTTTAAATGCCAGTAACGGTAAATATCTTGTTTACCATTAACCCTAACCCGTCCATCTAAGGATAAATAGGCCTATGTCTGTTTTTCCCAAACGTCTAAGTTTGTAAAAGTCCAATTCTTTTCCTGTTACAGTAATCCATGATGGAGTTATTGCCCCTAATTGATAATCAATATTTCCAAAAAAATCTTGTGTTGTACTTGACATTCAAATCTATGCGCATCGCAAGTCATGTACGAATGTTCATCGATAAAACTCCATCATTACTTTGCAATTAAACCCAATCAAACAGCTTCAAACTCAATTGTAATTTCTGCCTGTTCCGGATTATCTCCCTTTCAATTAAAAGTATAATGAATTAAATGCGTCTTTTTCTCAAATCGTGTAAGAGATATGCCCGGTCTGAAGCACACCGGACACCTGCACATAATCCGCACGAGGGGGTTATGCAGTATCAGCAGATAGATAGATATTCATTTGAAACGTTCACATAATTTTTGTTTTCCTCAGCATTTTTATGCTTACTCCATAGTGATGCCTCGAAAATTACTCAAAGAAAGGTTAATCACCAATACAAATCCCAAAGAAACAAAGCATTTAATCAAAGGAAGAACGTAAAAGGCGAAAATGACATTTTCTTTGACAAACTAGAAATGCGTCCATAGGACACGGATGCCCCCGCCTAAAAATATCTCTATGTTCATATTCATCCATAGAAAGTTATTGACCGTGTTTAAGTTTTGGACCTTTTTTTCACATTTTGACCTTTAAGTATGACCTTGACCTTGGAGGTAAGGACCTTGGTTTTGTGTGATTGTCTCATGTCTCATAATGGCCAACATTTCTGCCAAGTAATTTCAAAATCAATCCAGAGATAAGAAAGTTATTGACTGCGTTTAAGTTTCGGACCATTTTTTTTATCTTTAACCTCTAAGTATGACCTTGACCTTGGAGGTTCGGATCTGGGTTTTTACGTGACACATCATCTCATGATGGTTAACATTTCTTCAAAGTAATTTTAAAATCCATCCAGATATAAGTAAGTTATTGACTGCGTTTAAGTTTTGGACCCTTTTTTTGACCTTTGACCTCTAAGTATGACCTTGACCTTGGAGGTACGGACCTGGGTTTTGCAGGTGACACATCGCCTCATGATGGTTAACATTTCTACAAAGTAATTTCAAAATCAATCCAGAAATAAGAAAGTTATATACTGGGTTTAAGTTTTGGACCCTTTATTTTGACCTTTGACCTCCAAGTATGACCTTGACCTTGGAGGTACGGACCTTGGTTTTGCACGTGACACGTCGTCTCATGATGGTTAACATTTATGCCGAGGAATTTTAAAATCCATCAAGAAATAAAGAAGTTATTGACTGCGTTTAAGTTTCGGACGCACGGACAGGGGCAACGCTATATGCCCTTTCCACCATTCTTCGAATGGCGGGGGCATAAAAATGTTGCATTTTACCTTGTGTTTAATTTAAATATAGGATATATTCTTGCCAATCAGTCCCCCTTTTTTGGAATCTGTGGCACGAAAATCATTTATTGAACAACACTTGTAGTAGACCAGAGGGGGTCAGGCCGGTGCATGTGGGTCGCATTAGACACTGTTGCTTCCCATTAGCCACTTGTGACCTCCTTAGATTTACCAAGTTGAACTTCGTGTTGTGTTTTATATATATTTATATATTTCTTGCCCCTCTGTTATGCCCAAAACAAAAAGCATAGGCGGACGGACGGATGGACGAACGCACAAACACTGAGACGCTGACAGACAAATGCAGACAGACAGACGGACAAACAGATGGGCAAGTTTATGTTCCAGATTCGTATCACTGGAGTGGACATGGAGAGATGGCCCCAAAAGCAACCAACTAACTTATCATAAGAGTGATTTTATTTACAAATGAGAAATGAAAGTGTAATTGCAGTTTTTCTGATGTTATTTTCAGCTTGTTATCCAAACGAAATTTAATTCTAGTTTAGAATGTTTATTTATGTGTATTCAAAGCGAAAGTTAATTCAAGCTTTAAATAAGTGCTGCATTACTTTGAATGAGAGAGTAGTCCCACCTTTGAGCAATTTGACGTTAGGGTCTTTGGAACCTGTGTCAGTGATCGCTAGCCATATGAGAGGAGCATGGTTCCATAGACCCTATCGTCAAATTGTTTATAGGTGGGACTACTCTCTCTTTCAAAGTAGTAGTGCACTTATTTAAAGTCCTAATGAACATACTGAACTTGAATTCAATTTCGTTCAGGAAGAAAACTAAATCAGAGAAACTGCAATTAAACTTTCATTTCTCATCTGTAAATAAAATCACTCTTATGATAAGTTAGTTGGTTGCTTTTGGGGCCATCTCTCCACGTCCAGTGATACGAATCTGGAACATAAACTTGCCCATCTGTTTGTCCATCTGTCCGTATGTTCGGCGTTCATCTGCCCATCCGTCTGTCTGTCTGCCTGTCAGAGTCTCAGTGTTGGTGCATTCGTCCATCCGTCCATCAGCCTATGCTTTTTGTTTTGGGCATAACAGAGGGGCGAGAAATTTATAAATATATATAAAACACAACGCGAAGTTCAACTTGGTAAATCTAAGGAGGTCACAAGTGGCTAATAGGAAGCAACTGTCTAATGCGACCCACATGCACCGGCCTGACCCCCTCTGGTCTACTACACACTTATTCGAAACACATGTTCAAAGGGAAACTACTCGAGACAAAATATTAGATCAGACCCCCTGTCCATTTCAAGCGACGCAATTTCATTATCCTTTAATCAATTTTAACGGAAACTGCTGCAAATTATGCTGAAGTGGTTGTTCTTATTTATGATGCCACATATGTACCTAGAGAGTGAGACATCGGGACACAAATCGGCGCTCAGTAACCTGTATACTTACTTTTGTCTCTCAGTATATAATTGCAGTAAAGTTGTTTTCAGACAATTATTAAATCCTAGTCACACCACCTTGTTGGTGCTTACTGGAAACATGGCCATGAAAAGAACTTTTAAAATCCTTTAATTGGGCTATCATTAACAAGCTACTGTGAAAGGCCCTGTAAAAATATTCCAAATACATAAAATAATTAATATTCCACAGGGGATACGTACAAACACCGGATTGGACCCAATTACCGGATCGGACCCGATTTTCTGTGCTATGGTCATTTTTACTTTGATATTTCATTTTTTATGCACAGTTGGAAGAGGCTTACAGCATAAACAACTATTTTACCTCACACCTTCATTCTTGTGTTAAAAAAACGGACCTAAAACAACTCAACCCATATAAATATCTATACTAGGAGTCTGTAGCATTTACATTAGCCAGCCTCAAACAACGGGCCAACGTCAGACCGACAGCGATACGTATCGCCGTCGGCAAACACCAGACGTCAGCCCGACGTTGGTCCGACATTCTATAATGACAGGACAGATTCTAAAGCATGAGACTATCTAGCAACAAATCTATGGCCCGTTCTTCTTACCAGGCAGCCACAAGTCGCAACGTCAAATCAACGTCGTTGCAATGACGTAGAAGTGACGTTGCATAAAAGGAATGACGTTGCGTGTGTGTGTGTGAATTCGGGTTTAACGTCGCTTTCAACAATCTTTCAGTCATATCACGACGGTGTCTGGTTGCGACAGGGAGCTCAATGCTCACTTTTATAGTGCTGCCTCACTGAAGCATCATGTCCCAGACACATTACATGATACCACACCCAGTCACATTATCCTGACACTGTATCGACCAGTCCTAAGCACCCGATCCTAAGAAACCGACCCGCACATGAGTACTGGTATACTGCTTAGAGGATCTAAGCCTGTCCAGGCAAAGCGGTGCGAGTTCACCTGTGTTAATCTGGTAATCCATTTACCTAATTATAATCAGCGACAATAAAAGTGATCTGGTAGGTGTTAAAGCTCAATTGCCCCACTGATCGGTTCTAACGACTACCTACAAACTATGTCTTGGAGCAGAAATAAGAAAAAAGAACAATATACGCCCCATTTTCCCCAGTTTTCTCGATATAAAGTTGGGTTTAGGGGAGGGGGTGTTCGATCTATCTATCCATCTATCTATCTATCAGTGACGTAGTGATTATGCTACTCGCATCATAAACTAGGTGACCTGCGTCTCCAAACTTTTGTCGCCGGGTGAGCATCAGGGGTTTAAAGACTAACCTAACAACGATTAGGACTGAGGGTTTTAATGTTGGTTGATGAAAAAGGGTGTCCTACAAACAAACAAACACGATTGACAATACACTATTTACATGACATTACAATACAAAATAACTACATGTACTGCTATATATGTAGTAGTACAATAATTATTTAACCACCATTAACATGGATGAATGACAGCAGTAGACATTTACAGGACACAGTACTCAACATGACACACTCGACAGGGATGAAATGCAGGGATGAGTGGGGATTTTGGGCCGTGAATACACCCGTAAAGGCACCCCGAGCCAGATGAAAGGTTGACAATGAAGATGGCGGCTTAGCGGGAACTCTGAAGCATGTGAAGAATCTCATGGCAATGGAATTCTGACACATGTTGAGGCAATAGAGCACTCGAGAATAAAGTTACAGAATAAGATAGGGAAGAAGCCCTAATAAGCTAACGCTGTATTGTGTGAATGCAAATAGCATGGCGAAAGGTTCAATAGTAAAACATGAACAACAGCGGAAATATGCAAGTAAGAGCAAAATGGCAAATTACAGAATATGCACAATATTCAGAATAAAGAACAGGGAAAGAGCAATAAAATAAACTAGCTAAGGAACAAGAAATTCATACCTGGCTATGACATCTTTAAATGATACTACCAGATAGACAATGACTGTCTATCAGAGATAGTATTGGAGTGAGCCGGTTGAGCCAGTTGAGCAATTGAACTGCTCTCTTTGCTATCTGAAGTCCAACTGACTTGACGCGGTAAAATTTGTGGTGAGAAGTGTGCAGAAGGTCACATGCAGGGTTAGAGAATTAAAACAGCCAACCATACACAAGCATTCACCCTGGCAACGCTAAAAACATGATAATGATAGGTAAAAACAAGATATTTACCGTTACTGGCATTTAAAGCATGCCAACTTGTTTCGGTTCTAAATTTATTTGCAAGGTGAAGGTCATTACATCAAGCTAGTGACCTAGCTACCGTGCTTCGGAGACGCGAAACACAGAACCGAACCGAAAAAGCTACATCTATGACACTTTCATAATCCAAGTTCTAGTGTCCGCATGACCTGAGCTGTTGGCGGGATGTAAACCTCATAATCTATCTATCTATCTATCTATCTATCTATCTATCTATCTATCTATCTAATCTATCCAAGATGTTTGAAGAACTGACATCTATAAAGAGTCGTTCTTCCCCAGAACCATTAGAGATTGGAATGCCCTTCCCGATTCAATTATTTCGACAGCTGAAGGTGCTGATGATTGTGTAGCTAAATTTACCTCCTTGGTTAGAGCTAGGGACTAACGTCCCACATCACAGGTCTTGGTGTATGAATGTCTTTTGACGTGTCACCAGTAACAATTCTGATTCTGAACTATCTCCATATTGGGCGAACGTAGACATTGTGGATGCTTGATAGGGAATATGCAATGATAACCAAAAGTCTTTATATATCATGATTGTCAAGTATTAAATAATAACAACCAGAAAGTGGAGCGTGATAGCTCAGTGGTTAGTGCACTTGCCTCTGATGCTAGAGGTCCCGGGTTCGATCCCCGGCAGCGGCGATAAAATTTCGGTGTCCGAACACGCTCCATTGGCATCATTTGCAGGGATGAATGTCATAAAGTGCATCGTCCTTCAGATCGGGACGTTAACTGAAGGCCCCCTGTGCAGGGAGAACCACCCCCTGTGCAGGTTAAAGAACCCTACCATAATTACATGATTACTGTGTAGGCTTTCATCCTGCAAAACTGGAGTGTATATAATATACACCTGCCTAGAATGTCCGCGAGGGCGTATGGCAGTATATATAGAAAGAAAAAAAAAAGAAAAAGAAAGAAAAAAAATAAAAAAGTCAAAATAATAGGAAAAATGGGGTCTGATCTGGTAATTGGGTCCGATCCGGTAATTGGGTCCGATCCGGTGATTGTACGTACCGTTCCACAGGTACTTTGCTGTAAAAAAATTTATCCAATAACATCTGGAGTGTGATAGCTCAGTGGTTAGTGCACTTGCCTCTGATGCGTCCCGGGTTCGATCCCCGGCAGCGGCGATAAAATTTCGGTGTCTGAACACGCTCCATTGGCATCATTTGCAGGGATGAATGTCATAAAGTGCACAGTCCTTTGGATCGGGACGTTAACTGGAGGCCCCCTGTGTAGGGAGAACCATCCCCTTCGAGAAGGCCTTTGACACCCCTCCTCATGAACTACTTAAATCTAAGTTATTTGGTTATGGAATTGGGGGAAAGACCCTCAAATGGAAAGATTCCTTTCTCTGCTACAGAAAACAGCGGGTTGTTGTTAATGGTGAATCTTCGGAGTGGGCTCCAGTTTTGTCTGGGGTCCCGCAAGGGACCGTTCTTGGTCCACTTTTGTTCTCCCTGCACATCAATGATATTTCCACTGACATTGACTCAGAAATAAGACTGTTCGCAGATGACTGTGTTTGTTACCGGGAAATTAGAGATGCAGATGACTCATTGAAACTTCAGGCTGACATAGATAGATTAGGATGTTGGGCACATAAATGGGGCATGAGATTTCAGCCAGTTAAATGCAATATTATGCAGATAACTAGGAAGAGATCTAATAAAGTTGAGGCTTCTTACACCTTAGAGGGAACGGTCCTCGAGAATGTGGACTCCATTAAATACCTTGGAGTGACAATCACACACAACTTGAGATGGAATACTCATATAAGCAACATGTGTACTAAGGCAAATAGAACACTTGGTTTCCTGAGGCGGATTCTTCATCAGTGCCCTCAGGATGTAAAAGAGGCAGCATATAAAGGTCTTGTTCGCCCAATCTTGGAATATGGTAGTTGTATCTGGGACCCCAGTGGAGTGGTCCTTAATGATGAAATTGAGAAAGTTCAGAATAGAGCTGCTAGATTTGTAACAGGCAATTACTGCTTTGAAACTGGGAGCATGACTGGAATACTTGGAAAATTAAAATGGGAGTCTCTCAAGAAAAGGAGAAAAGACAGTAGGCTAATCCTGTTATACAAAGGTCTAAAGGGTGCTGCCTGCATTCCAACAGATGACCTTGTTCCCCCAGCTAGACACTGTAGAAATCAGCATTCGTTGGCGTTTCAGACCCTGAGCGCAAGAACTGACATTTATAAAGAGTCGTTCTTCCCCAGAACCATTAGAGATTGGAATGCCCTTCCCGATTCGATTATTTCGACAGCTGAAGGTGCTGATGATTGTGTAGCTAAATTTACCTCTTTGTTTAGAGCTAGGGACTAACTTCCCACATCACAGGTCCTGGTGTATGAATGTTATTTGACGTGTCACCAGTAACAATTCTGATTCTGTCAGGCTGAAGATCCCTAAAATAATTACATTATTACTGTGTAGGTTTCTTTCTTTCTTTCTCTATATACTGCCATACGCCCTCGCGGACATTCTAGGCAGGTGTATATTACATACACACCAGTTTTGCAGGATGAAAGCCTACACAGTAATCATGTAATTATGGTAGGGTTCTTTAACCTGCACGGGGGATGGTTCTCCCTGCACAGGGGGCCTCCAGTTAACGTCCCGATTCGAAGGACGGTGCACTTATGACATTCATCCCTGCAAATGATGTCAATGGAGCGTGTTCGGACACCGAAATTTTCTCGCCGCAGCCGGGGATCGAACCCGGGACCTCTAGCATCAGAGGCAAGTGCACTAACCACTGAGCTATCACGCTCCATCCACTTTTTCATCCTGCAAAACCAGGAGTGTATGTCATAATATACACCTGCGGTAATGGTCAAATGTGACCGACGCAGTATCAGATGATAGATAGACAGAGATGTTACAAATCTAGCAGCTCTATTCTGAACTTTCTCAATTATATCGTTAAGGACCACTCCACTGGGGTCCCAGATACAACTACCATAATCCAAGATTGGGCGAACAAGACCTTTATATGCTGCCCCTTTTACATCCTGAGGGCACTGATGAAGATTTCGCCTCAGGAAACCAAGCGTTCTATTTGCCTTAGTACACATGTTGCTAATATGAGTATTCCATCTCAAGTTGTGTGAGATTGTCACTCCAAGGTATTTAATGGAGTCCACATTCTCGAGGACCGTTCCCTCTAAGGTGTAAGAAGCCTCAACTTTATTAGATCTCTTCCTAGTTATCTGCATAATATTGCATTTAACTGGCTGAAGTCTCATGCCCCATTTACGTGTCAAACATCCTAATCTATCTATGTCAGCCTGAAGTTTCAATGAGTCATCTGTATCTCTAATTTCCCGGTAACAAACACAGTCATCGTCTTATTTCTGAGTCAATGTCAGTGGAAATATCACTGATGTACAGGGAGAACAAAAGTGGACCAAGAACGGTCCCTTGCGGGACTCCAGACAAAACTGGAGCCCACTCCGAAGATTCACCATTAACAACAACCCGCTGTTTTCTGTAGCAAAGAAAGGAATCTATCCATTTGCGGGTCTTTCCCCCAATTCCATAACCAAATAACTTAGATTTAAGAAGTTCAGCGGGAGGGGTGTCAAAAGCCTTCTCGAAGTCCAGAATAATTGTATCCACCTGTCCCCCTTTGTCCAAGATTTTTGCCCAGTCATTAATAACTGTGCTTAGCTGAGTTTCACAACTGTGCCTTTTCCTAAATGCATGTTGTCTGTCTGACAAAATAGAAGTAAAACAAAGATCAGGAATTGATACAATTAACTTACTCCATCCATAAAAGACACCAAAGGGAAAGAAATACAAACATTAAGCGACCAGACCATAATGGAAACCTAAACAAAGGAAGGCCATATGGACAGTTACTTTCCCACAAAATGGCCATATGGCCATCCAAAATTAAAAGACACAAGTGATACACACAGTAAGTAACAAACAACAACATAAATAAATCGCCACAGAAGAGCCGCCTTGGAAGGGTCAGTGGAAGATTTCCACTGGGGGGGGGGGGGGGGCTTAAATCGATTTTACGTGGCCACAATCCTCGCCCTTACTTCCGTCGCGATTAAGACAAATACTTTGTTCAGTCCGCATGAAGGCCTCCTAACTCATCAGTGCAACATCTCCGTGAACACAGAAATCAAAGAACCACAGAGGTGAGACAACGGTGAGGACTCGACAGCAAGAAACCACTGAAATGCTGGAGCAAAAGAAAACCAACAGTTAGACTCCGATGAGCCCGACCAGAGACAGAGCATCAGGCACCAACCAACATTATCTCTTTAATTTTCGATAAGCCTTTACGTTGGAGCCGTCATAGAATCTGAGGCCTGACCCACCGGCGTGCAATTAAAGAGGGAAGCAAAGTTGCCAACCGTGATTGGGTTAACTACCATGCATGCAGTCTGTCGTATAATATCCATGTTGTACCCAATCTTTTTATATCGAAGAATGATTTTACGAAATTGGGTGCTGAAGTCATTGCGGTTATATATTTTTCTGAATTTATATACTAAGTCACCATAAAATTCGGGTTCCGATAGACCTTGTTGCAGAAGAGATTTAAGTCCAATATTGAATTTTGAAATTAAATCAGAATGGCGTCTATAAAATTTTGAAAAGGCTTTGCGTAGTTTATGGTACCGATAACCCTGATTAAGAAGTTTAGCCGTTAATAAAGTTTATATTCGTCCAAGTGGGCCATGATGTTTGAGCAGACTATATGTTCCAGCAATTTACACAGAACACAAGTCAGAGACACAGGGCGATAGTTACGGGCAAGAGCCCTATCTCCTTTTTGAAGAGTGGACAGATGTTTGCTAAGAGCCATTCTTTGGGGATTTCACCCGTATCAAGAGACTGTTGAAACAAGTGTGCAAAAACTGGACCCAACTCATTTGCTAGTTCCTTCAGGACTCTAGGATGAAGCTCATCAGGTCCATGAAGCTCATCTGGATGGTGATGTTCCACGTGCGCCATCCTATGGCGTTTATATTTCACAATTAATTCGATTTGCCAGAGTGTGTAGTCATGTAACTGACTTCAACACTCGTAATAAATTGTTAACGGCTAAACTTCTTAATCAGGGTTATCGGTACCATAAACTACGCAAAGCCTTTTCAAAATTGTATAGACGTCATTCTGATTTAATTTCAAAATTCAATATTGGACTTAAATCTCTTCTGCAACAAGGTCTATTGGAACCCGAATTTTATGGTGACTTAGTATATAAATTGAGAAAAAATTATAACCGCAATGACTTCAGCACCCAATTTCGTAAAATCATTCTTCGATATAAAAAGATTGGGTACAAAATAAATGCTATACGACATACTGCGTGCATGGTAGTTAACCCAATCAAGGCTGACAACTTTGATTCCCTCTTTGATTGAACGCCGGTGGGTCAGGGCTCAGATTCTATGATGCTTCCAACGTAAAGGTTTATGTTGGTTGGTACATGATGCTCTGTCTCTGGTCGAGCCCATCGGAGTCTTACTGTTGGTTGTCTTCTGCTCCAGTAGTTCTGTTGTTTCTTGCTGTCGAATCCTCACCGTTGTTTCATCTCTGTGGTTGTTTGATTTTTGTGTTCACGGAGATGTTGCACTGATGAGTTAGGAGGCCTTCATGCGGACTGAACAAATTATTTGTCTTAATCGCGAAGGAAGTAAGGGCGGGGATTGTGGCCACGTAAAATCGATTTAAGCTCCCCCCCCCCCCCCCCCGGTGGAATTCGTTTCCGCTGACCGTTCCAAGGCGGTTCTTCTGTCGCGGTTTATTTTTGTTATGGTTTGTCTTTGGGTGTTTGTGTCGCTTATTTTATTTTTGGATAACCTATTGGTCATTTTGTGGGAAAGTAGCTGTCCTTTTGGCTTCCGCTGTTGGTGTTTCCGTTGGAGTATGTTGCTTATTGTTTGTGTTTCTTTCCCTTTGGTGTCTCTGATGGGAGCTGTGGGTTAATTGTATCGATTCCTGATCATTGCATCTATTTCTATTTAAAGGTCCATTTTTAGCTCGTCTGTTTTTTTGAAAAAAAAACTTTCGAGCTATTGTCATCACTCCGGCGTCTGCGTTGTCGTCTGGCGTCGTCTGGCGTCGTCGTTCCAAAAAAACTTAACCTTGGCTATAACTTAAAAAGTATTAGACCTAGCCTCATGAAACTTCATACACACACTCATCATCACAAGAGCTACATTTTGACCAAGGACCATAACAACATTGTTGATTTTGGCTGAATTATCTCCCCTTTTCCAATTTTTTTCTGAAACACATTTTCTGCTCTCATTTTTATACTATTCACAACAGAGCCTTCATACTTCACATGAATGCTCCTTGGGACAAGACCTTTTCAGTCATACCACACTTTTTGATCTGTGACCTTGACCTTTGAACTTTGACCTATTTTTCGAAAATTTAACCGAAAACCTTAACCTTGACCATATTTCCAAAAGTATTTGGCCTACCTTCATGAAACTTCATACACATACTCACCATCACAAGAGCTACATTCCCTACAAGTTTTATAACTCCATCTTGCAATTTGATTGAATTATCTCCCCTTTTCTCTCCGTTTTTTTTAAATTGTTTTTGTCTCTTATTTCAATACTATTCACAACAGAGCCTTCCAACTTCACATGAATGTTCCTTGGGACAAGACCTTTTCAGTCATACCACGCTTTTTGATCTGTGACCTTGACCTTTGAACTTTGACCTATTTTTCGAAAAATTAACCAAAAAACTTAACCTTGACCATATTTCCAGAAGTATTTGGCCTGCCTTCATGAAACTTCATACTCACACTCACCCATCATCACAAGAGCTGGAAAAACAGACGAGCATGGCGCCGCTTGCGGTGCTCTTGTTGAAGTTAATTTGTCCGAGAATTTCCCGGATTGTGTCCTGGATGTTGGGGGTAGTGTTTCGTTATCGTTATCCCTAATATTTCCACTTCGGGTGGTCAGAAAATAATAAAATGAGTATCAAATAAACTTTTAAGCTCCATTCTAAAGGGCCATTAAAATACTTTTCATTTTTAACTTATTAAGGGTCCATTTTGATGTTAATTTGTCCTTGAAATTCCCGGATTGTGTCCTGGATGTTAGGGTGGTTGTGCACTATTATAATATCTCGACTTGTGGTGATCACTAATTGATAACAGATAAAGTCTTAAATATGTTCTAGAAAGGGTTATCCTTTGGAAGCAAGGAATACGCCACAGAATTAAAAAAATGGAAGTGTACGTTTTCTGGGCCAGGCTAGCTTGTTTCGACCAATTAGGCTTCATCAGTGACCCTCAGATATTTTCAAAATTCCACAATGGAATCAATGATCCCAAAGGACAAGAAAATATAAACTACACTATGGTGTAGGGCAGGGAGACTTTTACGGCTGCCACACATTCCCAGACACCAGCTGTAGTGACGTTAAATATGTTCTAGAAATGGTTATCCTTTGGAAGCAAGGAAAACACCACCGAACTAAAAAATATGGAGTGTACGTTTTCTGGGCCAAACTAGCTAGTTTCGGCCAATTAGGCCTCATCAGTGGCCCTCAAATATTAAGCTGGATTCTAAAAGAAGATTTAAAAAATCATTGAGTCAGTTTTAATAAGTACCCACAACCCGGATTGTGTCCTGGATATTGGGGGTCGTGGTTCAGTTTCCTTAATATCTCGACTTGTGAGAGTCAGAAATTAATAAAAAAAAATGAATCAGATAAAATTTTAAGCTCCATTCTAAAAGATCATTAAAATACCTCTTAGGGGTCTATTTTTGAATCCGGAATGCTCTCGGATTGTGTCCGGGATGTGTTGGGTAGTGGTGCATTATCATAATATCTCGACTTGTGGTGGACACTTATTGATAACAAATGTATCAGATACAATTTTAAGCTCAATTCTAAAAGAATATTAAATATTTTCTTTTTATACACCTCATTGAGGCAGTTCTAATGAGGACCCCCAACCTTTTTGATAAAAAAGTAGGAAAATTTCACATATCACTGTAAACCACCCTTTTCTCATTTGAGAACTCACAAACCAAGTTTTAGAGCAAATATGAGAGAAATGATGCATACCCCTGTTAACCCTACTTTTCCTTATATAAAATTGGGTTTCACGGACTTTAAAGTTTAACATGGCGTCACTCATGTTGCTGTTCACAAGATGGCAATCACCAATTATTTGCTGCTGGATAATACCATGTATTTGACGGGCCTCCGTGGCCTAGTGGATAAGAGCGCTGACTCTTAGTCATTAGGTCTCTCACCGCCGTAGGTTCGAGCCTCGCTCGGGCCACGAGTGAGACGCCAAGTTCTGCAACGGAAGGTCAGGTGGTTTTTCTCCGGGTACTCCGGTTTTCTCCCACCTCTGATTAACGATCGGCTCGATATGAGTGAAATAATCTTGAAAGGGCCGTAAAACCCAAACCAAAAAAAAAAAAAAAAAAGAAAAAAAAAAATACCATGTATCACTGTAAACCCCACTTTTCTCTGTGGACACACAAACCATGTATTTGAGGAAATAAGAAACAAAAAATGCACACCCATGTAAATCCTACTTTCTCTATATACTCTATACTTTATGATTACCACAGCAAATCATGGTATCAATACACTCAGGCATTTTGCAGAAGCACCAGACTGGATTTTTTTAGTCAAACTGGCGTTAACAGGGGCATACATTTGTTTCTCAATTGTGCTCAAAAACATAGGTTGCAGATACTCGTTGAAACCGTATCGTCGTTCTATGTAGTTCCTACAGTCTTTGTTAAGAGAAGAAATAATTTTTGTTTTATCGGAAAATTTTCAATTTAGTGTTGCTAAATTCTCAGTATACTCGAATAGGTGTGTTTTCGTAATGATATTATACCCTGATATTTCCACATATCTGCTAAAACACACGGTGTGGCTCTGTACTCGTTACAATAGCCTCGTTGAGGTGATTCTAACAAGTACCCACAATCGATGTTTTGAGCAGAAATAAGGAAAATGATTTTCTTAATGTCTCGAAATGTATACAACTTTCACGCCCCCGCCTATCGGGGTTTGGAGAAATAGATTGGGCTGCATGGTGCTTCCAAGCAGTGCTGAAACTGGCCACACATGAGTACTTGTAAACCGCTAAGACGGACTTAACCTGTCCTGGCAGAGATGTGTGAGTCAGACTGCCCAATGCATATAAGTATTTTGTTTCATCACGTGAAGAAATGAACACCCGCTAAACCCCACTTTATATAGAGAAAACTTAGTTCATGGGGTGTACATTATTTTTCTTATTTCAGATCCAAGACATAGGTTGTGGATACTCGTTAGAACCGCCTCAATGAGGCGATTATAACGAGAACCCACAGCATATGTTTGCAGTATAGATAAGAAAAATATGACGAATTTTAATCAGAAAAGTTACCATTTTGGAGATGTGAAAAATGCACTATGTCGCACGGGCGTGTTATCGTAACGTAAAGTCCTACAAAATTGGAAGCCATGTCTCCAAAATGACATAAGAAGTCTTGACGGGGTCGTTTAACCTCAATTCAAACAAACAAAATAGCAGCATTCATTCAAAACATGAATTTGACCAAATTTTTCCCTTCAAAAGCCGTGGAAGCAACTTTCTAATATTTCAATACAGGTATGCAGAACGCGCCAACTTACTGCATGCATGGTGGTTAACCCAATCACGGTTGGCAACTTTGCTTCCCTCTTTGATTGCACCCCGGTGGGTCGGGCTTAAGATTATATGACGGTTCCAGCGTAAAAACATAAATGGAATTTTATTTTATCTTAGTATTTTTTATGTTGGTTGGCGCCGGATGCTCCGTCTTAAGTCGGGTCCCTCGGAGTCTAACTGTTGGTTTTCTTTTGCTCCAGCAATTCTGTTGTTGTATGCTGTCGAGTCCTCAACCTTGTGTCATCTCTGTAGGTTTTGATTTGTATGTTCTCAGATATGTTAGACTGATGAGTTAGGAAGCCTTCATGCGGACTAAACAAAATTAGTGTATACCGCGACAGAGGTAAGGGCGAGGATTATGGCCATTTAAAATCGATTACCCCCCCCCCCACGCCCCACATACACACACACACACCCGGAATTCTTTCCACTGACCGTTCCATGGCGGTTCTTCTGTGGCGGTTTATTTATGTTGTTGTTTGTTACTTACTGTGTGTATACAGTACCATATGAACTCCTTTTCCCCCAGAAATATTAGATACTTGAATTCTCTTCCTTACAGTGTCAAGGCCAGCTCAAGCCTAGGAGAATTTACTGCTGGGCTTGCAACCGTCAAATTTTAACCTTCAATATGTTTTAATGATTTAAATCTTAGTAAAAGTAGGTTATTTTGAAATCATCATTTTCACGCCATATTATTCATCTTAGCCTAACAACAACCATTTTACTCACTTTCATATTCATTTTTTTCTTGCGACAGCGCCTCCCAGTAATAATGAGCAATGGATTGTTGGGAGTATCCGGTTGAAGTTGAAGAAGTAGAAGTTCTTCTGTCGCGGTTTATTTTTGTTATGGTTTGTCTTTGAGGGTGTACATCGCTTGTATTTTTTCTTTTGGATAGCCAATTGGCCATTTTGTGGGAAAGTAACTGTCCTTTTGGCTTTCCGCTATTAATGTTTCATTAGGGTCTAGTTGTTTCATGTTTATGTTTCTTTCCCTTTGGTGTCTCTGATGGGAGCTGTGGGTTAATTGTATCGATTCCTGATCGTTGCATTTACTTCTATTTAGCTATATGGGTAGGGAGCAGCCTAGGCAGCATTCCTGCGAAGTTTGAATCAAACAGGCTAAAGGGTCTAGGAGTTCGCATTTAAAGCAAATGTTTGACAGTTTTCCAATTTAAGCTCTGGCAGTCATTTTACTCATTGGAGTAAAACCATTGTAGCTACTTTGGATGATGGTCACTTAAGCCACATTCTTATGAAGTTTAAATGAAATTGAGCCAAGAGCAATGACAAGTTGTTGCTTTTTTTCTATTTTTACCTCTAGCAGCCATCTTGTTCCTTGGAGCGGAAGCGTTTTAGCTATTGTGGTAGAGGGTCAGCTAAGTTTTATTTTGTTTGTTTGATTTGAGGTTTAACGTCCCCGTCAACACTATATAGGTCATTTTGGAGACGTTGCTTCCAATTTTGTGGGACTTTTACCCGACATTGAGATGAAATGACATCTCTAGCCCTGTTATCCCATGAAACCAATAGGGTTTATAAGCATGGACGGTCTGATTCGCACTGCTTTGCCTGGGCAGGCTTAGATCCTCTAAGCGCTTTACCAGTACTCGTGTGCGATCGGTTTCAGCTCTGCGTGGAAGCATCATGCAGCCCATCTATTACTTCAAGCCACGATGAGCGAGGGCCGAGAGGGTCAGCTAAGTACTATTCCTATGAAAAGTAGAAGTAAAACAAAGATCAGGAATTGATACAATTAACTTACTCCACCCATAAAAGACACCAAAGGGAAAGAAATACAAACATTAAGCGACCAGACCATAATGGAAACCTAACCAAAGGAAGGCCATAAGGACAGTTACTTTCCCACAAAATCCAAAAGACACAAGTGATACACACAGTAAGTAACAAACAACAACATAACTAAATCGCCACAGAAGAGCCGCCTTGGAACGGTCAGTGGAAGATTTCCACTGGGGGGCTTAAATCGATTTTACGTGGCCACAATCCTCGCCCTTACTTCCGTCGCGATTTAGACAAATAATTTGTTCAGTCCGCATGAAGGCCTCCTAACTCATCAGTGCAACATCTCCGTGAACACAAAAAACAAAGAACCACAGAGGTGAGACAACGGTGAGGACTCGACAGCAAGAAACCACTGAAATGCTGGAGCAAAAGAAAACCAACAGTTAGACTCCGATGAGCCCGACCTATGAAGTTTTAATAAAATTGGCCCAAGGGTTTCGGAGGAGTTTAAGTTTGAAACAAATTTGCTACCTTTTTCTGTTTTCAGCACTGGCGGTCATTTTGCTTACCAAAGCTTAACCGATTGGCATTTTTTGGTAGAAGATCATCTAAGCAACATTTCTGTGAAGGTTGACTCAAATTGGCCAAAGGATTTAGGAGGAGTTCGCATTTAAAGCAAATTGTTGAGGTTTTTTTTTTTTTTTTTTTTTTTGCTCTTGTGGCCATTTTGTCCATAGGAACGGAACCGTTACGCTAATTTCTTAAAATGTCACCTATGCAATATTCCTATGAAATTAGAACGAATTTTTCCAAGGTATAGGAGTTGACGTTTGAAGACGTTTTCTATATTTACTCTTGTGACCATTTTGTTCATTAGAGCGTAACCAACTTAGCTGTTTTGGTAGGGAACCATCTAAGCAACATACCTGTGAAGTTTTAATCAAATAGCCCAATGGTTTAGAAGTTCACATATGAAGCTATTTTTTTTTTTTTTTTTTTTTAGCTCTAGCGGTCATTTACCTCATCGGAGCTGAACCGTCTTTGTTGTTTTGGTAGAGAGTCATCTAAGCAACATTCCTATGATGTTTGAATGAAGTGACACAAGGATACAGGACGAGTCGTTTAAAATATTTTTTCTATTTTCAGCTCTGGCGGCCACCTTGTTTGTCAGAGCAAACCCGTTTTAGCTATTTTGATAGGGAGTCACCTAGGGTACATTCTTGTGAAGTTTGAATTGAATCGGCCTAAAGGCTTAGGAGGAGTTGGCAGCTAAAGCAAATTTACGACTTTTTTCTAATTTAGCTCTGGTGGCCAGCTCCTTCATCAGAGCGGAACGATTTTAGTTTTTTTTGTAGGTAACATTCCCGTGAAGTTTGAATCAAATTTGCCCAATGATTTAAGAGTAATTCGCGTTTGAGTGGCCATTTCTGTCATCACAACAAAACCGTTTTAGCTGTTTTGATAGCGGTTCAATTAAGCAACATTCATGTGAAGTTTGAATAAAATTGGCCCAAGGATGCAGGAGGCGTTTTCTATTTTTAGCTCTGGTGGCCATCTTGTTCACTCGAGAACAACTTTTACTTATTTTGATAGGGAACTACCTGGGCAACATGCCTGTGAAGTTTGAATTAAATTGGCCCATCGATTTAGGAGGAATTCGCATTTAAACCAAAATGTTGACGACGCATGACGCAGAACGGACGACGCAGGATGGACAACGCACGACGGACGACGGATACTCACTGATCACAACAGCTAACCATGAGCACTTCGTGCTCAGGTGAGCTAAAAATATAGACGGCTCTAAAAATCATGTTCTAGTAAAGCGCCGACTAGGGTGTGAAAGGTAGAAGGGTGTGCATCATCATATAGGACGCGACAAACAAACCACCCTGTACGCAAAGTTAGCATATAACCATCCTAAACAGCTAGTACACACAATTAGTAAACAGCCGCCATGGTCTGCATAAAAAGACAATGAGTCGGAAAGCATCCATATAGCGCAGAGAATACCCGGCCGTTACAAAACGTTATGCAACGTCGATTCTAAGCCAATGCAACATCATGACACTGCATTGGTGTTGATTAGCCAACAGGGAAGAGTCTGATCAGACTTTGCGGATGGACAGGATGGTCTGGGTGCCGTTTTCGCTTGGCGCAGCCCATCAAAACTAGAATGGCAAGCAAGAAAAAAACAATGTCTTCAAGTATTATTAAACATTCAATCACTGTCTCCTAAAATGAAGACAAAGGATTTGACTATCACAGTGAACACATTGGATTGTCAGACAAGCTAAAGATACCCCATAGGTCCACAGCGTTGAGTAAACTACAATACCAGGAGTTCAACATTTGTAACGTTGTTTGGATGTTGAGTAAAAATTGTATACCTGGTGGTGGTGCACAACAGAGAATACATAAATGTTTCGTGGAGTGTTGCACAACAGAGAATACATAAATGTTTCGTGGAGTGTTGCACAACAGAGAATACATAAATGTTACGTGGAGTGTCTCTTAGGTGCATTTCGAATCGTCAAGATAACAAAAATACTGTGTAAGAGAAAATGTGGGTTGTAAGGTTGGAACACATAGAGACAAAATAGTTGTGTTGTTGTTGTTGCTGTTGTTGTTGTTGTTGTTGTTGTTGTAGAAGTAGCTTGTCCAAAAATCTGAAGCGTAAATCTTCTAAGACTGTTCACAGACGTTCTCCAATACCACAGGCACACTTATAGATACAAACCGGGACTTGATTTGGATGTCTGAAAAATAAGATTTATTTAAATATTTAAAGCAGTAACGCACTTTTGCACGTGCACCCCGCAAATATTCAAACCAGCTTGTGCATGGGGACTGGTTGGTTTGAATATCTGTTTCATCACGAAAACACGCCTTTATAATTTTGACCCCCTTAAATAGAAATAGAGGCAATGATCAGGTATCGATACAATTAACCCACAGATATAGGAAATCTGGGGTTTACAGGGGTACACCTTATTTTTCTTATTTCTGCTGGAAAACATAGTTGTTGGTACTCTTTGGAACCGCCTCGATGAGGCGGTTCTAACGTGTACCCACAATCTATATTTTGAGCAGCAATAAGAAAAATATCTTAATTTTTTATTTAACGGCGGTAAAATTTACAATGTAAGTGCAAAAGTAAGAAAGTAAGTAAGTAATAATAATAATAATAATAATAATAATAATAATAATAATAATAATAATCGGCCGCATTTATAGAGGGTAACACATTTAGTAATAGTACTAATCTTCCATATGGCCTTCTTTTCCTGGGTGGGAACCAGTACTAAGCAATGTGGATAAAGTCTCTTGCCCAAGGAAACAACACTTGGCGCTTGCGGGGATCGAACCGGCTCCTCTCGATCTTAAATCCGATGCTTTACCACTGCACCACAGCGCTCCACTGTAAGTAAGTATTATAGTGACATACGCTATCATATACTGAGAGGCAATAAAAAGTATACAGTATTTGATTTGGAATACCGGATCTTGCATTGCTGTCTGTAATAAGACATGCCTATGTCCGTTTTTCCCAAACGTCTAAGTTTGTAAAACTCCAAATTCTTTTCCTGTCGCAATCATCCATGATGGAGTTATTGCCCTTCATTGATAATCAATATTTCCTACAAAATCTAATGTTGTACATGCCATTCAAATCTATGCACACTGCAAAAGTCATGCATGAATGTTCATCGATAAAACGCCATCATTACCTTGCCATTAAAACCAAACAAACAGCTTAAAACTCAATTGGAATTTCTGCGTGTTCCGGATTACCTCCCTTACAATTAAAATCATAGTGAATTAAATGAGTCTTTTTCTCAAATCGTGTAAGAGATATACATTTGAAATTTTCGCATAACTTTTGTTTTCCTCGGCATTTTTATGCTTACTCCATAGTGATCCCTCTAAAATTGCTCAAAGAAAAGTTAATTCCCAATAAAAATGCCAAAGAAACATAAAGCATTTAATCAAAGGAAGAACGTAAAAGGCGAAAATGACTATTCCTTGAACAAAAAATGATGCAATTTACCTTGTGTATAATTTAAATATGGGATATATTCTTACCAATCAGTTCCCCTTCTTTGAATCTGTTGCACGAAAAATCATTTATTGAATCACACTTATCCGAAACACATGTTTAAAGGGAAACCACTCAAGACAAAAATTGGATTAGACCCCATGTCCATTTCAAGTGACGCAATTTCATTATCCTTTAATCAATTTTAACGGGAAATGCTGCAAATTTTGTGAAAGTGGTTGTTCTTATTAATGATGCCACATATGTATCAATAGAGGGAGTCATTGGGTCGCAAATCAGCGTTGAGTAACCTGTATACTTACTTTTGCCTCTCAGTATATCATGACAAGATTCATAAACACTAATAAGCGCACGGCCCAATGGGCCTACAAGTCACTACCATACAAAGAGTAAATATAAATGCGAAACTAGTGATGTGTACATGTACAGTAAATTCGAATTGTATTTGAAAAGTTTCCGGTTTCAGCGGTTTATCGCTGAAGATGACGTATCGATTAGCGAACCGCCTCTTGTTTTGAACTGGCTACCTATGTACCGCCCTAATCTATTTTTACAGAGCTGCTGAAGTCACGCTAAGGTCAGCTGTTCGGTGTAAATGTCATCATGTTGAAGTTGTGCCGGTTTAAAAGTGTGGACCCAACAGGTCTTCTGGGGGGGGGGGGGGGGGGGGGCACGCAAAAATCCGCCCAAATCTTTTACGGATGAATTCTCAGTAACCGTCGAGTCGAGCAAATAAGTGACAAATATTTCTTTTATTTATTTATTTTCTGCCAACAGTGGAAAGACTTTGCTCCTGATGAGCAAATTCTTTCCTTTAAGAGTAGATCCCTTTTTTCGTGGGACAGAGCTTATAGAAAAGCAAACAGGAAGTCCCGAAAGTTGTCCCCTTTTGAAAAAATGGTGGAAAATGCCAGGTGTTGACATTCTCCTCATGAAACCAATATTTTTCCTTTTCTGCAAGATTTCATGTGACCAATAACAGACTTTAATTGACCAATATTTCTGCTTTTCGGTCAGTTTGTTTGTTTGTTTGCTTTGAGGTTTATCATCCAATTTTGTGGGAATTTTACTCGACATTGAGATAAAATTATATCTCAATCCCTGCCGCCCAGTGAAACAAATAGGGTTTTTATGCGTCTCGTCGTTGATACGAACCATAAAAACGCACCTATATAATTTTGACCGCCTACCACCCCCTCCCCAACGAAAACTTGACTCAACGTTGGAACAGCGTTTTCAATTCTTTCTTTTTTTCTACTATCTGTCGAATCAACATTGGAGTGTTTTCAATTCTAGTTTGAGCGGTCACTGACGCTCCAGGTTTGCAGGATGAAAACATACACAGTGATTAGAGATCTTTGACCTGCACAGAATGGGCCTCCCTGCACGTGCGCCTCCCTGCACGTGCAGGGGGTCCCCAGTTAACGTCCCGATGCAAAGGACGATGCACTTTGTGGCATTCACCCGGAGCATGTTCGGACACCGCAGTTTTATTACCGCTGCCGGGAATCAAACCGGGAGCCTCTAGCATCATAGGCAAGTTCACTAACCATTGAGCTAACACGCTCGATTCAATGTCGAGTGCCTGCTCGGCTACTTTAATACATGTATATACAGGTGTTCATTCATTGTTTCTCGTTTTGGCCCCCGCCCATCGGGGCTTGAAGAAATAGATGGGCTGCATGATGCTTCCACGCAGAGCTGAAAACGACCCGCACACGAGTACTGGTAAACCGATTAGAGGATCTAAGCCTGCCCAGGAAAAGCGGTGCGAGTCCATGCTCATAAACCCTATTGGTTTCATTGGGCGGCAGGGATTGAGATGTCATTTCATCCCAATGTCGGGTAAAAGTCCCACAAAATTGGAAGCAACGTCTCCAAAATGACCTATACAGTGTCGACGGGAACGTTAAACCTCAAATCAAACAAATCAAAAACAAATCTTTCTCGTTTCTGCACCAACACTGTGACTGCTGGTTACACGGGTCAGCCTCGAGGTTTTAACGAGTATCCACAGTCTGTTTTGAGCAGAATATAGAATATATATATTAATGTTAAATCTTCTGAAAAAAAAAAGACTTCTCAACTTTTCATATGATAAATTGTGATATTTGTCTTATTTCTGTTAAAAACATAGATTGGGTGCTCGTTAGTCCAACAAGTTAGACGTACGCATGCACTCATTTATATATATATATTTTTTTTATAGATGTGCATGCGACGTTCCGAAGAATAACAAAAACATAAATATCAGCATATAAATGTAAAATATGAATGTCTGGAACGCAGAACTCTCATGTATGGGAGTAGGTGCTCGTTAGAACCGCCTCAGTGCCAACAATTATTATGTTTTGGAGCAGAACTAAGAAAACAAATGTATACCCTTTTAATCCCAAATTTTCTGTATATAAAGTGGGGTTTTCCAAGTGTTCATTAAATGGACTTGTTAACGTGATCACGCAAAATGTAGTAATTTCTACATTTTGCGTCTGTGCTCAACACAAAAAAAAAGAACAAAAAAAAAAAAACACAAAAAAACGCAAAACATAGAAATAACTACATTTTGTGTTGATGTAAAAAAACAGCGTCCACGCAAAATGAAGATCTATAACAGTCGCGCTTATTAGCTCACCAGAGCCGAAGGCTCATTGGTGAGCTGATAGTATGGCCAGGCAAAAATTCTGTGTGTGTGTTCACATTTTCAAACGTCTTCTCCTCCGGAACCGCTGGGCCGATTGTAGTCAAATTTCATGTGGAGGCTCCATGGGGTGGGGGAACGAAAGTTTGCATTTTTGGTCTAGGTCACATGACCAAGATGGCCGCCATGCCCATATATGGTAAAAACCTTTCGAAAATCTTCTCCTCCGGAACCACTGGGCCGATTTGCATGAAACTTGGCATGTAGCACCTGGGACATGGGCCCATCATAAATTGCATAAATGGTGTCCCTGGGATGACCTTGACCTATTTTACGCCAAGGTTAAATTTGGTAACATGGGCATTTGTATGGGAAAAAGTAGAAATGTCTGATATCTTGCAAACTGTTACAAATAATGCCACTAAACCATATATATTCTTATTCCTTATGATGAGGCGCATTAAGTGACATAGATTTTGGGACCCTGGGGCCCCCGGGGGGGGCATGCCCCACCCCCTTCTTTGCACAAAATGCTTAATATCTCGGAAACGGTTAAGATCCCCACCCATAAACCATATATATTCTTGTTCCTTATGATAAGGCGCATTCAGTGACACAGACCTTTGGACATCAGGGTATCGGAGGGTCCCCGGGGTGGCATGCCCCACCCCCTTTATTGCAAAAAATGCTTAATATCTTGGAAACGGTTAAGATCCCCACCCATAAACCATATATATTATTGTTCCTTATGATAAAGCGCATTCAGTGACATGGACCTGTGGAACCCCGGGGCCCCGGGGGAGGAGGGGCATGACCCCCCCCCCCCCCGTTGAAGAAGTCTAAACCTCTTCAAAAGTTTCTTCTTCAGAACCACTTGGCCGAATTTCATGAAACTTGGTATGTGGCATCAGGGATGTGGGCCCATCATAAATTGCAAAAAATGGTGACCCTAGGATGACCTCGACCTACTTTACTGCAAGGTCAAGTTTGGTCACATGGGCTTTTGTATGGGAAAAAGTCAAAATGTCTCATCTTTTACAAACCCTTCAAAATAACACCACTAAACCATATATATTATTGTTCCTTATGATGAGGCCCATTAAGTGAGTTGGATTTTGGGACCCTGGGGACCTGGGGGATGCCCCAACCCTTTTTTAGCACAAAATGCTTTATTTCTCGGAAACTGTTAAGATCCCCACTCATGTACCCTTATGCTTGTTCCTTATGATAAGGCGCATTCAGTGACATATAGACCGTAACCCTCCCCCTTTTTTGTTTTTTCAAAAAGTGACCAATTTCTTGAAAACTGTTCAGATCCCCACCCATAAACAATATATAATCTTATTGCTTATGATAAGGGGCTTTAAGTGACTTGCATCTTGAGACCCTGGGGGCATGCCCCACCCCTGCATTACATAAAATGCATCAAATATCATAAACTGTTCAGATCCTCTCCCATAAACCATATATTTTCTTGTGATAAGGGGCATTTAGTTACATAGATCTTTGGACACCGTAGGTTAAATTGAGGGCCTCACCCCCTTTAGAAATGGTTAAGCATTCCACCCATTAACCATATATTTTCTCCTGACCTTTTAGCTCATCTAAGGCTTTATCTTGGCTAAATATAACTGAAAATTCAAACTCAAAATTTTCCAACTGATCTTCAAGAGTCAGGAATGTGATTAAGGACCACTTGGTCATACAGCCAAATGCTAAAAATAATCAATGCTTGCTGTCAGGTGAGCGTCTTCAGGACCATTGGTCCTCTGGTTGTGATTCGGGAAAACTAGCGTAGGTTTATGGGTAGACCTGTATCGTCAGGACCTGAGTCTGCCTTCCCATAAACGTCGAGCCAGCAGGGTAGAAAGGGCTAATGAACAGTTAAAATTAAAGACGCTCTAAAGTCGAGTTATCTGCGGTCAGTAAGTACTATCCAATATTTAGAGGCGGAGCTACGGCTGAAATGTAATTGATTGGTTACGTCAGACAGCTAAGATGGTTGTTTTTTGTCACTTGATAGTTTACCTTGACAGTTGTAAACGATTGGGTTTCCGATTGATCAGATAGCAAACCTTTCGGACTCAAATAAAAAATACTATAATCTGCTATTAAATTCACAATATTTGTACAGGCGTGTTTTCGTAATGCAACGAAAATGTTCGAATACATCATTGACGTACGATCCCATCTTGTTAAACATAACAGCAGCATTGCAAAGCAAGGACAGCACTAGTGTGTTGTCACTTCTTTGTGTGGGCTAAACTCGAACGGAGACTTCTTCACGTATCCAGTTCAATATCAGAAATCGCTAAGGATTGTAATTGTGAGTTGCGTTCTTTGTAGTAATGCGCATATGCATAGTTTCTATAAAAATGGGACAATTGCTAACAGGGAAGACGTTGAGCAGACCCAGTCTTCGTTGTTTGCATGGTGTAGAGTATAAAAGGAATAAAATAAATCTGACAATCAAATTTATTAGTTGGAAGATTCTGTTAGTCTATTGGTCGTTGAATATTTCATAAAACATTTTTGCACGCGGTTCTAAATCAGTTGTCAGTAATTGCAAACTACATTGCTGTATATGAAGAGACTCAATAAAACCGAGTCTTCGATTTTCGTTCTTTTATGTGTTCTTTGTTTTCAACTGCACTCCTTTAGCTTTTTATTTTACCTCACTTCAGCTGGTGTTAAGTGTCGTGTGGTGGTTGTAAAATGTCTCCCCGTGCTTCATCATAGTGCAGTTTATATTTTCTTCTCCTTTGGGATCATTGAGCCCGTCCTGGTTACATTGAAAATCGAATGCCGCTCAAGCCGGCGCTAGGGTGGGGGGGTGAGGGGGGGGGGTGGGGTGGGGGCGTATCGGCCTTGCAAACTACATTGCTGTATATGAAGAGACTCAATAAAACCGAGTATCCGGTTTTCGTTTTTTTATATATCTTCTTTGTTTCAAAAGGCAATCTTTTAGCTTTTTAAAGCCACGTGGACGGCAACAGTGAACATCTTCAGTATTGGTAATTTTGGGTTGATTGTCTCACTGCAGCCTGATCGCGACACAGCGTATTTGTTTTTTGATTGGAGGTTTAACGTCCCCGTCAACACTGTATAGGTCATTTTGGCGACGTTGCTTCCAATTTTGTGGGACTTTTACCCGATACGGAGATGAAATGACATCTCAAGCCCTGTCGCCCAATGAAACCAATAGGGTTTAAAAGCACGGACGGTCCGATTCGCACCGCTTTGCCTGGCCAGACACAGATCCTCTAAGCGGTTTACCAGTACACGTCTGCTGTCAGTTTCAGCTCTGTGTGAAAGCATCATGCGGCCCATCTATTTCTTTAAGCCCCGATGGGCGTGGCCGGCGACAAAGCGTTAGTGTTGAAACCAAATTGAAACTGATTCCGAACAGCCCGGTGGTATAAAGTGTTCGTAGAACACTTGACATGTCAAGATACCCAACTTGCATTGGATACTTTCATCAGCCCATGTATACAAGTATGTTCAGATGAATGTTATCACTCTCATTGGTCCATTTGATAGTTACTTACAGGATAAGATACTGCCTAAACGGGAATTAATGCAGCTTAAGAGGGCTTAGCAGTTTCTTTCAAACATATTTGAGCCAGCGCACTACAAAACCTGAAATAAGACATGTGCGCCCCCACAAGACTCAGATCAGCCTGCGCATCCACAAAGTCTAACCAGAGACTTCTCTTGCTGCATGAAGGAGCATTGAGCCCTTAGCTAGCCATAGAGCGCACAACGAAGACTCTGATCAGACTGTGCTGAGTCCGGTGGGCGCACATGTCTTATTGTAGGTTTTGTCGTGCGCTGGCTCATTTTGTATCCCTTTGCATATAGTCAATATTACTGAGGAACTCTATATCTATTCGTTTGTTGTTCTTTTTTCCCGAAGAAGTCGGTTAACAAGTGTTACACAGTTACATAGGCATGAGATCTTAATGATCCAAATAGTGTTGGCAGATTGTAAAGTGATGAGCTTTTATTACAGAGGCATGTTACATGAATGATTGAAATAACGTTGGCGAGTATTAAGCAATACGCTGATGAATGGGTAATAAATGTATTTTTGATTATGTTGATTCGGCTATGAAACATTATAAGCTTTTATAGTTGGATTTTGAAACGTTTTTACCTTTCAACAAACTATTATCCATTATCTGTAGAATTGCACAGTGTACTAAAAATACACATTACACATAGAGATATTTACTTTGGAGCCTGTTCAAATCATTGACATTTCAAATTGACTTTCCAATTATTCATTACGTAGTCAACATGTGTTGCTGCTTTTAAACTTATTTTGGCGGGAAAATCAAGTGCAAGTTTGCATAAAATAGAAGTGAAGGCAATGATCTGGAATCGATACAATTAACCCACAGCACACATCAGAGACACCAAAGGGAGTTAAACACAAACATGAAATAACTAATGGAAACACCAATAGCTAAAATCCAAAAGGACAGTTACTATCCCATAAAATGGCCAATCGGCTATCCAAAACAAAACAATATAAGCAATACAAACACTCAAACACAAACCATAACAAAAATAAACCGCGACAGAACAGTAGGCCGACCATCATGACTCAAAATGCAAGAATGCGTAACTCTAGTATGACCAACTCGCAGTCGAGTTAAAATACACCCTCCTTTCTGGAAAATCGTGGAGGTGAGCTCTCCGTTCCGACGTCTGGTTTAATGGCACGGAGTTTGCTATACACTGCCGGGGCCAATTTGCCCTGCCATTCAGACAAGATGTATCTGTTGATAAATGGTTTAAAATTTGTAGAAGGGATTTTAAAACAGAGTGATCAACATTGAGTGATTCATTTACTTTCTTGTCAGCATATTCGTTGCCGATAATGCCGGTCTGGTTTGGCAGCCAACAAAATAAGATTCGTTGCATTTCTGAACTTTCGTGATGTTTTTCGATCAGTTTGGAAAAATTTGAGTATTTTTGGATGATGTATGGTCTAAAACAGAAGTGTAGGCAATGATCAGAAATCGATACAATTAACCAACAGATCCCATCAGAGACAACAAAGAGAAAGAAACACAAAAGTGAAATAACTAGACCCTAAAGGAAACATCAATAGCGGAAAGCCAAAAGGACAGTTACTTTACCACAAAAATAAACCGCAACAGAAGAACCGCCTTGGAACGGTCTAGGAACGGTCAGTAAAATGTATCTAAAAACGTCAATCATATTGGTGCATGTTTCCGGTTATGCCCAATATGTGGAAAGTTTGACCATTCCTTAGGTAAATAGTATCCTACAGGTGCGGGTACAGGTGTTCAGCAGATGTTGAGATACTTTCACATTTTAGTGAATGATACACATTTGGTATAAACAGAAACTGTGTGAACGCTAGAAAAAAAGCCTGCGGAATGCTCTGAAACATATAAAGCGTCCAGTTTGATCATGTCAAATCAGTCAGATTTTAGTCAGTGTTCAGTGTGTATGGAGCCGGGCTAAGTCTAGGCGGCCTGACCTCAGCCTGTCTCACTTTCGTTTTAGTTAAGTTTATCTTGACTAAAGATTTCGATATGCTTTAATATTGAAACACAAAAGAATTTATGTCAAGCCAATCCATTCCTCTCTAAAGGCCCGTCATTTCTCTATAAAAATATTCAAACGTACCTAGTAGTAAGGCTTCTTTGATAAGGTATGGTGGTAACGTCTTCCATAGAAAGGCCTGTGTCCATATCCGAAACCAGCACCATATCCAAGTCCGAATTGACCTCCATATCTGAGTCCATATTGACCTCCGTATCCAAGGCCAAATCGGCCGTATCCAACACCGTAATTTAATCCGTATGGTGCATCCAGACCATACTGACCAATACCATAAGCGGCACCATAGCCATAAGGATTCAAACCATAGTTGTATCCAAGATTTCCATGACCATAATTACCATAGTAACCATGAGAATAAACGCCTTGGACAAATGCGGTGGCTAGGATGGCAACAAGGAAGACTGCAAGGACCTTCATGGCTGATTATTATCTGCAGGGAAAAATAAAATAAAAAATGTTTATTTTGGAGTTTAGCGGCCAAGTCAGCACTATTTAGGTAAAACCGAGCCAGTCAGTTTTGCCAGCCATACGTTTCCCGAGCAAGCTTATTCATAAGCGGTTATTCTTTCATCGATCATGAAGTCTTTTCTACGGTCATTATCCTCATTCCGCTGATTCAAGGAGTGTAGTTGTCAGTTTTTGGCGAAATAATGTACACTGTAAGAGTTAATCGCTGATGTATAGATCGGTCCAGGAAGTGTGTTGGCTCGACATAACTTAAAGAGTGTTGACTGAGCCATTAACTTTTAAAAAGAAAAACGGAACAAAAACATAAGCGTTTAACATGTACGTAAATTGCACATTGTTTCGCCAGAAACTGAAATCTGCCCTACCAGAATCAGCGGAAGGGAGAGAATAAGAGTTGAAAATATTTTATGATCAACATCCACAAAAGAATGTGTGCGCGCGTGCGTGCATGCGTACGTGCTTGTGTGTGGGCATAGGTATGTGTATGTGCTTTCTTCTGGCTACATGAACATGTATATAGAAGGCATAAGAAGCGTCATAATAACGCAAATACATATTTTCCTATTATATAGTTGACCCCTATTGACATGGGAGACCAAAACCCTTTCCAGGAGTTGCCTCCCCTGAAGGTGTTCCCATTCCCCTTAAGGTTGAAAGTTCTGTGTTGTTATCCTTGCTTCTTCCTAGGGATTAAATTTTTACAGAGCATTTAACTTTAACACAACTGGTGATAAGAGAATGTATGCCAGCCGTTAAAAATCTCCCTGCCCTTCATCATAGCGTGAAATGATAACATACTTGAAAGTATTACTTGTGTTAACATTTATTGAAACACAAAAGACTTACCGTTAAGCGTCTTCCTAGGACAGGATAAGGTTGTTTGACTTGAAAGCTGGTGACCCTCATTATATAGACTCAACACCCGGAACATTGTCCAAAATCTCGCAATCATGCGGTTGTGGTTTCTGCGAAGAACTGAATAGAAGAGATGGATTGTTTAGGAAACACCAAGATAAAATGTGATTCCAGTTAAAAGACTTCCGCCTGCGTACTTGCCGTGTTTGTTATGTTTTTCCAACCTCAGTGATTTTAGAAAATTATAGGATCCACTATTTAAACAGCGAAGAGTAAGCTCAGTTTACATGGATTTAAAGACTGATCGAACTCTTTGTTGTGGCGGCAGGGGAAAATTTCTCATGACACGTAATAGTATTCGGTCTGATGACGATTAGCTGTGGTTCGTCAGTACATTAATAACTGCACTATTGTCAAATTGTCATCTGTCAAAAAGGTTGAGTGATCATAGTTAATTAGTCAACGGAAATTCGAATGATAATTTCGCAATGGACATTTTCTTTCTTGCAAATCCTAAGTGTCTGTTAATTATATATTTATTTATTTATTTATTTATTTATTTATTTATTTATTTATTTATTTATTTATTTATTAATTACGTACAATCTCATACAAACATAATAATTTCACCTTAATTATATTGTACACATCGCATTAGCAAGTTCCGTGGAATATATACACTTATAAACCTCACTTTATACATTTGGCTTCCATTTTACAGGGTAATATGTTATTTGTTATTCCTGCTCAAAAGATAGATTGTTGGAACTCGTTAGAATCACCTACTGAGTCAATTTTTACGAGCATCCGCAATTTATGTTTGCTGCAGGAATGTTGATTCGGTTCTAAAGAGCACACACAGTCTATGTTTGGGACAGGAATAATTAGTCGTTTCTAACGAGTACCCTCAATATATGTTTGTTGCAGGAATATCGAGTCATTTCTAACGAGTACACACACCCTATGTTTTCTGCAGGAACATTTAGTCATTTCTAACGAGTACACACCCCCTATGTTTTTTGCAGGAATATTGAGTCATTTCTGACGAGTGCACACATCCTATGTTTTCTGCAGGAATATTGTGTCATTTCTAATGAGTACCGACAGTCTGTGTTTACTGCAGGAACATTTAGTCATTTCTAACGAGTACACACACTTTTGCTGCAGGAATATTGAGTGGATTCTAACGAGAACCCACAATAAATGTTTGCTGCAGGAAAATTGAGTCGGTTGTTACGAGCACCCACACTGTATGTTTGCTGCAAGAATATCGAGAGGGTTGTTACGATTATCCTCAATATATGTTTGCTGCAGGAATATTTTTTTTGGGGGGTGGGGGGGGGGGTGATTTTACGGCACTTTCAAGATTATTTCACTCATATCGAGCCGATCGTTAATCAGAGGTGGGCGAAAACCGGAGTACCCGGAGAAAAACCACCTGAACTTCCGTTGCAGAACTTGGCGTCTCACATGTGACCCGAGCTAGGCTCGAACCGCAGCGGTGAGAGACCTAATGATTAAGAGTCAGCGCTCTTAACTACTAGGCCACGGAGGCCCGTTTGCAGGAATATTGAATGGTTTCTAACGAGCACCTACAATCTATGTTTGCTGCAGGAATATTACGTGGGTTCTAACGAGCATCCACAATCTTTGTTTGCTGCAGGAATAATAAGTCGGTGGTAACGAGTAACCACAATCTATGTTTACTTCAAGAATATTGAGTCGGTTCTAACGAGGACCCACAATCTGTTTCCAGAAGGATTTAGAATTTAATCAGAAAAAGGTAAGTTTTTGGAGATATGAAGAAATGGAAAGACAGAGATAATGTTGCACTGATTATTAATGACAGCAGGAATTATATGACTGAGATCTTAATATGTATAAATTGTAGAGTCATATTGTATATAGATTGCATTGGCTTACTTTTTGTTACAGAGGACCATATGATAGATAAGTAATTATATTGCTTAATCTGTCATCCTCTTTAAATAAGTAATTATTATTATTACTATTAATATTAAATATCATTTCTAACATATACATGATAATACTATTCTCAGACCCCTGCTATCTGGATTCATCTCAGAAGAGTCAACCTTCAGTCAGCTCACCTATCTGTATAACATTTTTGTCATGCACTAGACAAGCGCAAGGGGGTAAGGGTAGTGTTCTGTGATAGTAGAAAGGCCTTTGGTCGCATTTGGCACGCTGGACTATTACATTTACTTCGAGCTTGTGGGCTTTCTGGAACTCTATATGGCTGGTTTAAAGACTACTTATCGGACAGACGACAGAGAGTTGTTCTCCCTGGTGCAAACTCTGAATGGACTTATACTAGTTATGGTGTTTCCCAAGGCTCAGACTTGGGTCCCCTTCTTTTTTCATATTCATCAATGACATTGTTACTGAAATCGGTACAAACTGGCAAGACAAGTCTTTATATAATTGCTGAAAACCCTCTGCCGATACAATTTGGGATAACTCTGCACAGTACGAGAAAGAGGAACTCGAAAAATAAAATCAACATGAAGCAGCTAGAATCGTCACAGGGGCTACTAACTAGTTTCTCTACAAAATCTTCACAATGAGGTTAAATGGCAGTCTCTCCAAAAGCGGCCTGATGATCATACAATAACTCTTTTCTTGGAGATGAAAAATAATCTAGTCCCCCACTACCTTTCACCAATAGTTCCACGTACTGTCGGGAGTACCTCTCGCTACAGTCTCCGTAATGCAGACAATTTTCAAACATCAATACTAAAACTTCACTTTGCTCCAACTCATTCTTGCCCGCTGCAGTTAGGTACTGGAACGATCTTCCGTCTAGAGCTAAACAGACCGATTTCCTAAACGCCTTTAAATATTTCCTCGCTAGAGTTAAAGTGCACACCATGAATCACCATTATACTGGTAAAAGGCTTTGTCACATACTTCATACAAAGCTTCGAACGGACTACAGTAGTTCATGTATAGTTTGAATTACTATCTATTTTCGAAACACATCAGCGATTCACCACTCTGTTCTTGTGGGAGTATTGAAAACGCATACCGTATTCCTCCCATTTAGCGCCCAGGGCACTTAAAAAATTGAAAAAAGCGGGGGCGTTTATTAGAGACAAAAATCTTACCAGAAGGGGAGTTCAAACCCATTACATGGGGTAGACTTCCATTAGAATATGGTGGAATCATGACATGTAAAGTACCAAGTGGTCAACACAGACATTGTGATAGCAGGGGGTTTAGAAATACCTTAAATGATATGTAGGGTGATGATTGAAAGGTTGAAATCTTTACTTTAGGTAAGCCAAAATACTATTTCCTCCAACTGCAGAAGGGGCGCTTATTATTTTGTTCTTGGAAAAACAGTGAGGGGGCGCTTATAGGAGCAGGGGCGCTAAATGGGAGGAATACGGTACCAGTATCTGTTTGAATGTAATGATTAAATTTAATTATAAAATTTCGGTTTTGGAGATATTAACACGAAAGCACGCCTATGCAAATACATTGTAAATCTTTTCGCTGGAAAAAGGAACATTTTAAGATGTAAAACTGTGATATTTTCTTCTTATTTCAGCTCTAAAATATAAATTGTGGGCACTCGTTAGAACCACCAATAAGGTTTACCCCTGTGAACCCTAGTTTTACTATATAAAAGTGGGATGCAAGGCGGTCAAAATTATATAGGAGTGTTTTCGTGAGGAAGATTTGGAAAGACTGAGACAATGTTACACTCGTATTAATGACAGCGATTCATAACTTGTCCGTGCGCATATTCTGTGATCATAATATTAAATCGTCACGTCTCAGTTGTTCAAAGAATCGTCAGCTTAACGAGCTCGTTAATGATCTAAACGTTAAGTGTTCTAGTAAGTAAACTATCTGAGAGACTGACATATTTGCTGAAAAAAGTGAGAAACGTAAGCTAATCATTTTTTTTCAGCAAAAATATCAGCAAATTAGTGATACTAAGCGATAAACCAATATATGCTTAGCGGCCCTTTTCTGGGACGTTGGCAAATAGTGCTTAATCAGATCAGACGCAGCAGAACGCGGCGTCTGATCTGGGTCTACACTATTTGCTGAAAGACCATACATTTTTGCAAAACTTACCAATAGGTAAACAAACCTGACAACCCTTTGATTGGAAATGGACCACTCCGAACGTATTTGGTGGGAGATTTATATAAACTAAAAACATCGTTTGTCTGCAATATAATTTATACATTTAATGGTTTCATCAATTAGATAATATGGTATAAAATCAGTCTTCGTCAATTTTTTAAAACGTCCATCCCTCTCTCCCTCTGCACCTCGGACACTCGCACGCGCGCTCTTCTGTCCTATTATCAAATTTCTATACACCTGTTAGACGCTCAAAGGTTGGTATTTTACATGAATTTTAACTCTGCTCAGTAGGGGTTTGAACTTTTATTTTTACATTTGAATGTGGATACACATTACATATGCCTCGTTGAAGCAATAACTTCGTTGTGGCAATTATATTTGATACCAGCCAAGTGTATCATTTCACGGAGAAATGATAAAATGTCTCATTTACTTACTAATTAACCTCATATTAATTTTGTCAGAAGTAAACTAATTTGAGGTTAAAGGTGCATTATTGAGCTACCGGGTCTCAAATTTTTTTTTTTTTTTGGTTTTTATCTTCAATTCATACTACTTTGTCATGTGTACACTTTTGGAGCCAAATACAGCTTCAGAACTTTGTGAAAATGGTCGTTTTCATTCGTGTTTACCCTTCGCTCTGAACATGTGTTTGGAATTTCTGTTCTAAAAATAAATCTGTCACTTTACACATACATGGCGACAGTATCGTCTCTGAGTGTCGTTTCTTATGGCATGGTATTCAGCGTCATATTTTTTCCAATTCAGGCATGGCCTAAGCAAACAAGTCCAAAAATGAATGTCGCATAAGGTCATATATGGGGATTCTATTTTTGTCACGAACTAAAAATAGATCTAACTAGTGTTCGAAACCTAGTTAGGGAATCCCTCTCAAACTCGTTTACCTGTCATCATAATTGTTCGTATTTTTGCATAAAATGCATTCATTTGTATTGTTTTAAAGAAAAATACCGGCTATATATATGTTATTTTTGGAAGCATTTTTTACCGATAGCTCAATAATGCACCTTTAAAGTGGTCTGTATAAAAGTCACCTGTCAATATAAATATAAATATCTATATACAGTGTATATTTGAACGCGACAAAGGTGATTTATCCTTAATAAGGGACTTTTACTAACAAGTGAAAACACACAGAAATGCCACAACAGAAGGCTGTTCGCATTAGCCCTTCCGAAAAATACGAGGGCGAGACAATAAAGAAAACAGCCTAACTCATTTTCTGGGTGAGATCGACCACTTCTGTTTCGATGTAATTGCCCTCTAAAAAGATACACTCGGACCAACGCTGTTCTAGTGTCATCAGCCCAGAACGGAAGAAGCCGGGGTCCTTGTCTCCGACTGATACATGTAGGGTTACAGCGTCCCGCAAACCCACATGCTGACAAGACGACCAAGGGCGACCTCCGACACGTGAACGGACAATTGTATGGCAAATCACAAGGAAGATGTCACATGCAAGACATTTATTATTAACAATAACTGTTTACAATAATACTTAAAGATAAACACTAAAACTGACCGAATATTTGTTTCTACATCATTTCACGGCGCTGTTGCGAAAGTATATCTAAGTTTTACGCTCGGAACCAAAACACAAAACACACATACACAAATGCCGGCTTTTGCACTTCCACTTCAGGTGAACTTTAATTATTTCCCTAGTGAAGTGACCGATGATTCTCACTAGTCTCATAGATACTGTGTCGTTTGTTGGTAATGATAGTTTTATACGTAATAAATGGGCGTATAAAACTATCATTACCAACAAACGACACAGTATCTATGAGACCGCCCACGAAAACAGAAAATCATTCTGCTTGTAATGAAAGGCCTATCATTGATCCTGAGCACCCCAGTGACCCTCTCGTTACAAATGCACCAATAGGTTTAACCCAAAACTCTGCCCCGAACTCAAATCCCACCGAACCTACCTGCTTAGTACCAGAGACAACAGTTAATGCAAATTCAGACTTGTCATTTAAGTCTAAAGGTTTGCACTTTTGTAACCTCAACATAAGGCACATTGTCTCAAAATTTGATGAGATTCGCATCATTATGGCCAGTAAGTCATGTCCAGATATACTGGGTATTTGTGAGTCCTTTTTAGAACCGACTATCTCTGATAACCAGGTAGCGATTGGAGGTTACGAGTTTCTTAGAAAAGATAGAGCAGACACAAAAAACAAAACTGGTGGAGGATTATTACTGTACTTTAGGAAAACAATAAGATACAAGCGTAGGTCTCAATACGAATTATCTAATTATGTCTCCCCCGAAAAAATTTTTTTCGGAGAGACATATTGTTTTTCCCCCGGGCGTCTGTCTGTCTGTCTGTCCGTCTGTCCGTCTGTCACACATTCGTGTCCGCTCTGTAACTTGAAAACCGTTAGAGCTATCTTCACGAAACTTCGTATAAATATTAATCAGCATTAGACGACGTGCAGTGCGCAAGAACTATAACTCTCGCATTTATACTTTTTGAATTATCTCCCTATGCATGATTCAGTTTGGTACCTAAAATATCAAGGTCATACATAGAGGTCAAAGGTAAAAAAAGGGGCCTTTTTTCGTGTTTGGTCAATAACTTTCTTACTTTTAGATGGATTTTGAAATTGCTAGGCAGAAATGTTAACCACCATGAGATGATGTGTTGCACGCATGACCCAGTTTGGTACCTGAAAGGTCAAGGTCATACATAGAGGTTAAAGGTAAAAAAGAGCCTTTTTTGTGTTCTGTCAATAACTTTCTTATTATGCCCCCAACTTTGAAAAAGTTGGAGGGGCATATTAGTTTTGGTTCGATCGCCCGTCCGTTACGCTTTTGATGCATAGCGTAACTAAAGAACCGTGTATGCTAGGGTTTTGAAATTTCATATATGGATTCCTCATGGAAAATTAGCTGACGCGTATTTTTTTTTTCTCGTCCAGATTATGCCCCCTTCAAGAGTTATTGCCCTTTGAAATTTTTTTTATAAAATCTTGTCAGCCAGATATCTCAAAAACTATTGGAGCTAGAGCCTTGAAAGTTGGTGAATATATTGGTGTTGATGAGTAGATGAACTGATTAACTTTTGACGAAATTCCGAAAAATACTTTGTGAGTTATGGCCCTTTGTCATTTTGGTAATTTGTGCCCATTGTAATGTATGCTAAAAGTGATGCATAGCATAACTTTAGAACCGTGTATGCTAGGGTTTTGAAATTTCATATATGGATTCCTCATGGAAAATTAGCTGACGCTTATTTTTTTCTCGTCCGGATTATGCCCCTTTCAAGTGTTATTGCCCTTTGAAATTTTTTTAATAAAATCTTGTCAGCAAGATATCTCAAAAACTATTGGAGCTAGAGCCTTGAAAGTTGGTGAATAGATTGGTTGTGATGAGTAGATGAACTGATTAACTTATGACAAAATTCCAACAAATACTTTGAGAGTTATGGCCCTTTGTCATTTTGGTAATTTGTGCCCATTGTAATGTATGCTAAAAGTGATGCATAGCATAACTTTAGAACCGTGTATGCTAGGATTTTGAAATTTCATATATGGATTCCTCATGGAAAATTAGCTGACATGTATTTTTTTTTCTCGTCCGGATTATGCCCCTTTCAAGAGTTATTGCCCTTTGAAATTTTTTTAATAAAATCTTGTCAGCAAAATATCTCAAACACTATTGGAGCTAGAGCCTTGAAAGTTGTTGAGTATATTGGTGGTGATGAGTATATGAACTGATTAACTTTTGACAAAATTCCGAAAAATACTTTGTGAGTTATGGCCCTTTGTCATTTTGGTAATTTGTGCCCATTGTAATGTATGTTAAAAGTGATGCATAGCATAACTTTAGAACCGTGTATGCTAGGGTTTTGAAATTTCATATATGGATTCCTCATGGAAAATTAGCTGAGACGATGAGACGATCAAAGGTAAAAAAGTGCTTTTTTTGTTTACGGCCAATAACTTTTTTATTTTTCTATGAACATTTTTAAAGTTACTATGCAGAAATGTTCATCTTCATTAGATGATGTGTGTGTGTGAATTCCGGTTTAACGTCGCTTTCAACAATTTTTCAGTCATATCACGACGGTGTCTGGTTGCGACAGGGAGCTCAATGCTCACTTTTATAGTGCTGCCTCACTGAAGTATCATGTCCCAGACACATTACATGATACCACACCCAGTCACATTATCCTGACACTGGATCGACCATTCCTAGCTCTACCCCGTAAATCTGAGTGCCAAGCAAGGAGCAGCTAGTACCATTTTTAACGACTTTGGTATGTCGCGGCCCGGGATCGAACCAAGACCTCCCGTTCCCCGGAGCGGACACTCTACCAACTGAGCTATCGGGACCGGTCATTAGATGATGTGTTGCACACAAGACCCAGCTCAATACCGCCAATGTCAAGGTTATACTTAGCAGTCAAAAACAGGGGAGACATCTGTGTTTTTTGTAGAAAAACAAATTCTAGTTTAGAAACACTTTGGGTCGAAATTCAGCTACCCAATTCGAAACCTTTTCTTTTATGTACAGTCTATAGGCCACCCAATGCATTGAATAAATGGATCGACTTGTTTGAGGAAGAGCTTTCCATAGCACACACAACTGGCCTTGAAATTCTCCTTATGGGCGACTTCAATATAGATCTCAAAGCTTGTATAAACAATAAATGGCTCAACCTCACAAATTTATATGACTTATCACAATAGGTAAAAGAGCCAGGATCACAGAAACTACTGAAACATTAATCGACCACGTGTATACGACTCATCCAGGTAATATAGTACAATGTTTCACTTCTAATCTATCTCTTAGTGATCATTTTCCAATCTGCTCTACACGAAAAATGGATTCAAAAATTCTTAAAGATAGGCATACAACAACAACCTATCGCAGTTACAAATACTTTGATGAAATGAAGTTTATTTTTGATATAAGTAACGATTTGAACTCATTTGTTGCAGACAAATCAAATATTGACGAAGACCTCAGCGCCCAGTACTCACTTGAATTAAAGCACCTGAATAACAACGCACCAGTTAAGTCTAAAGGTGTTAAAACCAAGCGCTTGCCTGACTGGTTTACCCCAGACATCATTCGTATGCAAGCATTTCGAGATAAATGCAAAAAACTAAAACAGTGGGATGACTATAGAAAGTACTGCAACAAAACCAAACAACTCATAAGGCAATCAAAACGCAAATACTTTTCCAACAGTATCCCACATTCTAAAGACATCAAATTTTTATGGAAGCATTTACGAGACGTGAATGAGGGGCAACGTCTGCTTCCAGTAATTTGCCTGAAAAACTAACCGTTGGACACGAAACTATTACTGATTCTGAAGCCATCGCGAACAAATTAAATAGGTACTTTGCATCAGTTGCCGATATCCTTAATGCAAGCTATTCCACTGGAAATAGTTGTGATATAAACGCGAATACAATCAGTGATTTTGTAAATAGTGAAGTCCCTTCTCAAACACAATTTATAATTCCTTTTATTACACCGGAACAGGTAACTTTACATATAAATAAGCTGGAGGTCTCCAAGTCCACTGGGCTTGACGGTTTAGGACCAAAAATAGTAAAGTAAAACCTACAGAGATGACACAAGGTTGAGGACTCGACAGCATACAACAACAGAATTGCTGGAGCAAAAGAAAACCAACAGTTAGACTCCGAGGGACCCGACTTAAGACGGAGCATCCGGCGCCAACCAACATAAAAAATACTAAGATAAAATTCCATTTATGTTTTTACGCTGGAACCGTCATATAATCTTAAGCCCGACCCACCGGTGTGCAATCAAAGAGGGAAGCAAAGTTGCCAACCGTTATTGGGTTAACCACCATGCATGCAGTAAGTTGGCGCGTTCTGCATACCTGTATTGAAATATTAGAAATGTAGAAGTAAAACAAAGATCAGGAATCGATACAATTAACTTACTCCACCCATCAAAGACACCAAAGGGAAAGAAACACAAACATTAAACGACCAGACCATTATGGAAACCTAAACAAAGGAAGACCATAAGGACAGTTATTTTCCACAAAGTGGCCATATGGCCATCCAAAATAAAAAGACACAAGTGATACACACAGTAAGTAACAAACAACACCATAAATAAACCGCCACAGAAGAACCGCCTTGGAACGGTCAGTGGAATGATTTCCACGGGGGGGGGGGGGGGGGGCTTAAATCGATTTTACGTGGCAACAATCCTCGCCCTTACTTCCGTTGCGATATAGACAAATAATTTGTTCAGTCGGCATGAAGGCCTCCTAACTCATCAGTGCAACATATCCGTGAACACAAAAATCAAAGAACCACAGAGGTGAGACAACGGTGAGGATTCGACAGCAAGAAACCACTGAAATGCTGGAGCAAAAGAAAACCAACAGTTAGACTCCGATGGGCCCGACCAGAGACAGAGCATCAGGCACCAACCAACATTACCTTGAATTAGATCTCTCTAATTCTCAATAAGCCTTTACGTTGGAGCCGTCATAGAATCTGAGGCTTGACCCACCGGCGTGCAATTAAAGAGGGAAGCAAAGTTGCCAACCATGTTTGGGTTAACTACCATGCATGCAGTCTGTCGTATAACATCCATGTTGTACCCAATCTTTTTATATCGAAGAACGATTTTACGAAATTGGGTGCTGAAGTCGTTGCGGTTATATATTTTTCTGAATTTATATACTAAGTCACCATAAAATTCGGGTTCCGATAGACCTTGTTGCAGAAAAGATTAAAGTCCAATATTGAATTTTGAAATTAAATCAGAATGGCGTCTATAAAATTTTGAAAAGGCTTTGCGTAGTTTATGGTACCGATAACCCTGATTAAGGAGTTTAGCCGTTAATAATTTATTACGAGTGTTGAAGTCAGTTACATGACTACACACTCTAGCAAATCGAATTAATTGCGAAATATAAACGCCATAGGATGGCGCACGAGGAACATCACCATCCAAAAAAGGAAAATTTACAATCTCAAAATCAAAGTCATCGCGTTTATCATAAATTTTGCACGAAACAAATCCATCTACAATAGATAGATGTAAATCCAAAAACGGGGCCCCGGTATCAGAAGAATTTGCTTTATTTAACTGAAGTTCTGGGGGGGGGTAAATCTGACTGATCAAACCATCGAAATAGGTATTATCAATATCTAATAAATCATCTAAATATCTAGAAGTGGAGCTAAAAGCTTCAATAATTTCAGATTGGTTATCAATGGAAAGCGACAGAATGAAGTCCCTTTCATAACAATACAAGAACAGATCAGCCACAAGAGGTGCGCAATTCGTACCCATCGGAATATCCACAATTTGTCTAAATAACTTAGTACCGAATCTAATATAAATATTGTCAAGTAGAAAGGTGAGGGCATCACACACTTTCTGACATGACCAAAGTGTATAATTCTTATGCTCTTTAGAAGTGAAAAATGCATTTCTAACATTATATGCAAGATAGAAAGAATCTTGCAGCCAATGCCTTATCGCCATCACTTGCAATGCTTATCAATAAAAGTATTACAACAGGCCAGTTTCCATCCAAAATGAAACTTGATAAGGTTCTTCCAATCTATAAAGGTGGTGATAAAGATGAATCTTCTAATTGTAGGCCTATATCAATTTTGTCAACCATATCTAAAATTTTTGAAAAACATATAAACAAACATCTCATGGCGTTTCTGAACAAATTTAAACTTTTACACGATAATCAATCCGGTTTCAGACCGAAACATAGTTGTCAAACCGAATTAGTCAAACTTATAAACGATTGGACGGAAAGCATTGACAAGGGCGACATGTTGGAGCCCTTTTTATTGATTTTCGCAAAGCATTTGATCTCGTTGACCACGCAATCTTGCTAAAAAAAACTTGAGCTATATAAATTTAATCCCTCTGCAATAAAATGTTTTAACTCATATTTAAATTCCCGTCAACAAGCCATAGGGAACGGAAACGGCTTGACGGACTTCGCAACCGTCCAATCTGGCGTGCCGCAGGGCTCTATTTTAGGTCCTACATTATTCCTCATCTATATCAAAGATCTTCCTCTATACCTTAAAAATGTTCCTCAGATTTATATGCGGATGACACGACTATTCATACATACAGCAACAACATAAATGAGATCGAAGTAGTTTTACAAAGCGAGTACGACAACACAAAATTGTGTGGCAAGAAAAACAAAATGAATGTCCACAAGAACAAGACGAAATGCATGTTAGTTGGATCCAAAATCCGAGTGCGCAATTCCCGACCACTGAATATCCTCGATAATGATACAGCCATACAATCAGTTACTAACCAGAAACTTCTTGGAATCTATATTGACGATAACCTTTCATGGACCGCCCATATAGACCACTTATGTTCACTTATTTCATCTAAAATATCGCTGTTACGCCAGCTGGCAACATACGTACCGTATCATATCCAAAAACTGTATTATCAGAGCTATATTCTCCCATTTATTCACTGTGGTTCTGTAACCTGGGGATCAATAACTGTAGCAAACATTGAACGGCTTGCTAAATTGCAAAAACGCGCTGCCCGAATCATCTTGAAAGCAGACTACGACACCCCTTCCGCCGAAATGTTTAATCGTCTTGGATGGTTTTCAGTGCCAGATAGACTTAAATACAATAAAGCTGTCCTGACGTATCGAGCAATAAATAATTTATCCCCGGAATACATAACAGACCTTTTAACACCGATGTCTGAGGTTCATACCTTAAACCTGAGGTCATCAAACAACGGCTCATTATATGTGCCGAAAGCACGGACAGCACTTTACGACGGCTCTTTCTCGTGTTCGGCCCCTAGGCTATGGAACGCTCTGCCTCAAACAGTCAAAACTTCGGCTACACTTTCAAGTTTCAAGCAGTCTCTCAGGGCAATATTTTAATTTCACATTCACATTATTGGTTAGTATAAATTTTAACACTGACAGTAGTCACTATACCGGAATATATGGAACAAGAATAATCAAAACAGTACTATAATCAATTCATGCTCACTATAATTGAGCATAATACCCGTCGACTTTGTGCTCACCGCATCAACACAGGCGAAAGGCAATTGAAAAAATTGCGCCTTTGCGCTACCTGGTCATTCTTCAATTACAGAAGAAAGCCAAGTTTCAAACCCTTCTCCGCGACATGGCTCATAAATATAACTGTTCACAAATTCATTAAATTAGCACACCTAAAAATTGAAAACAGGAAGATTTTTACCGCCCACTACACACCGCGATTCTATCTTTGAGCGGTTCTACATTGTTTTTCCTAAAAATGCTCAAATCATTTCAATTCCGTGTTTGGTAGCTGTAACATTAGAACTGACTTTGCGACGTCGATGACGTCATTAAAAATCAAAAATGAGTTCCTTTAAGAGCAATGAAAACATTCATAAGAAAGAAGATGGGTCATACTACGTAATTTCGGCTAATAAAGCCTCATCAGTGACCCTGTAATGATGCGGCAAAGAAAGCCAGAGGCAACATACTGCAATTTTGCGAATTTCGAATAGGCAGTCGATTCAAAGACTGATATAAATCAATATGGGGTCCAAATAATTAAAAACCTGTCTAGAATATGAGTCTAAACCAATAATTTATTTCCGATTTCTCAGAATATTCACGCTGATCTCAAAGGACCAAAAGTAAAATATAAACTGCACTATGGTTGATGTACGGGGAGACGTTTTACGGCCGCCACACGGCACAACACCAGCTGCAGTGAAGGCAAATAAATATCAAAAATGAGTTCCTTTAAGAGAAATGAAAACATTCATAAGAAAGAAGATGTGTCATACTACGTAATTTCGGCTAATAAAGCCTCATCAGTGACCCTGTAATGATCCGGCAAAGAAAGCCAGAGGCAACATACTGCAATTTTGCGAATTTCGAATAGGCAGTCGATTCAAAGACTGATATAAATCAATATGGGGTCCAAATAATTAAAAAGCTGTCTAGAATATGAGTCTAAACCAATAATTTATTTCCGATTTCTCAGAATATTCACGCTGATCTCAAAGGACCAAAAGTAAAATATAAACTGCACTATGGTTGATGTACGGGGAGACGTTTTACGGCCGCCACACGGCACAACACCAGCTGCAGTGAAGGCAAATAAAAATCAAAATGAGTTCCTTTAAGAGAAATGAAAACATTCATAAGAAAGGAGATGGGTCATACTACGTAATTTCGGCTAATAAAGCCTCATCAGTGACCCGGTAATGATCCGGCAAAGAAAGCCAGAGGCAACATACTGCAATTTTGCGAATTTCGAATAGGCAGTCGATTCAAAGACTGATATAAATCAATATGGGGTCCAAATAATTAAAAACCTGTCTAGAATATGAGTCTAAACCAATAATTTATTTCCGATTTCTCAGAATATTCACGCTGATCTCAAAGGACCAAAAGTAAAATATAAACTGCACTATGGTTGATGTACGGGGAGACTACTAACCCTAACCCTAACCCTAACCCTTAACTCCGCTGAAACCGTTACAACGTGTGACGACCAAACACCCAAACTAGTCAATTTACATATCCGCCTACCCTTAATGCGAGGCGTGAAATAAAAATCTCATTATTTACGGCAATGCACGTATAAGTAGATTTCTAAACATAACTGACATCGTTACAGTTATGAACTCTTAATTCTTCTCGAAAGAAATACTTCCCACGGACACCTACGAGCATGCTTGTAATATCATTTTATCATCAAAGATAACTCGTCAGGCCCTTGTCTAAAAGTCCGCCCCGGGGATGAAGATTTGGCTAAACATGTCTGTTGAAATTTATGTCCCATTAACACCTAAGGTCATATAGAGACGGGACCTCGGTTTTCTGACAACAATGAGTCAAAAGCTATTGATCGAACACGCGACACGTCGTTACTAATTGTGTAACTCGATGAATACCGAACTGGCTTCATACTAAAGAGAAAACCCCACAGGCGAATGCTAAATCATACAAGCATATTCATACATACAAAATAAAATGTAACATAAATTTCACATACCGTCATAGTTTATGCTTATGAACTCGACACGCTCTTGTGGGGGTTCTGTACTCACATACCCTGCTATCTATCTTGACCCACTGCTGACATTCCGATAATTTTAGGATATTCATATCTATCGGTAATACAGGAAAATCATGCATTCCCGTGCTAGCTCGATAAGTTGAGCGAAATATAGATACAGGCTACAATTATAGTCATGCAGCAAAAAGCAGAATAGTGATCTCTGCTGAAATCGAATTTGCCTTGAAGGGTTCTGCTAAAATTCCATAGGAACCCAAGGCAGAACATGTCAGTACAATATCACCACAAGTAGCGCTTTCAGCTAGACAATATATATATATATATATATATATATATATATATATAGACAAATGAATTAGCGCACAAAAATCGGTCGCACCGCAACCGGGACTCGAACCACGGATCTCCTGCATTCCGGGCAGACGTGCTAACCATTACACCACCGCGGCCTTCCGACATTGTACGCCAATTTTAACATTTATAAACCTTTAACGTCATTAGCGCTATTTAGAGACCTTTCATTTACCGCCATAGGCGACCCTATCATTTTCGGTTCTTTTTTTTAACCTACGGACGGCGGCCATTTTATTCTATTTGTTTATTTATTTATTAGATTTACAAATGTTCTACTGTATCCGAGTAAGTATATGAAAATCAAAGTAAAGCACGATACAGGCAATTAAATAGACAAATGAATTAGCGCACAAAAATCGGTCGCACCGCAACCGGGACTCGAACCACGGATCTCCTGCATTCCGGGCAGACGTGCTAACCATTACACCACCGCGGCCTTCCGACATTGTACGCCAATTTTAACATTTATAAACCTTTAACGTCATTAGCGCTATTTAGAGACCTTTCATTTACCGCCATAGGCGACCCTATCATTTTCGGTTCTTTTTTTTAACCTACGGACGGCGGCCATTTTATTCTATTTGTTTATTTATTTATTAGATTTACAAATGTTCTACTGTATCCGAGTAAGTATATGAAAATCAAAGTAAAGCACGATACAGGCAATTAAATAGACAAATGAATTAGCGCACAAAAATCGGTCGCACCGCAACCGGGACTCGAACCACGGATCTCCTGCATTCCGGGCAGACGTGCTAACCATTACACCACCGCGGCCTTCCGACATTGTACGCCAATTTTAACATTTATAAACCTTTAACGTCATTAGCGCTATTTAGAGACCTTTCATTTACCGCCATAGGCGACCCTATCATTTTCGGTTCTTTTTTTTAACCTACGGACGGCGGCCATTTTATTCTATTTGTTTATTTATTTATTAGATTTACAAATGTTCTACTGTATCCGAGTAAGTATATGAAAATCAAAGTAAAGCACGATACAGGCAATTAAATAGACAAATGAATTAGCGCACAAAAATCGGTCGCACCGCAACCGGGACTCGAACCACGGATCTCCTGCATTCCGGGCAGACGTGCTAACCATTACACCACCGCGGCCTTCCGACATTGTACGCCAATTTTAACATTTATAAACCTTTAACGTCATTAGCGCTATTTAGAGACCTTTCATTTACCGCCATAGGCGACCCTATCATTTTCGGTTCTTTTTTTTTAACCTACGGACGGCGGCCATTTTATTCTATTTGTTTATTTATTTATTAGATTTACAAATGTTCTACTGTATCCGAGTAAGTATATGAAAATCAAAGTAAAGCACGATACAGGCAATTAAATAGACAAATGAATTAGCGCACAAAAATCGGTCGCACCGCAACCGGGACTCGAACCACGGATCTCCTGCATTCCGGGCAGACGTGCTAACCATTACACCACCGCGGCCTTCCGACATTGTACGCCAATTTTAACATTTATAAACCTTTAACGTCATTAGCGCTATTTAGAGACCTTTCATTTACCGCCATAGGCGACCCTATCATTTTCGGTTCTTTTTTTTAACCTACGGACGGCGGCCATTTTATTCTATTTGTTTATTTATTTATTAGATTTACAAATGTTCTACTGTATCCGAGTAAGTATATGAAAATCAAAGTAAAGCACGATACAGGCAATTAAATAGACAAATAGAATAAAATGGCCGCCGTCCGTAGGTTAAAAAAAAGAACCGAAAATGATAGGGTCGCCTATGGCGGTAAATGAAAGGTCTCTAAATAGCGCTAATGACGTTAAAGGTTTATAAATGTTAAAATTGGCGTACAATGTCGGAAGGCCGCGGTGGTGTAATGGTTAGCACGTCTGCCCGGAATGCAGGAGATCCGTGGTTCGAGTCCCGGTTGCGGTGCGACCGATTTTTGTGCGCTAATTCATTTGTCTATTTAATTGCCTGTATCGTGCTTTACTTTGATTTTCATATATATATATATATATATATATATATATATATATATATATATATATATATATATATATATATGACACTATTTGGCGACTGGCGTCTGTTTGGCAAAATACATGAAAGATAGACATATAGCCTACTATTATGCGAATAACACCGCGCATGAATACATCGTATTATAACTGCACGTGAGAAGTATTTTGTTCACCATATGTCATCCAATACCTTAGTCACGCTGGCTTTGCCATATATCTACTAAAATAATTTATGATAAACGCGATTATTTTGATATTGAGATTGCCAATTTTTCTTTCATGGCGTTAATATTTCACAATTAATTCGATTTGCAATAATGTCTAGTCATGTAACTGACTTCAACACTCGCAATGAATTATTAACTGCTAAACTTCTTAATCAGGGTTATCGTAGCATAAACTACGCAAAGCCTTTTATAAATTTTATAGACGTCTTTTCGATTTATTTTTAAAATTCAAAATTGGAGTTAAATCTCCTCTGCAACAAGATATATCGGAACCCGAATGTTATGGTGACTTAGTATTTAAATTCAGAAAAAAGTATATACTTGCAAAGACTTCAGTGCCCAATTTCGTAAAGTCATTCTTTGATATAAACAGATTGGGTACAACATAAATGTTATACAGCAGACTGCATGCATAGAAGTTAACCCAGTCAGGGTTGTCAAATAAGTTCTGAACGGTTAGATCCTTTAGAAGCAAAGAATACATTAAATAAACGAAAATAGCAGACTCGGTTTTATTGGGTCTGTTCGTGACCCGTACTGAAATGTGCAACACCGGCCACGCCCTCTAGCGCCGGCTTAAGCAGAACTCTATTTTCAAAATGATTCAAAATAACCTCAATCATCCCAAAGGACCAGAAAATATAATCTGCACTATGGTGATGTACGGGCAGACGTTTTACGGTCGCCACCGGGCACAACACCAGCTGCAGTGAAGATAAATAAGTTCTGAATGGTTATATCCTTTAGAAACAAAGTGTTACATGTGGGTTAACGGCGTCCCGCAAACCCCCATGTTGACAAGACAACCGAGGGTGATCTCTGACAGGTGAACGGGCAGCTGTGGGGTAAGGCACAAGAAAGATATCATATGGATGACATAACTTATTTACAGTATCTATATTCAATAACACAAACACTAAACATTACATTTATTTGCTTCTATAGCCCATTCACGACGTCCGCCCCGAAGGCAAAAGTATGTTCTGTGCTCGGGCCGGGATGACGTGAATGGCCAGAGCTTAAGACCACTTGGGGTGAACTGTCATGCGCGCGCTGCTGTCGACCACACCGTCGACTATTCTGTCGACCTTATTGTCGACCACAATTCCGATTATATGATGTTCAATTGAATCTTTCAACAATTGAAGTCCCGGTAACTTCTACTTCGTTCAATTGACGTCCCAACCTGAGGTATCTCACAACCTGTTATTATGGCCTCGACGGTCTGTTACGAGGTCTGTCCGCCATTGCTGAACAACGGAACCTTTGCGTCGTACCAGTACCTGTTCCTACTATGCACATCGTTGTGGCTGCAAATTACCATAATCGACTAAGATACAGTTCACGAAACGTATACGCTATCACGATCCCCCTCCCAGAGAAGTCAGAATATGTTCGTGCATGTACCGTTATTGTGCATGCGCCGACCAGACACACAGGCTGATCAGTACATGCGTCAACTGACTGCACAGTAGAACTCAATTTGACTGTGCATCAAATTATCAGCACCCAGCGCTTGACATAAGACAACTCAAAGTTTATGCCTCCTTACTGAGCACTACAGAAATCAATTATCTTTTCCTCAATCTCATCTGACGTTAGTGTAAGTGGGACGCTAACGTCACTGTCACTTTTCGGTTGCTCTGCAGTTTCAAAACTGCTGTCTTTGTATGAAGACTCGTCGACGTCATTACTGCCATTCGACATAATAGGCTCAGAGATAAAACAATGAGACGTCACAGTCTGACGCTCAACATATTGTTTTAGAATGTTAGCGTGATATGTGTTAACATTTCCATTGACGTCAATCATATAATCCATTCTGTTAACTACCTCAACTACTTCATATGGACCTTAACATTGAAGCAATAATTTATTACTGTCTGTCGGTAGTAACAAGAGCACTTTATCGCCGACGTCAAATTTACGCGACCTCGCGCCTTTATCATAATAAGCTTTCTGCTTAATCTGAACCTTCTTTAAATTATCACGCGCTAATTTGCTTGTCTGCTCCAACCTTGGCCTGGGCTCAATAACGTACTGATACGTCGAAAGAACTTGCTCATCGCGTACCTCGTCAGCCCATAATTCTCTTAATATTGCCATTGGACCTCTGACGTTACGTCCGTATAACACCTCAAAAGGGGAATATCCTAAAGACTCTTATGGGACTTCCCTAACCGCAAATAACAAAGCTGGAAGATATTTATCCCAATCTTTTGGACGTCCATTACACATGCGACGTAACATCTGCTTTAACGTAGCGTGGAAACGCTCAATCAGTCCGTTTCAAATCGGGATTCTCGGAATACACGTTATCTGTTGGAGAGAAAGAAGTCTGCTGACTTCTTTCATTACCTCAGCAGTGAACAGTGACCCACAATCAGTCAACATTTCATCTGGGATGCCAACTCTACTAAACATTTCAATAAGCGCTTCCGCGACATGTTCCGTCTCTATACTCGGTAAAGCTATTGCCTCTGGATACCTTGTCGCATAATCTATCATTGTTAAAATATACCGAGCTTTCCTATCGGATCGAGGCTCAATGGGACCATCAATGTCCACTGACATCCTCTTAAATGGCGTATCAATCAATGGCATTTTTCCTAGAGGTACTTTAGTGACCCGACCTTTCTGAATGGTTCTCTGACAGATATCACAAGATTTACAGAATCTAGCGACATCACCGCGAATACCGGGCCAGTTAACTCAGTTACAACTCTATCCAATGTCTTCCGAATGCCAATATGTCCAGACATAAGCGTTTCATGAGCCTGATTCAACACCTTTCCTCGGAAACTTGGAGGGACCTGAAGTTGAAAAGAGACTTTATTTATGTTGTTGTTTGTTACTAACTGTGTGTATCACTTGTGTCTTTTAATTTTGGATGGCCATATGGCCATTTTGTGGGAAAGTAACTGTCCATATGGCCTTCCTTTGTTTAGGTTTCCATTATGGTCTGGTCGCTTAATGTTTGTATTTCTTTCCCTTTGGTGTCTTTTATGGATGGAGTAAGTTAATTGTATCAATTCCTGATCTTTGTTTTACTTCTACTTTGTTGCCCTTGGTGAACTCCCTATATGCCAAACCTTTTTTCTCAATAAATCTAGTTTCACCTCGGTTTACACCACGACTCACAGTCTTGTTCCAGATACAACCCTTTTCCTGATGTTTTCCAAAGTTGGATAATCAACCTGAGCTTGTTTGAAAGGCTCCTTGTCATCGTTAATGATCTGATCGGGAACCATAAGTTTTCTGTAAGGCTTCTCATCGCGCCTAGTCTGAGACCTAGTTACAGCCGCAACTGAGAAATGAGATATATCAGGAAGTTTTGATCCATCAATGTACCGATAACCAAATCGTACAAGGTATCGTCCATACACAAAGCTTCAGTTTTCCCAGTGAAAAAAGGACAATCATTGTCATTGTCAAAGGATACCTTTGTGTGGATTCATCAATCAACGTAACATCTGACTCCTTCCCTATTAACTGACCATCCGAAACCAAGCTTCTCCGAACGACACAACCTTTACACCCAGTATCTCTTAATACAACCACCTTTTATTATTAACCAGCCCTTGTGCCATCGAAAACCTTGCCTTAAAGAAGTAACACACACCTTTCCTAGTTTCCATACTACACTCCTCCCTATTCGAAATCAAAGGACCACCAACCTTATCTCCAAAAATACTTCCAATCTCATCACCTTTCCTAGTTACTTCCGTTTGACATAAACTAACCTGGTGTACTGCGCCACGTGGTGTGCCATTATTCTTACCGCATCCGCGAAAAGACCCTCTAAAATTACCACGACCACGTGTATAGCTACGACTTACACTCTGCGTATTCTCATTTTTATCCTGAGTACCTTCAGCCTCTACGTGGGTGTTAAAATTTTCCTTAACACCGTTGTCCCCACCTCCAGTTACTCCTACCTCTGCACTATATAATTGTTTTCTGTCGGGGTTCTTAAAACATTTAATTGTTAAATGCCCCTTACCGCATATTCTACACTTAATATCCGATTTACACTCTGATTGTTCGAGCCAACTTTGTCCTGTTTACCCTGCGCTGCGCCTCTTTTATCGCATTGTCTTCTATTAATGCAACTAGATGCGCCCCGCGCGCTTCTGCAAACAAATCTGCCTCCCTAGCCATTTCATCTAAATTGCCAAACTGTTTTGGCTTCAGATGTACATACAGTTCTCTATTACATGACTCCAGGAACTGATCCCTTGCCATGAAATCACAGACAGCCGGAACAGATTTTTCTATCTTCGCCATATTAAGCCTTCTCTCTGAACTACTGAACTGTATGAACGTTTCTAATTTCTCGGGCCTACTATAACAAAACTGCTTCCTAAATCCACGCTCTGTCATGTCAAAATTCTTTAATAGTGCATCCTCTAACTTATCATAATCCGCCGCATCCTCATTTGATAACCTGTCATATACATCAAGTGCGCGCCCTTTAAGCAATGCACTTAAATACGCGGCCAAACACTCTTATCCCATTTATTAACCGTAGCATATTTCTCAAACCTAGATAAATAACAATCCATTTTATCTTTACCCTCTTCAAAATAAGGTAACTTAGGATCCCGGGCATGGGCCACCTTTCAGCCGTTTGCCTTCCAAATTCCAGTTCGAGCTTCGCTTTCTGCATCTCTATCTGATTCCTTTATTCTTGGTTCTGTACTCAAACCCATGTTTTATTTGTTCTAAATCCTCACTAATCCCTTTTGCCTTCCTTTCACTTTCAATGCGTGCCATCTCAAGTGCATGGTTAGCCTTAATAGTGCAGATTATATTTTCTAGTCCTTTGGGATCATTGAATTCATTTAGAATCATTTTGAAAATAGAGTTCTGCTAAATAGAAGTAGAGGAAATGGTCAGGAATCGATACAATGAACCACAGCTCTCATCAGAGACACCGAAGGTATAAAAGACAAACATGAAGCAACAGACCCGAACGGAAACACCAAGAGTGGAAAGCCAAAAGGACAGTTACTTTACAACAAAATGGCTACAAGGCTATCCAAAATAAAATAATATGAGCGACACAAACACCTTAAGACAAACCATTACAAAATTAAACCGCGGCAGAAGAACCGCCTTGGAACGGTCAGCGGAAACGATTTTCACCATTGAATATTGAAATTAAATCAGAATGGCGTCTATAAAATTTGGAAAAGGCTTTGCGTTAGTTTATGGTACCGATAACCCTGATTAAGAAGTTTCGCCGTTAACAATTTATTACGAGTGTTTAAATAACTAGACCCTAATGGAAACATCAACAGCGGCAAACCAAAAAGACAGTTATTTTCCACAAAATGGCCAACTGGCTATCCAAAACAAAATAATATAAGCGACACAAACACTCAAAGACACCGCGACTGAAGAACCGCCTTGGAACTGTCAGTGAAACACATTCCACTTGGGGGGGGGGGGGTTGCTTAAATCGATTTTACGCAGCTGTAATCCTCGCCCTTACTTCCGTCGCGAGAGAAACAATTTGTTCAGTCCTTATGATGACATCTTAACTCATCAGTGGAACATCTCCGAGAACACAGAAACCAAACAACCACAGAGATGAAACAACGGTGAGGACTCGACAGCAAGAAACCACTGAAATGCTGGAGCAAAAGAAAACAAACAGTTAAACTCCGATGTATCGATTCCTGATCATTGCATTCACTTCTATGTTTTATAGATCAGGGATTTGCACAATTTTCATAGTATCTGTATCGGTCTACAGGTTTGCAAGACCTTTAAAAAGAAGACAACTATTGATAATAGACGCTGCAGTGCTTGTACTGACATGCCGGACTTGCAAGTATTTCAAATATCCTGTACATAAAGAATGTGGTACAGACTTAAGGACTGGAAACTAAGTATTTTAAAACTAGTGAATAAACGCATTTCTTTCTATTCTCAAAATACTAACTTATTACCTCCTAAGCCTTAGACGTCTTTACGTCATCTTAAGCTAGGTATTCAAGAATTTCATAATAAGTTTGTTTTGGCCCCTGCAGACAAGGCCGCTAACAACGTCGTCGTTGTGTGACGGCTCCACTATGTTAACACGCTTAAGCAGGAGCTTGGTGGTACTAAGGCCTATGAACTTCAGCCTTTAGCTGAAGAGAGAGTTATAGTAGATAAACACATTTGTCATTCAGCCACCAAGTTTGCTATGTGTGTTACCGAAGGCCAAGACAAGCTTCCTACGCTATACTGGTAACCAAAACTTCATAAAAGACCTTTCAAAGCACGGTTTATTCCAAATTCTAGCTCTTGCACTACCACTGAACTTTCTAAATTATTAACTTCCTGTCTTACTGCTATTAAAACGCATGTGATTAAATATTGTGATAAAGTCTTTGAAAGATCAGGAAGAAATCTGTTTTTGTCTATAAAAATTCGAATGAGGTTTTAAATAAATTGAAATCCAGACATTTTCGTGCTTCAAGTCTGTCTACTTACGATTTTTCCACTCTTTACACTACACTTCCTCATAATCTTATAAAAGAAAAGCTTAATGATTTAATTGAATGGGCTTTTCACAGAGAAGATTCTCTCTATCTTGCATGTAATGTCAGAAATGCATTTTTCACTTCTAAAGAGCATAAGAATTATACACTTTGGTCATGTCAGAAAGTATGTGATGCCCTCTCCTTTCTACTTGACAATATTTATATTAGATTCGGTACTAAGTTATTTAGACAAATTGTGGGTATTCCGATGGGTACGAATTGCGCACCTCTTGTGGCTGATCTGTTCTTGTATTGTTATGAAAGAGACTTCATTCTGTCGCTTTCCATTGATAACCAATCTGAAATTAATGAAGCTTTTAGCTCCACTTCTAGATATTTAGATGATTTATTAAATATTGATAATACCTATTTCGATGGTTTGATCAGTCAGATTTACCCCCCAGAACTTCAATTAAGCAAAGCAAATTCTTCTGATACCGAGGCCCCGTTTTTGGATTTACATCTATCTATTGTAGATCGGTTTGTTTCATGCAAAATTTATGATAAACGCGATGACTTTGATTTTGAGATTGTAAATTTTCCCTTTTTGGATGGTGATGTTCCTCGTGCACCATCCTATGGCGTTTATATTTCGCAATTAATTCGATTTGCTAGAGTGTGTAGTCATGTAACTGACTTCAACACTCGTAATAAATTATTAACGGCTAAACTCCTTAATCAGGGTTATCGGTACCATAAACTACGCAAAGCATTTTCAAAATTTTATAGACGCCATTCTGATTTAATTTCAAAATTCAATATTGGACTTAAATCTCTTCTGCTACAAGGTCTATCGGAACCCGAATTTTATGGTGATTTAGTATATAAATTCAGAAAAATATATAACCGCAATGACTTCAGCACCCAATTTCGTAAAATCATTCTTCGATATAAAAAGATTGGGTACAACATGGATGTTATACGACAGACTGCATGCATGGTAGTTAACCCAATCACGGTTGGCAACTTTGCTTCCTTCTTTAATTGCACGCCGGTGGGTCAGGCCTCAGATTCTATGACGGCTCCAACGTAAAGGCTTATTGAGAATTAGAGAGATCTAATTCTTGGTAATGTTGGTTGGTGCCTGATGCTCTGTCTCTGGTCGGGCCCATCGGAGTCTAACTGTTGGTTTTCTTTTGCTCCAGCATTTCAGTGGTTTCTTGCTGTCGAGTCCTCACCGTTGTCTCACCTCTGTGGTTCTTTAATTTTTTGTGTTCACGGAGATGTTGCACTGATGAGTTAGGAGGCCTTCATGCGGACTGAACAAATTATTTGTCTAAATCGCGACGGAAGTAAGGGCGAGGATTGTGTCCACGTAAAATCGATTTAAGCCCCCCCCCCACCCCAGTGGAAATCTTTCCACTGACCGTTCCAAGGCGGTTCTTCTGTGGCGATTTATTTATGTTGTTGTTTGTTACTTACTGTGTGTATCACTTGTGTCTTTTAATTTTGGATGTCCATATGGCCATTTTGTGGGAAAGTAACTGTCCTTATTGCCCTCCTTTGTTTAGGTTTCCATTATGGTCTGGTCGCTTAATGTTTGTATTTCTTTCCCTTTGGTGTCTTTGATGGGTGGAGTAAGTTAATTTTATCGATTCCTGATCTTTGGTTTTACTTCTACTTTGCAAGCATTTGAATCTATTTGAAAAGTACAGAGTGGGTTTCGGGTTCCCTTTGGTGTCTTTTATGGATGGAGTAAGTTAATTGTATCAATTCCTGATCTTTGTTTTACTTCTATTCTGAATAGAAGTGAAGGCAATGACCAGGAATGGATACAATTTACCCACAGCTCCCATCAGAGACACCAAAGGGAAAGAAGCACAAACGTGAATTAACTAGACCCTAATGGACACATCACTACTGGAAACCAAAAGGATAGTTACTTTCCCACATAATGGCCATCTGGCTATCCAAAACAAAAAATATAAGCGATACACTCAAAGACAAACCATAACAAAAATAACTGCGACAGAAGAACCACGACTGAACTTGCAATAAGAGAATCTTGTACTGAGAGACTAGAAAAATTCTAGTCATTCAGTACTAGATGCCATTAATTGCAAGTTCTGGAGTTATATCCATTGATCATGTGTTCATTCCCATTAATGCATATATGCTTATATAATACATATATACAGTATAATCATCTTTGAATTAGTAACTTACCATAGTATAACTGATCTTTTGCAGTATGTACAGCTCCCTTCCTTCTCTTCCAGGTTGTTTGCAGCCTCTTCCTGTTCCTTTTAGAGTTGGCAATCTTGAGCATAACACATTATTGTCCATATGGTCCATCAGGATATACTACCCAGCAGGCATATGACGTTAAAACTTCGTCTGATTGACGTTGATCACGCCATGTCTTGACTGCAACGTCAGAAGTCAGTTACATGACTACACACTCTGGCAAATCGAATTAATTGTGAAATATAAACGCCATAGGATGGCGCACGTGGAACATCACTATCCAAAAAAAGGAAAGTTTACAATCTAATAATCAAAACCATCGCCTTTATCAAAAATTTTACAAGACCCAAACCCATCAACATTAGATAGATGTAAATCCAAAAACGGGATGTCGATATCAGAAGAATTTGCTTTATTTAACTGAAGTTCTCGGTGGGGGGGGGGTAAATTTGACTGATCAAACCATCGAAATAGATATTATCAATATTTAATAAATCATCCAAATATCTAGAAGTGGAGCTAAAAGCTTCAATGGTTTCAGACTGGTTATCAGCAGAGAGGGACATCATGAAGTCTCTCTCATAACAAAACAAAAACAGATCAGCCACAAGTGGTGCGCATTTAGTACCCATCGGAATACCCACAACTTGTCTATATAACTAAGTACCAAATCTTATGTAAATATTGTCAAGTAGAAAGGTGAGAGTTTCACACACCTTCTGACATGACCATAAAGTATAGTTTTTATGCTCTTCAGAAGTGAAAAACGCATTTCTCACATTACATGCAAGATAAAGGGAGTCTTCCCTATGAAATGTCCATTCATTTAAATCAAGAAGTTTTTCTTTTATAAGATTATGAGGAAGTGGAGTGTAAAGGGTGGAAAAATCATAAGTAGACAGACTTGAGTTAGGGTTAGGGCTAGGGTTAGGGTTAGCTTCTGTGGCGATTTATTTATGTTGTTGTTTGTTACTTGCTGTGTGTATCACTTGTGTCTTTTGGTTTTGGATGGCCATATGGCCATTTTGTGGGAAAGTAACTGTCCTTATGGCCTTCCTTTGTTTAGGTTTCCATTATGGTCTGGTCGCTTAATGTTTGTATTTCTTTCCCTTTGGTGTCTTTTATGGGTGGAGTAAGTTAATTGTATCAATTCCTGATCTTTGTTTTACTTCTACTTTGAAGCACGAAAACGCCTGGATTTCAATTTATTTAAAACTTCATTAGAATTTTTTATAGACAAAACAGATTTCGACCTGATCTTTCGAATACTTCGTCGCAATATTTTATCACATGCTTTTTGATGGCAGTCAAACATGAAGTTTATAATTTGGAGAGTTCAGTTGTGGTACAAGAGCTTGAATTTGCAATAAACCGTGCTGTGTAGGGTCTTTTTTTAAGTTTAGGCAACCAATATAACATAGGAAGCTTATCTTGGCCTTCTGTAACACAGACAGCAAACTTGGTGGATGAATGACAAATATGGTCATCAGCTAAAGTCCTCTCTACAGCTAAAGGCTGAAGTTCATAGGCCTTAGTACAACCAAGTTCTTTTTGAAGAGTGTTAACATAGTGAAGCCGTCAAACAACGACCACATTGTTAGCGGCCTTATCAGCTGGAGCCAAAACAAACTTCCTATGAAATTCTTGAATACCTACTTTAAGGTGACGTAAAGACGTCTTAGGTTTAGGAGGTAACAAGTTCGTATTTTGCAAATAAAAAGAAATGCGTTTGTTCACTAATTTCAGAATGCTAAGTTACCATTTTTTAGAGCTTTATGCTCAACATACTCACGTTTACACCATCGATTACCAAATTCATTTAAAGCAGCGGCGATTTCATCTCCACATTTATTGAAATCAAATTTAGAAGGATATCGATATTTAGGCCCTTTAGAAATTATACTATGTATTCTAGAATCAGGAATAATCTTTAAATTGCCAGTAATAATATGCCCATCAGGAGGATAGCAATACACTGAATTTTTACAATCACATACATCAGGAGTGTTAATGTCAATATCAAGATCAGAAACAAGTTCATTAAAATTAATCTAACAGGTTTATTGTATTTATAGCAAATTATAGGTGTTTCAGTGTTTTGAAAATAAGCAGGAATGGATAAAATAACCGAGCTGTCCCGGAAGATACTAGGTAAATCTATAAAATCCAAACCCTTATTAATGAAGGATATTTTTTATGTAATGACGTTTGTGATTAATTTCCGAATCGATGAAAGGACGAAGAGCATGCTGAGTATAACCTCTAGTTAAAAGAGCAGCATCGTATAACTGATTAGAACTATCGTAGAATTTATTCGTCTGAGTATCCAGAATCCGTAATACAGAGATGGGTAATGAACTTAGAAAAGCAAGCATTGAGTGGCGTCAGTAATTCAATTATATTTTGGGCAGTCACTTCAGTCTGGTATTGTTTCTTTTATAAGCACGTAATTTACGTTTATAATTACCATTTTTTTCTGGTGCCGTGCGATCTAGTTTTACGCTTTCGACAGTCCAGAAGCGAATAAATATCAAAGTCGGGCATTTTCGATATATTACCCTCATGATAAATGTTGTCATTAAAGCCCAATGGAAAAGGTGTCCGTAATAATTTAACCCATTTTAATTCAGTTTCATAATAGAAGTAGAGGCAATGATCAGGAATCGATAGAATTAACTTACAGCTCCCATCAGAGACACCAAAGGGAAAGAAAAACAAACATGAAGCAACAGATCCCAACTGAAACACCAAGAGCGGAAAGCCAAAAGGACAGTTGCTTTCCCACAAAATGGCCAAAAGGCTATCCAAAATTAAATAATATGAGCGACACAAACACCTTAAGACAAACCATTACAAAAATAAACCGCGACAGAAGAACCGCCTTGGAACGGTCAGCTGAAACGAATTCATGCCGTTAAATAATTTTTAACCTAGCTGTAGAATTTACATCATAATAATTTTTTTCCACTGGCTGTATAGAAATATATTTTATAGAATGCAATGTAAGTCTGAAATGACGGTACAAGAAAGTGTCAGATTTTTTAGGCTAACTCATTCTACGATAGTGTTCGTTAAAACGTGTTTTTAACATGCGATTAGTTTGCCCGACATACTGCATTTTACAATTTGCAGCATATCAGGTTACAACATATATCAAATCAGTAGATTTACATGTCAAACCGGAAATGTTAACTACAGAAAAACGTCTACCGTTTACAGACGAAGAAACGGTAGACGCAGTGCATAAATATGAACAGCACTTGCACCTCTTAGCATTGCACTTGGAAATACTAGGATACATTCCACTTCTTTTGAACGGATTGGTATATTTCCGAATCAATTGGGGATTTGATAGGAGATATTCTAACTCTCAAATTATTTTTAAATAAATTGGTACTACCAGCTCCACTTAAATTAACGGAAGCGGCAGAAAACAAATTTATGGGCCTCAACAATACCGACGGCAACATAGCACAAAAATAATTAATAGAATGGCGAATCCGTACAGAAGAAGCAGAATGTAACCTAAGGGGAGATATAGTAAGTTTAAATTTATTTGTGATACTTATGTTAGTAAAAAGGGGGCGATACCGTCCAAACTAAAGCGATATTCATACCGGTAATTCAGTTATACAGTGAGCTGAAGAACAGTAAATCCTTCAAATAGAAGGCGCTTCAAATAGAAGGTGAGTATAACAAAAGCCCACAAAACAGCTATGTCTATAAAAAGCCCATAGATATCAAACAAGCAATCGTTATACAACGAGATACGAACATCGGTCCAATCAAGACCTTCAACAGGTATCAAAAGGATGTCAAATTATGGAACGATGAAAAGCAATCGCAAAAGCAATCCCTGAGGATTGGAAAAATAAGAGCATTAAATGCATGTACGGGGAGACCTTTTACAGCCACCACATGGCACAAACAACACAGCTCTGATATGCAAAATAGAAGTAGAGGCAATGATCAGGAATCGATACAATTAAACCACAGCTCCCACCAGAGACACCAAAGGGAAAGAAAGACAGACATGATGCAACAGACCCCAACGGCAACACCAAGAGTGGAAAGCCAAAAGGACAGTTACTTTCCCACTAAATGGCCAAAAGGCTATCCAAAATAAAATAATATGAGCGACATAAACACCTTAAGACAAACCATTACAAAAATAAACCACGAATTCCACTGGGGGGCTTTAATGGTTTTTACGTGGCCACAATCCTCGCCCTTACTTCCGTCGCGATTAAGACAAAGCAACTGTTCAGTCCGCATGAAGGCCTCCTAACTCATCAGTGCAACATCTCCGTGAACACAAAAATCAAACAACCACAGAAATGAAACAACGCTGAGGACTCGACAGTAAGAAACAACAGAAATGCCGGAGCAAAAGAAAACCAACAGTTAGACTCCAATGGGCCCGACCAGAGACAGAGCATCAGGTACCAACCAACATAAGCCTTTACGTTGGAACCGTCAGAGAATCTGAGGCCTGACCCACCGGCGTGCAATTAAAGAGGGAAGCAAAGTTGTCAACCGTGATTGGGTTAACTACCATGCATGTAGTCCGTCGTATAACATGTATGTTGTATCCAATCTTTATACATATCGAAGAATGATTTTACGAAATTGGGTGCTGAAGTCACTGCGGTTATATTTTTTTTCTAAATTTAAGCGGGTGCTAGGGGGCGTGGCCAGTGTAGCACATTTCAGTACTGGTCATGAACAGACTCAATAAAACCGAGTCTGCTATTTTCGTTTATTTGGTGTATTCCTTGCTTCCAAAGGATCTAGCTATTCAGAACTTATTCAACATAGCTAGTTCATGTGCCCTTTTCTTTTTCTTTTCTTCTGACCTTAACTTTTCTAAATCAATTTGCTCTTGCCTTTCTGCTCCCTCAATATCAATACTAAGATATGTGTTATACGCGTTATTCTAACTAAAATGTTAGTTATTAATGCACACGCGATTTGAAATGTCCATAACTCTCAGCAAAGTATGACGCTACGTACTGGTAGTCTAATATGACGTCATAAATTGACGACGTTTACAGTAAAAGGCTACAATCCGAAGTTTCATCACATTACAAAACTCAGATCATAACAAGTAACCATTAATGTTTCTATTAAATTAAAGAGGGAAGCAAAGTTGTCAACCGTGATTGGGTTAACTACCATGCATGTAGTCCGTCGTATAACATGTATGTTGTATCCAATCTTTATACATATCGAAGAATGATTTTACGAAATTGGGAACTGAAGTCACTGCGGTTATAAATTTATCTAAATTTAAGCCGGTGCTAGGGGGCGTGGCCAGTGTAGCACATTTCAGTACTGGTCATGAACAGACTCAATAAAACCGAGTCTGCTATTTTCGCTTATTTGGTGTATTCTTTGCTTCCAAAGGATCTAGCTATTCAGAACTTATTCAACATAGCTAGTTCATGTGCCCTTTTCTTTTCATTTTCTTCTGACCTTAACCTTTCTAAATCACTTTGCTCTTGCCTTCCTGCTCCCTCAATATCTTGCTGCTGCTTAACAAATTCTTGTAAATCTTTCCCCTCATAACCTAACTCCTTTCTCATTTGCATTAAACGCTCCATTATTGCTACCGTAAATCTCACGTTACTATAAAAAAAAAAACACTGTAAACTGATCAGTTATGATCAGTGATGATTGGATGGGCTTAACTAAAACGCTAAGATATGTGTTATACGCGTTAATCTAACTAAAACGTTAGTTATTAATGCACACGCGATTTGAAATGTCCATAGCTCTCAGCAAAGTATGACGCTACGTACTGGTAACCGAATATGACGTCATAAATTGACGACGTTTACAGTAAAAGGCTACAATCCGAAGTTTCATCACATTACAAAACTCAGATCATAACAAGTAACCATTAATGTTTCTATTACGCCATAACCTACCTTCAAGCCAAAGCGTAAATATTAACGCTACCGTAATGTCAACGTCAGTAAATTGTTAACGTCACTAACGTCAGAACCATGTGTGGGTAAGATCAATTAGTAACTCCTGTTTAACTTAGTAGAATGCCAGGTAACACAATTAAGAAGGGTCTTCTTAAAATTTTCGTTACCAAGAAAAGGTGGGGTTTGCCTTGCCTTCACCATGAACTTGTGAGTATCCATTTAATTGAATACATGGGATTCACGCTTCATCAACGCAGGAAGTAAGATTCAAATTAATTTCCAAATGTGGCTTTCAATGCTATTTTTATGTGAAAAAACATGAGGTATGGAATCGTTTAGAACAATTGATGTTTTAGAGCATCAATGTGCTGTTCCACAGCTATTAACACCAGCCAGAGATCAAATTCTCACTTCATTGACACCAAATATTACATGTGTGTTTACGGCGTCCCGCAAACCCCCATGCTGACAAGACAACCGATGGTGATCTCTGACAGGTAAACGGGCAGCTGTGGGGTAAGGCACAAGACGGATATCATATGGATGACATAAATTATTTACAGTATCTATATACAATAACACAAACACTAAACATTACATTTATTTGCTTCTATAGCCCATTCACAACGTCCGCCCCGAAGGCAAAAGTATGTTCTGTGCTCGGGCCGGGATGATGTGAATGTCTACAAAAGCAAATAACAAAAAACGAACACCAAAATAAAACAAAAACAAAAACGCGACTGGCCAGAACTCAAGTCCACTTAGGGTGAACTCTCATGCGCGCGCTGCTGTCGACCACACCGTCGACTATTCTGTCGACCTTATTGTCGACCATAATTCCGATTATATGATGGTCAATTGAATCTTTCGAGAATTGAAGTCCCGGTAACTTCTACCTGTTATTATGGCCTCGACTGTCTGTTATGGGTTTTGTCCGCCTTTACTGAACAACGGAACCTTTGCGTCGTTCCAGTACCTGCTCCTACTATGCAGGGAGCAGCAGGTCACCACACATAGTTGTGCCTGCAAATTACGATAATCGACTAAGATTCAGTTCACGAAATGTATACGCTATATGTCACGATCCCCGTCCAGGAGAAGTCAGAATATGTTCGTGCATATACCGTTATTGCGCATGCGCCGACCAGACACACAGGCTGATCAGTACATGCGACAAATAATTGCACAGCAGAACTCAAATTGGCTGTGCATCAAATTATCAGCACCCAGCGCCTGACATAAGAATACTCAAAGTGTATGTTTCCTTACTGAGCACTACAGAAATCAATTAATGCTCACTACAACTGAGCGTAATACTCATCAAAATCGTGCTCACTACATAAGCACAAGTAAAAGGCAGTTGAACAGACCGCGCCTTTGCGCTATCAGGTCACCCGCCAATTACAGGAAACATAACCAACTTCATTTCATATCTATCGCGACACGACTCACAAATATAGCTATTCACAAATTCATTACATTAACAACAGCTAGAAACTAAAAACAGGAAGATTTTTTATCTATTTTACACAACATTTGTTAGTGTCTCATAAGGATGAACACTGTTTGTCGCAAATTCTTCCCGTATTTGGTAGGCATACCGTCTTCGTGACGCTGATGACGCAGCTGAAGTCATCCACGCCGCTCAGGACGTTAAAACGTGTGGCGACCAAATACTCTGACTTATTATAATCACGTTCTTTCCATGTGCATACATGTACAAACCGAGTTCTTAAACAGAAACGGCATCATAACAGAATGAACTAGTAATTTTTTTTGAACAAAATTCTTTCTACTCAACATGATAGGCTTGCAATATCAAATTTATCACGGTTCATCATCACGGATAACCCGACAGGCTCTTCTAAGAGTTTGCCCTGATGATGAAGATATTGTTAAACCCGTCTTAATTTTACGTCCCCTCAACATCTCATATCATATAGAGACGGGACCACGGTTTACTAACCACCGCTAGTCAAAAGTTATGGATCGAACAAACGGCCCGACGTTTATAAATATACTCTACAAAAGGGTTCTATAAAAGCCTAAATGAATCTAGAATGAGCGGACGTCCAAGTTGTACGTCTCAACAACATCTAGGGTCACACGGAGACAGGACCTCGCTTAAAAGACTCATTCTACTTCTGGAGAAGCCTGGGATCGATCCTGCGACTCCCAGCTGGCAAAGCTAGTAGCCTTATCACTACACCACAGAGGCTTCCAAAGTGAATCCAGAATAGGCTTCAGAAAGTTGGGATATACTAGAAGAAAACCCCTTCGAAACCTACAAGCATGTTCATAAAAAATAATACTAAACATAGAATTAACATACCGTTCAATATTCTTCCTTTGGCCCGTCACGATGTTGTGTGCACTTGTTCGCACTTAACCTGCTGCTGATATATTGTTCGTTTTTCGGGGTATTTATATCTATGAATACTACCGGAAAATCATGCATACCCTTGCTAGCTCGCTAAGACCGTCACAAAGTAAAGATACCACCCACAATCATAGTCATATGGCAAATTCCAGCAGATAATTTGTTTACGTTAAAATAGGACTTCCCCTAGGGAAAAAATGATGAAACTTCCCTACAGATCAATGGTATAACCTCCGTCGGTACGAACACCCACAACATAGTGACTGGCATGAAAATTATATATGGCACAATTTGGCGGTTGCGACTTTTTAGGCAAACTTTATGGAAATCAGCCTAATAGCGGCCAACTGTATGGTAAATAATTTCTCCACAAACCACTCATGCATACTTCGTATGATATGTGCATGATTTATGCGTGGAGCAGCATATTTTGCCTACCGTATTTCACCTAAAATATTTCCCTCGCACCGCCTTGCCATATATCTACTAAAATAATTTAGATGTGCATAAGCACCAGAGAGATTTCATATTCCATCTCGTAACAATACACCAAATAAACGAATAAAGCAGACTCGTTTTTATTTTGTCTGTTCTTGACCAGTATCGAAATGAGCAACACCGGCCACGCCCTCTAGCGTCGGCCTAAGCAGAATTCTATTTGCAATATGATTAAAAATGAACTCAATGATTCCTAAGGACCATTAAATATAAGCTGCGCTATGATGAGGTACGGGGAGACGTTTTAAGACCGCCATACGGCACAACAACCGCTGCAATGAAGATATTTTAGTTCTGAATGATTAGATCCTTTAGAAGCCAAGAATACACTAAACAAACAAAAATAGTAGAATCGGTTTTATTGTATCTGTTCTTTACCAGTACTGAAATGTGCAACACCGGCAATGCCCTCTAGCGCCGGCCTAAGCAGAACTCTGTTTTCAAAATGATTCAAAATGAACTAATTGATCCCAAAAGGACAAGAAAATATAATCTGCACTATGATGATGTACGGGTAGTTTGGATTTTGTATTCTTGGAGATGTTGCACTGGTGAGTTAGGAGGCCTTCATGCGGACTGATAAAATCGCGACGGAAGTAAGGGCGAGGATTTCGATCGCGTTAAATCGATTTAAGCCGCCTCCTCTCTCTGCGCCCCAACCCCGGAAGTTCTTTTCACTGACCGTTCCAGGGCGAATCATTTGTCGTGGTTTGTTTTTGCTATGGATTGTTTTAGCTGTGTGTATCGCTTATATTTTTTTGTTTTGGATAGCCAATTGACCATTTTGTGGGAAAGTAATTGTCCTTCTGGCTTTCATATATTGATGTTTCCATTAAGGTCTAGATATTTTAAGTTTGTGTTGCTTTCCCTTTGGTGTCTCTGATGGGAGCTGTGGGTTAATTGTATCGATTCCTGATCACTGCCTTCACTTCTATTCTAGATATTTCGATGTTTTACTAAATATTGACGATACCTGTTCCGATGGTTTGACCCCCGGAACCTAAGTTAAATGGGTTAGGGTAGCTGTTTCTGAAAAGCCAATACTTACAATACATTGATATACGGTATGTATTGTGGGCTGTAGTAAGACTTTCTTGCGTATAAATCTATATCTGAGTTTTAAGTATGTAAGTCCATATTATAGAAATGAACTACTAGAAACAGGGGCCGGCCTCTGTAGCTCATTCGGTTGTGGTTTGACTGGTGATCAGGAGGTCGTCGCGCATTCGGTATCAGCAGCATTCTTTTGTGACAATTGATCATGATCTTTATGGCGTTTCTCTACCTTTCGCTGATTCAAGAAAAGCATTAGCCATTATCTTGTGGAACTGTAATGGCTAACCACTTGTGCATAAAAAAATAAGCTGAAGGCAATGATCAGGAATCGTTACAACTACTCCACACCAAAAGGAAAGAAACACGAACATGCAGTGACTAAACCCTTATGGAAACATCACAAACGGATAACCGAAAGGACAGTTACTTTTCCGCAAAGTGGCAAAGCGGCTGTCTACAATTAAAATATATTAGCAATACATACATGTTAAGACAAACTATAAGACAAATTAACAATTACAGGAGAACCGCATTGGAAGGGTCAGTAAAAAATTTCGTTATTTCATTGCGGGGCGGGGTGTGTGGCTTTAGCTTAAAACGATTCCACTTGTCCACAATCCTCGCCCTTGATTATGTCGAGGTTTAGACAAATAATTGTTTCAGTCCACATGAAGGCTTTTTTTTTACTCAACAGTGCTACATATCCGGAAACATAAAAGTCAAACAACTACAGAAATGAAACAACGATGATGACACAACAGCATGAAATATCTCAAACGCTGGAGCAAAAGAAAACCATAAGTTAAACTTCGGTGGGCCCGACCACAGACAGAGCATCAGGTTCCACCCGACATTTATATTTTTATAATCAAAATAAATAAGGTTCTACACTGTAGCCGTCAAAGAATCAGAGGCCCAACCGACCGGCGTGCAATGTAAGACAAAAGCAAATTTATCAAATGTGATTGAGTTAACAACCATACATGCAGTCAGGAGTAAACAGTTATGTCGTACCCCATCTTTGATAATACGAATTTTGCTTCTAAAAGCCTTGCAAGTATATATGTTTCTGAATTTATTTACTAAATAGAAGTTAAGGCAATGATCAGGAATCGATACAATTAACCAAACCCTAATCCATACCTCCCATAAGATGCACCAAAGGGAAAGATACATAAAAATGAAATAACTGGACCCTAATGGAAACACCAATAGCGGAAAGCCAAAAGGACAGTTCGTTTCCCACAAAATTGTCAATTGGTTATTCAAAACAAAACGATATAAGCGAAACACAACGTCAAGGACAAGCCATAGCAAAAATAAATCGCGACAGAAGCCGGTATCTGATACCATGTATTTAGTCGCAGACTTATATCACCTTCTTATTCTTGAGACTTAAAACTACGTAGTATGACCCATCTTCTTTCTTATGAATGTTTTCATTGCTCTTAAAGGAACTCATTTTTGATTTTTATTTGCCTTCACTGCAGCTGGTGTTGTGCCGTGTGGCGGCCGTAAAACGTCTCCCCGTACATCAACCATAGTGCAGTTTATATTTTACTTTTGGTCCTTTGAGATCAGCGTGAATATTCTGAGAAATCAGAAATAAATTATTGGTTTAGATTCATATTCTAAACAGGTTTTTAATTATTTGGACCCCATTTTGATTTATATCAGTCTTTGAATCGACTGCCTATACGAAATTCGCAAAATTGCAGTATGTTTCCTCTGGCTTTCTTTGCCAGATCATTACAGGATCACTGATGAGGCTTTATTAGCCGAAACTACGTAGTATGACCCATCTTCTTTCTTATGAATGTTTTCATTGCTCTTAAAGGAACTCATTTTTGATTTTTATTAGCCGCTGTACCAAGCTGGTATCTGATACCATGTATTTAGTCGCAGACTTATATCACCTTATTATTCTTCAGACTTAGCCTTTGTACCAAGCCTGTATCTGATACCATGTATTTTGTTGCAGACTTATATCACCTTATTATTCTTCAGATTTAGCCAGTGTCCCAAGCCGGTATCTGATACAATGTATTTAGTCGCAGACTTATAACACCTTATTATTCTTCAGACTTAGCCGCTGTACCAAGCCGGTATCTGATACCATGTATTTAGTTGCAGACTTATATCACCTTATTATTCTTCAGACTTAGGCGGTGTACCAAGCCGGTATCTGATATCATGTATTTAGTCACAGACTTATATCACCTTATTATTCTTCAGACTTTCTTATGAATGTTTTCATTGCTCTTAAAGGAACTCATTTTTGATTTTTATTAGCCAGTGTACCAAGCCGGTATCTGATACCATGTATTTAGCCACAGACTTAATATCGCCTAATTATTCTTCAGACTTAGCTGGTGTACCAAGGCGGTATCTGATACCATGTATTTAGCCACAGACTTATATCGCCTAATTATTCTTCCGACTTAGCGTTGTATCAAACCAGTATATGATACCATATATTTAGTCGCAGACTTATATGAGCTTGTTATTCTTCAGGCTTGACCGCTGTTCCAATACAGTCTCTTATACCAAGTATTTAGTCAAAGACTTATCTCATCTTATCTTTCTTCAGTTCGTTGTACTAATATGGTATCGGATACTAAGTATTTAGGGTTAGATTTAAGGTTAGGGTAGAGTTAGGGTTAGGGTTAGGGGTTAGGGTTAGGGTTAGGGTTAGGGTTTAGGGGTTAGGGTATAGGCGATTTGGCATTAACGTTAACGTTCTAACCCTAGCGGATGTATATTTTGCTTAGGGTTTGGGTGTACTTTGGTTAGGGTTGCCTTTTTACCAACGCTGGCGTAGGATATTGTTACTATTTTTAGTAAATTTTAGCGAACTTCTTTTTTCACGGGAGATTATTCAAGACATAGCCTTCTTTGGAAATGTGTAGCTCGGCAACGCCTCGGCGTACGGACAAAATGTTTACATGTACTTGTAGATCGGAATGGGGACTACATGCTCGTGTATACAGACTACGCCTGAGGTACCCCTACTCTAGGTTGTAAGACTTCAAAGTTAGCATAATGGCCGTTTTCGATACGACATGAAAATTTGCTAAGTTATTTTTCCAATTTACAATACTTTGGAACTGTGTAGTTCGGCAACGCCTCGGCGTACGAACAAAATGTTTACATGTAGGTGTAGATAGGAATGGGGACTACGCGCTCATATATACAGACTACACCTGAGGTACCCCTTCTCCAGGTTGTAAGAGTTCAAAGTTAGCATAATAGCTTTTTCCGGGATTTTTTTTTTCAATTTATAAGCTTTGCTCAATATTCAATGTTTAATAGATCGAGAATGCCTTGTCGTACGGAAGAATTGTTAACATGTATGTGTAGATCAGAATCCGGACAACAAGTTCTTTTTATAAAGACTACGACTTACGTGTCCCTTCTTCTGGTTGTAATAGTTCAAAGTTAGCATAATGAGGGGTTCCAATTTATTGACTTTGTTCAATATTCAATGTTTCAAAGATCCAGAATGCCTTGGCGTATGGAAGAAATGTTTACATGTATGTGTAGACTGGAATCCGGACTACAAGTTCATTCATACAGACTGCGACTCACGTGCCCCTTCTTCTGGTTGTAATAGTTCAAAATTGGCATAATGCCTGTTTCATGCCGTATTATTCTTATTACTTGGCTGCTGTACAAAGCTGATATGTGATTTTTAAGTATTGGGACGCAGACTTAAACAGCCTTATTATTCTTCACATTTGGATGCTGAACCAAGCCAGTAGCTGATTCCAACTATTTAGCCACTTATACCACCTAATTATTCTTCAAACTTAAGTCCCATATGAATCCGGTATTTGATACAAAGTATTGAAATGCAAACATATTATATGTCAGACTTGACCGTTGTACCAAGCTGGTATCTGATTCCAAGTATTTATTCGCAGACTTAAATCACTTTCTAATTCTTCAGACTTAGCAGCTGTACCAAGCCGGTATCTGATACCACGCATTTAGTCGCAGACTTATATCACGCCATTATTCTTCAGACTTAGTCGCTTTACCAAGCCAGTATCTTATTCAAAGTATTTATTCACAGACTTTAATCACCATATTATTCTTCCGACTTAGGCGCTGTACCAAGCCAGTATCTGATACCATGTATTTAGTCGCAGACTTATATCACTTTATTATTCTACAGCTTGGCTGCTGTACCAAGCTGCTTTCTGATACTATGTATTTAGCCACAGACTTATATCACCTTATTATTCTTCAGACTTGGGGGATGTACCAAGTTGGTATCTGACACCATGTATTTAGCTGCATGTTTATACGACCAAATTATTCTTCAAACTTGGGTGCTGTATGAATCCAGTATCTGATACCAAGTATTGAAACGCAAACATATTATATGTCAGACTTGACCGCTGTGCCAACCCGGTAGCTGATACCAAGTATTTTTTCGCAGACTTATATCACCTTATTATTCTTCAGACTCAGCCGCTGTACCAAGCCGGTATCCGATACCATGTATTTAGTCGCAGACTTATATCACCGTATATTTCTTCAGACTTAGCGGCTGTACCAAACCAGTATCTGATACTATGTATTTAGTCGCAGACTTATAGAACATTCTTATTCTTCAGACTTAGCCACTGTACCAAGCCAGAACTTTGAGACGTTTCTCTATGTTAGCATAAAAGAAAATTCCTGAAGCGAGGCTTCTATGAAATAAACACCATCTTTGGTATGAAAAATGGTATCATAAACAGGGTAACGAAAATAACCATGAGGGTTGGGGAATTTTATTTTGGGTAAAGAATTGACAGAAGTTTCTCAATACAATTATATTTTAATATTCCCCAACCCTGACTTTCTTGCCCTAAACCCCATATAATTTATACAAAATGGTATCATATACAGGGTAACGTAGACTTTTATGAGGGTCGGGGTAATTAATTTGTGGTTGAGAACTTTGAAACGTTTCTCTATGTTAGCATAAAAGTAAATTCCTGAACGGAGGCTTCTATGACATAAACACCATCTTGGGTATGGAAAATGCTACAGGAAACGTAGATAACCATCAGGGATGGGGAATTTTATTTGGGATAAGAATTGTCAGAAGTTTCTCAACACAATTAAAAAATAATATTCCCCAACCCTGACTTCCTTGACCTAAACCCCATATAAGAATTCACAAAATTGTATCATATACAGGGTAACGTAGAATTTTATAGGGGTCGGGGAATTTATTTGTGATTGAGAACTTCGAGACGTTTCTCTATGTAAGCATAAAGGAAAATTCCTGAACAGAGGCTTGTATGACATAAACACCATCTTTGGTATGAAAAATGGTATCATAAACGGGGTAACGTAGATAACCATCAGGGTTGGGGAATTTTATTTTGGGTAAAGAATTGACAGAAGTTTCTCAATACAATTATATTATAATATTCCCCAACTCTGGCTTCCTTGACCTAAACCCCATATAAGTTATACAAAATGGTATCATATACAGGGTAACGTAGACTTTTATGAGGATCGGGGAATTTTATTTGTGGTTGAGAACTTTGAAACGTTTCTCTATGTTAGCATAAAAGAAAATTCCTGAACCGAGGCTTCTATGACATAAACACCATGTTGGGTATGAAAAATGGTATCTGAACAGGGTAACGTAGATAACCATCAGGGTTGGGGAATTTTATTGGGGGTAAAGAATTGTCAGAAGTTTCTCAATACAATTATAAAATAATATTCCCCAACCCTGACTTCCTTGACCTAAACCCCATATAATTTATACAAAATGGTATCATATACAGGGTAACGTAGATAACCATCAGGGTTGGGTAATTTTATCTAGGGTAAAGAATTGTCAGAAGTTTCTCAATACAATTATAAAATAATGTTCCCCAACCTGACTTCCTTGACCTAAACCCTATATAATTTATGCAATATGGTATCGTACACAGGGTAACGTAGAAATTGAAAAGGGTTGGGGGATTTTATTTGGGGTTGAGAACTTTGAGACGTATCTCTATGTGAGCATAAAATAAAATTCCCAACCGAGGCTTCGATGACCTTAACACCTTCTTGGGTATGAAAAATGTTATCATGTACAGGGTAACGTAGATAACTATCAGGGTTGGGGAATTTTATTTGGGGTTAAGAATTGTCAGACATTTCTCTATACAATTACAAAATAATATTCCCCAACCCTGACTTCCTTGACCTAAACCCCATTTAAGTTATACAAAATCGTATCGTACACAGGGTAACGTAGAAATTGATGAGGGTTGGGGGATTTTATTTTGGGTTGAGAACTTAAACTGTCTTATTATTCTACACACTTGGCCGCTGAACCAAGCCGGTAGCTGATTCCAAGTATTAAGGCCCAGAATTATTCCTACAAATTATTCTTCAAACTTGCGTGTTGTATGAATCCGGTATCTGATACAAAGTATTGAAACGCAAACATATTATATGTCAGACTTTACCCTGTACCAAGCCGGTATCTGATTCCAAGTATTTATTTGTAGACATAAATCACATTATTATTCTTCAGACCTAGCGGCTGTACCAAGCTGGTATTTGATAGCATGTATTTTGTCACAGACTTATATTGTCTTATTATTCTATGGACTTGGCCGCTGTACCAAGCCAGTATCCGATACAATGTATTTAGCTGCAGACTTATATCACCTTATTATTCTTCAGACTTTGCCACTGTACCAAGCTGGTACCTAATACCATGTATTTAGCCGCTGACTTATACTACCTAATTATTCTTCAGACTTGGGCACCGTATGAATCCGATATCTGATACCAAGTATTGAAACGCATACATATCATATGTCAGACTTGACCGCTGTATATCTGATACCATGCATTTAGTCGCAGACTTATATCACCTTATTATTCTTTATACTTGGTTGCTGTTTCAATGCGGTATCTGATACGAAGTATTTAGTCGAAGACTTATACCATCTTATCTTTCTTCAGACTTGTTCGGGTTAGCAAAACCAGTGCTTAACTATGCTTAATCATTGGTTGAACAAGCAAAACCAGTCCAAAGGGTTAGGGTAAGGGTTAGGTTAGGGTTAGGGTTCGGGTTAGGGTTCGGGTTAGGGTTAGGGTTGGGGTAGGGGTTGGGTTATGGTTAGGGTTAGGGTTAGGGTTAGGGTTAGGTTAGGGTTAGGGTTAGGGTATAGGGGTATATTGGGGTACGACGATTGGCGGATGTGTACAATATTGAGTTATTATTTGGCTGAGGGTTGGCGATAGGGTTGACCCTTTCCTTATATTATTATTATAATATTTGCCTACGCTAGGGTCTGTTATTAGGTTGCCGGAACTTCTTTAAACCGGCAACGCTTTTACAAAAGCCGGCAACAGTTTTACATGATTAATCTCCCTTGTTTTTTTATTTTATATTTTCCGCGTCATAGCCTACTTTGAACCTGTGTAGATCGAGTATGCCTGGGCGTACGGAAGAGATGTTGACATGTATGTGTAGATGGTAGTCCGGACTACAAATTCGTGTATAGAGACTTCGACTCACGCACCTGTTCTACTGGCAGAAAGAGTTCAAAAGTAGAGTAATGACTGTTTCAATGCAGACATGAAAATCTTAATTTTGACAATGTGATGCTCTTGTTCAATATTCAATGCGTAATAGGTTGAGAACGCCTCGGTGTACCAAGTGATGTTTACATGTATGTGTAGACCAGAGGCCAGACTTCATGTTCTTTCATACACGGTACCACTCACGTGCCTCTTTTTCTGGTTGTAAGAGCTCTAATGATCGCTGTTATCTACTTAACAGAATTTTCTAAGTTATTTTGTTGATTAATGGTCCTTGTCCAATTTCGATGTTTAATAACTCCTTCATTTTCTATGCGATTTTAAGTCTGTAAAAAGTATGTTGTAGGCCGGAGTCCAGACTACAAGTTTTATAATTCAGACTATGACTCACATGCCCCTTCTTCTAGTTATAAGAGCTCAAATTAGCATGATGGCTATTTTTTACTGAACATGCAAATATTCTAAGTTATTTTGATGACCCTATCCCTCAATCCTCACTCATTAACCCAACATTCAACCCTCAAACCAACCTTCAACCCAACCCTCAAACCAACCCTCAATCCTCAAGCCAACCCTCAACCCAACCCTCAACCCTCAGATACCAGCTTGGTACAGCAGTCAAGTCTGAAGACTAACAAGGTGGAATAAGGCTGTGGATAAATATTTAGTATGAGAAACTCTCTTCTATTATTCTTCAGACTAAGGCGCTGTACCAAGCCTGTATCTGATACTATGTACTTAGCCGCAGACTTAAATCAACTTATTATTCTTGAGACTTGGCTGCTGTACCAAGCCGGTATCTGCTACCATGTATTCAGTTGCAGACTTATATCACCAGTTTATTCTTCAGACTTGGCCGCTGTACCAAACCGGTATCTGATGCCATGAATTTAGACGCAGACTTATACCACTTAATTTTTCTTCAAAATTGGGTGCTGTATGAAACCGGTATCTGATACCAAGTATTGAAACGCAAACATATTATATGTCAGACTTGACCGCTGTACCAAGCCTGTATCTGATTCCAAGTATTTTTTCGCAGACTTATATCACTTTATTATTCTTCAGACTTAGCCGTTGTACCGAGCCGGTATCTGATACTATGTATTTAGTCGCAGACTTTAACCGCGATATTATTCTTCAGCCTTACGCACTGTACAAAGCCGGTATCTGATACCATGTATTTAGTCGCGGACTCATATCGCCTTATTATTCTACAGACTTGGCCGCTGTACCAAGCGGGTATCTGATACCATATATTTAGCCGCTGACTTATACTACCCAATTTATTCTTCAGACTTGGGCATCGTATGGATCCGGAATCTGATACCAAGTATTGAAACCCACATATTATATGTCAGACTTGACGGCTGTACCAGGCCGGTATCTGATTCCAAGTATTTTTTCGCAGACTTTAATCACCGTAATATTCTTCAGACTTAGGCACTGGAGCAAGCCGGTATCTGATACGATATATTTAGTCACAGACTTTAATCACCGTATTATTCTTCAGACTTAGGCACTGGAGCAAGCCCGTATCTGATACCATGTATTTAGTCGCAGACTTTTATCGCCTTATTATTCTACAGACTTGACCGCTGTTCCAAGCCGGTATCTGATACCATATATTTAGCCGCTCACTTATACTACCTAATTATTCTTCAGACTTGGGTACCGTATGAATCCGGTATCTGATACCAAGTCTTAAAACACATACATATTATATGTCAGACTTGACCACTGTATATCTGATACCATGCATTTAGTCGCAGACTTATATCACCTTATCATTCTTCTGACTTTGCCGCTGTTCCAATGCGGTATCTGATACCAAGTGTTTAGTCGAAGACTTATACCAACTTATCTTTCTTCAGACTTGTTCGTTGTACTAATATGGTATCGGATACCAAGTATTTAGTCGTATTTAGTATCTACTGAACATAGAATTTTCTAAGTTATTTTGATGATTAATGGTCCTTGTCCAACTTCGATCTTTAATAACTCCTTCATTTTCTATGCGATTTTAAGTCTGTAAGAAGTATGTTGTAGGCCAGAGTCCAGACTACAAATTTAATATAATTCAGACTATGACTCACATGCCCCTTCTTCTAGTTATAAGAGCTCTTAGTTAGCATGACGGCTATTTTTAACTGAACATGTAAATATTCTAAGTTATTTTGATGACCCTCACCCAGAGGGTTGACCCTAGGGTTGACCCTAAACCTGACCTTGACCCTTAGGGTTGACCCTAGGGTTGACCCTAAATGACCCTAAACCTGACCTTGACCCTTAGGGTTGACCCTAGGGTTGACCCTAAGGGTCAAGGTCATGTTTAGGGTCATTTAGGGTTGACCCTAGGGTTGACCCTAAGGGTCAATGTCATGTTTAGGGTCATTTAGGATTGACCCTAGGGTTGACCCTAAGGGTCAAGGTCAGGTTTAGAGTCATTTAGGGTCAACCCTAAGGGTCAAGGGTTAGGGTTAGGGTTAGGGTTAAGGGTTAGGGTTAGGGTTAGGGTTAGGGTTAAGGGTTAGGGTTAGGGTTAGGTATTAGGTGTTTAGGGGGTACCCCTATTGCTCTAACCCTGGCGGATGTATATTTTGCTTAGGGTTGGTATGTACTTTGGTTAGGGTTGCCTTTTTACCAACCCTAGCGTAGGATATTGTTACTATTTTTAGTACATTTTACCGAACTTCTTTTTTCAGGGGAGACTATTCAACAAGGGAAATAACAAAGTTTGGAAATAAGTTTGAATTTTCCATGACATAGCCTACTTTGGAATCGTGTAGTTCGGCAACGCCTCGGCGTACAGACAAAATGTTAACATGTACGTGTAGATCTGAATGCGGACTACATGCTCATGTATACAGACTACGCCTGAGGTAACCCTTCTCCAAGTTGTAAGACTTCAAAGTAAGCATAATGGCTGTTTCCGACTTCCTGAAAATTTGCTAAGTTATTTTTCCAATTTACAATACTTTGGAACTATGTAGTTCGGCAACGCCTCGGCGTACAGACAAAATGTTTACATGTACGTGTAGAACGGAATGGGGACTACGAGCTCATGTATACAGACTACGCCTGAGATACCCCTTCTCAAGGTTGCAAGAGTTCAAAGTAAGCACAATGGCTGTTTCCGGGATTTTTTCAATTTATTGGCTTTGCTCAATATTCAATGATTCATACATCGAGAATGCCTCGGCGTACGTTAGAAATGTTTACATGTATTGTAGATCAGAATCCGGACAACAAGTTCATTTATACAGACTATGACTCACGTGGCCCTTCTTGTGGTTGTAATAGTTCAAAGTTAGCATACCATATATTTAGTCGCAGACTTATAACACTTATTATTCTTCAGATTTAGCCGGTGTACCAAGCCGGTATCTGATACCATATATGTAGCCGCAGACTTATATCGCTTTATTATTCTTCAGACTCAGCCGGTGTACCAAGCCGGTATCTGATTCCATGTATTTAGCCGCAGACTTATATCGCCTAATTATTCTTCAGACTTAGCCGGTGTACCAAGCCGGTATCTGATACCATGTATTTAGTCGCAGACTTATATCACCTTATTTTTCTTCAGACTTAGCCGGTGTACCAAGCCCCTATCTGATACCAAGTATTTAGTCGCAGACTTTTATCACCTTATTATTCTTCAGACTTACCCACTGTACCGAGCCAGTATCTGATACCATGTATTCAGTCGCAGACTTATATCACCTTATTATTCTTCAGACTTAGCCGGGTGTACCAAGCCCATATCTGATACCAAGTATTTAGTCGCAGACTTATATCACTTATTATTCTTCAGACTTAGCCGGTGTACCAAGCCAGTATCTGTTACCATATATTCAGTCACAGACTTATATCGCCTTATTATTCTACAGACTTAGCCGCTGTACCAAGACGGTATCTGATACCATGTATTCAGTTGCAGACTTATATCCCCTTATTATTCTTCAGACTTAGCCGGTGTACCAAGCCCGTATCTGATACCATGTATTTAATCGCAGACTTATATCACCTTATTATTCTTCAGACTTAGCCGCTGTACCAAGCCGGTATCTGATACCATGTATTTAGCCGCAGACTTAGATAGCCTTATTCCTGAAAATTTTCTAAGATATATTTTAATTCATTTGCTGTGTTCAATTTTCAACGCTCACCCTATCCCTAACCCATATCTAACCCTAACCCAACCCTAACCCATCCCTACGCCAACCCGTACCCAAACCAATCACTTACCCCATCCCTTACCCAACCCTATCCCAAAACCAACCCTATACAAACACTATCCTAGCCTGTTCCGACAGGATTCGAAAATTTTCTAAGTTATTTTTAGGGTTAGGGTTAGGGGTTAGGGTTAGGGTTAGAGGTTAGGGTTAGGGTTAGGGTTAGGGGTTAGGGGTTAGGGTTAGGGTTAGGGTTTAGGTTAGGGTTAGGGTTAGGGTTTAGGGTTAGGGTTAGGGTTAGGGTATAGGGTTAGGGTTAGGGTTAGGGTTAGGGTTTGGGTTAGGTTTAGGGTTTGGGGTTAGGGTTAGGGTTAGGGTTAGGGTTAGGGGTTAGAGTTAGGGTTAGGGTTAGGGTTAGGGTATAGGCGATTTGGCATTAGCGTTAGCGTTCTAACCCTAGCGGATGTATATTTTGCTTACGGTTGGGGTGTAATTTAGTTAGGGTTGCCTTATTACCAACCCTGGCGTAGGATATTGTTACTATTTTTAGTAAATTTTACCGAACTTCTTTTTTCAGGGGAGACTATTCAACAAGGGAAATAACAAAGTTTGGAAATAAGTTTGAATTTTCTATGACACAGCCTACTTTGGAATTGTGTAGCTCGGCAACGCCTCGGCGTACAGAGGGTTAGGGTTAGGGTTAGGGTTAGGGTTTAGGGTTAGGGTTAGGGGTTAGGGTTAGGGTTAGGGTTAGAGGTTAGGGTTAGGGTTAGGGTTAGGGTTAGGGGTTAGGGTTAGGGTTAGGGTTAGGGTTGGGGTTAGGGTTAGGGTTAGGGTTAGGGGTTAGGGTTAGGGTTAGGGTTATGATGATGTGGTCTTATTGGTATATTTTTGGCCCTGTATGGACAAATTTTGGCCATTTAGGACCAGATGGCCTCTAACGGAAAAATATGTCCTTTTTTGGCCAAAATTGGCGCTATTTGGACAAGTGCGTCCAAAAAGTACCGGACAGGAGTCCGGTTTTTAGAATTTTTATTTTAGATTTTCTCTTTGGGTTAAAAAGATCCGGGAGGGACATTTCGGGGGGGGAGGTCGTAAGGGGGCGGCACTCCTAGCATATGAGAATTAGGCCGGTAATGCCGTATTTGAAAAATATAGGTCGGAAAATACTGTTTCTCATGTTTGGATGGTTAGATTGCACGCTAATAAAAGTAGGGATAGGACCTTCTCGGGGTTGAAATCTCAGATGTCTGGGTCCTTCCCTAGGCATGAAATATAGTGAGGGGGTTAAGCCTGCATTCTTTGACAGCTCATCATAATAGAGTAGTCCATTTTGATCTTATCCATATAGGGCATGATGGAGGTCAAATTCGATGTTTTTTGTCGATTTTTTAGTTTTTGGAAGGGTTTGCGAAAAACGGCATGACAATCTTAGAGATTGCGTAAACGATCTAGTTTAAACCGATCCCGGGCTTCCTAGAGTGTATAATAAGTGACCCCTCTAGTTATGGTCATATGGTCTTGGTTGATTTTTATTGGCCCTTCTATGACAATTGATATATCCATAACCTTCCTATCACACTCCTCCTCTTTCCTAGAAGGATGTGAATGGTACCTTTAAAGAGGGTTTGGTTAAAGTAGTGCAAAACTTGGAAAGGATGTCCTATTCTGTTGCTCTGAATGTTTTTGTAGGTTTACAGATTGGTGATTCTTGAGTTTTAGGATCAAAGGAATAACTTCTAAATATAGTGATGGGCGCCACGTGGAACAGGGAACCAGTCCAGGAATTTTGTAGAAGTACAAGACGGTAGGTGAAAAAAGTTCCGAGAAAAGTATAGGTACACTTGGGTTAGGATAAGGGCGGGGTAAGTATCTATATATAACCCCTCCGCCAAGCGAAGCCGGGAACCAGTAGCTAGGATACTTAGTTGCATTATGCATAGAGTCTGTCTGGTTCCCGGCTGGAATAAATAAGATATTGGTTACGGGAGTTTATATACATATAAGATCTAAAGTTAATATCTCGGTACTGGTTTACTATTTTCCAAAACATGTAGATATCAAATTGAGGCTCTTTTAATACTCTTTATTTTAATACATAATTACATGGAAAAAAACAAACGGGTAAGGGAGTATTTGTCCAGAAAAGAATGTCGAAATAGCCCGGCCAGGCCATTTCAAAGCGATATATCCAAGCATTTCTTCTACATCTAGGGACATATATAAGCTAGTGCTATACTTTGGATATCAGAGCGTATACTTATTAAAGAAAAACTGGATTATCTCTCCAACTGGGCATACATTGGGGCCTCAAAAGTGGAAAATACGCTAACCTTAATAAACGCTTCATTTTAAAAAAATTCATAGAAAATCGTACATGCAAAGGAGGATTAATCTGGAGTATGCTGCAAGTAGACATTGATCTGAAGTTTTTATAGCCCAAAGAAATGAAGAAAATATTGACACCCTGCTGAGATATAGAGATAACAGTGATATCAATATATCAATGAGAATAATATTAAAAAAAATCTCAAAAATCAGCTGTTGAAGGTATGAGGTTGAAAGTTGCAGGAGTTGTTAAGCATATTGGTGGGTACTTAACCCGGTGGTAGAACTTTACCCCACCCACCTCTGAGTCTTATAAAAAATTGGCCATATCCACCCATGGTTATATCGTACAGAAATTGAAGAAACGTCTTGATTTTTCATGTATCTTGTAGGTCTATTTCTGTATAATGATATGTATATCGAAATAGTTGGGTACTCCTGCAGGACCTCGGTGAGACAAAGGTTTTGCAAGGGTACCAAAAAAACCTATTTTGGCCAAAATCAGACTAAATAGGCAATGCAGTGAACAGATATTTTGAGGTATTGAGGCACGATTCCAGGCCGTTCAAACCCTCAAAATTTATCCTAGAACCCCGGCCTAGTTTTCGAGGCTATGGCCCTTTTAGTTTCCTATGATGGCCTTTTTTGGCCAAAGCAGTCAAGACCTTCTGGAATTATTCTGAGCTCTTAAATCCCAAAGTCGTCTTAACTGATCTATATGGAGATGTAGATCAGGATCTTGACTTTAAAAAAATGTACTTTGTTTGAGGAACTATGCTCTATGTGTGAAGTTACAAGCAATTGTTCTTGGGTACCCCTATTTGAAGACAAAAATAGCAAGAGAAGACCCCATGGCTGTTTAACCAAAAATATCTTAGTTGCTGGGAAAGATAAAAATAATCAATTTGCAGCTTGTAAGAGTCCAATAATAGGGCTTTCCAACGATGGCTACGATTTTAAATTATCAGTCAAATTATTTGAGATATTGAAGTTCAAAGTCGGACAAAGAAATTGGACATGAGCAACATGCCAGAAAAGGCCAACCATTATATTGCAAGAACCCCGAATTGTACCCACTGTACAGGACACCTGCCGTAGTTGGGAACTTTTCTCGACCACCAACCTACTGTCTGGATCCAGGTCTACAACATATCACAGTTCTGTGGCTATATCACTTCTGAAAAGTTAGCAAAACAACGACAAAGTTGGTATACTTTAATAGGTATATTTCCAGAAACCGGAAGTTGTTCCCTCTGTACAGGACAGCGTTTCTAGCTGGGAACTTTCCTCGACCACGGTCCTACTGTCTGGGTCCAGGACAAGAATATATTGCAGTACTGTTGCTATATCACTTCTGAGTAGTTGGCAAAATGACCTCAAAGTCGGTTTACTTTTACAGGTATTTTGCAAGAACCCCGAATTGTACTCCCTGTACAAGACAGCTGTCGTAGTTGGGAACTGTTCTCGACCACCAACCTACTGATTGGATCCAGGTCTTCAATATGTCACAGTCCTGTGGCTATATCACTTCTGAGTAGTTGGTAAAACAACGACAAAGTTGGCATATCTTTATAAAGGGCCTAAGTTTGACCTCTCTCTGCAGGACATGTGTCCTTCTGGGGGACACTCTTTTACCCTAGGCGTACTGAGGGATCATCTGTCTGAGATATACTGCAATTTCTTTGCAATATCTCTACATAGCAATAGAAATGACAATTTCCATTTAGAGCAATGTGTGGACAAAATTTTCTAAGTTCTTTTAAGGGCCACTAAAGCCATACAGGGCCATTTTGGCCATAGAGGGCCAGACTTCTGGCCACTAAGGGCCAAACATGTCCAACGAGGGCCAGAGTGGCCCTCAGATCAAAACAGAGAGATATGGCATGTTCTACCTTGCCATATACGACCTGTATAGCACAGCAAGGCTGTAGCTATACGTGTATGCTATGATTTGGACACCAGACTCCTTAACTATGACAATAGCTATATCATGGGATAGTCCCAACAATGAAAAGTTAACCGTTGAAAAACTTGGGCTTAGTTGAGGACAAATATCCATTATGCATATTGTGGCCCTTAATGGCCCGAAATGGCCCTCGATGGCCAAAAGGAATCGATGACCAAAGCCATATTTGGTGTAACTTTTATAACCACTATAGCAAAGTAAGGCTGTAGCTATACTTGTATGCTAAACGTTGGACACCAGACTCCTTAACTATGACAAAAGCTATATCATGGGATAGTCCCAACAACGCAAAGTTAACCGTTGAAAAACTTGGGCTTAGTTGAGGACAAACATCCATAATGCATATTGTGGCCCTTTATGGCCCGAAATGGCCCTTGATGGCCAAAAGGAATCAGTGACCAAAGTCATGTTTGGTGTAACTTTTATAACCTCTATAGCAAAGTAAGGCTGCAGCTATACTTGTATGCTATACTTTGGACCACAGACTAATTATCTCCAATAAAAGCATACTCCTGAGATAGTCCCAAGAACGCAGAATTAAGCGTCAAAAAGTCAAAATATCTCTATGACACAACCAAAGTTTGACTTCTCTCTGCAGGACATGTGTCCTACCTTGGGGCACTCTTTGACCCTAGGCGTACCGAGGGGACTTTAGTCTCAGAGATACTGCAATACCGTTGCCATATCTCTACAAGGTAGTAGTGACAATTTCCTTTTGGACAATGTGTGGACAAAAGTTTCTAAGTTCGTCTGAGGGCCACTAAGGCCATATAGGGCCTCTTTGGCCATAGAGGGCCAGATGTCTGGCCAGAAAGGGCCAAACATGTCCAACGAGGGCCACAGTGGCCCTCAGACCAAAACAGAAAGATATGGTATGTTGTACCTTGCTCTATACGACCTGTATAGCTAAGCAAGACTCTAACTATGCTGTATGCTAAACTTTGGACACCGGACTCCTTAACTATGACAATAGCTATGTCATGGGATAGTGATAACAATACAAAGTTAATCGTTGAAAAACTTGGGCTTAGTTTTGGACAAATATTCATAATCTATACTGTGGCCCTTTTTGGCCAGAAATGGCCCTTTCTGGCCAAAAATGTCCAACGAGGGCCAGAGTGGCCCGCAGATTAAAACAGAGAGATATGGCATCTTCTAGCTTACATTATACAACCTTTATATTCAACCAAGACTCTAACTATGATGTATGTTAAACTTTGGACACCAGATTCCTTAACTATGGCAATAGCTATACCATGGGATAGTGATAGCAGTGCAATGTTTACTGATGAAAAACTTGGGCTTAGTTAATGACAAATATCCATAATCTATATTGTGGCCCTTTCTGGTCAGAAATGGCCCTCGATGGCAGGAAGGAATCGGTGACAAAGTACAAGTTTTGTGTATCATATCTTACCTTTATAGCAAAGTGAGATTTTTTCTGTACATGTATGCTATACTTTGGACCACAGATTACTTACCTACACTGAAAGCGTGCTCCTGAGATAGTCCAAAAAACACAAGGTTAATCGTTGAAAACTTTAGTTGGCAATATCCAAATGATCAGGTTATGACACAAAATTCCACAGAAGGCCAGAATATGGGTTTTTCTGTACCCGGAAGGCCAGTAGGGTTTTTTTGTACACGGAGGGCCATGGTCTAATTTGGCCAACCGAAATAGCGTGGTCAAGCAACTTCAAAGTGATATATCAAACAATTCCTTCTTTATAGATTAACATGTTTGGCCTAGTTCTATTCTCTGGATACCGGACTACACAACTGTGAAAGATATGCACTGTTAGCCCGTCACACGATCACACATCGAGGGTCTGTAAATGGGTACCTTACGCTGTGTTGGCCCATTTTGGGCAAAAAATTCTAAGTTCACCGAAATCTGGGGGATGCCTATTTTTGCCCAAAAATGGCCTCAGATGGCCCGTCATGCCAAATTATCGGCCTACAGATCTATATCTGCAACTGCATTTTTCATGTGTAACTGCAAATATAGATACCCATGAGGATTTAATATATCCTAGTTAACTTGAGCTAGCGACATGATTCTTTTTATGTAAGCACATCTGCCCATACACTTTACAACTGTAACAACAAACCAGAAATACCCAGTGGAAGTATAGCTGCAGCTGCAGTTGAAAGACACCTATGGACTAAGGAGAGCTTCATCTTCAAAACGTTATAGAAAATTTTGCAGGCTAAGGAGGATTATTCTAAAAGATGCTGCACGTAGACATTGGTCTGAAGTTTCCATAGATATTAATAAAGAAAGAAAATATTGACTCCCTACTAAGATATGGGTTATAGAAGTCATGTACATATATCCATGTATGCGCATATGTGAAATGTTTAAAAAATTCTAAGAAATCAGTAGTATAAGATATTTGCTTGAAACTTGCGGGATCTGTTAAGAGTGTTCATGACTTTTTTTTCGCGCAGAAAAACTTTACCCCACCCACCGCAGAGTCATGTAACAGGCATATAGAGATGCTTATATCCACCCAGGGCTATATCCTGTAGAAGCTGAACAATCATCTCGCGATTTGATGGATATTGTAGGCCTGCATCTCTGCAATAACATTCATTAAAACCGTTGACTAATTCTGCAGGACCTCGGAGAGACATAGGATTTGCTTGGGTGCCCAAAAAGCCATGTATGGCAAATATCAGACTAAATTGATAGAGTAGCGAGGAGATATTTGCAGGTATTATAGCCCTATCCCAGGCCGTCCAAACCCTCGAAAAAGATCCGGGAACCCTGCTCCAGTTTTCGAGGCTATGGACTTTGTTCATTCCTTATATATCTTTGCTATGGCCTTTTTTGACCCAAAAATTGAACATGTTCGGGGAGAATTTTGAGGTCTTATATCTCAGTTACGACCCTGCGCAACTAGATGGAGTTGAAGATCAAGATCTACACTCTACGAATATGTACTTTGTTTGTGAACTTATGCCATGTGTACGAAGTTACAAGCGATTGTTCTCGGGTACCCCCATTTTTACACAAAATCATCCAGAAATGACCCCATGGTTGCTTAACAGGTAATATCTTAACTGCTGGGAAAGGTATCAATACGCAATTTACAGCATATTAGAGTGAAGTAAAATGGCTTTCCAACGATGCCTCACATTAAAAAATACCTTTCATATTATGTGAGATATTGAGGTTCAAAGTCGGACAAAGAAATTGGACATGACCCAAAAATGCCAAATAAGTTTTCCCTATAAAACTTTTCACCTTTGACAAGTGATATCTCGGTAACCGGTAGCCCGATGTAAGCGAGACTTTGCATGAATTAGTGTCTCTAGGGTCCCTAGAGGACACATAAAGCTCATATGTCTAGTAAAAAAACTCACAGTTTTATACCAGAATGAGGCCTGAATGCTCTCTCCTAGAGGTAGGGGACTTGCCTGGCTTCTTCTCTAAGATTGTGACAACTTTTAGTCATCACAGGGTTTAGCTTCAGACGGCAAGGGTTAGGCTCTCGTCATCCAATAACCTAGGTTAGCCAAAATCTAACGTCAAACTACACTAACATATAGGAACAATCGACTATAATACACAGGTGGAATGACAAATAAGGCCATAGCAATGGACATAGGGTTAGGCCATTGAAGACCAAAGTGCCTCAGAATGCCAAAGACGAGGTGATTGCAAAGTCATCTCCTAAGTATTTTATCTCACCTCTATAGCAAAGTGAGTCTGTAGCTACACCAGTGTGCTATACTTTGGACCAGAGACTACTTATCTACAATAAAAGCATACTCCTGAGATAGTCCTAAGCACACAGAAATAAGCATCAAAAAGTCAAAAGTACCTTAGGACACTGCCTAAGTTTGACTTCGCTCTGCAGGACATGTGTCCTACATATTGACCGTCTTTTACCCTAGGCGTTGTGACGGAACTTCGGTCTGAGATATACTACAATACCGTTGCCATATCTCTACAAAGTAGGAGTGACAATTTCCTTTTGGCCAATGTGTGGACAAAATATTCTAAGTTGTTCTAAGGGCCACTAAGGCCAGATAGGGCCACTTTGGCCAATGAGGGCCGGATTTTGTCCATCTAGGACCATAAATGTCTAACGAGGGCCAGAATGTTCTTCTTAGGGCCAATAAGGCCAGAAAGGACCACTTTTGCCAAAGAGGGCCAGATTTTTGTCCATCCAGGGCCTTATATGTCCAACGAGGGCCAGAGTGGCCCTCAGACCAAAACAGAGATATGGCATGTTCTATTTTTACATTATGCGTCCTGTATGGTGAAGGAAGACTCTAGCTATGCTATATGCTGAACTTTGGACACCAGACTCCTTATCTATGACACAGGCTATGTCATTAAATAGTTCTAACAGTGGAAATGTTATTGTTGTAAAACTTGGGCTTAGTTGTGGACAAATATCCATAATGAATATGTGGCCCTTTCTGGACAGAAATGGCCCTCGATGGCCAGAAGGAATTAGTGACAAAGCACAAGTTTGGGGTATCATATCTTACCTCTGTAGCAAAGTGAGAGTCTATATATGAATGTATGCTAGAATTTGGACCGCAGGCTACTTATCTATACTGAAAGCATTCTCCTGAGATAGCCAAAAGAACAGAAGGTTAAGCGTTGAAAACCAGAGTTGACAATATCCAAATAATTAATTCATTATATATAAGTCGACAAAGGGCCAGTTATGGGCCTTTTTGTACATGGAGGGCCACTTGGGTTATTTTGAACACAGAGGGCCTGGCCTCCCACATGACGTGGACAAGCAACTTCAAAGTGATATATCAAACAATTCCTGCTTTATAGTATAACAAATTTGACCTAGTTCTATTCTCTGGATACCGGACTTTACAACTGTGAAAGATAAGCACTGTTAGCCCGTCACACGATCACACATCGAGGGTCTGAAAATGAGTACCTTACGCTGTGTGGGCCCATTTTGGGCCAAAATTCTAAGTTCACCGAAATCTGTGGGATGCCCATTTTTGGCCTAAAACGGCCTCAGGTGGCCCGACATCGCCATTTATTGGCCTACATATCTATACCTGCAACTGCATTTTCTATGTGCAACTGCAAATATAGGTACCCATGAGCATTTAATATCTCCGTTATAATTTGAGCTAGCGGCATGTTTTTTTTCTTGTAAGTACATCTGCGCATTCACTTTACAAGTGTAACAGCAAATTACAAATATTCAGTGGAAGTATAGCTGCAGCTTCAGTTGAAAAAGACCTATGGACTTAGGGGAGGCTCATCTTCAAAACGTTATAAAAACTTTTACAGGCTAAGGAGGATTGTTTTGAAATATGCTGCAAGTAGACATTGGTCTGAAGTTTCTGTAGATATATAGAAAGAAAGAAAATATAGAGCCCCTACTGAGATACGGGGCATTGAAGTTATGTACAAATATCCATATATGTACACATGTGAAATATTAAAAAAATTCTAAAAAATCAGTAATATGAGATATTTGCTTGAAACTTGAAAGAGTTATTAAGGATATTTATGACTTCTCAACCATGCAGAAAAACTTTACCCCACCCGCCGCAGAGTCAAGTAGCAGGTCTAAAGAGTTGGTTATATTCACCCTGGGCTATATCGCTTAAAAGTTGAGCAATCATCTCGTGTTTCCATGTATCTTGCAGGCCTACATCTCTGAAAAAAAATATGATAAAACTGTTGCCCAATTCTGCGGGACCTCTGTGAGACAAAGGATTTGCTAGGGTGCCCAACAATCCATTTATGCCACATATCAGACTAAACTGGTAGAGTAGCGAGGAGATATTTACAGGTATTAAGGTCCTATCCCAGGCCGTTCAAACCCCGTAAAAAGATCCGGGAACCCTTCTCCAGTTTTCGAGGCTATAGACTTTGTCATTTCCTTATATATCTTTGCAATGGCCTTTTTCGTCCGCAAAAATTGAACATGTTCGGGAAGAATTTTGAGGACTTAAATCTCAGTTACGACCCTGCACATCTAGATGGAATTGAAGACCGGGATCTACTCTCTACGAATATATACTTTGTTTGAACAGATATGCTTTATGCAAGAAGTTACAAGCGATTGTTCTTGGGTACCCCCTATTTCAAGACAAAATCATTCAGAAATGACCCCATGGTTGTTTAACCAGTAATATCTTAGCTGCTGGAAAAGATAAAAATTCGTAGTTTCCAACATTTTAGAGTCCAATAAAATGGCTTTTCAACGATGCCTAACATTTGAAAATATCTTTAGAATTGATTGATATATTGAAGTTCAAAATTGGACAAAGAAATTGGACATGACCCAAAAATGCCAAAAAAAGTTTTCCTTATCAAAATTTACACTTTGACAAGTGATATCTCGATAACCGACAATCCGAGGGACATGAGACTTTGTATGAATAAGTGTCCCTAAAGTCCTAACACACCATATAAAGTTCATATCTCTACCATAAAAATTCATACTTTGGTACCGGATTGAAGTAGGATACCCCTCTTCTAGGGGTGCCTAACCTCCCTGGACTGGCCCTCAACCTGGTGAACATTTAGAAGGACTGGAGGGTTTTGTTGAGGATGCCCAGGGTTAGGTTGACGTCATCCTATAACCTAGGTCAACCAAAATGTGACGTCTAACCCTACAAAAACATAGGATGTACGGCCAAGAATACAAGATTGAACATGACATTAAATGTACTCAAATGGCCATTTAATGGCTGCCATTAAAGCATATTTGTCTTTCAATTTCAGGGGATAAATGTATGAAATATAACCCTGAAATTTCCTGCACTCTACCGGCAGTGCCGGCGAATATACCATTTTGGTCTCCACAGTCAAGATGATCCTAATTAGGGTTAGGGTTAGGGTTTAGGGTTAGGGTATAAGCTGGAGTACGAAGATGGCCAAATTGAGATGGCCAAACTTGTTCATTTCCTTAGGGTGAGACATAGCCTTCTTTGGAAATGTGTAGCTCGGCAACGCCTCGGCGTACGGACAAAATGTTTACATGTACTTGTAGATCGGAATGGGGACTACATGCTCATGTATACAGACTACGCCTGAGGTACCCCTTCTCTAGGTTGTAAGACTTCAAAGTTAGCATAATGGCCGTTTCCGACACTACATGAAAATTTGCTAAGTTATTTTTCCAATTTACAATACTTTGGAACTGTGTAGTTCGGCAACGCCTCGGCGTACGAACAAAATGTTTACATGTAGGTGTAGATCGGAATGGGGACTACGCGCTCATATATACAGACTACACCTGAGGTACCCCTTCTCCAGGTTGTAAGAGTTCAAAGTTAGCATAATAGCTTTTTCCGGGATTTTTTTTCAATTTATAAGCTTTGCTCAATATTCAATGTTTAATAGATCGAGAATGCCTTGTCGTACGGAAGAATTGTTAACATGTATGTGTAGATCAGAATCCGGACAACAAGTTCTTTTTATAAAGACTACGACTTACGTGTCCCTTCTTCTGGTTGTAATAGTTCAAAGTTAGCATAATGAGGGGTTCCAATTTATTGACTTTGTTCAATATTCAATGTTTCAAAGATCCAGAATGCCTTGGCGTACGGAAGAAATGTTTACATGTATGTGTAGACTGGAATCCGGACTACAAGTTCATTCATACAGACTGCGACTCACGTGCCCCTTCTTCTGGTTGTAATAGTTCAAAATTGGCATAATGCCTGTTTCATGCCGTATTATTCTTATTACTTGGCTGCTGTACAAAGCTGATATGTGATTTTTAAGTATTTGGACGCAGACTTAAACAGCCTTATTATTCTTCACATTTGGATGCTGAACCAAGCCAGTAGCTGATTCCAACTATTTAGCCACTTATACCACCTAATTATTCTTCAAACTTAAGTCCCATATGAATCCGGTATTTGATACAAAGTATTGAAATGCAAACATATTATATGTCAGACTTGACCGTTGTACCAAGCTGGTATCTGATTCCAAGTATTTATTCGCAGACTTAAATCACTTTCTAATTCTTCAGACTTAGCAGCTGTACCAAGCCGGTATCTGATACCACGCATTTAGTCGCAGACTTATATCACCTTATTATTCTTCAGACTTAGCGGCTGTACCAAACCGGTATCTGATACTATGTATTTAGTCGCAGACTTATACAACATTCTTATTCTTCAGACTTAGCCACTGTACCAAGCCAGAACTTTGAGACGTTTCTCTATGTAAGCATAAAGGAAAATTCCTGAACAGAGGCTTGTATGACATAAACACCATCTTTGGTATGAAAAATGGTATCATAAACGGGGTAACGTAGATAACCATCAGGGTTGGGGAATTTTATTTTGGGTAAAGAATTGACAGAAGTTTCTCAATACAATTATATTATAATATTCCCCAACTCTGGCTTCCTTGACCTAAACCCCATATAAGTTATACAAAATGGTACCATATACAGGGTAACGTAGACTTTTATGAGGGTCGGGGAATTTTATTTGTGGTTGAGAACTTTGAGACGTTTCTCTATGTTAGCATAAAAGAAAATTCCTGAACCGAGGCTTCTATGATATAAACACCATGTTGGGTATGAAAAATGGTATCTGAACAGGGTAACGTAGATAACCATCAGGGTTGGGGAATTTTATTGGGGGTAAAGAATTGTCAGAAGTTCCTCAATACAATTATAAAATAATATTCCCCAACCCTGACTTCCTTGACCTAAACCCCATATAATTTATACAAAATGGTATCATATACAGGGTAACGTAGATAACCATCAGGGTTGGGTAATTTTATCTGGGGTTAAGAATTGTCAGAAGTTTCTCAATACAATTATAAAATAATGTCCCCCAACCCTGACTTCCTTGACCTAAACCCTATATAATTTATACAATATGGTATCGTACACAGGGTAACGTAGAAATTGAAAAGGGTTGGGGGATTTTATTTGGGGTTGAGAACTTTGAGACGTATCTCTATGTGAGCATAAAATAAAATTCCCAACCGAGGCTTCGATGACCTTAACACCTTCTTGGGTATTAAAAATGTTATCATATACAGGGTAACGTAGATAACTATCAGGGTTGGGGAATTTTATTTGGGGTTAAGAATTATCAGACATTTCTCTATACAATTACAAAATAATATTCCCCAACCCTGACTTCCTTGACCTAAACCCCATTTAAGTTATACAAAATCGTATCGTACACAGGGTAACATAGAAATTGATGAGGGTTGGGGGATTTTATTTTGGGTTGAGAACTTAAACTGTCTTATTATTCTACACACTTGGCCGCTGAACCAAGCCGGTAGCTGATTCCAAGTATTTAGGCCCAGAATTATTCCACCTAATTATTCTTCAAACTTGCGTGTTGTATGAATCCGGTATCTGATACAAAGTATTGAAACGCAAACATATTATATGTCAGACTTTACCCTGTACCAAGCCGGTATCTGATTCCAAGTATTTATTTGCAGACATAAATGACATTATTATTCTTCAGACCTAGCGGCTGTACCAAGCTGGTATTTGATAGCATGTATTTTGTCACAGACTTATATTGTCTTATTATTCTATGGACTTGGCCGCTGTACCAAGCCAGTATCCGATACAATGTATTTAGCTGCAGACTTATATCACCTTATTATTCTTCAGACTTTGCCACTGTACCAAGCTGGTACCTAATACCATGTATTTAGCCGCTTACTTATACTACCTAATTATTCTTCAGCCTTGGGCACCGTATGAATCCGATATCTGATACCAAGTATTGAAACGCATACATATTATATGTCAGACTTGACCGCTGTATATCTGATACCATGCATTTAGTCGCAGACTTATATCACCTTATTATTCTTCATACTTGGTTGCTGTTTCAATGCGGTATCTGATACGAAGTATTTAGTCGAAGACTTATACCATCTTATCTTTCTTCAGACTTGTTCGGGTTAGCAAAACCAGTGCAAAACTATGCTTAATCATTGGTTGAACAAGCAAAACCAGTCCAAAGGGTTAGGGTAAGGGTTAGGTTAGGGTTAGGGTTAGGGTTAGGGTTGGGGTTAGGGTTAGGGTTAGGGTTAGGGTTGGGGTAGGGGTTGGGTTATGGTTGGGGTCAGGGTCAGGGTCAGGGTTTAGGGTTAGGGTTTGGGTTAGGGTCAGGGTCAGGTCAGGGTCAGGGTTAGGGTCAGGGTCAGGGTCAGGGTCAGGGTTAGGGTCAGGGTCAGGGTTAGGGTTAGGGTTAGGGTAAGGGGTTGAAACGAGGTTTGTCCAAGAATTTTGTCCAAAGCTCCGCCCACTAGGGTTAGGGTATAGGTGATTTGCTTACTTGCGGTTGCGGGTTAGGGTATAAGCTGGAGTACGAAGATGGCCAAATTGAGATGGCCAAACTTGTTCATTTCCTTAGGGTGAGACATAGCCTTCTTTGGAAATGTGTAGCTCGGCAACGCCTCGGCGTACGGACAAAATGTTTACATGTACTTGTAGATCGGAATGGGGACTACATGCTCATGTATACAGACTACGCCTGAGGTACCCCTTCTCTAGGTTGTAAGACTTCAAAGTTAGCATAATGGCCGTTTCCGACACTACATGAAAATTTGCTAAGTTATTTTTCCAATTTAGGGTTAGGGTTAGGGTTAGGGTTAGGGGTTAGGGTTAGGGTTAGGGTTAGGGTTAGGGTATAAGCTGGAGTACGAAGATGGCCAAATTGAGATGGCCAAACTTGTTCAGGGTTAGGGTTAGGGTTAGGGTTAGGGTTAGGGTTAGGGGTTAGGGTTAGGGTTAGGGTTAGGGTTAGGGTTAGGGTTAGAGTTAGGGTTATGATCATGTGGTCTTATTGGTATATTTTTGGCCCTGTATGGACAAATGTTGGCCATTTAGGACCACATGGACTCTAAATGAGAAATATGTCCTTCTTTGGCCAAAACGGGCGCTATTTGGACAAGTGCGTCCAAAAAGTACCGGACAGGAGTCCGGTTTTTAGAATTTTTATTTTAAATTTTCTCTTTGGGTTAAAAAGATCCGGGAGGGACATTTCGGGGGGGAGATCGTAAGGGGGCGGCACTCCTAGCATATGAGAATTAGGCCGGTAATGCCGTGTTTGAAAAATATAGGTCGGAAAATACTGTTTCTCATGTTTGGATGGTTAGATTGCACGCTAATAAAAGTAGGGATAGGACCTTCTCGGGGTTGAAATCTCAGAAGTCTGGGTCCTTCCCTAGGCATGAAATATAGTGAGGGGGTTAAGCCTGCATTCTTTGACAGCTCATCATAATAGAGTAGTCCATTTTGATCTTATCCATATAGGGCATGATGGAGGTCAAATTCGATGTTTTTTGTCGATTTTTTAGTTTTTGGAAGGGTTTGCGAAAAACGGCATGACAATCTTAGAGATTGCGTAAACGATCTAGTTTAAACCGATCCCGGGCTTCCTAGAGTGTATAATAAGTGAACCCTCTAGTTATGGTCATATGGTCTTGGTTGATTTTTATTGGCCCTTCTATGACAATTGATATATCCATAACCTTCCTATCACACTCCTCCTCTTTCCTAGAAGGATGTGAATGGTACCTTTAAAGAGGGTTTGGTTAAAGTAGTGCAAAACTTGGAAAGGATGTCCTATTCTGTTGCTCTGAATGTTTTTGTAGGTTTACAGATTGGTGATTCTTGAGTTTTAGGATCAAAGGAATAACTTCTAAATATAGTGATGGGCGCCACGTGGAACAGGGAACCAGTCCAGGAATTTTGTAGAAGTACAAGACGGTAGGTGAAAAAAGTTCCGAGAAAAGTATAGGTACACTTGGGTTAGGATAAGGGCGGGGTTAGTATCTATATATAACCCCTCCGCCAAGCGAAGCCGGGAACCAGTAGCTAGGATACTTAGTTGCATTATGCATAGAGTCTGTCTGGTTCCCGGCTGGAATAAATAAGATATTGGTTACGGGAGTTTATATACATATAAGATCTAAAGTTAATATCTCGGTACTGGTTTACTATTTTCCAAAACATGTAGATATCAAATTGAGGCTCTTTTAATACTCTTTATTTTAATACATAATTACATGGAAAAAAACAAACGGGTAAGGGAGTATTTGTCCAGAAAAGAATGTCGAAATAGCCCGGCCAGGCCATTTCAAAGCGATATATCCAAGCATTTCTTCTACATCTAGGGACATATATAAGCTAGTGCTATACTTTGGATATCAGAGCGTATACTTATTAAAGAAAAACTGGATTATCTCTCCAACTGGGCATACATTGGGGCCTCAAAAGTGGAAAATACGCTAACCTTAATAAACGCTTCATTTTCAAAAAATTCATAGAAAATCGTACATGCAAAGGAGGATTAATCTGGAGTATGCTGCAAGTAGACATTGATCTGAAGTTTTTATAGCCCAAAGAAATGAAGAAAATATTGACACCCTGCTGAGATATAGAGATAACAGTGATATCAATATATCAATGAGAATAATATTAAAAAAAATCTCAAAAATCAGCTGTTGAAGATATGAGGTTGAAAGTTGCAGGAGTTGTTAAGCATATTGGTGGGTACTTAACCCGGTGATAGAACTTTACCCCACCCACCTCTGAGTCTTATAAAAAGTTGGCCATATCCACCCATGGTTATATCGTACAGAAATTGAAGAAACGTCTTGATTTTTCATGTATCTTGTAGGTCTATTTCTGTATAATGATATGTATATCGAAATAGTTGGGTACTCCTGCAGGACCTCGGTGAGACAAAGGTTTTGCAAGGGTACCAAAAAAACCTTTTTTGGCCAAAATCAGACTAAATAGGCAATGCAGTGAACAGATATTTTGAGGTATTGAGGCACGATTCCAGGCCGTTCAAACCCTCTAAATTTATCCTAGAACCCCGGCCTAGTTTTCGAGGCTATAGCCCTTTTATTTTCCTATGGTGGCCTTTTTTGGCCAAAGCAGTCAAGACCTTCAAGAATTATTCTGAGGTCTTAAATCTCAAAGTCGATTTAACTGATCTATATGGAGTTGTAGGTCAGGATCTTGACTTTAAGAATATGTACTTTGTTTAAGGAACTATGCTCTATGTGTGAAGTTACAAGCAATTATTCTTGGGTACCCCTATTCGAAGACAAAAATAGCAAGAGAAGACCCCATCGCTGTTTAACCAAAAATATCTTAGTTGCTGGGAAAGATAAAAATACACAGTTTGCAGCTTGTAAGAGTCCGATAAAAGGGCTTTCGAACGATACCTAAGATTTTAAATCATCTGTCAAATTGCCTGAGCTATTGAAGTTCAAAGTTTGACAAAGAAATTGGACATGAGCAAAATGCCAGAAAAGGCCAACCATTAACCCCGTACATGTTTTTTTGCCAATATTTCATTACTGATTGTTTAGAATTATGTAAATATATATATCAAGTTAAAGCCCTTTCCGTAAGCTTTAATTTGATATACACATGTCTCGATAAAAAACAAACGAGTAAAAAAATATTATCAAAAATCATGTGATAGGTTGTCTTTTTTTTCTTTTTATGTCAATATTTCTTTACTGATTGTTTTAAAGTATGTCAATATCGATATCAAATTAAAGCCCTTTTCATAAGCTTTAATTTGATATATATATGTCTCGATAAAATATTATCCAGTAAGGAGATATCAGCAAAAGTATGTTTGGCTGACAGGTGTGAAAAAGGGTGGTATATAAGGAAGTGTTATTGGTAAATGTATCAGTCTGCAGGTAGTCGCCGACGAGTAAAGACGTGAATAATCGGATTAAATTCATTGTCAGGCCAGTATACTTACATTTTTATATCCTCCGCTTCACCAGTAGTTATGCCGCGGAAGGTGAACCTTCCGATCCCAACCGCGAGCGAAGAGGAGGAAGAGGCTATGGAGGTGTTACACGAGGAGGAAGAGGACACCTCTTCTCAGGAAGAGAAGTCGTCTTCCTCAGAAGAAATCCCAGATCAAGTAAGGGGGCGAAAGAGGAAAAGGACGGCTTCTCCTTCTCATAGAAGGAGAAGTCGTTCTTTAAGTAGGTCGCCATCCCTTTATTTTAGAGGAAAAGAAAGTACATGTAGGCCTTCCTCTGATGTTGCAGAAAGCCCTGCACCATCAGAGGACAGTGCAAAATATGTACCGTCCTCTGATGTTGCAGAAAGCCCTGCACCATCAGAGGACAGTGCAATTCCTGTACTGTTACAGAAGAGTCGTGTCACTCAGGCATCCAAACTGCACAGGTGTATGTTTGGCTGCCGTAAGAAATACTCACGCATAGACCGGCATTATAGGGGCAAACGCCACGGCATTGACCCCAAGCAGGCCTTGGTTCTGGCGAAGGCCGACCTGTCTGCCAAAAGCAAAGCTGGGCGTCAGAGACGCATTTGTCCTATTGAGGGGTGCGCAAGTATAACTTGCAGGCTCCCTCAGCACCTAAGAAATAGGGCTATTCACCAGCTTGAAGAGGACGAGATTAGAGAATATCTTAAACGTGCAGTTCCATTCGAGCCCTTGAAAGTAAAGGTATTGCATAAGCCCCAAAAGGGTGCGGTTTCCTCTCCCAGGACCTCTCAAGAGAGCATAAAACCGCCGGTCACGGAGAGGGAACCGCAGTCTGTTGTGGTAAGCAGTCGGTCGATAGAACATCTCGTGACAGAGGCACCAAAGCCGCGGAACACACGAATGCCATCAGACACGGCAGGTGCGGATAAGAAGAGACTTTATTATATAGTTAAGGATTTTTCTAGCTGGCTACGCTTAGATATAGGGGGTGGTTTTGCCGAAGCATTTGCAATACAAACCACCAATCAAGTGCAATGCTTTTGTGAAATGATCGCCTCCGGAAGCGTAGCCAGCTTCAACTTAAGAAATATTGAAACATTTATTGCAAAACTTGCCACAATACATAAGCCCTCAACGGTATTGTTCTACATACGGGCCCTTCTCAAATATTCTGAGTTCCTTTTATATAAGGAGTACATTCGCAGCACCACCCAGTCTCGTATCCAAGCTTTACTGTCAAATATGCGCAGATCATTTGAGAAAAAAAAGAAACAGCAACATGTAAGTGGTGCAGTACAAGCTGACTGTGAACGTCTACCCGCCGCTGCGCGAAACGCGTACTTTTCTAGCACGTATATCCAAGATATTCAAGAAAGGCTAAGAAGTGCTCAGGAGCCAGACCCTGTACACTTCTTAGCCTTTCGGGACTATCTTCTGACGTGTATAACATTTTATAATGGTCATAGACCAAAGGTGTTACGGCTCTTAACCATTAGCCAGATTAAACTAGCCACCGTACAAGAAGTTGAAGGGGAGGGGGCTGAAAACACTACGTACGTGACTATGGCCGTCGCGGAGCACAAAACAAGCACTACGCATGGGGCGGCCATAATCAGTCTTCCTCTCAAACACTACCAGGAACTTATTAAGTTTGTAAAGTTGTCCCTAGTTATGTTTCCGAGACTTGACCATACACCAGCGTTCACCACTATAAGTGGTGAAAATATTGGCGCCTCCAGTGAGGTTAACCAAATGGTTAAAAGATCATATAAACATAGTGGGGTACAGGAGATGTTCCCCCAGAGATTTTCCATCACATCGACTAGAAAAATGCTGACCAGTTCAGCCCGAGACAAGGACCCGTCGAGTGCATCGCTTGTGGCAGCTCAGCTGTGCCACAGCGTTGATGCTGCCGACAGGTTTTACCGGTTGCAGGCCCGGCGGCATCTGAGCTCGCAAGCGGTGCACCACATGTCCCGAGCGGTTGACGAAAGTCGCGAGCGAGAAAGTCAAAAAAAAATTTACGCACGCGACTACCTGCAGACCCCAGGTGAGAGGGATGCTATTATAAATGCATTATTGAATAGCATTATAGACAATGTTGTCTCTGGTGAAGCGGAGGTTCCTGCCTCCGCCCGTCCTGCCTCTGGGGCTTCAGAAAATGTGGAAAAGTTATTTGACAAGATGATAACGGACATGGTGGGTGCCTCCGAGGCAGAACGGGCTGAGACAGAAAGACAAGATAGGGCAGAAACAGAGTCAAATGACGATCCACTGGAAGAGAGATTCCGACGCTGGGTTCATGAGCAGAATGATCATGAACCCCGCGTCAGATTTTCTGCTATGCCCAGGACTGCTGGGATGGTGTATAGCGCCCTCGGCGAGGCTTTGCAGACACTGGACTGGGAAGGGATCTTGACCGAGGCCCAGAATTGGATTTATCAGTCCACTCTCACCCTAATGGCTCAAACCACTTCGCATTTTAGGGTCGCGGAGGCTTTAGAGCAGGAACTCCAGTTTAAGTTTGGCATCCAAATTATTCAATCAGTCATGTCTGAAGGCCATGTTCCACAGAGAGGCGATAGAGACCTGGGTTTTCTAGTCACTATTTTGGCGATAGCTAGAATTGGTGTACTCTTTGGGTCGTCTGTTGAGCTGACAGAGTCGCCCTGTCAGTTCAGCAGACGACCCCCGTCCATTAGTCCCACCGCAGAGGCTCCTGTGTCGGAGGTTCCTGTGTCGAGTAGACCGTCCTCTCCCGTGTCAGAGGTTTCCACGGACGCCATTCAAGAGATCAGAGCCTTACCGAGATCTAGCCTTTTGCCAGTCACACCTGAGGCGTCTCCTGCCTCTGGTGCGCCTGGGAAAAGGACGCCATCTCAGTCACTGAAAGGTAAAAGGGCTTTACCGAGATCCAGCCTTTTGCCAGTCACACCTGAGGCGTCTCCTGCCTCTGGTGCGCCTGGGAAAAGGACGCCATCTCAGTCACTGAAAGGTAAAAGGGCTAGATTCACCCATGACATCGAGCACTATCTAAGACACATTTTTCACGATGACATTGAGATGTCTATTCAAACAGGCAAAAAATTAACTCGGGATGTTATAAGACCGCACATGGAGGCTGTCCGGAGGGAGTACCCTCACCTGACTGAACTTCAGGTGAGGGACAAACTCTGGACTATAGCCTCTCAGGAACGAAAGGCCCGCGGTCTCTCATCCTGTAAAAAGACTTAAAAAGACAAAAATCGAATGTGCTAGTGTGCCATGTACATAGGCAGAGGCAGTGCTGTTCCCTCGCTCACCCGTCAATGCTCTCTCAATATGTTCTAGAAAGGGTTATCCTTTGGATGCAAGGCCAATTAGGCCTCATCAGTGACCCTCTAATATTTTCAAACTTGTAATGTTCCTTTAAGTAGCGTGAATGTAGAGTGTGACTGTGACGCCGTTTTTTGTACATACTGCAGAGTGAAAGTGAGTGTGGATGAATTCTCCCGTGAGAAAGAGACGCCTACACTGTATATAGTTTTGAGTGTGAGTTATGTGAGATAGAAGCGTGAATGTAGAGTGCGACTGTGGCGCCTTTTTTGTACATAGTTCAGAGTGAAAGTGAGTGTGGATGAATTCTCCCGTGAGAAAGAGACGCCTACACTGTATATAGTTTTGAGTGTGAGTTATGCGGGATAGTAGCGTGAATGTAGAGTGCGCCTGTGGTGACGTTTTTGTACATACTGCAGAGTGAAAGTGAGTGTGGATGAATTCGCCCGTGAGAAAGAGACGCCTACACTGTATATAGTTTTGAGTGTGAGTTATGTGAGATAGAAGCGTGAATGTAGAGTGCGACTGTGGCGCCGTTTTTGTACATACTTAAGAGTGAAAGTGAGTGTGGATGAATTCTCCCGTGAGAAAGAGACGCCTACACTGTATATAGTTTTGAGTGTGAGTTATGTGAGATAGAAGCGTGAATGTAGAGTGCGACTGTGGCGCCTTTTTTGTACATAGTTCAGAGTGAAAGTGAGTGTGGATGAATTCTCCCGTGAGAAAGAGACGCCTACACTGTATATAGTTTTGAGTGTGAGTTATGCGGGATAGTAGCGTGAATGTAGAGTGCGCCTGTGGTGACGTTTTTGTACATACTGCAGAGTGAAAGTGAGTGTGGATGAATTCGCCCGTGAGAAAGAGACGCCTACACTGTATATAGTTTTGAGTGTGAGTTATGTGAGATAGAAGCGTGAATGTAGAGTGCGACTGTGGCGCCGTTTTTGTACATACTTAAGAGTGAAAGTGAGTGTGGATGAATTCTCCCGTGAGAAAGAGACGCCTACACTGTATATAGTTTTGAGTGTGAGTTATGTGAGATAGTAGCGTGAATGTAGAGTGCGACTGTGGCGCCGTTTTTGTACATACTTCAGAGTGAAAGTGAGTGTGGATGAATTCTCTCGTGAGAAAGAGACGCCTACACTGTATATAGTATTTAGAGTGAGTTTTGTGAGATAGTAGCGTGAATGTAGAGTGCGACTGTGGCGCTGTTTTTGTACATACTTCAGAGTGAAAGTGAGTGTGGATGAATTGTCCCGTGAGAAAGAGACGCCTACACTGTATATAGTTTTGAGTGTGAGTTATGTGCATTAGTCTCCTGTTCCCTCTTTCACCCTTCCATGTTACGTCGCAAACCGTTTAATGTTCCGTCCCGTTTTTATCGTTAGTTAGATGGAAACGGGCTTTCATCGCCTCTCTGATCACAGCACTGCCTCCCCTGACCCACCAATTATTTGAGTAATAAGGATTACTCATGTATATGAACAGAAATCATGGCACACGGTGGGTCAGGGTCCCTCCGCAAGTCTCCCAGCCTCAGCGTGGCCGGAGGGTGAACTAACATAATAAGTAAAGTTAAACAAAGTGCAAGGCGAAGTTTAACTTTATTTTATTATGGTAGGCCAATGGGGAGACAAACAATATGTATGTATGTATGTATCGTGTTGCAATATCACTTCTGAGTAGTTGGCAAAACAACGACAAAGTTTGTATACCTTTATGGTATATTGCCAGAAACCGGAAGTTGTTCCCCCTGTACAGGACAGCTGTTCTAGCTGGGAACTTTCCTCGACCACGGTCCTACTGTCTGGGTCCAGGACAAGAATATATTGCAGTACTGTTGCTATATCACTTCTGAGTAGTTGGCAAAATGACCTCAAAGTCGGTTTACTTTTAGAGGTATTTTGCAAGAACCCCGAATTGTACTCCCTGTACAAGACAGCTGTCGTAGTTGGGAACTGTTCTCGACCACCAACCTACTGATTGGATCCAGGTCTACAATATGTCACAGTCCTGTGGCTATATCACTTCTGAGTAGTTGGTAAAACAACGACAAAGTTGGCATATCTTTATAAAGGGCCTAAGTTTGACCTCTCTCTGCAGGACATGTGTCCTTCTGGGGGACACTCTTTTACCCTAGGCGTACTGAGGGATCATCTGTCTGAGATATACTGCAATTTCTTTGCAATATCTCTACATAGCAATAGAAATGACAATTTCCATTTTTGGCAATGTGTGGACAAAATTTTCTAAGTTCTTTTAAGGGCCACTAAAGCCATACAGGGCCATTTTGGCCATAGAGGGCCAGACTTCTGGCCACTAAGGGCCAAACATGTCCAACGAGGGCCAGAGTGGCCCTCAGATCAAAACAGAGAGATATGGCATGTTCTACCTTGCCCTATACGACCTGTATAGCACAGCAAGGCTGTAGCTATACTTGTATGCTATGATTTGGACACCAGACTCCTTAACTATGACAATAGCTATATCATGGGATAGTCCCAACAATGAAAAGTTAACCGTTGAAAAACTTGGGCTTAGTTGAGGACAAATATCCATTATGCATATTGTGGCCCTTAATGGCCCGAAATGGCCCTCGATGGCCAAAAGGAATCGATGACCAAAGCCATATTTGGTGTAACTTTTATAACCTCTATAGCAAAGTTAGGCTGTAGCTATACTTGTATGCTAAACGTTGGACACCAGACTCCTCAACTATGACAAAAGCTATATCATGGGATAGTCCCAACAACGCAAAGTTAACCGTTGAAAAACTTGGGCTTAGTTGAGGACCAACATCCATAATGCATATTGTGGCCCTTTATGGCCCGAAATGGCCCTCGATGGCCAAAAGGAATCAGTGACCAAAGTCATGTTTGGTGTAACTTTTATAACCTCTATAGCAAAGTAAGGCTGCAGCTATACTTATATGCTATACTTTGGACCACAGACTAATTATCTCCAATAAAAGCATACTCCTGAGATAGTCCCAAGAACGCAGAATTAAGCGTCAAAAAGTCAAAATATCTCTATGACACTACCAAAGTTTGACTTCTCTCTGCAGGACATGTGTCCTACCTTGGGGCACTCTTTGACCCTAGGCGTACCGAGGGGACTTTAGTCTCAGAGATACTGCAATACCGTTGCCATATCTCTACAAGGTAGTAGTGACAATTTCCTTTTGGACAATGTGTGGACAAAAGTTTCTAAGTTCGTCTGAGGGCCACTAAGGCCATATAGGGCCTCTTTGGCCATAGAGGGCCAGATGTCTGGCCAGAAAGGGCCAAACATGTCCAACGAGGGCCACAGTGGCCCTCAGACCAAAACAGAAAGATATGGCATGTTGTACTTTGCTCTATACGACCTGTATAGCTAAGCAAGACTCTAACTATGCTGTATGCTAAACTTTGGACACCGGACTCCTTAACTATGACAATAGCTATGTCATTGGATAGTGATAACAATACAAAGTTAACCGTTGAAAAACTTGGGCTTAGTTTTGGACAAATATTCATCATCTATACTGTGGCCCTTTTTGGCCAGAAATGGCCCTTTCTGGCCAAAAATGTCCAACGAGGGCCAGAGTGGCCCGCAGACCAAAACAGAGAGATATGGCATCTTCTAGCTTACATTATACAACCTTTATATTCAACCAAGACTCTAACTATGATGTATATTAAACTTTGGACACCAGATTCCTTAACTATGGCAATAGCTATACCATGGGATAGTGATAGCAGTGCAATGTTTACTGATGAAAAACTTGGGCTTAGTTAATGACAAATATCCATAATCTATATTGTGGCCCTTTCTGGTCAGAAATGGCCCTCGATGGCAGGAAGGAATCGGTGACAAAGCACAAGTTTTGTGTATCATATCTTACCTTTATAGCAAAGTGAGATTCTTTCTGTACATGTATGCTATACTTTGGACCACAGATTACTTACCTACACTGAAAGCGTGCTCCTGAGATAGTCCAAAAAACACAAGGTTAAGCGTTGAAAACTTTAGTTGGCAATATCCAAATGATCAGGTTATGACACAAAATTCCACAGAAGGCCAGATTATGGGTTTTTCTGTACCCGGAAAGCCAGTAGGGTTTTTTTGTACACGGAGGGCCATGGTCTAATTTGGCCAACCGAAATAGCGTGGTCAAGCAACTTCAAAGTGATATATCAAACAATTCCTTCTTTATAGATTAACATGTTTGACCTAGTTCTATTCTCTGGATACCGGACTACACAACTGTGAAAGATATGCACTGTTAGCCCGTCACACGATCACACATCGAGGGTCTGTAAATGGGTACCTTACGCTGTGTTGGCCCATTTTGGGCAAAAAATTCTAAGTTCACCGAAATCTGGGGGATGCCTATTTTTGCCCAAAAATGGCCTCAGATGGCCCGTCATGCCAAATTATCGGCCTACAGATCTATATCTGCAACTGCATTTTTCATGTGTAACTGCAAATATAGATACCCATGAGGATTTAATATCTCCTAGTTAACTTGAGCTAGCGACATGATTCTTTTTATGTAAGCACATCTGCCCATACACTTTACAACTGTAACAACAAACCAGAAATACCCAGTGGAAGTATAGCTGCAGCTGCAGTTGAAAGACACCTATGGACTAAGGAGAGCTTCATCTTCAAAACGTTATAGAAAATTTTGCAGGCTAAGGAGGATTATTCTAAAAGATGCTGCACGTAGACATTGGTCTGAAGTTTCCATAGATATTAAGAAAGAAAGAAAATATTGACTCCCTACTAAGATATGGGTTATAGAAGTCATGTACATATATCCATGTATGCGCATATGTGAAAAGTTTAAAAAATTCTAAGAAATCAGTAGTATAAGATATTTGCTTGAAACTTGCAGGATCTGTTAAGAGTGTTCATGACTTTTTTTTCGCGCAGAAAAACTTTACCCCACCCACCGCAGAGTCATGTAACAGGCATATAGAGATGCTTATATCCACCCAGGGCTATATCCTGTAGAAGCTGAACAATCATCTCGCGATTTGATGGATATTGTAGGCCTGCATCTCTGCAATAACATTCATTAAAACCGTTGACTAATTCTGCAGGACCTCGGAGAGACATAGGATTTGCTTGGGTGCCCAAAAAGCCATGTATGGCAAATATCAGACTAAATTGATAGAGTAGCGAGGAGATATTTGCAGGTATTAAAGCCCTATCCCAGGCCGTCCAAACCCTCGAAAAAGATCCGGGAACCCTGCTCCAGTTTTCGAGGCTATGGACTTTGTTCATTCCTTATATATCTTTGCTATGGCCTTTTTTGACCCAAAAATTGAACATGTTCGGGGAGGATTTTGAGGTCTTATATCTCAGTTACGACCCTGCGCAACTAGATGGAGTTGAAGATCAAGATCTACACTCTACGAATATGTACTTTGTTTGTGAACTTATGCCATGTGTACGAAGTTACAAGCGATTGTTCTCGGGTACCCCCATTTTTACACAAAATCATCCAGAAATGACCCCATGGTTGCTTAACAGGTAATATCTTAACTGCTGGGGAAGGTATCAATACGCAATTTACAGCATATTAGAGTGAAGTAAAATGGCTTTCCAACGATGCCTCACATTAAAAAATACCTTTCATATTATGTGAGATATTGAGGTTCAAAGTCGGACAAAGAAATTGGACATGACCCAAAAATGCCAAATAAGTTTTCCCTATAAAGCTTTTCACCTTTGACAAGTGATATCTCGGTAACCGGTAGCCCGATGTAAGCGAGACTTTGCATGAATTAGTGTCTCTAGGGTCTCTAGAGGACACATAAAGCTCATATGTCTAGTAAAAAAACTCACACTTTTATACCAGAATGAGGCCTGAATGCTCTCTCCTAGAGGTAGGGGACTTGCCTGGCTTCTTCTCTAAGATTGTGACAACTTTTAGTCATCACAGGGTTTAGCTTCAGACGGCAAGGGTTAGGCTCTCGTCATCCAATAACCTAGGTTAGCCAAAATCTAACGTCAAACTACACTAACATATAGGAACAATCGACTATAATACACAGATGGAATGACAAATAAGGCCATAGCAATGGACATAGGGTTAGGCCATTGAAGACCAAAAGGCCAAAGACGAGGTGATTGCAAAGTCATCTCCTAAGTATTTTATCTCACCTCTATAGCAAAGTGAGTCTGTAGCTACACCAGTGTGCTATACTTTGGACCAGAGACTACTTATCTACAATAAAAGCATACTCCTGAGATAGTCCTAAGCACACAGAAATAAGCATCAAAAAGTCAAAAGTACCTTAGGACACTGCCTAAGTTTGACTTCGCTCTGCAGGACATGTGTCCTACATATTGACCCTCTTTTACCCTAGGCGTTGTGACGGGACTTCGGTCTGAGATATACTACAATACCGTTGCCATATCTCTACAAAGTAGGAGTGACAATTTCCTTTTGGCCAATGTGTGGACAAAATATTCTAAGTTGTTCTAAGGGCCACTAAGGCCAGATAGGGCCACTTTGGCCAATGAGGGCCGGATTTTGTCCATCTAGGACCATAAATGTCTAACGGGGGCCAGAATGTTCTTCTTAGGGCCAATAAGGCCAGATAGGACCACTTTTGCCAAAGAGGGCCAGATTTTTGTCCATCCAGGGCCTTATATGTCCAACGAGGGCCAGAGTGGCCCTCAGACCAAAACAGAGATATGGCATGTTCTATTTTTACATTATGCGTCCTGTATGGTGAAGGAAGACTCTAGCTATGCTATATGCTGAACTTTGGACACCAGACTCCTTATCTATGACACAGGCTATGTCATTAAATAGTTCTAACAGTGGAAATGTTATTGTTGTAAAACTTGGGCTTAGTTGTGGACAAATATCCATAATGAATATGTGGCCCTTTCTGGACAGAAATGGCCCTCGATGGCCAGAAGGAATTAGTGACAAAGCACAAGTTTGGGGTATCATATCTTACCTCTGTAGCAAAGTGAGAGTCTATATATGAATGTATGCTAGAATTTGGACCACAGGCTACTTATCTATACTGAAAGCATTCTCCTGAGATAGCCAAAAGAACAGAAGGTTAAGCGTTGAAAACCAGAGTTGACAATATCCAAATAATTAGTTCATTATACATAAGTCGACAAAGGGCCAGTTATGGGCTTTTTTGTACATGGAGGGCCACTGGGGTTATTTTGAACACAGAGGGCCTGGCCTCCCACATGACGTGGACAAGCAACTTCAAAGTGATATATCAAACAATTCCTGCTTTATAGTATAACAAATTTGACCTAGTTCTATTCTCTGGATACCGGACTTTACAACTGTGAAAGATAAGCACTGTTAGCCCGTCACACGATCACACATCGAGGGTCTGAAAATGAGTACCTTACGCTGTGTGGGCCCATTTTGGGCCAAAATTCTAAGTTCACCGAAATCTGGGGGATGCCTATTATTGGCCTCAAACGGCCTCAGGTGGCCCGACATCGCCATTTATTGGCCTACATATCTATACCTGCAACTGCATTTTCTATGTGCAACTGCAAATATAGGTACCCATGAGCATTTAATATCTCCGTTATAATTTGAGCTAGCGGCATGTTTTTTTTCCTGTAAGTACATCTGCGCATTCACTTTACAAGTGTAACAGCAAATTACAAATATTCAGTGGAAGTATAGCTGCAGCTTCAGTTGAAAAAGACCTATGGACTTAGGGGAGGCTCATCTTCAAAACGTTATAAAAACTTTTACAGGCTAAGGAGGATTGTTTTGAAATATGCTGCAAGTAGACATTGGTCTGAAGTTTCTGTAGATATATAGAAAGAAAGAAAATATAGAGCCCCTACTGAGATACGGGGCATTGAAGTTATGTACAAATATCCATATATGTACACATGTGAAATATTAAAAAAATTCTAAAAAATCAGTAATATGAGATATTTGCTTGAAACTTGAAAGAGTTATTAAGGATATTTATGACTTCTCAACCATGCAGAAAAACTTTACCCCACCCGCCGCAGAGTCAAGTAACAGGTCTAAAGAGTTGGTTATATTCACCCTGGGCTATATCGCTTAAAAGTTGAGCAATCATCTCGTGTTTCCATGTATCTTGTAGGCCTACATCTCTGCAAAAAAATATGATAAAACTGTTGCCCAATTCTGCAGGACCTCTGTGAGACAAAGGATTTGCTAGGGTGCCCAACAATCCATTTATGCCAAATAACAGACTAAATTGGTAGAGTAGCGAGGAGATATTTACAGGTATTAAGGTCCTATCCCAGGCCGTTCAAACCCCGTAAAAAGATCCGGGAACCCTTCTCCAGTTTTCGAGGCTATAGACTTTGTCATTTCCTTATATATCTTTGCAATGGCCTTTTTCGTCCGCAAAAATTGAACATGTTCGGGAAGAATTTTGAGGTCTTAAATCTCAGTTACGACCCTGCACATCTAGATGGAATTGAAGACCGGGATCTACTCTCTACGAATATATACTTTGTTTGAAAAGATATGCTTTATGCAAGAAGTTACAAGCGATTGTTCTTGGGTACCCCCTATTTCAAGACAAAATCATCCAGAAATGACCCCATGGTTGTTTAACCAGTAATATCTTAGCTGCTGGAAAAGATAAAAATTCGTAGTTTCCAACATTTTAGAGTCCAATAAAATGGCTTTTCAACGATGCCTAACATTTGAAAATATCTTTAAAATTGATTGATATATTGAAGTTCAAAATTGGACAAAGAAATTGGACATGACCCAAAAATGCCAAAAAAGTTTTCCTTATCAAAATTTACACTTTGACAAGTGATATCTCGATAACCGACAATGCGAGGGACATGAGACTTTGTATGAATGAGTGTCTCTAAAGTCCTAACACACCATATAAAGTTCATATCTCTACCATAAAAATTCATACTTTGGTACCGGATTGAAGTAGGATACCCCTCTTCTAGGGGTGCCTAACCTCCCTGGACTGGCCCTCAACCTGGTGAACATTTAGAAGGACTGGAGGGTTTTGTTGAGGATGCTCAGGGTTAGGGTGACGTCATCCTATAACCTAGGTCAACCAAAATGTGACTTCTAACCCTTCAAAAACATAGGATGTACGGCCAAGAATACAGGATTGAACATGACATTAAATGTACTCAAATGGCCATTTAATGGCTGCCATTAAAGCATATCTGTCTTTCAAATTCAGGGGCTAGATGTATGAAATATAACCCTGAAATTTCCTGCACACTACCGGCAGTGCCGGCGAATATACAATTTTGGTCGCCACAGTCAAGATGATCGTAATTAGGGTTAGGGTTAGGGTTAGGGTTAGGGTTAGGGTTAGGGTTAGAGTTAGGGGTTAGGGTTAGGGTTAGGGGTTAGGGTTAGGGTTAGGGTTAGGGTATAAGCTGGAGTACGAAGATGGCCAAATTGAGATGGCCAAACTTGTTCATTTCCTTATTATTCAAGACATAGCCTTCTTTGGAAATGTGTAGCTCGGCAACGCCTCGGCGTACGGACAAAATGTTTACACGTACTTGTAGATCGGAATGGGGACTACATGCTCATGTATACAGACTACGCCTGAGGTACACCTTCTCTAGGTTGTAAGACTTCAAAGTTAGCATAATGGCCGTTTCCGACACGACATGAAAATTTGCTAAGTTATTTTTCCAATTTACAATACTTTGGAACTGTGTAGTTCGGCAACGCCTCGGCGTACGAACAAAATGTTTATATGTAGGTGTAGATCGGAATGGGGACTACGCGCTCATATATACAGACTATACCTGAGGTACCCCTTCTCCAGGTTGTAAGAGTTCAAAGTTAGCATAATAGCTTTTTCCGGGATTGTTTTTCAATTTATAAGCTTTGCTCAATATTCAATGTTTAATAGATCAAGAATGCCTTGTCGTACGGAAGAATTGTTAACATGTATGTGTAGATCAGAATCCGGACAACAAGTTCTTTTTATAAAGACTACGACTTACGTGTCCCTTCTTCTGGTTGTAATAGTTCAAAGTTAGCATAATGAGGGGTTCCAATTTATTGACTTTGTTCAATATTCAATGTTTCAAAGATCCAGAATGCCTTGGCGTACGGAAGAAATGTTTACATGTATGTGTAGACTAGAATCCGGACTACAAGTTCATTCATACAGACTGCGACTCACGTGCCCCTTCTTCTGGTTGTAATAGTTCAAAATTGGCATAATGCCTGTTTCATGCCGTATTATTCTTATTACTTGGCTGCTGTACAAAGCTGATATCTGATTTTTAAGTATTTGGACGCAGACTTAAACAGCCTTATTATTCTTCACATTTGGATGCTGAACCAAGCCAGTAGCTGATTCCAACTATTTAGCCACTTATACCACCTAATTATTCTTCAAACTTAAGTCCCATATGAATCCGCTATTTGATACAAAGTATTGAAATGCAAACATATTATATGTCAGACTTGACCGTTGTACCAAGCTGGTATCTGATTCCAAGTATTTATTCGCAGACTTAAATCACTTTCTAATTCTTCAGACTTAGCAGCTGTACCAAGCCGGTATCTGATACCACGCATTTAGTCGCAGACTTATATCACGCCATTATTCTTCAGACTTAGTCGCTTTACCAAGCCAGTATTTTATTCAAAGTATTTATTCACAGACTTTAATCACCATATTATTCTTCCGACTTAGGCGCTGTACCAAGCCAGTATCTGATACCATGTATTTAGTCGCAGACTTATATCACTTTATTATTCTACAGCTTGGCTGCTGTACCAAGCTGCTTCCTGATACTATGTATTTAGCCACAGACTTATATCACCTTATTATTCTTCAGACTTGGGGGATGTACCAAGTTGGTATCTGATACCATGTATTTAGCTGCATGTTTATACGACCAAATTATTCTTCAAACTTGGGTGCTGTATGAATCCAGTATCTGATACCAAGTATTGAAACGCAAACATATTATATGTCAGACTTGACCGCTGTGCCAACCCGGTAGCTGATACCAAGTATTTTTTCGCAGACTTATATCACCATATCATTCTTCAGACTCAGCCGCTGTACCAAGCCGGTATCCGATACCATGTATTTAGTCGCAGACTTCTATCACCTTATTATTCTTCAGACTTAGCGGCTGTACCAAACCGGTATCTGACACTATGTATTTAGTCGCAGACTTATACAACATTCTTATTCTTCAGACTTAGCCACTGTACCAAGCCAGAACTTTGAGACGTTTCTCTATGTTAGCATAAAAGAAAATTCCTGAAGCGAGGCTTCTAGGAAATAAACACCATCTTTGGTATGAAAAATGGTATCATAAACAGGGTAACGAAAATAACCATCAGGGTTGGGGAATTTTATTTTGGGTAAAGAATTGACAGAAGTTTCTCAATACAATTATATTTTAACATTCCCCAACCCTGACTTTCTTGACCTAAACCCCATATAATTTATACAAAATGGTGTCATATACAGGGTAACGTAGACTTTTATGAGGGTCGGGGTAATTTATTTGTGGTTGAGAACTTTGAGACGTTTCTCTATGTTAGCATAAAAGAAAAATCCTGAACGGAGGCTTCTATGACATAAACACCATCTTGGGTATGAAAAATGCTACAGGGTAACGTAGATAACCATCAGGGATGGGTAATTTTATTTGGGATAAAGAATTGTCAGAAGTTTCTCAACACAATTAAAAAATAATATTCCCCAACCCTGACTTCCTTGACCTAAACCCCATATAAGAATTCACAAAATTGTATCATATACAGGGTAACGTAGAATTTTATAGGGGTCGGGGAATTTTATTTGTGGTTGAGAACTTTGAGACGTTTCTCTATGTAAGCATAAAGGAAAATTCCTGAACAGAGGCTTGTATGACATAAACACCATCTTTGGTATGAAAAATGGTATCATAAACGGGGTAACGTAGATAACCATCAGGGTTGGGGAATTTTATTTTGGGTAAAGAATTGACAGAAGTTTCTCAATACAATTATATTATAATATTCCCGAACTCTGGCTTCCTTGACCTAAACCCCATATAAGTTATACAAAACGGTATCATATACAGGGTAACGTAGACTTTTATGAGGGTCGGGGAATTTTATTTGTGGTTGAGAACTTTGAGACGTTTCTCTATGTTAGCATAAAAGAAAATTCCTGAACGGAGGCTTCTATGACATAAACACCATGTTGGGTATGAAAAATGGTATCTGAACGGGGTAACGTAGATAACCATCAGGGTTGGGAAATTTTATTGGTGGTAAAGAATTGTCAGAAGTTTCTCAATACAATTATAAAATAATATTCCCCAGCCCTGACTTCCTTGACCGAAACCCCATATAATTTATACAAAATGGTATCATATACAGGGTAACGTAGATAACCATCAGGGTTGGGGAATTTTATTGGGGGTAAAGAATTGTCAGAAGTTTCTCAATACAATTATAAAATAATATTCCCCAACCCTGACTTCCTTGACCGAAACCCCATATAATTTATACAAAATGGTATCATATACAGGGTAACGTAGATAACCATCAGGGTTGGGGAATTTTATTGGGGGTAAAGAATTGTCAGAAGTTTCTCAATACAATTATAAAATAATATTCCCCAACCCTGACTTCCTTGACCGAAACCCCATATAATTTATACAAAATGGTATCATATACAGGGTAACGTAGATAACCATCAGGGTTGGGGAATTTTATTGGGGATAAAGAATTGTCAGAAGTTTCTCAATACAATTATAAAATAATATTCCCCAACCCTGACTTCCTTGACCTAAACCCCATATAATTTATACAAAATGGTATCATATACAGGGTAACGTAGATAACCATCAGGGTTGGGTAATTTTATCTGGGGTAAAGAATTGTCAGAAGTTTCTCAATACAATTATAAAATAATGTTCCCCAACCCTGACTTCCTTGACCTAAACCCTATATAATTTATACAATATGGTATCGTACACAGGGTAACGTAGAAATTGAAAAGGGTTGGGGGATTTTATTTGGGGTTGAGAACTTTGAGACGTATCTCTATGTGAGCATAAAATAAAATTCCCAACCGAGGCTTCGATGACCTTAACACCTTCTTGGGTATGAAAAATGTTATCATATACAGGGTAACGTAGATAACTATCAGGGTTGGGGAATTTTATTTGGGGTTAAGAATTGTCAGACATTTCTCTATACAATTACAAAATAATATTCTCCAACCCTGACTTCCTTGACCTAAACCCCATTTAAGTTATACGAAATCATATCGTACACAGGGTAACGTAGAAATTGATGAGGGTTGGGGATTTTATTTTGGGTTGAGAACTTAAACTGTCTTATTATTCTACACACTTGGCCGCTGCACCAAGCCGGTAGCTGATTCCAAGTATTTAGGCCCAGAATTATTCCACCTATTTATTCTTCAAACTTGCGTGTTGTATGAATCCGGTATCTGATACAAAGTATTGAAATGCAAACATATTATATTTCAGACTTTACCCTGTACCAAGCCGGTATCTGATTCCAAGTATTTATTTGCAGACATAAATCACATTATTATTCTTCAGACCTAGCGGCTGTACCAAGCTGGTATTTGATAGCATGTATTTTGTCACAGACTTATATTGCCTTATTATTCTATGGACTTGGCCGCTGTACCAAGCCAGTACCCGATACAATGTATTTAGCTGCAGACTTATATCACCGTATTATTCTTCAGACTTTGCCACTGTACCAAGCTGGTACCTAATACCATGTATTTAGCCGCTGACTTATACTACCTTATTATTCTTCAGACTTGGGCACCGTATGAATCCGATATCTGATACCAAGTATTGAAACGCATACATATTATATGTCAGACTTGACCGCTGTATATCTGATACCATGCATTTAGTCGCAGACTTATATCACCTTATTATTCTTCATACTTGGTTGCTGTTTCAATGCGGTATCTGATACGAAGTATTTGGTCGAAGACTTATACCATCTTATCTTTCTTCAGACTTGTTCGGGTTAGCAAAACCAGTGCTAAACTATGCTTAATCATTGGTTGAAGAAGCAAAACCAGTCCAAAGGGTTAGGGTAAGGGTTAGGTTAGGGTTAGGGTTGGGGTTAGGGTTAGGGTTAGGGTTGGGGTTAGGGTTAGGGTTGGGTTAGGGTTGGGTTAGGATTAGGGTTAGGGTCAGGGTTAGGGTTAGGGTAAGGGTCAGGGTCAGGGTTAGGGTTAGGGTAGGGTTAGGGTTAGGGTTAGGGTTAGGGTTAGGGTTAGGGTATAAGCTGGAGTACGAAGATGGCCAAATTGAGATGGCCAAACTTGTTCATTTCCTTATTATTCAAGACATAGCCTTCTTTGGAAATGTGTAGCTCGGCAACGCCTCGGCGTACGGACAAAATGTTTACACGTACTTGTAGATCGGAATGGGGACTACATGCTCATGTATACAGACTACGCCTGAGGTACACCTTCTCTAGGTTGTAAGACTTCAAAGTTAGCATAATGGCCGTTTCCGACACGACATGAAAATTTGCTAAGTTATTTTTCCAATTTACAATACTTTGGAACTGTGTAGTTCGGCAACGCCTCGGCGTACGAACAAAATGTTTATATGTAGGTGTAGATCGGAATGGGGACTACGCGCTCATATATACAGACTATACCTGAGGTACCCCTTCTCCAGGTTGTAAGAGTTCAAAGTTAGCATAATAGCTTTTTCCGGGATTGTTTTTCAATGTATAAGCTTTGCTCAATATTCAATGTTTAATAGATCAAGAATGCCTTGTCGTACGGAAGAATTGTTAACATGTATGTGTAGATCAGAATCCGGACAACAAGTTCTTTTTATAAAGACTACGACTTACGTGTCCCTTCTTCTGGTTGTAATAGTTCAAAGTTAGCATAATGAGGGGTTCCAATTTATTGACTTTGTTCAATATTCAATGTTTCAAAGATCCAGAATGCCTTGGCGTACGGAAGAAATGTTTACATGTATGTGTAGACTAGAATCCGGACTACAAGTTCATTCATACAGACTGCGACTCACGTGCCCCTTCTTCTGGTTGTAATAGTTCAAAATTGGCATAATGCCTGTTTCATGCCGTATTATTCTTATTACTTGGCTGCTGTACAAAGCTGATATCTGATTTTTAAGTATTTGGACGCAGACTTAAACAGCCTTATTATTCTTCACATTTGGATGCTGAACCAAGCCAGTAGCTGATTCCAACTATTTAGCCACTTATACCACCTAATTATTCTTCAAACTTAAGTCCCATATGAATCCGCTATTTGATACAAAGTATTGAAATGCAAACATATTATATGTCAGACTTGACCGTTGTACCAAGCTGGTATCTGATTCCAAGTATTTATTCGCAGACTTAAATCACTTTCTAATTCTTCAGACTTAGCAGCTGTACCAAGCCGGTATCTGATACCACGCATTTAGTCGCAGACTTATATCACGCCATTATTCTTCAGACTTAGTCGCTTTACCAAGCCAGTATTTTATTCAAAGTATTTATTCACAGACTTTAATCACCATATTATTCTTCCGACTTAGGCGCTGTACCAAGCCAGTATCTGATACCATGTATTTAGTCGCAGACTTATATCACTTTATTATTCTACAGCTTGGCTGCTGTACCAAGCTGCTTCCTGATACTATGTATTTAGCCACAGACTTATATCACCTTATTATTCTTCAGACTTGGGGGATGTACCAAGTTGGTATCTGATACCATGTATTTAGCTGCATGTTTATACGACCAAATTATTCTTCAAACTTGGGTGCTGTATGAATCCAGTATCTGATACCAAGTATTGAAACGCAAACATATTATATGTCAGACTTGACCGCTGTGCCAACCCGGTAGCTGATACCAAGTATTTTTTCGCAGACTTATATCACCATATCATTCTTCAGACTCAGCCGCTGTACCAAGCCGGTATCCGATACCATGTATTTAGTCGCAGACTTATATCACCTTATTATTCTTCAGACTTAGCGGCTGTACCAAACCGGTATCTGACACTATGTATTTAGTCGCAGACTTATACAACATTCTTATTCTTCAGACTTAGCCACTGTACCAAGCCAGAACTTTGAGACGTTTCTCTATGTTAGCATAAAAGAAAATTCCTGAAGCGAGGCTTCTAGGAAATAAACACCATCTTTGGTATGAAAAATGGTATCATAAACAGGGTAACGAAAATAACCATCAGGGTTGGGGAATTTTATTTTGGGTAAAGAATTGACAGAAGTTTCTCAATACAATTATATTTTAACATTCCCCAACCCTGACTTTCTTGACCTAAACCCCATATAATTTATACAAAATGGTGTCATATACAGGGTAACGTAGACTTTTATGAGGGTCGGGGTAATTTATTTGTGGTTGAGAACTTTGAGACGTTTCTCTATGTTAGCATAAAAGAAAAATCCTGAACGGAGGCTTCTATGACATAAACACCATCTTGGGTATGAAAAATGCTACAGGGTAACGTAGATAACCATCAGGGATGGGTAATTTTATTTGGGATAAAGAATTGTCAGAAGTTTCTCAACACAATTAAAAAATAATATTCCCCAACCCTGACTTCCTTGACCTAAACCCCATATAAGAATTCACAAAATTGTATCATATACAGGGTAACGTAGAATTTTATAGGGGTCGGGGAATTTTATTTGTGGTTGAGAACTTTGAGACGTTTCTCTATGTAAGCATAAAGGAAAATTCCTGAACAGAGGCTTGTATGACATAAACACCATCTTTGGTATGAAAAATGGTATCATAAACGGGGTAACGTAGATAACCATCCGGGTTGGGGAATTTTATTTTGGGTAAAGAATTGACAGAAGTTTCTCAATACAATTATATTATAATATTCCCGAACTCTGGCTTCCTTGACCTAAACCCCATATAAGTTATACAAAATGGTATCATATACAGGGTAACGTAGACTTTTATGAGGGTCGGGGAATTTTATTTGTGGTTGAGAACTTTGAGACGTTTCTCTATGTTAGCATAAAAGAAAATTCCTGAACGGAGGCTTCTATGACATAAACACCATGTTGGGTATGAAAAATGGTATCTGAACGGGGTAACGTAGATAACCATCAGGGTTGGGAAATTTTATTGGTGGTAAAGAATTGTCAGAAGTTTTTCAATACAATTATAAAATAATATTCCCCAACCCTGACTTCCTTGACCGAAACCCCATATAATTTATACAAAATGGTATCATATACAGGGTAACGTAGATAACCATCAGGGTTGGGGAATTTTATTGGGGGTAAAGAATTGTCAGAAGTTTCTCAATACAATTATAAAATATTATTCCCCAACCCTGACTTCCTTGACCGAAACCCCATATAATTTATACAAAATGGTATCATATACAGGGTAACGTAGATAACCATCAGGGTTGGGGAATTTTATTGGGGGTAAAGAATTGTCAGAAGTTTCTCAATACAATTATAAAATAATATTCCCCAACCCTGACTTCCTTGACCGAAACCCCATATAATTTATACAAAATGGTATCATATACAGGGTAACGTAGATAACCATCAGGGTTGGGGAATTTTATTGGGGATAAAGAATTGTCAGAAGTTTCTCAATACAATTATAAAATAATATTCCCCAACCCTGACTTCCTTGACCTAAACCCCATATAATTTATACAAAATGGTATCATATACAGGGTAACGTAGATAACCATCAGGGTTGGGTAATTTTATCTGGGGTAAAGAATTGTCAGAAGTTTCTCAATACAATTATAAAATAATGTTCCCCAACCCTGACTTCCTTGACCTAAACCCTATATAATTTATACAATATGGTATCGTACACAGGGTAACGTAGAAATTGAAAAGGGTTGGGGGATTTTATTTGGGGTTGAGAACTTTGAGACGTATCTCTATGTGAGCATAAAATAAAATTCCCAACCGAGGCTTCGATGACCTTAACACCTTCTTGGGTATGAAAAATGTTATCATATACAGGGTAACGTAGATAACTATCAGGGTTGGGGAATTTTATTTGGGGTTAAGAATTGTCAGACATTTCTCTATACAATTACAAAATAATATTCTCCAACCCTGACTTCCTTGACCTAAACCCCATTTAAGTTATACAAAATCATATCGTACACAGGGTAACGTAGAAATTGATGAGGGTTGGGGGATTTTATTTTGGGTTGAGAACTTAAACTGTCTTATTATTCTACACACTTGGCCGCTGCACCAAGCCGGTAGCTGATTCCAAGTATTTAGGCCCAGAATTATTCCACCTATTTATTCTTCAAACTTGCGTGTTGTATGAATCCGGTATCTGATACAAAGTATTGAAATGCAAACATATTATATTTCAGACTTTACCCTGTACCAAGCCGGTATCTGATTCCAAGTATTTATTTGCAGACATAAATCACATTATTATTCTTCAGACCTAGCGGCTGTACCAAGCTGGTATTTGATAGCATGTATTTTGTCACAGACTTATATTGCCTTATTATTCTATGGACTTGGCCGCTGTACCAAGCCAGTATCCGATACAATGTATTTAGCTGCAGACTTATATCACCGTATTATTCTTCAGACTTTGCCACTGTACCAAGCTGGTACCTAATACCATGTATTTAGCCGCTGACTTATACTACCTTATTATTCTTCAGACTTGGGCACCGTATGAATCCGATATCTGATACCAAGTATTGAAACGCATACATATTATATGTCAGACTTGACCGCTGTATATCTGATACCATGCATTTAGTCGCAGACTTATATCACCTTATTATTCTTCATACTTGGTTGCTGTTTCAATGCGGTATCTGATACGAAGTATTTAGTCGAAGACTTATACCATCTTATCTTTCTTCAGACTTGTTCGGGTTAGCAAAACCAGTGCTAAACTATGCTTAATCATTGGTTGAAGAAGCAAAACCAGTCCAAAGGGTTAGGGTAAGGGTTAGGTTAGGGATAGGGTTGGGGTTAGGGTTAGGGTTAGGGTTGGGGTTAGGGTTAGGGTTAGGGTTGGGTTAGGGTTGGGTTAGGATTAGGGTTAGGGTCAGGGTTAGGGTTAGGGTAAGGGTCAGGGTCAGGGTCAGGGTTAGGGTTAGGGTCAGGGTTAGGGTTAGGGTTAGGGTTAGGGTTAGGGTTAGGGTAGGGTTAGGGTATAAGCTGGAGTACGAAGATGGCCAAATTGAGATGGCCAAACTTGTTCATTTCCTTATTATTCAAGACATAGCCTTCTTTGGAAATGTGTAGCTCGGCAACGCCTCGGCGTACGGACAAAATGTTTACACGTACTTGTAGATCGGAATGGGGACTACATGCTCATGTATACAGACTACGCCTGAGGTACACCTTCTCTAGGTTGTAAGACTTCAAAGTTAGCATAATGGCCGTTTCCGACACGACATGAAAATTTGCTAAGTTATTTTTCCAATTTACAATACTTTGGAACTGTGTAGTTCGGCAACGCCTCGGCGTACGAACAAAATGTTTATATGTAGGTGTAGATCGGAATGGGGACTACGCGCTCATATATACAGACTATACCTGAGGTACCCCTTCTCCAGGTTGTAAGAGTTCAAAGTTAGCATAATAGCTTTTTCCGGGATTGTTTTTCAATGTATAAGCTTTGCTCAATATTCAATGTTTAATAGATCAAGAATGCCTTGTCGTACGGAAGAATTGTTAACATGTATGTGTAGATCAGAATCCGGACAACAAGTTCTTTTTATAAAGACTACGACTTACGTGTCCCTTCTTCTGGTTGTAATAGTTCAAAGTTAGCATAATGAGGGGTTCCAATTTATTGACTTTGTTCAATATTCAATGTTTCAAAGATCCAGAATGCCTTGGCGTACGGAAGAAATGTTTACATGTATGTGTAGACTAGAATCCGGACTACAAGTTCATTCATACAGACTGCGACTCACGTGCCCCTTCTTCTGGTTGTAATAGTTCAAAATTGGCATAATGCCTGTTTCATGCCGTATTATTCTTATTACTTGGCTGCTGTACAAAGCTGATATCTGATTTTTAAGTATTTGGACGCAGACTTAAACAGCCTTATTATTCTTCACATTTGGATGCTGAACCAAGCCAGTAGCTGATTCCAACTATTTAGCCACTTATACCACCTAATTATTCTTCAAACTTAAGTCCCATATGAATCCGCTATTTGATACAAAGTATTGAAATGCAAACATATTATATGTCAGACTTGACCGTTGTACCAAGCTGGTATCTGATTCCAAGTATTTATTCGCAGACTTAAATCACTTTCTAATTCTTCAGACTTAGCAGCTGTACCAAGCCGGTATCTGATACCACGCATTTAGTCGCAGACTTATATCACGCCATTATTCTTCAGACTTAGTCGCTTTACCAAGCCAGTATTTTATTCAAAGTATTTATTCACAGACTTTAATCACCATATTATTCTTCCGACTTAGGCGCTGTACCAAGCCAGTATCTGATACCATGTATTTAGTCGCAGACTTATATCACTTTATTATTCTACAGCTTGGCTGCTGTACCAAGCTGCTTCCTGATACTATGTATTTAGCCACAGACTTATATCACCTTATTATTCTTCAGACTTGGGGGATGTACCAAGTTGGTATCTGATACCATGTATTTAGCTGCATGTTTATACGACCAAATTATTCTTCAAACTTGGGTGCTGTATGAATCCAGTATCTGATACCAAGTATTGAAACGCAAACATATTATATGTCAGACTTGACCGCTGTGCCAACCCGGTAGCTGATACCAAGTATTTTTTCGCAGACTTATATCACCATATCATTCTTCAGACTCAGCCGCTGTACCAAGCCGGTATCCGATACCATGTATTTAGTCGCAGACTTATATCACCTTATTATTCTTCAGACTTAGCGGCTGTACCAAACCGGTATCTGACACTATGTATTTAGTCGCAGACTTATACAACATTCTTATTCTTCAGACTTAGCCACTGTACCAAGCCAGAACTTTGAGACGTTTCTCTATGTTAGCATAAAAGAAAATTCCTGAAGCGAGGCTTCTAGGAAATAAACACCATCTTTGGTATGAAAAATGGTATCATAAACAGGGTAACGAAAATAACCATCAGGGTTGGGGAATTTTATTTTGGGTAAAGAATTGACAGAAGTTTCTCAATACAATTATATTTTAACATTCCCCAACCCTGACTTTCTTGACCTAAACCCCATATAATTTATACAAAATGGTGTCATATACAGGGTAACGTAGACTTTTATGAGGGTCGGGGTAATTTATTTGTGGTTGAGAACTTTGAGACGTTTCTCTATGTTAGCATAAAAGAAAAATCCTGAACGGAGGCTTCTATGACATAAACACCATCTTGGGTATGAAAAATGCTACAGGGTAACGTAGATAACCATCAGGGATGGGTAATTTTATTTGGGATAAAGAATTGTCAGAAGTTTCTCAACACAATTAAAAAATAATATTCCCCAACCCTGACTTCCTTGACCTAAACCCCATATAAGAATTCACAAAATTGTATCATATACAGGGTAACGTAGAATTTTATAGGGGTCGGGGAATTTTATTTGTGGTTGAGAACTTTGAGACGTTTCTCTATGTAAGCATAAAGGAAAATTCCTGAACAGAGGCTTGTATGACATAAACACCATCTTTGGTATGAAAAATGGTATCATAAACGGGGTAACGTAGATAACCATCAGGGTTGGGGAATTTTATTTTGGGTAAAGAATTGACAGAAGTTTCTCAATACAATTATATTATAATATTCCCGAACTCTGGCTTCCTTGACCTAAACCCCATATAAGTTATACAAAATGGTATCATATACAGGGTAACGTAGACTTTTATGAGGGTCGGGGAATTTTATTTGTGGTTGAGAACTTTGAGACGTTTCTCTATGTTAGCATAAAAGAAAATTCCTGAACGGAGGCTTCTATGACATAAACACCATGTTGGGTATGAAAAATGGTATCTGAACGGGGTAACGTAGATAACCATCAGGGTTGGGAAATTTTATTGGTGGTAAAGAATTGTCAGAAGTTTTTCAATACAATTATAAAATAATATTCCCCAACCCTGACTTCCTTGACCGAAACCCCATATAATTTATACAAAATGGTATCATATACAGGGTAACGTAGATAACCATCAGGGTTGGGGAATTTTATTGGGGGTAAAGAATTGTCAGAAGTTTCTCAATACAATTATAAAATATTATTCCCCAACCCTGACTTCCTTGACCGAAACCCCATATAATTTATACAAAATGGTATCATATACAGGGTAACGTAGATAACCATCAGGGTTGGGGAATTTTATTGGGGGTAAAGAATTGTCAGAAGTTTCTCAATACAATTATAAAATAATATTCCCCAACCCTGACTTCCTTGACCGAAACCCCATATAATTTATACAAAATGGTATCATATACAGGGTAACGTAGATAACCATCAGGGTTGGGGAATTTTATTGGGGATAAAGAATTGTCAGAAGTTTCTCAATACAATTATAAAATAATATTCCCCAACCCTGACTTCCTTGACCTAAACCCCATATAATTTATACAAAATGGTATCATATACAGGGTAACGTAGATAACCATCAGGGTTGGGTAATTTTATCTGGGGTAAAGAATTGTCAGAAGTTTCTCAATACAATTATAAAATAATGTTCCCCAACCCTGACTTCCTTGACCTAAACCCTATATAATTTATACAATATGGTATCGTACACAGGGTAACGTAGAAATTGAAAAGGGTTGGGGGATTTTATTTGGGGTTGAGAACTTTGAGACGTATCTCTATGTGAGCATAAAATAAAATTCCCAACCGAGGCTTCGATGACCTTAACACCTTCTTGGGTATGAAAAATGTTATCATATACAGGGTAACGTAGATAACTATCAGGGTTGGGGAATTTTATTTGGGGTTAAGAATTGTCAGACATTTCTCTATACAATTACAAAATAATATTCTCCAACCCTGACTTCCTTGACCTAAACCCCATTTAAGTTATACAAAATCATATCGTACACAGGGTAACGTAGAAATTGATGAGGGTTGGGGGATTTTATTTTGGGTTGAGAACTTAAACTGTCTTATTATTCTACACACTTGGCCGCTGCACCAAGCCGGTAGCTGATTCCAAGTATTTAGGCCCAGAATTATTCCACCTATTTATTCTTCAAACTTGCGTGTTGTATGAATCCGGTATCTGATACAAAGTATTGAAATGCAAACATATTATATTTCAGACTTTACCCTGTACCAAGCCGGTATCTGATTCCAAGTATTTATTTGCAGACATAAATCACATTATTATTCTTCAGACCTAGCGGCTGTACCAAGCTGGTATTTGATAGCATGTATTTTGTCACAGACTTATATTGCCTTATTATTCTATGGACTTGGCCGCTGTACCAAGCCAGTATCCGATACAATGTATTTAGCTGCAGACTTATATCACCGTATTATTCTTCAGACTTTGCCACTGTACCAAGCTGGTACCTAATACCATGTATTTAGCCGCTGACTTATACTACCTTATTATTCTTCAGACTTGGGCACCGTATGAATCCGATATCTGATACCAAGTATTGAAACGCATACATATTATATGTCAGACTTGACCGCTGTATATCTGATACCATGCATTTAGTCGCAGACTTATATCACCTTATTATTCTTCATACTTGGTTGCTGTTTCAATGCGGTATCTGATACGAAGTATTTAGTCGAAGACTTATACCATCTTATCTTTCTTCAGACTTGTTCGGGTTAGCAAAACCAGTGCTAAACTATGCTTAATCATTGGTTGAAGAAGCAAAACCAGTCCAAAGGGTTAGGGTAAGGGTTAGGTTAGGGATAGGGTTGGGGTTAGGGTTAGGGTTAGGGTTGGGGTTAGGGTTAGGGTTAGGGTTGGGTTAGGGTTGGGTTAGGGTTAGGGTTAGGGTTAGGGTTAGGGTTAGGTTAGGGTTAGGGTTAGGGTTAGGGTTAGAGGTTAGGGTTAGGGTTAGGGTTAGGGTTAGGGTTAAGGGTTAGGGTTAGGGTTAGGGTTAGGGTTAGGGTTTAGAGTTAGGGTTAGAGTTAGGGTTAGGGTTAGGGTTAGGGTTAGGGTTAGGGGTTAGGGTTAGGGTTAGGGTTAGGGTTAGGGTATAAGCTGGAGTACGAAGATGGCCAAATTGAGATGGCCAAACTTGTTCATTTCCTTATTATTCAAGACATAGCCTTCTTTGGAAATGTGTAGCTCGGCAAGGGTTAGGGTTAGGGTTAGGGTTAGGGTTAGGGTTAGGGTTAGAGGGTTAGGGTTAGGGTTAGGGTTGGGTTAGGGTTGGGTTAGGATTAGGGTTAGGGTCAGGGTTAGGGTTAGGGTTAGGGTTAGGGTTAGGGTTAGGGTTAGGGTTAGGGTTAGGGTTAGAGGTTAGGGTTAGGGTTAGGGTTAGGGTTAGGGGTTAGGGTTAGGGTTAGGGTTAGGGTTAGGGTTAGGGTTAGGGTTAGGGTTAGGGTTTAGGGTTAGGGTTTAGGGTTAGGGTTAGGGTTAGGGTTAGGGTTAGGGTTAGGGTTAGGAGGTTAGGGTTAGGGTTAGGGTTAGGGTTAGGGTTAGGGTTAGGGTTAGGGTTAGGGTTAGGGTTAGGGTTAGGGTTAGAGGGTTAGGGTTAGGGTTAGGGGGGTAGGGTTAGGGTTAGGGTTAGGGTTAGGGTTAGGGTTAGGGGTAGGGTTAGGGTTAGGGTTAGGGTTAGGGTTAGGGTTAGGGTTAGGGTTAGGGTTAGGGTTAGGGTAAGGGTTAGGGTTAGGGTTAGGGTTAGGGTTAGGGTTAGGGTTAGGGTTAGGAGGGTTAGGGTTAGGGTTAGGGTTAGGGTTAGGGTTAGGGTTAGGGTTAGGGTTAGGGGTTAGGGTTAGGGGTTAGGGTTAGGGTTAGGGTTAGGGTTAGGGTTAGGGTTAGGGGTTAGGGTTAGGGTTAGGGTTAGGGTTAGGGTTAGGGTTAGGGTATAAGGGTATATTGAGGTATGACGATTGGCGGATGTGTACATTATTGAGTAATTATTTGGCTGAGGGTTGGCGATAGGGTTGACCCTTTCCTTATATTATTATTATAATATTTGCCTACGCTAGGGTCTGTTATTAGGTTGCCGGAACTTCTTTAAACCGGCAACGCTTTTACATGATTAATCTCCCTTGTTTTTTTATTTTATATTTTCCGCGTCATAGCGTACTTTGAACCTGTATAGATCGAGTATGCCTGGGCGTAAGGAAGAGATGTTGACATGTATGTGTAGATGGTAGTCCGGACTACAAATTCGTGTATAGAGACTTCGACTCACGCACCTGTTCTCCTGGCAGAAAGAGTTCAAAAGTAGAGTAATGACTGTTTCAATGCAGACATGAAAATCTTCTAAGTAATTTTGACAATGTGATGCCCTTGTTCAATATTCAATGCGTAATAGGTCGAGAACGCCTCGGTGTACCAAGTGATGTTTACATGTATGTGTAGACCAGAGTCCGGACTTCAAGTTCTTTCATACAGAGTACCACTCACGTGCTTCTTTTTCTGGTTGGAAGAGCTCTAATTTAGCATGATCGCTGTTATCTACTTAACATAAAATTTTCTAAGTTATTTTGTTGATTAATGGTCCTTGTCAAATTTCGATGTTTAATAACTCCTTCATTTTCTATGCGATTTTAAGTCTGTAAAAAGTATGTTGTAGGCCGGAGTCCAGACTACACATTTTATAATTCAGACTATGACTCACATGCCCCTTCTTCTAGTTATAAGAGCTCAAAGTTAGCATGATGGCTATTTTTCACTGAACATGCAAATATTCTAAGTTATTTTGATGACCCTATCCCTCAATCCTCACTCATTAACCCAACATTCAACCCTCAAACCAACCCTCAACCCAACCCTCAAACCAACCCTCAATCCTCAACCCAACCCTCAACCCAACCCTCAACCCTCAGATACCAGCTTGGTACAGCGGTCAAGTCTGAAGACTAACAAGGTGGAATAAAGCTGCGGATAAATATTTAGTATGAGAAACTCTCTTCTATTATTCTTCAGACTAAGGCGCTGTACCAAGCCTGTATCTGATACTATGTACTTAGCCGCAGACTTAAATCAACATATTATTCTTGAGACTTGGCCGCTGTACCAAGCCGGTATCTGCTACCATGTATTTAGCTGCAGACTTATATCACCAGTTTATTCTTCAGACTTGGCCGCTGTACTAAACCGGTATCTGATGCCATGTATTTAGCCGCAGACTTATACCACTTAATTTTTCTTCAAAATTGGGTGCTGTATGAAACCGGTATCTGATACCAAGTGTTGAAACGCAAACATATTATATGTCAGACTTGACCGCTGTACCAAGCCTGTATCTGATTCCAAGTATTTTTTCGCAGACTTTAATCACCGTATTATTCTTCAGACTTAGGCACTGGAGCAAACCGGTATCTTATACCATGTATTTAGTCGCAGACTTTAATAACCGTATTATTCTTCAGACTTAGGCACTGGAGCAAGCCGGTATCTGATACCATGTATTTAGTCGCAGACTTATATCGCCTTATTATTCTACAGACTTGGTCGCTGTGCCAAGCCGGTATCTGATTACATATATTTAGCCGCTCACTTATACTACCTAATTATTCTTCAGACTTGGGTACCGTATGAATCCGGTATCTGATACCAAGTCTTGAAACGCATACATATTATATGTCAGACTTGACCACTGTATATCTGATACCATGCATTTAGTCGCAGACTTATATCACCTTATCATTCTTCTGACTTTGCCGCTGTTCCAATGCGCTATCTGATACCAAGTGTTTAGTCGAAGACTTATACCATCTTATCTTTCTTCAGACTTGTTCGTTGTACTAATATGGTATCGGATACAAAGTATTTAGTCGTATTTAGTATCTACTGAACATAGAATTTTCTAAGTTATTTTGATGATTAATGGTCCTTGTCCAACTTCGATGTTTAATAACTCCTTCATTTTCTATGCGATTTTAAGTCTGTAAGAAGTATGTTGTAGGCCAGAGTCCAGACTACAAATTTAATATAATTCAGACTATGACTCACATGCCCCTTCTTCTAGTTATAAGAGCTCTAAGTTAGCATGACGGCTATTTTTTACTGAACATGTAAATATTCTAAGTTATTTTGATGACCCTCACCCTGAGGGTTGACCCTAGGGTTGACCCTAAACCTGACCTTGACCCTTAGGGTTGACCCTAGGGTTGACCCTAAATGACCCTAAACCTGACCTTGACCCTTAGGGTTGACCCTAGGGTTGACCCTAAGGGTCAAGGTCATGTTTAGGGTCATTTAGGGTTGACCCTAGGGTTGACCCTGAGGGTCAAGGTCATGTTTAGGGTCATTTAGGGTTGACCCTAGGGTTGACCCTGAGGGTCAAGGTCATGTTTAGGGTCATTTAGGGTTGACCCTAGGGTTAAGGGTTAGGGTTAGGGTTAGGGGTTAGGGTTAGGGTTAGGGTTAGGGTATAAGGGTATATTGAGGTACGACGATTGGCGGATGTGTACATTATTGAGTAATTATTTGGCTGAGGGTTGGCGATAGGGTTGACCCTTTCCTAGGGTAGGGTATAAGGGTATATTGAGGTATGACGATTGGCGGATGTGTACATTATTGAGTAATTATTTGGCTGAGGGTTGGCGATAGGGTTGACCCTTTCCTTATATTATTATTATAATATTTGCCTACGCTAGGGTCTGTTATTAGGTTGCCGGAACTTCTTTAAACCGGCAACGCTTTTACATGATTAATCTCCCTTGTTTTTTTATTTTATATTTTCCGCGTCATAGCGTACTTTGAACCTGTATAGATCGAGTATGCCTGGGCGTAAGGAAGAGATGTTGACATGTATGTGTAGATGGTAGTCCGGACTACAAATTCGTGTATAGAGACTTCGACTCACGCACCTGTTCTCCTGGCAGAAAGAGTTCAAAAGTAGAGTAATGACTGTTTCAATGCAGACATGAAAATCTTCTAAGTAATTTTGACAATGTGATGCCCTTGTTCAATATTCAATGCGTAATAGGTCGAGAACGCCTCGGTGTACCAAGTGATGTTTACATGTATGTGTAGACCAGAGTCCGGACTTCAAGTTCTTTCATACAGAGTACCACTCACGTGCTTCTTTTTCTGGTTGGAAGAGCTCTAATTTAGCATGATCGCTGTTATCTACTTAACATAAAATTTTCTAAGTTATTTTGTTGATTAATGGTCCTTGTCAAATTTCGATGTTTAATAACTCCTTCATTTTCTATGCGATTTTAAGTCTGTAAAAAGTATGTTGTAGGCCGGAGTCCAGACTACACATTTTATAATTCAGACTATGACTCACATGCCCCTTCTTCTAGTTATAAGAGCTCAAAGTTAGCATGATGGCTATTTTTCACTGAACATGCAAATATTCTAAGTTATTTTGATGACCCTATCCCTCAATCCTCACTCATTAACCCAACATTCAACCCTCAAACCAACCCTCAACCCAACCCTCAAACCAACCCTCAATCCTCAACCCAACCCTCAACCCAACCCTCAACCCTCAGATACCAGCTTGGTACAGCGGTCAAGTCTGAAGACTAACAAGGTGGAATAAAGCTGCGGATAAATATTTAGTATGAGAAACTCTCTTCTATTATTCTTCAGACTAAGGCGCTGTACCAAGCCTGTATCTGATACTATGTACTTAGCCGCAGACTTAAATCAACATATTATTCTTGAGACTTGGCCGCTGTACCAAGCCGGTATCTGCTACCATGTATTTAGCTGCAGACTTATATCACCAGTTTATTCTTCAGACTTGGCCGCTGTACTAAACCGGTATCTGATGCCATGTATTTAGCCGCAGACTTATACCACTTAATTTTTCTTCAAAATTGGGTGCTGTATGAAACCGGTATCTGATACCAAGTGTTGAAACGCAAACATATTATATGTCAGACTTGACCGCTGTACCAAGCCTGTATCTGATTCCAAGTATTTTTTCGCAGACTTTAATCACCGTATTATTCTTCAGACTTAGGCACTGGAGCAAACCGGTATCTTATACCATGTATTTAGTCGCAGACTTTAATAACCGTATTATTCTTCAGACTTAGGCACTGGAGCAAGCCGGTATCTGATACCATGTATTTAGTCGCAGACTTATATCGCCTTATTATTCTACAGACTTGGTCGCTGTGCCAAGCCGGTATCTGATTACATATATTTAGCCGCTCACTTATACTACCTAATTATTCTTCAGACTTGGGTACCGTATGAATCCGGTATCTGATACCAAGTCTTGAAACGCATACATATTATATGTCAGACTTGACCACTGTATATCTGATACCATGCATTTAGTCGCAGACTTATATCACCTTATCATTCTTCTGACTTTGCCGCTGTTCCAATGCGCTATCTGATACCAAGTGTTTAGTCGAAGACTTATACCATCTTATCTTTCTTCAGACTTGTTCGTTGTACTAATATGGTATCGGATACAAAGTATTTAGTCGTATTTAGTATCTACTGAACATAGAATTTTCTAAGTTATTTTGATGATTAATGGTCCTTGTCCAACTTCGATGTTTAATAACTCCTTCATTTTCTATGCGATTTTAAGTCTGTAAGAAGTATGTTGTAGGCCAGAGTCCAGACTACAAATTTAATATAATTCAGACTATGACTCACATGCCCCTTCTTCTAGTTATAAGAGCTCTAAGTTAGCATGACGGCTATTTTTTACTGAACATGTAAATATTCTAAGTTATTTTGATGACCCTCACCCTGAGGGTTGACCCTAGGGTTGACCCTAAACCTGACCTTGACCCTTAGGGTTGACCCTGACCCTAAATGACCCTAAACCTGACCTTGACCCTTAGGGTTGACCCTAGGGTTGACCCTAAGGGTCAAGGTCATGTTTAGGGTCATTTAGGGTTGACCCTAGGGTTGACCCTGAGGGTCAAGGTCATGTTTAGGGTCATTTAGGGTTGACCCTAGGGTTGACCCTGAGGGTCAAGGTCATGTTTAGGGTCATTTAGGGTTGACCCTAGGGTTAAGGGTTAGGGTTAGGGTTAGGGGTTAGGGTTAGGGTTAGGGTTAGGGTATAAGGGTATATTGAGGTACGACGATTGGCGGATGTGTACATTATTGAGTAATTATTTGGCTGAGGGTTGGCGATAGGGTTGACCCTTTCCTAGGGTAGGGTATAAGGGTATATTGAGGTATGACGATTGGCGGATGTGTACATTATTGAGTAATTATTTGGCTGAGGGTTGGCGATAGGGTTGACCCTTTCCTTATATTATTATTATAATATTTGCCTACGCTAGGGTCTGTTATTAGGTTGCCGGAACTTCTTTAAACCGGCAACGCTTTTACATGATTAATCTCCCTTGTTTTTTTATTTTATATTTTCCGCGTCATAGCGTACTTTGAACCTGTATAGATCGAGTATGCCTGGGCGTAAGGAAGAGATGTTGACATGTATGTGTAGATGGTAGTCCGGACTACAAATTCGTGTATAGAGACTTCGACTCACGCACCTGTTCTCCTGGCAGAAAGAGTTCAAAAGTAGAGTAATGACTGTTTCAATGCAGACATGAAAATCTTCTAAGTAATTTTGACAATGTGATGCCCTTGTTCAATATTCAATGCGTAATAGGTCGAGAACGCCTCGGTGTACCAAGTGATGTTTACATGTATGTGTAGACCAGAGTCCGGACTTCAAGTTCTTTCATACAGAGTACCACTCACGTGCTTCTTTTTCTGGTTGGAAGAGCTCTAATTTAGCATGATCGCTGTTATCTACTTAACATAAAATTTTCTAAGTTATTTTGTTGATTAATGGTCCTTGTCAAATTTCGATGTTTAATAACTCCTTCATTTTCTATGCGATTTTAAGTCTGTAAAAAGTATGTTGTAGGCCGGAGTCCAGACTACACATTTTATAATTCAGACTATGACTCACATGCCCCTTCTTCTAGTTATAAGAGCTCAAAGTTAGCATGATGGCTATTTTTCACTGAACATGCAAATATTCTAAGTTATTTTGATGACCCTATCCCTCAATCCTCACTCATTAACCCAACATTCAACCCTCAAACCAACCCTCAACCCAACCCTCAAACCAACCCTCAATCCTCAACCCAACCCTCAACCCAACCCTCAACCCTCAGATACCAGCTTGGTACAGCGGTCAAGTCTGAAGACTAACAAGGTGGAATAAAGCTGCGGATAAATATTTAGTATGAGAAACTCTCTTCTATTATTCTTCAGACTAAGGCGCTGTACCAAGCCTGTATCTGATACTATGTACTTAGCCGCAGACTTAAATCAACATATTATTCTTGAGACTTGGCCGCTGTACCAAGCCGGTATCTGCTACCATGTATTTAGCTGCAGACTTATATCACCAGTTTATTCTTCAGACTTGGCCGCTGTACTAAACCGGTATCTGATGCCATGTATTTAGCCGCAGACTTATACCACTTAATTTTTCTTCAAAATTGGGTGCTGTATGAAACCGGTATCTGATACCAAGTGTTGAAACGCAAACATATTATATGTCAGACTTGACCGCTGTACCAAGCCTGTATCTGATTCCAAGTATTTTTTCGCAGACTTTAATCACCGTATTATTCTTCAGACTTAGGCACTGGAGCAAACCGGTATCTTATACCATGTATTTAGTCGCAGACTTTAATAACCGTATTATTCTTCAGACTTAGGCACTGGAGCAAGCCGGTATCTGATACCATGTATTTAGTCGCAGACTTATATCGCCTTATTATTCTACAGACTTGGTCGCTGTGCCAAGCCGGTATCTGATTACATATATTTAGCCGCTCACTTATACTACCTAATTATTCTTCAGACTTGGGTACCGTATGAATCCGGTATCTGATACCAAGTCTTGAAACGCATACATATTATATGTCAGACTTGACCACTGTATATCTGATACCATGCATTTAGTCGCAGACTTATATCACCTTATCATTCTTCTGACTTTGCCGCTGTTCCAATGCGCTATCTGATACCAAGTGTTTAGTCGAAGACTTATACCATCTTATCTTTCTTCAGACTTGTTCGTTGTACTAATATGGTATCGGATACAAAGTATTTAGTCGTATTTAGTATCTACTGAACATAGAATTTTCTAAGTTATTTTGATGATTAATGGTCCTTGTCCAACTTCGATGTTTAATAACTCCTTCATTTTCTATGCGATTTTAAGTCTGTAAGAAGTATGTTGTAGGCCAGAGTCCAGACTACAAATTTAATATAATTCAGACTATGACTCACATGCCCCTTCTTCTAGTTATAAGAGCTCTAAGTTAGCATGACGGCTATTTTTTACTGAACATGTAAATATTCTAAGTTATTTTGATGACCCTCACCCTGAGGGTTGACCCTAGGGTTGACCCTAAACCTGACCTTGACCCTTAGGGTTGACCCTAGGGTTGACCCTAAATGACCCTAAACCTGACCTTGACCCTTAGGGTTGACCCTAGGGTTGACCCTAAGGGTCAAGGTCATGTTTAGGGTCATTTAGGGTTGACCCTAGGGTTGACCCTGAGGGTCAAGGTCATGTTTAGGGTCATTTAGGGTTGACCCTAGGGTTGACCCTGAGGGTCAAGGTCATGTTTAGGGTCATTTAGGGTTGACCCTAGGGTTAAGGGTTAGGGTTAGGGTTAGGGGTTAGGGTTAGGGTTAGGGTTAGGGTATAAGGGTATATTGAGGTACGACGATTGGCGGATGTGTACATTATTGAGTAATTATTTGGCTGAGGGTTGGCGATAGGGTTGACCCTTTCCTAGGGTAGGGTATAAGGGTATATTGAGGTATGACGATTGGCGGATGTGTACATTATTGAGTAATTATTTGGCTGAGGGTTGGCGATAGGGTTGACCCTTTCCTTATATTATTATTATAATATTTGCCTACGCTAGGGTCTGTTATTAGGTTGCCGGAACTTCTTTAAACCGGCAACGCTTTTACATGATTAATCTCCCTTGTTTTTTTATTTTATATTTTCCGCGTCATAGCGTACTTTGAACCTGTATAGATCGAGTATGCCTGGGCGTAAGGAAGAGATGTTGACATGTATGTGTAGATGGTAGTCCGGACTACAAATTCGTGTATAGAGACTTCGACTCACGCACCTGTTCTCCTGGCAGAAAGAGTTCAAAAGTAGAGTAATGACTGTTTCAATGCAGACATGAAAATCTTCTAAGTAATTTTGACAATGTGATGCCCTTGTTCAATATTCAATGCGTAATAGGTCGAGAACGCCTCGGTGTACCAAGTGATGTTTACATGTATGTGTAGACCAGAGTCCGGACTTCAAGTTCTTTCATACAGAGTACCACTCACGTGCTTCTTTTTCTGGTTGGAAGAGCTCTAATTTAGCATGATCGCTGTTATCTACTTAACATAAAATTTTCTAAGTTATTTTGTTGATTAATGGTCCTTGTCAAATTTCGATGTTTAATAACTCCTTCATTTTCTATGCGATTTTAAGTCTGTAAAAAGTATGTTGTAGGCCGGAGTCCAGACTACACATTTTATAATTCAGACTATGACTCACATGCCCCTTCTTCTAGTTATAAGAGCTCAAAGTTAGCATGATGGCTATTTTTCACTGAACATGCAAATATTCTAAGTTATTTTGATGACCCTATCCCTCAATCCTCACTCATTAACCCAACATTCAACCCTCAAACCAACCCTCAACCCAACCCTCAAACCAACCCTCAATCCTCAACCCAACCCTCAACCCAACCCTCAACCCTCAGATACCAGCTTGGTACAGCGGTCAAGTCTGAAGACTAACAAGGTGGAATAAAGCTGCGGATAAATATTTAGTATGAGAAACTCTCTTCTATTATTCTTCAGACTAAGGCGCTGTACCAAGCCTGTATCTGATACTATGTACTTAGCCGCAGACTTAAATCAACATATTATTCTTGAGACTTGGCCGCTGTACCAAGCCGGTATCTGCTACCATGTATTTAGCTGCAGACTTATATCACCAGTTTATTCTTCAGACTTGGCCGCTGTACTAAACCGGTATCTGATGCCATGTATTTAGCCGCAGACTTATACCACTTAATTTTTCTTCAAAATTGGGTGCTGTATGAAACCGGTATCTGATACCAAGTGTTGAAACGCAAACATATTATATGTCAGACTTGACCGCTGTACCAAGCCTGTATCTGATTCCAAGTATTTTTTCGCAGACTTTAATCACCGTATTATTCTTCAGACTTAGGCACTGGAGCAAACCGGTATCTTATACCATGTATTTAGTCGCAGACTTTAATAACCGTATTATTCTTCAGACTTAGGCACTGGAGCAAGCCGGTATCTGATACCATGTATTTAGTCGCAGACTTATATCGCCTTATTATTCTACAGACTTGGTCGCTGTGCCAAGCCGGTATCTGATTACATATATTTAGCCGCTCACTTATACTACCTAATTATTCTTCAGACTTGGGTACCGTATGAATCCGGTATCTGATACCAAGTCTTGAAACGCATACATATTATATGTCAGACTTGACCACTGTATATCTGATACCATGCATTTAGTCGCAGACTTATATCACCTTATCATTCTTCTGACTTTGCCGCTGTTCCAATGCGCTATCTGATACCAAGTGTTTAGTCGAAGACTTATACCATCTTATCTTTCTTCAGACTTGTTCGTTGTACTAATATGGTATCGGATACAAAGTATTTAGTCGTATTTAGTATCTACTGAACATAGAATTTTCTAAGTTATTTTGATGATTAATGGTCCTTGTCCAACTTCGATGTTTAATAACTCCTTCATTTTCTATGCGATTTTAAGTCTGTAAGAAGTATGTTGTAGGCCAGAGTCCAGACTACAAATTTAATATAATTCAGACTATGACTCACATGCCCCTTCTTCTAGTTATAAGAGCTCTAAGTTAGCATGACGGCTATTTTTTACTGAACATGTAAATATTCTAAGTTATTTTGATGACCCTCACCCTGAGGGTTGACCCTAGGGTTGACCCTAAACCTGACCTTGACCCTTAGGGTTGACCCTAGGGTTGACCCTAAATGACCCTAAACCTGACCTTGACCCTTAGGGTTGACCCTAGGGTTGACCCTAAGGGTCAAGGTCATGTTTAGGGTCATTTAGGGTTGACCCTAGGGTTGACCCTGAGGGTCAAGGTCATGTTTAGGGTCATTTAGGGTTGACCCT